>CP136054.1:149891939-150516939 GCA_032464435.1 Aegilops umbellulata | reverse complement strand
AGGGCACGAGGGCATGTGCCCGCCGCGCGCTGGCCACCTCCTGCTTACCTGCTCGCCACTGCAGGCACCTGAGGGCGCCATGCACTCCCCCTCGACCCCCTGCACCTCTCCCCCCTCTCCCAGGATCCCCTCCCCCTCCTCTGCTCTCTTCCCATAGTGCCATCGTCGTCGCCGCTCGATGTTGCCGTGGCTAGTACCACTGCCTCGCCTCGCTGTCGTGCCGTGGAGCTCTTGCTCGACGGCCTCGACCTCTCCGTCGTCTCGCGCAACGCCGGACGCCTCGAAGCAGCGTCCCCGACCCCTTCTTCCTCCTCGGGTCGCCGGAGATTCCCTTCGCCGCACCGCCCACTCCGGACCGTCTCCGAGCTCGCCGACCTACTTGTCTGACTCGTTGTGAGCCTCTGACCCTGGCCATCCCTCTCTTCTTCCTTATAGGCCGCCGGAGCCATCGGACCGCCTACGCCCGAACACGCGACCGCCTAAGCTCGCCGCCAATGCAGCTTCGATGAACAAATGGTCACCCCTAGTGAGTCCAATCTACTCCCTGCAACGCGTAGCGCCAAGATAGCCCATCGCCTTGCTCGTTTGCGCACCGCAACGCTAACCCCCGCGCACACCCGAGCTCCGGCCGGCGCGGTCGGGCTCCTCGCCGTCGCCTCCGGCCACCCCAGGCACGGCTGGCATCACTGCCCGACGCGCGCTGGTCTGGGCTCTCGAACGAGCCCTGCTATGCTGTGAACGGGGCACCAGAGCCCGTGTCAGAGTGCCCCGCCGCATCTGCTGCCGGCGGCGGCTAAACACCGGCATTTTAACCCCGTTTGACCAGGGGTTTGACCTCCCCTGGCTCAATGACATACGGGCCCCGCCTGGGTAATTAACCTAGTTTAGATTTAAACTTAATTAGTTTAACCTAGGTTAATGCTAACTAAACTAGGTTAGTTTAGCTAGCCACTAACATGCGGTTCCCACCGGTCAGGTTTGACCTGGACTGCGCAGTTGACCTGCTGACATCACAGTGACGTCATGCTGAGGCAGTTAACAATTTTCTGGATTTAAAATAATCCAGGAAATTCCAGAAAATATTTAAAACTTCAAAAATTCATAGAAATTTAACCGTAACACCAAATGAAATAATTTACATATGAAAAATTATCAGAAAATCCAAAGAATCTGTTTATGACCTTTCCGTTCATGCTTGAACAACTTACAGCTACTCTATATGACAATTTGGACAAATGACATTTTAAATGTCTTATGTGGAGTTTGAATTTGAATTTCAATTGTTACTAGCTTAACCATTAGCTGCATTATGTGGAGTTTGAGTTTGAACTTCATTTCAATTGTTGCTAGCTGCATTAGCTCAAATTGCAACATGTTTCCATGTCAGGATCATGCATCACATTGTTGCATTGTGTTGATTGTGTTCCCTCTTGTTTGTCGGTGTTTTTTCCCTCTCAGTGGATGTAGATCCGACAATGAGTTCGATGACACTGGTGAAGAGATATTACTATCTTCAGAAGTGCTAGGCAAGCAACCCCCATTGAACATTGGGATACAATCCCACTCTCTCGCTCATCCTCTATTTTACTGCATTAGGACAACAATGTTTCAACTGTTACATGCTGCGGTAGTTGAACCCCTTTCCTCTGCATGACATGTCATTGCCATAGTAAATAGTTGAAACCCGCCACTAGCATGAGTAGGAGTTGTTTGAGACATGATGTGCCTAATCATTTATGCTTGCTTGTTATACCTGATACTCTTAGAGTTGTGTAAGGTCTGGTTCATCTGGGTGATGGATTGGAGTGAAATGGTTGTGTCCTGTAATGAGAGTGAAGTGTTGAACATGTTTTGGTAAAGGTATCGATGAGAGCCCATGTAGGAGTACATGGTCGGTTGTTTCATTGGAACCATCCCTAAGAACTGAGTTCTGTGTGTGTGATTCAAGATCAGCTACTACCACCCGTTGGGCCCGAAACCAATGGACCCTCTCTGTCCAGGAGTTGCAAGTAGTTTTTGGTGTTTGTAGTATGCTGGAGGCCATGTGCAGCGCTGACCCTAGGGGTGGGCTATGATACGGTAGGTAAATGGCCCAGTGAACCGAGCTGCCCATTTGGTGACCCGGGAACCTTGCACACATCGTTTGGGGCCGTGGAGGAAACCCGGGCTGGATCTCCTTGCGGATGGAATCCGAATAGGCGATAAAATTGAACTAGAGACTTGTGTGGTTAGCGATCAGGTCGTGGACGACACCCTCGGTGGGCTTCCGCTTGAAGGTTGCCGAGTACATGTCATGTAAACGGCGGTAATTGGTGAGAGTGTGTGTGAAGTACAGCCCTACAGGGTTATCAAACTATTCGAATAGCCGCGTCCGTGGTAATGGACTACTTGGTTGCTTATGCAGTTCATAGACAAGCTAATGGTTACTCATAATAGTCTCAAGACAAGTGTGAGTGCTATGGATGGCCTTCTCTTAGGGAGACGGGAGAGAATCCATAGTGGTGTACTGATATGGTGAATATGTGGACTCGTGTGCGCCAACTCAAAAGAGTTACTTGCAGTCGTAGTTTAGGGTAGCCACAGTAAAAGTTGGCTTGCTGCATTTAAACTCCACAACCGCCCTTTCGATACTGATGCATATGTAGATAGTTCTGATGTAAGTCTTGCTGAGTACATTTATACTCACGTTTTCTTAATCTATGTCATTGCAGAGAGACTTCGGTCTCACTAGTAGTTCCGCGTTGACTTCGATGTTCAGCTTGTTACCTCAGGTTCGATCTTGTACCCTTGGGAGGGTCATGTAGATAGTCAGGCTTCACCAAGCCTTTTTCATTTGTAGTTGTGTGTACTCTAACAAGTTATGCTTCTGTTGCCTGTATGCTCTGTGCTGGGTCATGTGACCCGTGATTGTAATTCTTACTATGTATGACTCTTCGGAGCCTTTTAAATAAATACTTTGAGTCATATAGTTTTGTTGTGATGCCATGTTGTATCTACACATATCGAGCATATTGTGTGTATGATTTTGAAATGCTTGGTATGTGTGGGATCCGATAGTCTAGTTGTTTATTCTTGGTAGCCTCTCTTATGGGGAAATGTCTCCTTGTGCTTCCACTGAGCCATGGTAGCTTGCTACTGCTCTGGAACACATGGGATGATCGACATGTGTCCTTCTTTGCTCCTGTGTTTGTCCCTTCGGGGAAATGTCACGCATTGTTCCTTTAAGTCCTTGTAGCTTTCTATGACTTGGGTTCATACGTTGATGACCGACACATGCACTTTTGGGTCATGTATGCCTGTCCCTGTAAGTTAGTGCCACCTTGGGTTTACGACTAGTAATGTCAGCCCGGGTTTTGTATCATATGGATGCTACTGACACTATCATATACTTGAGCCAAAAGGCGCAAACGGTCCTGGACCAGGTAAGGTGACACCCGTGGGAATACCGTGCGTGAGGATTCTAAGTGATATGATGTGTTACATGCTAGATTGGTGTGACTTAGGATCGGGGTCCTGACAGCTTTGGTATCAGAGCCTGACTGCCTGTAGGATTACCAAGACAAACTGGTCGAAGTCGAGTATAGAAATGCTTTATTTATATAAGGGAATTGATTGTGGAAGGGAACGTAAGGCTGTTTTTACTCATTTACCTTATGTACTTCTGATCTGAGCCACCCTCTTCTTTCCTACGAAGATTAAGAACTAGGCTTCTCTTCTTTCTATTATGATCACGTGTTACTAATCCCTAGACTCTTAGGATTGTTGGTCTCAAACCTCAGTTTAGTTTCTACTTCTCTAATGTGTTGTTAGTTGGACTCGGAACCTTGATATGATGTTGTTGAGTGGTTATTCCACCATTTTGCAGGATGTCTCAAATCTTTTTGAGCATTTACAGCTGTTATGCTGTCCGAGTCATCCTAGATCTCCAAATATTCTGACGCGTTTGCAAATTTTTCCTCCCTGATTCCAATGTCTTTTTTAGGCCAGGTTAACCACACTAAATCGGTGAGTTGAGGTACTCCATTGCCTCGACATATATGTTGGAGCTAGTATTATGACCCTAGGCATCATACAGACCCACCCAGTAATCTAGCAATGATTTATATTCCTAGTGTGATGATTCTGGCCATCATTCTCGAAAGCATCTCGTGATGTTATTTAGTAGTAGGTATACTTTTCTTGGGTTCTTGAACCCAAGATTCGCTCTACTTACTTCCTGTTGATATTGTTGCTCGTTCCTTTAGGATATTAGTAACCTTTTGTGATAGTCTTTGAGGTCGGTGGTATATCGTTCTTCCAATACCATGAACCAATATGGCAGAAGTTCTTTTGAACCAAAAAATCACAACCAGAGTGCTCTTAATGAGTTCTCCATTCTGCATTTTGAACCTGCTAGTCCTTCCTCTTCCGCATGGTTATTGAGCAGAAATGCTGAGCTTTGCTCGACAGAAAAATCCATGCATCCACAACTCAGAAAGTTATACATTCATTCGAGTTGTCCCTCTTCAGCTGTATTTCGACCACCATGTATCAATTGATAGACATGAGTATTTTGTGCATTCTTGTTCCTATTACTCTTGTGGTCTGTCAAGCCATTCTACCTCAGAATGACTAGGAGAAACAAACTACAGTACCTCATCCATTTCAAGGATTGGGTCGATGCACTTGTATTCCGCAGATTAAAATGCCAATCCAGCATTAGCTCTATTCTATCTTGGAGTATTACTGTCTTTATGTCAAGAATTTCATGGGAATTCACAACCTCTAATGAATTCTTGGTATAGTGACACTTCTCGCCATCATTATTCATTCCTCGGTCCCCGTGTTATTGTAACCGGAATACCGACAAATGAGCCATGATGTGTGAAACCAATACTCCTAGCAACTCCGTTTCTTGGTAGTTAATGCACAATACTATCATTCTTAGTGTGTTGGTTATTGAATTTTCATTCTAAGATTGATCGTGTTACCTAGTCCATTCCTCCTGGTGCACTCTTCGATCAATGAGTTAGGATTGTGTCAATCCCTTGCTTATTTGATCACATCATCTTGTCTCAAAAGAAAGATTGTTCTCAAGCCCAATAACATAGCAGTGGTTCGTGATTTTCCGAATATCTTCTCGGAAGTATTACCAGGTTGTTCCCTGGCGTTATGTTGAGTTCATGATCAAGTTGTTTTCCCATAATACACCCCTTCTCCAAGGATCTGTGTTGGATACCCATGAGCTAGTTGGTTAAGCTAAACAATAACTTGGAGAGTTGGAAGATAAAAGCTTTATGTGACTTAGTTCATTCCGAAGGGATATCTTTTGTGTGTGTGTGTTGAAGAAAGATGATATTTTCATCGATTGTTCCTCGTGATCAGTTGTTGGACCTATTATCTTCTCCAATCTTTGATTTGAGTATGGGCTTTCGTCAAGTCAAATCAGAACCAACGATGTTCGTAATGTTGTCTTACTCGTGGTTGATCCCTCGAGCATACACCATTACATATTTTGGTCTGACCAATGCTATCACCTTGTTCACATAGTCATGGAATTCCATTTTATGGAAATATTGATAAATTGTGGTTGAGCCCATCAACAACATCCTTATCTTCACCATGATTTTGTTGGACATCAAGCTAGTGTTGGAAACTTGTGTAAGCATTTCTTCGTGTTTCGTTCACGAAGCATATGTTTGGATTAAAGAAGTGACTACCTCTGATTCACGTGAATTAGATGAAAGTTGCCGCCGTGAATGTGAGGAAGTTTGTTTTTGCCTCCTCCAGAACCATCCCAAGTCAGTAATGCATATGTGCAAAGTATTATGTGGTTTGGAGACTTGCAACCTTCATTCCATATGTAGTCCCTAGCACCCCAAGCTACTGATTTATTTGTTCAAGGAAAAGGAGTTTGTTGTGCTAATACTAGTTCATGCACACGATTCTGTTATCCCCAATGATGGTTCCCTACCATAACTCGATAGTGTTTTGTTGTAAGACTACCATGTGGTCATGCTTGTCTGGGACAGCGTGTTCACATGTGTGTAGCAGAGCCAACTCATGTTTTGGAGCTTGCTATCGTAGTTCATCTCCCGAGAATCTCGCAGCGTCATCTCGTCGATTTGTGTTGCAAGCTTTCTTTTCAGACATGTTGAGTCATCAGCGTCCTGTTACCAACCAGATCTAAATCTCAGGCAGATATGATGGTTGGAACTTTCCCAAGATCTATGATGTAGGTCCCGACAAGGTCGATGTTCTGGCTGACACGCCTAGCCAGAAGATAGCATCTTGTCTGAGCAATTTGACCATCTTCTCCATGAGGATGTTGTGCGACTTATTTTAGAAGTTGTTCCTTATTGATCCTTTGTTCTCCCGAAGTCAGACGTTTACTTGATGTTCCAGATACCGAATGGTATTGGGTTAAGCTTGTACATCAAGGAGAACATTAGAAGTGGAGTGCTAAATGTCTCTCAGTCGATCATCCAGATTTCGTTTCCTTGGCATCGCTAAGGTGAAATCTGAGAAAGTGATGGCTTCCTTTGCATATGCATCATCCATCACTATTCATCATGGTAATATGATGTGTTGCCAGGATCCTCACTACGGATGCTGGTAAGACCTTGATGAGTAAGGAAATGCTCAAGTTCTTGAGAGCACGCTCAATCACTGGGTTATATCCTCGGCATCATCTGGAATGTGCTTTCCATTTGCTGAGTTGTCTTATAACTCTAGTTTTCTTTCCAAACTGAGTATGTCATTTCTCTGAACTCCTTCAAATAATTTTTTGTGATTTTCCTTGGGCTGGTTTAGAGAGTTTCAGGGATTTCTATATCAAAATTGATTCTTTTTGCCACTCAAGGGAATATTTATATGAGTCACCTCCCCCAAGGTGTTCCATTATGGAACCATGGCAATTATCTCCTCGCTACTTTGAAACCATGCACCATCCTACTCCAGTGTGGAATTGTTGCCTACAAAATTGAACCTCCGTCATCTGTTTCTTCCATCCCTCTCGATGTGGGTTTTGTGTCTCAGCTCAAGACATGTTTCAACGTCTCACTCCATGAGTTGATCTTGAGTCGGTCGATCTTGAGAAGATCGATTCATGTAGAGTTTCTTTTGTTGTCACTGTGTTGGCCAAAGATCTCGAAAGCAAAGATGTAAAGATAAACATGATGCAAACAATCAACATTCTTATGAAGTGCAATCTGGATCGTGAAGATTGTGTTGGGCTTGTGTCCCCTCTGTCGTCTTATCTCACGTCTTGAATCTCGGGACGAGATTCTTGTTTAGTGGGGGTGAGCTGTCATAGCCCTAGAATTGATTGCAATAAGTTGCATCAGTATCTTGCATCTTGTGTAAAATTAATTGAAACTTGAAATGGGGGATGAACAAGCCCTAGCACCAAAGTAATTGAAATAGGTTCCACCCAAAATATTTTACATGAACCCAAAATGCCCTTCGAAAATGTCCATGATATATGGAAAAAGGTGAAAACCTTAACCAGAGATGATCCACATTTTTCCAGGACATTTTTGGTCTTTGAATTAAACCAATACTTATTTGAATTGGAGACATGAATTCCTATAAATACTTTTATAACTCCTATAATTCTGAAAACTTGTGAGTGGATCTGAATATTTTGTCTCATGCCACATAGTAATTTTTAAAAGCTACAAAATGATTTGGTTTAGGAACTAAATCAAAACATAAAGAGATAACTAGAACAAAACAGAAATGAAAAAACAGAAATGAAAAAACAGAGAGAAAGAGAGAGTTTACCTGACAGCCCACTTACCTGGCCTAACTAGTCTAGCCGGCCCAGCCCACCTAGCTCTGCCAGTCGTCCTCAACCTCTTGCCAGAGGCAAGAGGGCATCTTCCCACCACGCGCCGGCGTGCACTGGCCACCTCCTACTTGCCTGCTCACCAATGGAGGTACCCAAGGGCGCCACGCACTCCCCATCGACCCTCTGCACCTCTCACCTTGCTCCCAGGACCCCTCCCCCTCCTCTGCTCTCTTCCCGTAGCGCCACCGTCGCCGCCACTCGTTGCTGATTTTGCTAGTGCCACTGCCTCGCCTCACTGTCATGTCTAGGAGGTCCCGGTCGACGGCCTCGACCTCTCCGTCGTCTCGTGCAACGCCAAACGCCTCGAAGCACCGCCCCCGACCCTTCTTCCTCCTCAGGTCGCCGGAGATACCTTTCGCCGTACCGCCCACTCCGGACCGTCTCTGAGCTCGCCAAACTGCTCGTCTGACTTGCCATGAGCCTCTGACCCTGGCCATCCCTCTCTTCTTCCTCGTAGGCCACCATTGCCATCGGACCGCCAACACCCGAACTCGCCGCCGCCTGAGCTCACCGCCGATGCAGCTCCAGTGACCAAATGGTCACCCCAGCGAGTCCAATCTGCTCCCTGCAATGTGTAGCGCCCCGCTAGCCCATTTCCTCGCTCGTTTGCGCACCGCAACATTAACCCCGCGCGCACCCGAGCTCCGGACGCCACGGTCGAGCTCCTCGCCGTCATCTCCGGCCGCCCCAGGCCTGGCTGGCGCCACCGCCCGAATCGCGCTAGTCTGGGCTCTCGAACAAGCCTAGCCACGCTGTGAACGGGGCACCACAGCCCGTGCCCGAGTGCCCCGCTGATGGGCTGTTAGACATGGGCCGGACTAATGGGCTGTGAAGATACGAAGACCAAGGACTACACCCGTGTCCGGATAGGACTCACCTTGGCGTGGAAGGCAAGCTTGGTGATCAAACATGTAGATTCCCTTCTTTGTAACCGACCTTGTGTAACCCTAGATCCTCCCGGTGTCTATATAAACCGGAGGAGAGAGATATTCATTACCATAGTCATACAGGCTAGGCCTCTAGGGTTTTAGCCATTATGATCTCGTGGTAGATCAACTCTTGTAATACTCATATTCATCAAGATCAATCAAGCAGGAAGTAGGGTATTACCTCCATAGAGAGGGCCCGAACCTGGGTAAACATCGTGTCCCCTGTCTCCTGTTACCATCGACCTTAGACGCATAGTTTGGGACCCCCTACCCGAGATCCACCGGTTTTGACACTGACATTGGTGCTTTCATTGAGAGTTCCACTATGCCATCCCTTAAAGGTTTGATGTCCCCTTCAATCATCAGCGACGATGCTGTCCAAGGCGAAACCTTCCTCCCTGGACAGATCTTCGTGTTCGGCGGCTTCGCACTGCGGGCCAACTCGCTTGGCCATCTGGAGCAGATCGATAGCTACACCCCTGGCCATCAGGTCAGATTTGGGAGCTCGAACTACGTCGCGGACATCCGTGGAGATTTGATCTTTGCCGGATTCGAGACCGCGGCGACCTCTTCTGGTCACCTCGATGAACACGACCAAAATTTGTCATCGGACGGCATCTAGGAGATTGCTCCTGTAACTGTCCTGGCCTTAGATCCGGAGCATATTGCGCCATCCAAGGACGGGAGGCTCAACCCCGCCATGGAGGACACAGATTCCATGGCGTTGGAGCCGAACATAGACCTAAAGTCACATGACGCCTTTGTCACCGGAACTCTGGACTCGTTTCTGGTTATAAATTCCGAGCCATGTGCATCCGCGGACGCTGAACTTGACCGCTTATCGATCTTTGAGTTCAGCGCCACAGACATCTTCCAACACTCGCCCTTCGGCGATGTGCTAAACTCATTAAAGAATCTGTCCTTGGCGGGGGACTCACAGCCGAGTCATGTCCAGTTCGAACTAGGGGCTGATGATGGGGAATTTTGCTTCCCACCCGCCACCCACTTCATAGCCACTGTCAAGGACTTAACCGACATGCTTGATTACGGCTCCAAAGACATCGTCAGTATGGACGATGATGCCAACGAGGAGCAAGCCCAAAATCCGCCATTCACTGGACGACGGACGACCACTTCTTTCTGTGACGTATACATGGTGAATACGCCTAAAAAACTAACAACGATGACAAAGAGGATCCAGTTAAGGACAAACCTCCTGAGACACAGCCCAGACGCCGGCGTCAGCGGCACCGCTCTAAGTCACGTCGTACAAAAGACAACAACACCAGCACCGGAGAAAACAATACTCCGGACAATGCCGAAGACACTGAAGACCCTGTTGGGGCAATCTCCGAACACGATGAATGGGAAGACGGCCAAGTTAGCCCTGATGAATAGGCCATACACGAAGACTCCGAGAACAGTAATTATCTTCCGCTCTCCGAGGAAGAGGAGAGCCTCGGCAACGAGGATTTCATCGTTCCTGAGGAACCTCTCGAGCAGGAGCGCTTTAAACGCTGGCTAATAGCCACTTCAAGGAGCCTGAAAAAGAAGCAGGTGTGATAACCCACAAGTATAGGGGATCGCAACAGTTTTAGAGGGTAGAGTATTCAACCCAAATTTATTGATTCAACACAAGGGGAGCCAAAGAATATTCTCAAGTATTAGCAGCTGAGTTGTCAATTCAACCACACCTGGATAGCTTAGTATCTGCAGCAAAGTATTTAGTAGCAATGTAATATGGAAGTAACGGTAGCGATATCAAAAGTAATATTTTTGGGTTTTGTAGTGATCGTAACAGTAGCAACGGAAAAGTAAATAAGCGGAGAACAATATGTGAAAAGCTCGTAGGCATTGGATCGGTGATGGAGAATTATGCCGGATGCGATTCATCATGTAACAATCATAACACAGGGTGACACAGAACTAGCTCCAATTCATCAATGTAGGCATATATTCTGAATATAGTCATACATGCTTATGGAAAAGAACTTGCATGGCATCTTTTGTCCTACCCTCCCGTGGCAGCGGTGTCCTAGAGGAAACTAAGGGATATTAAGGCCTCCTTTAATTGAGTACCGGACCAAAGCATTAACACATAGTGAATACATGAACTCCTCAAACTATGGTCATCACCGGGAGTGGCCCCGATTATTGTCACTTCAGGGTTGCCAGATCATAACACATAGTAGGTGACTACAGACTTGCAAGATAGGATCAATAACTCACATATATTCATGAAAACATAATAGGTTCAGATCTGAAATCATGGCACCCGGGCCCTAGTGACAAGCATTAAGCATAGCAAAGTCATAGCAACATCAATCTCAGAACATAGTGGATACTAGGGATCAAACCCTAACAAATCTAAATCGATTACATGATAAACCTCATCCAACCCATCACCGTCCAGCAAGCCTACGATGGAATTACTCACGCACAGCGGTGACCATCACGAAATTGGTAATGGAGGAAGGTTGATGATGACGACGGCAACGGATTCCCCTCTCTGGAGCCCCGAACAAACTCCAGATCAGCCCTCCTGAGAGGTTTTAGGGCTTGGCGGCGGCTCCGTATCGTAAGACGCGATGAATCCTTCTACCTAATTTTTTTCTCCCTGAACATGAATATATGGAGTTGGAGTTGAGGTCGATGGATCAACAGGGGGCTCACGAGGCAGGGGGGCGCGCCCAGGTGGGCAGGCGCGCCCCCACCCACGTGGACAGGTGGTGGGCCCCCTACCCTTGATTCTTTCGCCAATACTTTTAATATTTTCCAAAAATAAGTTCCGTGGAGTTTCAGGTCATTCCGAGAACTTTTGTTTCTGCACATAAATAACACCATGGCAATTATGCTGAAAACAACGTCGGTCCGGGTTAGTTCCATTCAAATCATGCAAGTTAGAGTCCAAAACAAAGGCAAAAGTGTTTGGAAAAGTAGATAAAACGGAGACGTATCAAGCTGCAGCTTCAAGCGGACCAAGATCTGCTCAATGATAGCTGGACCGAAGTCTTGGCCGCCAAAGAATACGGCCTTAGTGGAAAAAGGGTCAATGAGCATACAGTACATGGCAATGAGCATACAATACACTTTCCGAGGATATCATATTTCTTCTTGACAGTAGGAAGAGGAAATTCAAAACGTCCAAAAATAATCGATGGAATTTTTCCAATAGAGTTGATATTATGAACTTGAGGTTGTTTCCTCGGAAAGTGTACTGTATGCTCTTTGCCACTAAAATGAAAAGTGACATTGCCTTTGTTGCAAAAAGGGTCTTCCAGGAATAATAGACATACTATAGTCCTCGGGAATATCGAGAATAACAAAGTCTGTTAAAATAGTAACATTTGCAACCACAACAGGCACATCCTCACAAATACTGACAGGTATAGCGGTTAATTTATCAGCCATTTGCAAAGATATTTCAGTAGGTGTCAACTTATTAAAATCAAGTCTACGATATAAAGAGAGAGGCATAACACTAACACCGGCTCCGAGATCACATAAAGTAGTCTTAACATAGTTTCTTTTAATGGAGCATGGTATAGTGGGTACTCCTGGATCTCCAAGTTTCTTTGGTGTTCCACCCTTAAAAGTATAATTAGCAAGGATGCTGGAAATTTCAGCTTCCGGTATCTTTCTTTTATTAGTAACAATTTCTTTCATATACTTAGCATAAGGATTAATTTTGAGCATATCAGTTATTCGCATACGCAAAAAAGATATGTCTAATCATTTCAGCAAAGCGCTCAAAATCCTCATCATCCTTTTTCTTGGATGGATTAGGAGGAGAAGGCATGGGTTTCTGAACCCAAGGTTCTCTTTCTTTAACATGTTTCCTAGCAACAAAGTCTCTCTTATCATAACGTTGATTCTTTGATTATGGGTTATGAAGATCAACAGCAGGTTCAATTTCTATATCATTATCATTGCTAGGTTGAGCATCATCATGAACATCATTATTAATATTATCACTAGTTTCATGTTCATTACCATATTGTGTTTCAGCATCAGAAATAGAAATATCATTGGGATTCTCAGGTGGTTTAGTAGTAGGTTCACTAGAAGCATGCAAAGCCCTATCATTTTTCTTTTTCTTCTTCTTAGAAGGACTAGGTGCATCTAAATTATTTCTCTGAGAATCTTTCTCAATTCTCTTAGGATGGCCTTCAGGATACAAAGGTTCCTGAGTCATCTTACCAGTTCTAGTAGCCACTCTAACAGCATAGTCATTATTCTTACTATTCAATTCATTGAGAAAATCATTTTGAGCTTTAAGTACTTGTTCTACTTGGGTGGTAACCATAGAAGCATGTTTACTAATGAGTTTAAGTTCACCCTTAACTCTAGACATATAATCATCCAAGTGTTCAAGCATATTTGAATTGTATTTCAATTGTCTACTAACATAAGCATTGAAGTTTTCTTGTTTAACAATAAAATTGTCAAACTCATCTAAGCATTGTCTTGCAGACTTATAATGAGGAATATCACCTTCATCAAATCTATAGAGAGAATTTACCTTTGCTACCTGTGTCGGGTTATCAAGACCATGAGTTTCTTCAATAGGTGAAGGATTAAGATCATATGTTTCTTCAACAGGCGGTAAATTTAGACCATGTATTTCTTCAATAGGAGGTAATTTCTTAACATCTTCAGCTTTTATACCTTTTTCCTTCATAGATTTCTTTGCCTCCTGCATATCTTCAGGACTGAGAAATAGAACACCTCTCTTCTTCGGAGTTGGTTTAGGAATTGGCTCAGGAATTGGCTCTGGAGCTGGCTGAGGAAGTGTCCAGTTATTTTGATTTGTCAACATATTATTCGATAGAATTTCAGCGTCATCTGGTGTTGTTTCCCTGAAAATGGAACCAACACAACTATCTAGGTAATCTCTAGAAGCATCAGTTAGTCCAATATAAATGATATCAAGTATTTCATTTTTCTTAAGAGGATGATCAGGCAAAGCATTAAGTAATTGGAGAAGCCTCCCCCAAGCTTGTGGGAGACTCTCTTCTTCAATTTGCACAAAATTATATATATCCCTTAAAGCAGCTTGTTTCTTATGAGCAGGGAAATATTTAGGAGAGAAGTAATAAATCATATCCTGGGGACTACGCACACAACCAGGACCAAGAGAATTAAACCATATCTTAGCATCACCCTTTAATGAGTACGGAAATATTTTAAGGATATAAAGGTAGCAAGATTTCTCATCATTAGTGAACAGGGTGGCTATATCATTTAATTTAGTAAGATGTGCCACAACAGTTTCAGATTCATAGCCATAAAAAGGATCGGATTCAACCAAAGTAATTATATCAGGATCAACAGAGAATTCATAATCCTTATCAGTAACACAGATAGGTGAAGTAGCAAAAGCAGGGTTAGGTTTCATTCCAACATTAAGAGATTGCTTCTTCCATTTAGGTAATACTTCTTAAGATCATATCTATCATTGCAAGGTAAAATAGCTCTAGCAGCTTCTTCATCCATAACATAACCCTCAAGAACAACAAGCAATTCATATTTATTAGGGGAATAGTCTTCATTATCACTCTCATCAATATTATCAATTTAAATAATTTCATTCTCTCTAGCCCTAGCAGGTTGTTCATCAAGAAATTCACCAAGTGGCAATGTAGTATCAAGCATTGAAGTAGTTTCATCATAAGTGTCATGCATAGCAGAAGTGGGTTTAGGTGTCGCAAGCTTACTCGAAACAGAAGGTGAATCAAGTGCAGAGCTAGATGGCAGTTCCTTACCTCCCCTCGTAGTTGAGGGATAAATTTTTGTTTTCTCATCTTTCAAGTTCCTCATAGTGACCAGCAGATATAAATCCCAAGTGACTCAAAGAATAGAGCTATGCTCCCCGGCAACGGCGCCAGAAAATAGTCTTGATAACCCACAAGTATAGGGGATCACAACAGTTTTCGAGGGTAGAGTATTCAACCCAAATTTATTGATTCGACATAGGGGAGGCAAAGAATATTCTCAAGTATTAGGAGCTGAGTTGTCCATTCAACCACACCTGGCTAACTTAGTATCTGCAACAAAGTATTTAGTAGCAAAGTAATATGGAAGTAACGGTAACGATAGCAAAAGTAATATTTTTGGGTTTTGTAGTGATTGTAACAGTAGAAACGGAAAAGTAAATAAGCGGAGAATAACATGTGAAAAGCTCGTAGGCATTGGATCGGTGATGGAGAATTATGTCGGATGTGGTTCATCATGTAACAATCATAACATAGGGTGACACAGAACTAGCTCCAATTCATCAATGTAATTTAGGCATGTATTCCGAATATAGTTAGACGTGCTAATGGAAAAGAACTTGCATGACATCTTTTGTCCTACTCTCCCGTGGCAGCGGGGTCCTAGAGGAAACTAAGGGATATTAAGGCCTCCTTTAATTGAGTACCGGACCAAAGCATTAACACATAGTGAATACATGAACTCCTCAAACTATGGTCATCACCGGGAGTGGTCCCGATTATTGTCACTTCGGGGTTGTCGGATCATAACAAATAGTAGGTGACTATAGACTTGCAACATAGGATCAAGAACTCACATATATTCATGAAAACATAATAGGTTCAGATCTCAAATCATGGCACTCGAGCCCTAGTGACAAGCATTAAGCATAGCAAAGTCATAGCAACATCAATCTCAGAACATAATGGATACTTGGGATCAAACCCTAACAAATCTAACTCGATTACATGATAAATCTCCTCCAACGCATCACTGTCCAGCAAGCCTACGATGGAATTACTCATGCACGGCGGTGAGCATCATGAAATTGGTGATGGAGGAAGGTTGATGATGACGACGGCGACGGATTCCCCTCTCCGGAGCCCCGAACGGACTCCAGATCAGCCCTCCTGAGAGGTTTTAGGGCTTGGCGGCCGCTCCGTATCGTAAAATGCGATGAATCCTTCTCTCTGAGTTTTTTCTCGGCGAACACGAATGTATGGAGTTGGAGTTGAGGTCGGTGTAGCAACAGGGGGCCCACGAGGCAGGGGGCGCGCCCAGGGGGGCAGGCGTGCCCCCCGCCCTCGTGGACAGGTGGTGGGCCCCCTGGCCTTGATTCTTTCGCCAATATTTTTAATATTTTCCAAAAATAAGTTCTGTGAGTTTCAGGTCATTTCGAGAACTTTTGTTTCTGCACATAAATAACACCATGGCAATTCTGCTGAAAACAGCGTCCGTCCGGGTTAGTTCCATTCAAATCATGCAAGTTAGAGTCTAAAACCAGGGCAAAAGTGTTTGGAAAAGTAGATAAAACAGAGACGTATCACGCTGCAGCTTCAAGCGGACCAAGATCTGCTCAATGATAGCTGGACCGAAGTCCTGGCCGCCAAAGAATACGGCCGTAGTGGCCCAGCCAAAAATTACCCGAAGCGCAAATTGGTACCTCAGTTCAATGACGAGGCGCTGGAGCCCGTACCATCATCGCACAACGCGGCCAACCGACCGCCATGCGGTCAGGATAAAGCGGCAACTGAAGCCGAACACCAGACCGCCCCACCTCGCCGTAAAGTCGAGAATAAAACAGCTCGGGGTTGTACATACAACCTTCGGTAGAACTTGGACAGTAGAGAAGGACACACAAGATCGATCTACGGATCGCAAGGACGTGCCTCGACACGCGACGATGGCTACCTATTCGGACGTGACAAACCTGCCACGCTGTTGGGGGGAATCGGCTTCCTTGAACACCTATGGGGACCGAGCCCCTTACTAGTTCGGCGGGGGGCGGAGGTTGCACAAAGAGCAGATCGAGGCGGTGCACACAGGGGGATTTTACCCAGCTTCGGGCCGCAAAGATGCGTAAAACCCTACTGCTGCTTGGTGGATTGTATTGTGTTCTTGCTCGGGAGCGCGCGGTGCTACAGTACACGCGGGCCGCTGGCGAGGTCGAGCGTAAAGATTCGTTTCCCCCCTCTACGTGCGCATGGGGCCTCCTTTTATATGCTCAAGGGGTTACCCACAGGTGGCAGCATAGGTGAGGGCAAAAATGGTAGAATGCTGTAGTGGGTACAGCTGCCTGCACAGTAGCTGTAAAGTGCTATCATACCTAACTCTGACGGAGGGGGACAAGGGCATTAAATGCCAGTCCGCGTCGCCCAGACGGAGCAGGGGAGTGGACCGTCAGGAGTGCCACCGTTTGCCACGATGGCTACTCTGTCAGCTTCGCTTCGCCACCGCATGCCCCTCGCTGCTCAGCCTCCCGCCACGTGCGCCTGGGATGCCCCCCAGAGCGACACGTTGGTGGGTGAGCTGGAGCGCAGGCACGAGGTGGTAACTTGCCGCGGCAAGCGCCTTGCCGCGGTGGATGTCTTGTCGTGCCCGGGAGCTTGTTGCTCACCGGGCCTTGCCGGGGCGCGGGGCGCGCCGTGGCAGGGTCCTTGTCGTGCCGTGGATGGCCTTCCGGGCAAGCTCCTCTTGCCGGGGTCTTGTGCTTCGAGCGGCAGTCCCGGTAAACTTCTCTTGCCAGGGCCTTGCTCTCTTCGGGTGGCCTTCCCGGCAAGCTCCTCTTGCCGGGGCCTTGGCTCAAATACTTTGTTCTTGAATGGCCCAAGAGGGGACCATTGAGGGTCTTGGCGATCGCCTGGCAGGCCTTGCCGCAGGGTGCTACGACTGCCCGTGCACAAGTTCGGGGAACTAAGGTACCCCTACTTTAGTACACCGACAGGAGCCCCCCGGGCCTGGGCCATACACGGTGCCGAGCGCTGTTGGGCCAGGCCCAAAACAGTGCACGGGCACGCGCGGCCTGGGTCACGGTACATCTTTTTCTGCGCCCACCACATCCTCCCCGAACGGCACGCGTCGAATGCGGCATCGTGGGGGAGAGGCGTGCGTGACGTGGGTGGCGTGCGCGGTGCCGAGCCCTGCAGGCATGCGTCACGTCGCAATAAATGGGGACGGTTCGTGCCATCTTCATAAGTAGAGGGAGGTGTGGAGGCGTGGCTCCTTCGCTGGATGGGGCCGAGGCACGGTTTCCGAGGCGCCCGTTCCCCACGATCAAGGGGTGGGGGAGAGGCCGCCTCACCCATCGCCTCGGCCCTGCACGTCAGCCACGCGGCCTCCATGCACCTGGAGTTGCGGACGGTGGAGGCGGGAAACCGGGCCGTCGCGGGTCGAGGCAGCAGGCCGGTCCCGGTCGCCTGGCCTCCCTGCACCCTGATTGGTCGAGCGGGGCTGTCGAGTCCCCACCCTGCTCCTTTATAAGGAGCAAGAGGGGGGGGGGGCGACGGGAACCCACACTCCTCCATCTCTTCCTCCTCTGACCCCCTCTCTCCATTAGCCATGGAGAAAGGGAATTCGGGTCCTTCATCGGTGGCGGCGAGGGTTGCCGCCAGGCAGCGCGCCCCTCCTCCCCTTGCACCCGCGGTGGCGGAGCCAGCCGCAAGGGGAAGCGGGAGGGGGCGAGGTCGTGGACGAGGGCGTGGACGAGGCCGCGGTGCTCAGGGAAGACGCAGGCGGGGTGACGCACCGGCCTCGCCTCCGCCAGCGGCCCTTCTTCCCACGACGGTCCATCTCGGGGACGATCCTTAAGAGTTCTTCGTCAGGCTGCGCCGGGCGCCTCGTCGCCACCTCCGCCTTCCGGCTCCTTTCGCGAGTGTGATGGAGATGGAGCAACCCGAAACGCTAAGGTTGCGCATGAAGGGCTGCGGGATCAGCAACACGCGGGTCCACGTCGAGTTCCCAGCCCTCGGCGTGGTGTATCTTGGCCGAGGGTGGAATACATTCGCCCGTATCCACACCTTGACGGAGGGGTTCACCCTCCATTTCAAGTTGATGGAGGGCGATCTCCTCTCCGTCAAGGCCTTCGGGGACTTCGGGACCCGGGCCCGGTGCTGCGTGGATAGCTCCTCCGGCAGCGAAAGCTCCTCCTCGAGCGAGAGCGATGAGGAGGGGAGCGACAGCGACGACGAGGGCAGCGGTCGTCGGGATGACAGGTCCGACTAGGCGTCGGTCGCAGCTCCGTGTGGCACCGGCGACCCCATCATCCGGGTCGCTGGCTCCTTGAGCTTCTCGGGGCCGTCTTCCCGGGCGGCTGGAGTGGCGAGGCTGCGGAAGAGGAGGAGGACTGGCGGCAAGGCCGTTAACTCGGAGTACGAGGGCTAGGTGCCCCCGACAGCGTGTTGACGTCCCGCTGCCTCATCTTCGAGCTCCATCTCCGGCGCCACTGCCACCATCCAGCCTCCGGAGCCCCCGGGGCGTTCTCTTGGTGTCTTCTGCCACCCGTAGCTCGCCTAGGCGCCCCTTTTGCCCTTTTCGCCTCCTTGTCCTACCTCCTGAGGAGAGAGACAAGAAAGGGATTACGGGCACCTCATCTTTTTTCAATCTGTAAGCCTTCGGGCCTTAGTTGCATTTAAAGCTTGTAATGCCATCTTTTCATGTTTTTCATTCTCTCTGAACTGTACCTGAGCGGAATGTTTTTGATGAAAAAGGGGGAGTTTGCCGGGCCATTTGTCCCGTGGGTGGAACCCACGCCAAGGAGCGAACCCTTTGTATCATTAGGATAGACATTTCTTCGCCCGGCAACAGGCCCTGCCGTCTTCCCGCGCCGCTCGGCCCTCCTCACGCCTTTGGCGGAGGCGGGGAGAAGGCGGGATCCGGCACCCTGCTTCGCCCTTTGCCGCCGTGACTACTACCAAGACGAGCCCCAGGAACGCCCTCTGGGGCCTGTCGTCGAGGGAGCACGGCAGCTTTCAGTGGGGAAAAAGGGTTTTCGTATTCCACAGTTCATGAGAGAATGCATGACAAGGGATGCGAAAACTTATCTGGGATTGCAGCCCCCGGCAGCTTTGGCTTGCCGCAGACGAATCTTCGTACTTGCAGCCCCCGGTAATACTGGCTTGCCGGGGACCAGATGCTGGCCCACCCTTCTTCTTTTCTTCGCCTTTAAGTGGTCTGGCCAGGATGTACAAACCCCTGCGAACCAAAGGGATCAAAAGAACAGGAAAAAGGACGCAGACTCGACCTCTAAGCTAGGGGTTAACAGCTGTCAGGCACTATCAACCCTAACCAAGGACGAGACTGGACTCAGCATGCATGCTAAAACTTAGGGCGCCAGCGCTTCATTTCTGCTGCTCAGGGTCTGCGCCTGGCTTTGTACAAAGGATTACATGCAACTGCGGCAAGACTTGTACAAAAGGTTGGTTGCCGGGCGGGCCCCGACAACTGCGCCTTACGGGTAAAACTTAAGAAGATGCTCAATATTCCAGGAGTTGCTCACCGGAGTGCCATCTTCGGTCTCGAGGCGGACAGCGCCAGGCCTCATGACTAGTCTCACCCGGTAAGGGCCTTCCCACTTCGGCGTCAACTTGTTATGATTCTTGGCGGACGGGGCGCGTCATCTTCCTGAAGTCGATCTTCCTCAAGGAGCAGCGCGTCATCTTCACGCAGCCGCTCTTGCTCAAGCTCATCATAAGAGAGCACTCGAGGAGACCCGTATACGAGTTCCGTGGGGGTAACTGCTTCTGCTCCATAGACTAGAGCGAATGGTGTCTGGCCAATGGCTTGATTTTGTGTCGTTCTGATCGACCAAAGAGCCACCGGCAGCTCCTCGATCCAGTTTCTTCCGCACTTGTGCAGCTTGTCGAAAGTTCTGGTCTTGAGCCCGTGTAGTACTTCGGCGTTGGCCCTTTCAGCTTGACCGTTGCTCCTGGGATGAGCAACAGAAGCAAAGCAGACCTTGGTGCCGATATCTTGGACGTATTGCATGAAGGCGCGGCTCGTGAATTGCGTACCGTTGTCGGTGATGATCCTGTTGGGGATCCCGAAGCGGCAGACAATCGACCTGAAGAACTTGATGGCTGACTGTGCTATCACCCTCCTCACTGGTTCCACTTCCGGCCACTTTGTGAACTTGTCGATTGCGACGTACAAGTACTCAAAGTCCCCGACAGCTCGGGGGAAAGGGCCGAGGATATCGAGCCCCCAGACCGAAAATGGCCAGGATAAAGGGATCGTCTAGAGAGCTTGAGCTGGCTGGTGTATCTGCTTGGAATGGAACTGGCACGCTTCACACTTGGTTACTTGTGCAGTTGCATCCTGGAGGGCTGTCGGCTAGAAGAAGCCTTGCCGGAACGCTTTGCCGGCAAGTGCTCTTGCGCCAATGTGGTGACCACATATGCCTCCATGTATCTCTGCCAACAGCTGCTGTCCGTCTTCCCGGGGAATACACTTCAATTTCACACTGTTGCGCCCTCTTCGGTATAGTGTGTTGTCGACGAACTGGTACATACTCGAGCGCCGGGCTACACTTTCTGCTTCTTCTTGTTCTTCGGGAAGTTCTCCATACTGGAGGAAATGGACAGTCTGCCGCGCCCATGCTGGAGCCTGCGGTTCGACAACAAGGACTGAAGGCACTTCTGCCGCTGCGGGAACGTATGCTTCTACGGCGAGGATCTGGGGCTTGACCGGAGCTTGACGTTCCCCGGCAAGCTTGCCGGAACAAAGCTTGTCGGGAGCGCCTGCTTCTACGGAGTAAACCCTGGGGTTTTCCGGAGCAGACCGTTCCTCAGCGCTCTTGGCGTCGATCCTGGGGACCTTCTTGGCGGCGTCTCTGGGGAGCTCTGCCGGAAGATAGTCGCTGGAGACCAACTTCCTCTTCTTTATCTGTCTGGTTGATGGCATTACGGATGGCTGAGTCAGCTTGAGCACAAAGGTCCCTGGTTCCACACGTAACTTAAACGCAGCGCACTTTGACAGGCCATCAGCGATGTCATTCTCAGCTCTTGGAATGTGTTCCATCTGCAGGCCGTCAAAGTGCTCTTCCAGCTTCCTCACTTCATCAACATACGCTTCCATCAACAGACTCTGGTAATCCGTGTTCACTTGGCAGACGACGAGCTGTGAGTCACCCCTGACAATGAGCTTCTTGATCCCAAGTTCTGCCGCGATCCTGAGACCGGCAAGCAAACCTTCATACTCTGCAGTATTGTTGGTTGCTTGTTCCTTGGGGAAGTGCATCTGGACTACGTACTTGAGGTACTCTCTGGTGGGCGCGACAAGTAACGCGCCGGCGCCGGCGCCTTGTAGCGAGAAGGCGCCATCAAAGTACATCAGCCACTCTTTGCCTGCTTCTTTGGCGGGGATGCTCGTCTCTGGGATATCTTCGTCCAGTGTTCGTGTCCACTCTGCTATGAACTCCGCCAAAGCTCTGCTTTGGATAGTCGAGGTGCTCTCGAACTGGAGACCGAAGCTCGACAGTTCTAGTGCCCACTCGACAATCCTGCCCGTTGCTTCTGGATTTTGCAGTATCCTCTTCAGCGGAAAGCGGGTGACAACTGTAATTTCGTGTGCTTGGAAGTAATGGCGCAGCTTTCTCGAGGCCATGAGGAGGCCGAAAAGCAATTTCAGCACACCAGAGTACCTTGACCTGGCCCCCTGCAAGAGGGAGCTGACAAAGTACACTGGGCGCTGCACCATTTTCTTCCTCCGCACCTCCACTTGCTCCTGCGCAGATTCATCCTCGTCGGGGCCAGAGCTTGTCGGGGAAGCCCCCTGCTTGTCGCTGGATGTGCTTGCCGTGGTCGCTGGCTCATCATCGGCCTCCCTCTCCGCTACTAACGCAGCACTAACCACTTGATTAGTTGCCGCTAGGTACAGCAGCAGCTTCTCTTGTGGTTTAGGCGCGACAAGTATCGGAGCGGAGGACAGGTATTTCTTCAGGTTCTGCAGCGCAGCCTCCGCTTCCGGAGTCCATTTTACTGGACCCGCCTTTTTCAAAATTTTGAAAAATGGCAGGGCGCGCTCTGCAGACCTAGAGATAAACCTACTGAGAGCCGCGACGCAGCCGGCAAGCCTTCGCACGTCCTTGACACGGTTTGGTGCCTCAATCTGCTCGATGGCCTTGATCTTGTCTGGGTTGGCTTCTATCCCTCGCTGACACACGAAGAACCCGAGAAGCTTGCCGGAAGGAACTCCAAACACGCACTTCTCGGGGTTGAGCTTGAGGCTGATCCTGCACAGATTCGCAAAGGTCTCTTCTAAGTCTCGAATCAGGGTTGCCCTGTCTCTGCTCTTGACCACTATATCATCCATGTAGGCCTCCACGTTCCTGTGGATTTGTGGCTCAAAAGCGGTGTGGACAACCCTTGCAAATGTCGAACCGGCGTTCTTCAGTCCGAAAGGCATCCGTACGAAACAGTACGTGCCACATGGAGTGATGAACGCGGTCTTCTCTTCATCATCTTCAGCCATGAAGATCTGATGATATCCAGAGTAGGCGTTAAGAAATGAAAGCAGGTCACATCCGGCCATGGAGTCAACAATCTGGTCAATGCGCGGCAAGGGAAAGGGATCTTTGGGACAAGCTTTGTTAACATCAGTGAAGTTGTCGGGGGATATCGGCCTCCACGAGCACCTATGGCGACGGAGCCCCTTTGTCGGTTCGGCGGGGGCGGAGGTTGCACAAAGAGCAGATCGAGGCGACACACACACACACACATCGATTTTACCCAGCTTCGGGCCGCATGGATGCGTAAAACCCTACTGCTGCTTGTCTGGTTGATTGGAGTTCTTGCTCTGGAGCGCAAGAAGCTACAGTAAGTTGGAGCTGGACGTAGACGAGGGTCTACTGGGCGCCCTCCTTCTCTGGTCTCCTCCAGGGTTTCCCTCCGGGTCCGGATCCCTTCTAGGTTTTTCCTCCTTGGGCCCCCCCCCTCTACGTGCGCATGGGCCTCCTTTTATATGCTAAGGGGTTTTCCACAGGCAGCGACGCAGGTGAGGGTAAAAATGGCAAGGAACTGTGCGAACAGTAGCCGCACCTAACTCTGACGGCGGGGGACAAAGGCATTAAATGCCCGTCGGGATCGCCTGAACTGTGCCGAGGCGGACCGTTAGGGGCGCCTCCGCTTGCCACGCGCGCGCGCCAGGCTGCACGGCGCCCCGCCACGTGTCTCCGGGGAAGCTCCGGAGTGACGCGTGGGCAGGTGAGCTGGAGCGCATGCCCGAGGTGGTGGTTCGCCGCGGCAAGTGGCTTGCCGCGGCGGTTGTCTTGCCGCACCTGAGAGCTTGCCGCTCGTCAGGCCTTGACGAGGCGCGCGGAGCGCCGCGGCGGGCTTCTCTTTGGGTGCCTTGGTTTGGCCATCCCGGCGAGCTCCTCCCGCCGGGGCCTTGGTGCTTCGGCTTAGTCGTCCCGGCAAGCTCCTCTTGCCGGGGCCTTGTCGCCTTGGCCCGGCAAGCTCCTCTTGCCGGACCTCGCCTGCTTGGCCCGGCAATCTCCTCTTGCCGGGGCTTGGTCTTCTAGGCTCGATCACTTGGCCTTCGTCCGGCCCAGGAAGGGCTGTGGAGACTCTTGCCGCTCCCCTGGCGAGCCTTGCCGCGGGACGCTACTACTGCCCGTGCACAAGTTCGGGGTACTAAGGTACCCCTAGTTTAGTACACCGACAGGAGCCCCCGGGTCTGGGCCATACACGGTGCCGAGCGTTGTTGGGCCAGGCCCTAACAGTGCACGGGCACGCGTGGCCTGGGTTGCGCTGCTCCTTAACTCCGTGCTCGTCGCGCCCTCCCCAAGCGGCGCGCGCTTATCGTGGCGTCGTGGGGGGGGGGGGCGAGGCGCGCGAGGCGTGCGCGACGTGGGTGGCGTGCGCGGGGCTGAGGCCCGCAGGCATGCGTCACGTCGGGCATGACCCCTTGATTTGGAAAGACGAAGCGCCCGCCCCCATTTTCAAATGGGGGAGGGGGCGTGGAGGCGCGGCTTGGTGAACGAACGGGGTCGAGGCGCGGCTTTCGGGGCGCCCGTCCCGACGATCACGGGTGGGGAGAGGTCGCCTCATCCGTCGCCTCGGCCCTGCTCGCCTGCCACGCGTCCTCCATGCACTTGGGGTCGCGGTTGTGGAGGCGGAAAACCGGGCCGACGCGGGTTGACGTAGAGGGTCGGCCCCGTCGCCTGCTCTTCCTCCGCTTTGATTGGTTGGGCGGGGCGGCCGAGCCCCCCCACTCCGCCCCTTTATAAGGAGCAGCAGGGGGCGATGAGGGTCCGCACTCCTTCCTTCTTTCTTCTCTTAGATCCCTGGTCCCCTCTCCCCAACTGTCATGGAGAAAGGGAACCCTGGTCCTTCTTCGGTGGCGGCAAGGGTCGCCGCCAGGCAGCGAGCCCCTCCTCCCCTTGCACCCGCGGTGGCGGAGCCAACCGTAAGGGGAAGGGGGAGGGGGCGAGGTCGTGGACGAGGCCGCGGACGGGGCCGAGGTGCTCGAGGCGGGCAGGACGGCGCGCCGGCCTCGCCTCCGCCGCTCCGTTTCCCCCAGCGGTTCATCTCGGAGACGACCCCTGCGAGTTCATCATCAGGCTGCGCCGGGCGCCTCGCCGTCGCCTCTGCCTCCCGGGATCAGTGGTACGCGGGTCCACGTCGAATCCCGAGCCCCCGGCGTGATGTGTCTTGGCCGCGGGTGGAAGACGTTCGCCCGGATCCACAGCTTGATGGAGGGGTTCACCCTCCATTTTAAGCTGATGGAGGGCGATCTCCTCTCCGCCAAGGCCTTCGGGGACCTCGGCACCCGGGCCCGGTGCTGCGTGGATAGCTCCTCCGACAGCGAAGGCTCCTCCTCGAGCGAGAGTGGCGAGGAGGGGAGCGACAGCGACGACGAGGGGAGCGGCCACCGGGATGACGGGTCCGACTAGGTGCCGGTCGCAGCTCCGCGTGGCACCGGCGGCCCCCATCGTCCGCGTCGCCGGTGCCGTGAACTCCCCGGGGTCGTCTCCTTGGGCGGCTGGCGTAGGGAGGATGCGGAAGAGGAAGAGGGCGGGCGGCAAGGCCGCTGCCTCGTCTTCCAACTTTGCCCCGGACGCCGGCACCACCCCTGCTCGCGGCGACGACCACCGGGGTCTTCTCTTCGGCCCGACAAGCTCCTCTTGCCGGGGCTTTGTCTTCTCGGGCGGCCGGAGTGGCGAGGCTGCGGAAGAGGCTGGCGGCAAGGCCGTCAACTCGGAGTACGAGGGCTAGATGCCCTCGACAGCGTGTCGACGTCCCGCCGCCTCCTTCTCGAGCTCCGCTTCCGGCGTCGCCGTCTCCTTCCGGCCTCCCGAGCCCCCGGGCGGAGCCTCGGACGCCCTCTTGGCATGTTCTGCCACCCGTAGCTCGCCTAGGCGCCCCTTTTGCCCTTCTCGCCTCCTTGTCGCACCTCCTGAGGAGAGAGACAAGAAAGGGATTACGGGCACCTTATCTTTTTTTGTCTTGTAAGCCCTTGGGCCTTAGTTGCATTTAAATCTTGTAATCCCATCTTTCATGTTTTTCATTCTCTCTGAACTGTACCTGAGTGGAATATTTTTAATGAAAAGGGGATGTTTGCCGGATCATTTGTCTCGCGGGTATATCCCGCGGCAAGGGGCGGACCCTTTGCACCGTTAAGATAGACATTTCCCCGCCCGGCAACGGACCCTGCCGTCCCCGCGCCCCTTGGCCCTCCTCACGCTCTTTGCAGAGGCAGGGAGAAGGCGGGTTCTAGCCCCTCGCTTCCTCCCCCTTGCTGCCGCGGCTACTATCCGAAGCGGGCCCCGGGAACGCACTCCGGGGTTTGCCGCTTAAGAGAGCACGGCAGCCTTTTAGGAGGAAGCAAGGTTTTCACATTCCGCAGCTCACGAGAGAATGCATGATAAGGGATGTAAAGACTTATCTGAGGTTGCAGCCCCCGGCAACTCTGGCTTGACGGGAGGCGGGTGCTGGCTCGTCCTTCTCCCCTTCTTCGTCCTTGAGCGGCTCGGCAAGGGTAGGCAGTTCCCGCGAGCCGAAGGGAAAAGACGGGAAAAAGACGCGGACTCGACCTCTAAGTTAGGGGTTAGCGACTGTTAGGCACTATCAACCCTAACCAAGGACTCGACTCGACTCAGCATGCATGCTAAAACTTGGGGGGGCCCAGCGCGTCATTGCGGCCAGGGTCTGCGCCTGGCTTTGTACAAAGGATTACATGCGTCTGCGGCAAGACTTTTGTACAAAGAGTTGGTTGCCGGACGGGGTCCGACAACCGTGCCTTACGGGTAAAACTTGCGAAGATGCTCAATGTTCCAGGAATTGCTCACCGGAGTACCATCTTCGGTCTCGAGGCGGACGGCGCCGGGCCTCGTGACTCGTTTCACCCGGTAAGGGCCTTCCCACTTCGGCGTCAACTTGTTGTGTATCTTGGCCGACTAAACGCGCCGAAGAACAAGGTCGCCTTCCTCGAAGCTCCTGGCTTTAACTTTGCGGCTATGATAGCGACGCAGAGCTTGCTGGTAGCGAGCGGATCGCACAACGGCCTGGAGACGATCTTCCTCGAGGAGCAGTGCGTCATCTTCACGCGACCGCTCTTGCTCAAGCTCATCATAAGGGAGCACTCGAGGTGACCCGCATACGAGTTCCGTGGGGGTAACTGCTTCTGCTCCATAGACTAGAGCAAATGGTGTCTGGCCGGTGGCTCGATTTGGCGTCGTTCTGACTGACCAAAGAACCGCCGGCAGCTCCTCGATCCAGTTCCGTCCGCACTTGAGCAGCTTGTCAAAACTTCTGGTCTTGAGCCCGCGCAGTACCTCGGTGTTGGCCCTTTCCGCTTGACCGTTGCTCCGGGGATGAGCAACAGAAGCGAAGCAGACCTTGGTGCCGAGATCTTGGGTGTACTGCATGAAGGCGTGGCTTGTGAACTGCGTACCGTTGTCGGTGATGATCCTGTTGGGGATCCCATAGCGGCAAACAATCGACCTGAAGAATTTGATCGCGGACTGGGCGGTCACCTTCCTCACTGGTTCCACTTCTGGCCACTTTGTGAACTTGTCGATGGCAACGAACAAGTACTCAAAGCCCCCGACGGATCGGGGGAAGGGGCCGAGGATATCGAGCCCCCAGACCGAGAAGGGCCAGGATAAAGGGATCGTCTGGAGAGCTTGAGCTGGCTGGTGTATCTTCTTGGAATGGAACTGGCACGCTTCACACTTGGTTACTCGTGCAGTTGCATCCTGGAGGGCTGTGGGCCAGAAGAAACCTTGCCGGAACGCCTTTCCGGCAAGTGCTCTGGCGCCAATGTGGTGTCCACATATGCCTCCGTGTATCTCCGCCAACAGCTTCTGTCCATCTTCCCGGTGAATGCACTTCAATTTCACCCCATTGCGTCCTCTTCTGTAGAGTGCGCTGTCAACGAACTGGTACATACTGGACTGTCGGGCTACTCTTTCAGCTTCTTCTTGTTCTTCGGCAAGTTCTCCTGTCTGGAGGAAACGGACGATCTGCTGTGCCCACGTCGGAGCCTGTGGCTCGACTACGAGGACTAAAGGCATGTCGGCGGCTGCGGGAACATCAGCTTCTACGGCGAGGACTTGGGACTCAGCCAGTGCTTGACGTTCCCCGGCAAGCTTGCCGGGGCATGGCTTGCCGGGAGTGCCTGCTTCGTCGGGACAAACCCTGGGGCTTGCCGGAGCGGGCAGCTCCTCAGCACGCTTGGCGTCGATCTTGGGGACTCTCTTGGCGGTGGCTTCGGGAAGCTCTGCCGGGAGATAGTCGCCGGAGACCAATTTCCTCTTCTTGCTTGGCCCAGTCGATGGTGTCACGGATGGATGAGTCAGCTTGAGCACAAAAGTCCCTGGTTCCACATGTAGCTTTAGTGCGGCGCATTTTGACAGGCCGTCAGCGATGTCGTTCTCTGCTCTTGGAACGTTTTCCATTTGCAGGCCGTCAAAGCGATCTTCCAGCTTCCTCACTTCATCAACGTAAGCCTCCATCAACGGGCACTGGTAATCCTTGTTCACTTGGCGGGCGACGAGCTGCGAGTCACCCCTGACAATGAGCTTCTTGATCCCAAGTTCCTCCGCGATCCAGAGACCGGCGAGCAAACCTTCATACTCTGCCGTATTGTTGGTTGCTTGCTCCTTGGGAAAGTGCATCTGGACAATGTACTTGAGGTGCTCTCCGGTGGGCGCGATGAGCAGCACGCCGGCACCGGCGCCTTCCAGCGAAAAGGCACCATCAAAGTACATCAGCCACTCTTTGGTTGCTTCCTTGCCGGGGAAGCTCGTCTCTGGAATTTCTTCGTCCGGTGTAGGCGTCCACTCTGCTATGAACTCTGCCAATGCTCTGCTCTGGATGGTCGATGTGCTCTCGAACTTGAGGCCAAAGCTTGATAGTTCTAGTGCCCACTCGACAATCCTGCCTGTTGCTTCGGGATTCTGCAGTATCCTCTTAAGAGGAAAGCAAGTGACCACTGTGATCTCGTGTGCTTGGAAGTAATGGCGCAGCTTCCTCGAGGCCATGAGGAGGACGAAGAGCAATTTCTGCACACCAGAGTACCTCGACCTAGCCCCCTGCAGGAGGGAACTGACGAAGTAAACTGGGCGCTGCACCATCCTCTTCCTCTGCACTTCCCCTTGCGCTTGCGCGGATCCGCCTTTGCCGGGGCCAGAGCTTGTCGGGGAAGCCCCCTGCTTGCCGTCGGACGCACTTGCCGTGGTTGCTGGCTCGTCATCAGCTTCCCTTTCCGCAACTAACGCAGCACTAGCCATTTGATTGGTTGCCGCTAGGTAGAGCTGCAACTTCTCTTGCGGTCTAGGCGCGACAAGTATAGGAGCAGAGGACAGGTATTTCTTCAAGTCTTGCAGTGCAGCCTCCGCTTCCGGAGTCCATTTTACTGGACCTGCCTTTTTCAAGATTTTGAAAAACGGCAGGGCGCGTTCTGCAGACCTGGAAATAAACCTGCTGAGAGCCGCCACGCAGCCGGCAAGTCTTCGCACGTCCTTGACACGCGTTGGTGCTTCAATCTGCTCGATGGCCTTGATCTTGTCGGGGTTGGCTTCGATCCCACGTTGAGACACGAAGAACCCGAGAAGCTTGCCGGAGGGAACTCTGAACACGCACTTCTCGGGGTTGAGCTTGAGGCTGATCTTGCGCAAGTTCGCAAAGGTCTCTTCCAAGTCTTGAACCAGGGTTGCCTTGTCTCTGCTCTTGACCACAATGTCGTCCATGTAGGCCTCCACATTTCTGTGGATCTGTGGCTCGAAAGCAGTGTGGACAACCCTCGCGAACGTCGAGCCTGCGTTCTTCAGTCCAAAAGGCATCCGCACAAAACAGTACGTGCCGCATGGAATGATGAACGCAGTCTTCTCTTCGTCTTCTTCAGCCATGAAGACTTGGTGGTACCCGGAGTAGGCGTCAAGGAATGAAAGCAGGTCGCATCCGGCCGTGGTGTCAACAATCTGGTCGATGCGCGGCAAAGGGGAATGGATCTTTAGGGCAAGCTCTGTTGACATCGGTGAAATCGATGCAAAGCCTCCACTTCCCATTTGCTTTGCGCACGACGACAGGATTGGCCAACCACGTCGGATGGAGCACGCCTCTGACGAGGCCTGCCGCTTCCAACTTCCTGATCTCCTCCGCGATAAACTCTTGGAGCTCCACCGCTTGTTTCCTGACCTTTTGCTTGACGGGCCGCTCATGAGGGCAGACGGCAAGGTGGTGCTCAATCACTTCCCTGGGAACGCCGGGGATGTCAGATGGTTGCCAGGCAAACAAATCGACATTCGCCCACAGGAAAGCAACGAGCGCGCCTTCCTATTTGGGGTCGAGAGTGGCACTGATGGTGAAGGTACCACCAGTGCCGTCCTCCTTGGCGGGCACCTTCTTGGTCGCTAGTGGAGCAGCCGTCGTCCCCTTGTGTTCACCAGCGGGGCTCGATGGCGCGTCCTCAACGGCAGCGCAGCACTCCAAAGAGGCGCGCTTGCCGGAGTGGGCGCCAGAGCATTCGCCGGGCTTGGCCTTCTTGCCGGCGGGGCTCGATGGCACGTCCTCGACGGCAGCGCAGCACTCCGAAGAGGCGCGCTTGCCGGAGTGTGCGCCAGAGCACTTGCCGGACTTGGTCTTCACGCCGGCGGGGCTCGATGGCACGTCCTCGATGGCAGCGCAGCACTCCGAAGAGGCGCGCTTGCCGGAGTGGGCGCCAGAGCACTTGCCAGGCTTGGTCTTCATGCCGGTGGGGCTCGATGGCACGTCCTCGACGGCAGCGCAGCACTCCGAAGAGGCGCGCTTGCCGGAGTGGGCGCCAGAGCACTTGCCGGGCTTGGTCTTCATGCCGGTGGGGCTCGATGGCACGTTCTCGACGGCAGCGCTGCACTCCGAAGAGGCGCGCTTGCCGGAGTGGGCGCCAGAGCATTTGCCGGACTTTTTCTTTCCCCCGGAAGCTCCAGCGGCAAGTGGGCCGCGGGCCGTTGCCGCTGTTGCGTCCCGGTATATTTGGTCGGCGCAGATAAGGGCATCCTTCTTGTCGCCGGGGACAGAGATGACGCTTTTCGGGCCAGGCATCTTGAGCATGTTATACGCGTAGTGAGAGGCCGCCATGAGCTTGGCGAGCGCTGGCCGGCCGAGGATCCCGTTGTAAGGCAACGGAAAGTCGGCGACGTCAAAGGTGACCTTCTCAGTCCTGAAATTTAGCTCGCTGCCAAATGTTACCGGCAGCGTGATCTTTCCCTTCGGCTTGCTCCTTCCCGGGTCGATTCCTTGGAATGTACCGGTTTCTTCGAGCTCGCTGTCGGGAACTTGGAGTCTCCGGAGAACTACAGAGGAGATCAGATTCAAGCCGGCCCCGCCATCAACTAGCATCTTAGTGACCTTGAGGTTGCGGATCGTTGGGGAAACCAACATCGGCAAGCACCCGACCGCGGTTGTGCGATCAGGGTGGTCCTCAATGTCGAAGATGATAGGCGTGCTGGACCATCTCAGGGGTCTGCGTGACTCGACGGGCGGCTCCGCTGCATTGACCTCCCGCACCCACCGTTTAAGCTGGTGGTGGGAAGCGTGCAGGGAGGCACCGCCGTCCACACACAAGACCTCAGTGGCTTTCTGAAACTCCTGCTCGCTGGTCTCGGGGTCTTCCATATCTTCGTCGTCGTTGTCGTCTTCGCTCTTGTCGCGTCCCCGGGGAGGTGTGTCTGCTTGCCGCTGCTTGTCCTTGCCGCGGCGCTCCCCCGGGCCGGGGCGCTTCGTGCCGGATCCCCCGCCGCCTGCCTGGGCTCTCTCCTTGTCACGTCGCGCGTACTCGGCATGCTGCAGGTCGACGAGTCGCTCGACTTTCTTGCAACTCTGGAGGTCATGGCCCCTGGTGCGGCGGATCTTGCAGTACTTCTTGTCGGTACCGTCCCGCTTATCGGCAGCCGCCACCGCCCGGCAGTTGGCGCACCCGACAACCTCCTTGCCGGGGCCTCCCGCCTGGGCTTTCTTGGCGGAGCCCTTGCTGCCGGACTTCTCGACAACCAGTACCTCTGGGTTTTTCTTCTTTTTGCCGTTCCACCGCCGGCCTCTCCTTGCCGGGGCGGTACCTTCACTGTCGGAGTCTCCTTCTCCAACACTTTCTCCGGGGAGCTTCCTCCCCTCCTCAGCGCATGCACACTTGTCGGCCAGGGCGTAAAGCTCGCTGACCTCCTTGATTTTGCACATCGCCATCTCCTCCCGCATCCTGCGGTTGCGCACGTTCTGGTGGAACGCGCTGATCACCGCGGCGGGGTGGACGTCTGGGATGTTGTAGTGCACACGGCTGAACCTCTGGATGAACTTGCGCAAAGGCTCCCCCTCCTTCTGAACAAGCAGATGAAGGTCGATTGCCTGGCCATGGGGTTTGTGGCCGCCCGTGAAGGCGCCAACAAACTGATGGCATAGATCTGGCCAGGAGGAGATGGAGCCATCCGGCAAGTGCATGAGCCAGGATCTGACGTTGGGCTTGAGTACCAGCGGGAAGTACTTGGCAAGGATCTTATCGTCTCGTCCCCCGGCAGCCGACACCGCAATGGTGTAGATGCTGAGGAACTCAGACGGATGCGACTTTGCGTCGTACTTCTCGGGCACGTCGGGCTTGAAGTTCTTCGTGCTTGGCCACTGGACTTGCCGCAGCTCGCGGGTGAACGCGGGGCAGCCTACTGAATACGGCAGTTCGCCTGGTTCCCCCAGTGCGTGCATGTCTCCAGAGGGCCCAACGCGCTGGTCTGATTGACGCCGCGCCTCTCTTCTGCGCTCGATGCGGGTTCGAGCGTCTTCTTCCCTTCGTTCGTGAAGGACTTGGCGTTGGTCGCGGCGAGTTCGCGGGTTCGACGATGCGGTGGAGTCGTCGTCGAGGTGAGCCCGGCGAGTCGGCGACCGTGGCTTCGGGGGCGGGGAGTGCACGGTGGTCGCACCCCCGCCATTCTTGGCGCCATCGGTTCTCGCCTGGGTGACTGGCCACGGCTGCGACGCGCTGTGCTGCCGCGGAGTGTCACCGTTGGCGAAACCGATGAGGCTCTGGATGGTTGCCCTCCAGCCGTCGTGCTTGTCCGCCGCCGGAGGGTAGTTTAGGAGCAGCTGAGCTCGCGCGAGAGCTTCCGCTCGGGTGGCGGGCAGAGGCGGCGAACGGCGCGAGGAGCGGGATGTGCTCGAACTCCTAACTATGTTAGAAGGAGCAGCACCCGGTCCAGGCAGCCGCGCGACGCTCGTCCCGGCACGCAGGATAGCATGCTGGTTCTGAGCGCCTTGGGACCCGCCAGCGTGGCTTGGGTCCAGCGAGCGTATGGTACCATGGGTACCATGACGCTGCTGGTTTCGCGCCTCCTGAGAGGGGCCCGGGGCGAGCTCGGACGTCGCGGGACCAAGAACTGGTTCGGCCGCGCCCGTCCTTCCGCCGGCGTCCTCCCCACCACCCGTCTGCTCCATGGGCGGTGGGTTCGACGCGGACGGACCGGTCACCTCCGGAGCTTTCTTCTTCGGCGCCATGCTGGCGCAAACGATGAGAGTCTGGCTCGAGCGGACGCCGGATCTGATTCACACAACCTCGACGTCCCCTATTGGGCGCGCCAAAGATGTCGGGGGATATCGGCCTCCACGAGCACCTATGGGGACGGAGCCCCTTTGTCGGTTCGGCGGGGGCGGAGGTTGCACAAAGAGCAGATCGAGGCAACACACACACACATCGATTTTACCCAGCTTCGGGCCGCATGGATGCGTAAAACCCTACTGCTGCTTGTCTGGTTGATTGGAGTTCTTGCTCTGGAGCGCAAGAAGCTACAGTAAGTTGGAGCTGGACGTAGACGAGGGTCTACTGGGTGCCCTCCTTCTCTGGTCTCCTCCAGGGTTTCCCTCCGGGTCCGGATCCCTTCTAGGTTTTTCCTCCTTGGGCCCCCCCCCCCTCTACGTGCGCATGGGCCTCCTTTTATATGCTAAGGGGTTTTCCACAGGCAGCGACGCAGGTGAGGGTAAAAATGGCAGGGAACTATGCGAACAGAAGCCGCACAGTGCTATCGCACCTAACTCTGACGGCGGGGGACAAAGGCATTAAATTCCCGTCTGGATCGCCTGAACAGTGCCGAGGCGGACCGTTAGGGGCGCCTCCGCTTGCCACGCGCGCGCGCCAGGCTGCGCGGCGCCCCGCCACGTGTCTCCGGGGAAGCTCCGGAGTGACGCGTGGGCAGGTGAGCTGGAGCGCATGCCCGAGGTGGTGGTTCGCCGCGGCAAGTGGCTTGCCGCGGCGGTTGTCTTGCCGCACCTGAGAGCTTGCCGCTCGTCAGGCCTTGCCGAGGCGCGCGGAGCGCTGCGGCGGGCTTCTCTTGGGGTGCCTTGGTTTGGCCATCCCGGCGAGCTCCTCCCGCCGGGGCCTTGGTGCTTCGGCTTAGTCGTCCCGGCAAGCTCCTCTTGCCGGGGCCTTGTCGCCTTGGCCCGGCAAGCTCCTCTTGCCGGACCTCGCCTGCTTGGCCCGGCAAGCTCCTCTTGCCGGGGCTTGGTCTTCTAGGCTCGATCACTTGGCCTTCGTCCGGCCCAGGAAGGGCCGTGGAGACTCTTGTCGCTCCCCTGGCGAGCCTTGCCGCGGGACGCTACTACTGCCCGTGCACAAGTTCGGGGTACTAAGGTACCCCTACTTTAGTACACCGATAGAAGTCGATGCAAAGCCTCCATTTCCCATTTGCTTTGCGCACGACAACAGGATTGGCCAACCACGTCAGATGGAGCACACCTCTGACGAGGCCTGCCGCTTCCAACTTCTTGATCTCTTCTGCGATGAACTCTTGGCACTCCACTGCTTGCTTCCTGACTCTCTGCTTGACGGGTCGTGCGTGAGGACAGACGGCGAGGTGGTGCTCAATCACTTTCCTGGGAACGCCGGGGATGTCAGATGGCTGCCAGGCAAACACATCGACATTCGCCCGCAGGAAAGTAGCGAGCGCGCTTTCCTATTTGGGGTCGAGCGTGGCACTGATGGTGAAGGTACCACCAGTGCCATCCTCCTTGGCGGGCACCTTCTTGGTCGTTGGCAGAGCCGCCATTGTCTTCTTACTCTTGCCGGTGGAGCTCGATGGCGCGTCCTCGACGGTAGCGCAGCACTCCGGAGAGGTGCGCTTGCCGGAGTGGGCGCCAGAGCACTTGCCGGGCTTGGTCCTCTTCTTTCCTCCGGGAGCTTCAGCGGCAAGCGGCTTGTGATCCGCTGCGGCTGCTGCTTCCCGGTAGATCTTGTCGGCACAAATAAGGGCATCCTTCTTGTCGCCGGGGACAGAGATGACGCTTATCGGGCCTGGCATCTTGAGCATGTTGTAGGCGTAGTGAGAGGCCGCCATGAACTTGGCGAGCGCTGGACGGCTGAGAATTCCATTGTATGGCAATGGAAAATCGGCGACGTCAAAGGTGATCCTCTCTGTCCTGAAGTTCAGCTCGCTGCCAAATGTTACTGGCAACGTTATCTTCCCCTTCGGTTTGCTCCTTCCCGGGTTGATTCCTTGGAACATGCCGGTTTCTTCGAGCTCGCTGTCGGGGACTTGGAGTTTTCGGAGCACAGCGGAGGAGATCAGGTTCAAGCCGGCCCCGCCGTCAACCAGCATCTTGGTGACCTTGAGGTTGCGGATTGTAGGCGAAACCAACATCGGCAAGCACCCGATCGCAGTAGTGCGATCAGGGTGGTCCTCAATACCAAAGATGATAGGCGTGCTGGACCATTTCAGAGGCTTGCGCGACTCGACGGGTGGCTCCGCTGCATTGACTTCCCGCGCCCACTGCTTGAGCTGGCGGTGAGAATTATGCAGGGTGGCGCCGCCTTCTACGCACAAGACCTTTGTGGCTTTCTGAAACTCCTGCTCACTGGTCTCGACGTCATCCATGTCTTCGTCTTCATCGTCGTCTTCGTTCTTGTCGCGGCCGCGGGGAGGTCGCTCCGCTTGTCGCTGCTTGTCCTTGTCGCGGCGTCCTCCCTGGCCGGGGCGCTTCGTGCCTGATCCTGCGCCACCTCCTCGGGCTCTCTCCTTGTCGCGCCGCTCATATTCGGCCTTTTGCAGCTCGATGAGCCGCTCGACCTGCTTGCAGCTCTGGAGGTCATGGCCCTTGGTGCGGTGGATCTTGCAGTATTGTTTGCTGGTGCCGTCCCGTTTGTCGGCGGCCGCCACAGCCTGGCAGTGGACACATCCGGCAATCTCCTTGCCAGAGCTGCCAACCTGGGCCTTCTTGGCAGCGCCTTCATCGCCGGACTACTCAACAACCAGTACCTCTTGGCTCTTCTTCTTCCTGTTGCTCCGCCGCCGGCCCTTCTTCGCCGGGGCGGTATCCTCGCTGTCAGATCCTCCCGCTCCAGCGCTCTCTCCGGGGAGTTTCCTCCCTTCCTTAGCACGGGCACACTTGTCGGCCAGGGCGTATAGCTCGCCGACGTCCTTGATCTTGCACATCGCCATCTCCTCCCGCATCCTGCGGTTACGCACGTTCTGATGGAACGCGCTGATGACCACAGCGGGGTGGATGTCTGGGAAGTTGTAGTGTACACGGCTGAATCTCTGGATGAACTTGCGCAGAGGTTCTCCCTCCTTCTGGACGAGCAGGTGAAGGTCACTCGCTTGGCCATGGGGTTTGTGGCCGCCTGTGAAGGCGCCAACAAACTGATGGCACAAGTCTGTCCAGGAGGTTATGGAGTTGTCCGGCAAGTGCATGAGCCAGGATCTAACGTTGGACTTGAGCACCAGCGGGAAGTAGTTGGCAAGGATCTTGTCGTCTCGCGCCCCGGCAGCCTACACCGCAATGGTGTAGATGCTGAGGAACTCCGACGGATGCGACTTGCCGTCGTACTTCTCTGGCACGTCTGGCTTGCAGCTCACGGGTGAACGCAGGGCAGCCCACCGCGTACGGCAGGTCGCCTGGTTCCCCTGGTGCATGCATGTCGACAGAGGGCCCAGCGCGGTGGTCTGATTGACGCCGCGCTTCTCTCCGACGCTCGATGCGAGTACGAGCGTCCTCTTGCTCTCGCTCGTGAAGAACTTGGCGTTGATCGCGACGAGTTCGCGGATTTGACGACGCGGTGGAGTCGTTGTCATGGTGATTCCGGCGAGTCGACGATCTTGGCCTCCGGGGAGGGGAGTGTACGGTGGTCGCACCCCCGCCGGTCCTGTGCTGCCGCGGGGTGTCGCCGTTAGCGAAACCGATGAGGCTCTGTATCGTGGCCCTCCAGTCGTCGAGCTTGTCCGCCGTTGGAGGGTAGTCTAGGAGCAGTTGGGCTCGCGCCAGAGCTTCTACTGGAGTGGCGGGCAGCGGCGGCGAACGGCGCGTGAAGCGGGATGTGCTCGAACTTCTAACTACGTTAGAAGGAGCAACACCCGGGCCAGGCAGCGGCGCCACGCTCGCGCCAGCGCGTTGGTGCGAGTGCTGGCCTTGAGCGCCCTGGGATCCGCCGGATCGATTTGGGTCTAGCGAGCGTATGGTACCGTGGGCGCCAAGACGCTGCTGGTCCCGTGCTTCCTGAGAGGGGCGCGGTGCATGTTCGGACGCCGTGGCACCGTGAGCTGGCTCGACGACACCCGTTCCGCCGCCGGTGCCGTCCCCGCCACCCGTTTGCTCCAAGGGCGGCGGGTTCGACGCGGACGGACCGGCCACCTCCGGAGCCTTCTTCTTCGGTGGCATGTCGCTGAGGATGAAAGAGATCTAGCTGGTGCAAACGCCGGATCAGGTTCGCACAACTTCGACGCCCCCTACCTGGCGCGCCAAAGATGTCGGGGGGAATCGGCTTCCTCGAACACCTATGGGGACCGAGCCCCTTATTGGTTCGGCGGGGGGCGGAGGTTGCACAAAGAGCAGATCGAGGCGGTGCACACAGGGGGATTTTACCCAGCTTCGGGCCGCAAAGATGCGTAAAACCCTACTGCTGCTTGGTGGATTCTATTGTGTTCTTGCTCGGGAGCGCGAGGTGCTACAGTACACGCGGGCCGCTGGCGAGGTCGACCGTAAAGATTCGTCTCCCCCTTCTACGTGCGCATGGGGCCTCCTTTTATATGCTCAAGGGGTTACCCACAGGTGGCAGCGTAGGTGAGGGAAAAAATGGTAGAATGCTGTAGTGGGTACAACTGCCTGCACAGTGGCTATAAAGTGCTATCATACCTAACTCTGATGGCGGGGGACAAGGGCATTAAATGCCCGTCCGCGTCGCCCAGACGGAGCAGGGGAGTGGACCGTCAGGAGCGCCACCGTTTGCCACGATGGCTACCCTGTCAGCTTTGCTTCGCCACCGCATGCCCCTCGCTGCTCAGCCTCCCGCCACGTGCGCCTGGGATGCCCCACAGAGCGACACGTTGGTGGGTGAGCTGGAGCGCAGGCACGAGGCGGTAACTTGCCGCGGCAAGCACCTTGCCGCGGTGGATGTCTTGTCGCGCACGGGAGCTTGTTGCTTACCGGGCCTTGCCGGGGCGCGGGGCGCGCCGTGGCAGGGTCCTTGTCGTGCCGTGGATGGCCTTCCCGGCAAGCTCCCCTTGCCGGGGTCTTGTGCTTCGAGCGGCAGTCCCGCCAAACTCCTCTTGCCAGGGCCTTGCTCTCTTCGGGTGGCCTTCCCGGCAAACTCCTCTTGCCGGGGCCTTGGCTCAAATACTTTGTTCTTGAATGGCCCAAGAGGGGACCATTCAGGGTCTTGGCGATCGCCTGGCAGGCCTTGCCGCGGGGTGCTACGACTGCCCGTGCACAAGTTCGGGGTACTAAGGTACCCCTACTTTAGTACACCGACACACGCCCCGCCCAAAAAACGCAAACATACTCCATCGGAGGTACGTCGCAGTGTGGCCCAATATAGAGGCGCCGCACACCCTCTTTGCTTCGCAGACGAAGTAATGGAGCATGAATTCCCAGACGGGTTCAAACCCATGAATATCGAATCATACGACAGAAAACGGATCCCACGGTATGGATCGAGGACTTCCTCCTCCATATCCACATGGCCTGCGGAGATGACCTTCATGCCATTAAATACCTACCACTAAAACTCAATGGACCAGCTCGATACTGGTTAAACAGTCTGCCGGAAAATTCTATTGGCAGTCGGGAAGATTTGGAAGACGCCTTTCGCGACAACTTCCAAAGAACATATGTCCGGCCTCCGGATGCCTACGACTTAGGTCACATTGTCTAGCAGCCCGAAGAGTCGGCCAGGAAGCTCTGGACTAGGTTCTTAGTTAAAAAGAACCAAATCGTCGACTGTCCGAACGTGGAAGCCCTAACGGCCTTCAAATACAGTGTCTGGGATGAATGGCTTGCCCGCCACCTCGGTCAAGAAAGACCTAAATCCATGACATCCCTTACCGCTCTAATGACCTGCTTTTGCGCGAGAGAAGACAACTGGCTCGCTCGTAGAAGCAACAGCGCCAGTGACCCGGGCACTTCCGAAATCGGAGAAGGCAATGGCAAGCCACGACGCAGCAAACACAAACGTCGCAATGATAATGAAAGAACACATGCCACAGTGGTCAACGACGGATTCAGCAGTCCCAAACCCGGACAAAGGAAAAAGCCATCCAAGGCGAACAGAGACGGACCGTCCAATCTAGATAGGATATTGGATCGACCCCGCCAGATTCACGGCCACCCCGATAAACCAGCTAATCATACCAACAGAAGTTGTTGGGTCTTCAAGCAGGCCGGCAAGCCCAACGCCGAACACAAGGGGAGGAGGGCACCCGGCGATAGGGACGACGAAGAGACTCACCGACCAAATACCGGGGGTCAGAAGCAATTTCCCCCAAAGTAAAAAGAACGAACATGGTATACGCAACACACAACTCTATAAGGGAGCAGGAGAAGCACCCCCTCCAGACTAAAGATTATACCGCGGCAACTTCAGTACAAAACGGTCTTATTAAACCACATACCTTATTGGCCATTAAGCCACCGGTCTCCATTCAACAGGATCGACCAATTCCGGAGCGGAAATAGCAGTTCGGCTTCCGCCGCCCACCTCATAAACCTGCGAAATTTGTATCGCGCATACATCAGTACACACTTAAGATACAATGGGCATCGGCGGAAGCACAATACGGACAAGCCTGCAAGCATTCCCGTAACATTTTTCTCTAAATTACTCTTTCTTTCTTCATTTTCTCTTAAAAATAGGTGACGCAAAGGACAAACATCTAACTGACTCTGTCAGAGTTCGGATCCGTACACTCACCTAAGGGGCTACTTCCGTCAAGGACTCCCCTCACTGAGGACAAGCGGCGCAGACATGCGACAGGAGGTCCAAAATAACTTTTTGTAGACCGCACTCTTTATATCGAGCCTGTAATATGCCTTTTTCCTCCGCCTTCGACCCCGGGCATGTCAAATAGCCGGGGTTGTGGTCTTTTTTATTTATAAAGTAACCATTGGCATATCACTCAGGTCCCAGTAAACATAATCCGCATTCATCATTCGTTTCTTTTTCACAAATGAATTTGGCGCCTATGGTTGCTTGACAGACATACCTCGGCATAACATGCCAGGGGCTTGGTATGGGAACAAATGAGTAGCCGACAAAGTCCGAGCAGCTTTATAGCATACTTCGGCGTCGCGAGTTTGGCCTTATATGCATCAGCTCCGAATCATGTCTTGGGTCAATGGTTGGGTTGCCTGTCTCCTTTGCTTGCTACCTTACGTTTCGCTCTATCAGCTAGGGTAGTAAAGGGAGAACTACTGCGATTGTGCTTCCTGTTCATCTGGTCAAGGACCTCAGTAGAGAAAGTCGAAAACCGACTGTCATGATGCTGTGAGAGCTGGTCAACCACTCGATGACTTAACGGGACCTTTCACGATTCCCTCCGTATTATACGAAGGACCTTTTTCTTCAGGTCATATATGTAACGCACCATATTGGAATAAACCGTACACATACCAGGGGCTATATCGTAGTACCCCCTATAAAACTCCTATGGCTAAGTGGAAGTGTTAACGCCCTATAGTCTGATTGCCTCGTTCACCGCATTGACACCTCCTTCACGCACCAAGACATTGGGTCAAGAGTGCTCAGATGCTTTTTCGAACACCCCCGTATTTCCTACGAGGGGGCTGAAGCCGATGATTGGCAAACTTTCAGATCATATACAAACGGCCGCACAGGAGGAACAAAAGCCTCTTAGGCAAAACTAAAATATAGATTGATTATAAAAATTGTCTTTTACAATTCGGATACGCTTCACTGAAATATTATTTCTTTCGAACATTGACCCTCTATTAAGCGGGCAGCCTCTAAGTCGTCCTCAAAATAATGCTCTGGTGCGTGACGGTCCTTGCCCTTGGGTGGACCCTTCGCTGCAACATCGATGGTCTTCATCTTCCCCTAGTATGTCTTGACACGGGCAAAGGCCATCTGTGCACCTTCAATGCATGCCGACCGCTTAACAGCGTCAATACGTGGCACCGCATCAGCAAGCCACTGCACTAAGCCGAAGTAGCTCTTCAGAATAGGCTTAGCCGGCCATAGCTGGATTATGACGTTCTTCATGGCAGTGCCAGATATCCTATGAAGCTCGGCCCATTGGGACATCTGTTAATTCAGCAGCAGAGGGCGTTTTGATGCACCAAACTACGACCAGGAGAGCTTCTCCGTTGCATATCCCTCTTGCGCTTGGTAAAACTGCGCCGCATCGGAAGAGCTCTTCGGCAAGTCCGAAAAGACGTCTGGAGAGCTCCACACTTGGTTAAGCTGAGCATAATTTGGGTCGTCGAACTTAGTCTGTAATAAAAAGGGCTTACCAGCCGCAATCTCCACAGCTTGCCGGATCTCCTAATGGGCCGCTCTAGATTAGGACCGCGCTTCTTTTGCCTCTCGCAGGGCCTTATCAAGATCAGCCGTCTTGGCTTTATTCTCCTTCTCGAGGAACTCACGGCGGCCAGCGACATTTTTTTGAGCACCATCATGAATATTTTCTCCATGTCTTGGCGCCGAGCAGCCTGTTCGGACTTTAACTCGGCCGATGCCTTTTCGGTAGCCGCGTTACTAAATCGGGACTGCTCCTTGGCCCGGGCCAGCTCCACACGAAGAATCTCAACGGCGGCGGCACCATCTATAGCCATGCATATACCAGTATGTAGTTTTCAGTGTCACACTTATATTATAAACACATATGTGTAATGGCTACTCCGAATACATATCTTGCGACCCGTCAAGACGCCTATTGATTAACGCAATATCATCCCCTACCACATCAAGCTTCCGCTGCAGCTCGGCAACTTCTGTAGTCCTGGCAGTCGTCACGGGCGACACAGCCTATGTTCCAATTAACCAGATTATTCCCTGAGCATATCTTTTTGATCCTCTGATCGCCTCCCATGGGAAGACAACCCGAGTCTCAGGGGCTACTACCTATACACAGGTGCATGTTGCAAGTAAAAAATATTACATCACAAACCTCGAAGCCTCTTAGTAGGCTCATGAAGGCTTCATTCAATCCGCTCTTCGCGGACAGAATCCTCTCAACCACCGTACCCATCAAGGTACGATGTTCCTCCAAGACAGATGCTTTTCGCAGCATATCCCTCAACATATTCGGCGCCGCTGGGTCTCCGGAAGCCGTTGTAGGAGCATGAACATCCATTGAATGAACTTGTTCACTCAACTCCGGAAGCACCGCTGGTTGAAAATCGGATAGTCCAGGGCCTTCATTGTTGGCCCCCGATTCCCGGATGATCGGAGGCTCACCTTCGGGTGCTGCCTCCTTCATCCCTCGCGCCGCTTGTTGATCAAGAAAAACCCTCCGAGATGACACTTCGAAGTCGTCTGCCTTATCGGGCGAGGAGGCCGGGAGAGGCGTCTCGCTTTCCATCATCTCTGGGAGAAGATCTCCCGAAGAATAGGATCGCTCAGGGACACTCTGCGGTGAACTGTTAAGACACACGTGAATATTACGTGTCACTCCAATAACAGGAAAGGAACGAGATGGACTAAAGCACCACGGATTTACTTACGATTTGATCGAAGGCCTGTCCTCATGACGAAGCTGTTCAACGGCATCTTCTTCCAATCCCGAGCCACCCGACGATGGCATCTTGCCCTTCTTGGGAGTCGGTTCCTCCTAGCCTTTGGAGGCAGCCCTTTTCTTCCTGTATGGAGAAGGGATGCTTGCTTCTCCTTCGCCTTTGTCTTCAGTCGAAGAACTGCCGAGTTCCCTAGACTCGGTGTCTAATTTACCTCTGGAACGAAGGCCATCCTGGGTCTTCCCACTCCCCACCTTGCCCTCCTCCACCGGCGCGTGATACAATGTCGGTGCCAGCATCCTTGTTAGCACGGGGTCCGCTGAGTCTTCGGGAAGAGGGGCCAGACACCTAATCCGTTCCGCTTTCTATATCCAGCCCTGGAAAGAGATGGTCTGCTCAGTGTCTTAACACAAGATACTTGATTACGAGGTGTTCGGCGGACGGGTGCTTACCGGGGTGTCTAGATGGTTGCAGTCAAGGCCGATGTCTTTGGTAGTATCCAGCCAATACTTTCGTTTCCCGAAGAATAATTTCCACATCCCTTTGTGCGTAGTGCCGAAGAAGTGTTGAAGTGTCTGCGGCCCTTCGGGATTAAACTCCCACATGCGGAGGGGTCGCCTCTGGCACGACAAGGTTCGATGAACCAGCATTACTTGAATAACGTTGAAAAGATCAATGTCCCTCCCGAGGAGGCTCTTGATGTGGCTTTGAAGAGTCTGTACCTCATCAATTGATCCCCAGTCAAACCCCTTACTAATCCACGACGCGAGCTGGATCGCAGGGCTGGGTCGAAACGCAGGCGCAACCGCCCACTTGTAACCACGGGGCTCGGCGATATAGAACCACTCCCGCTGCCATAAGTCGGAGGATTCTGTGAAGGATCCTTTTAGCCAAAGAGAGTTATTAAGCTTGTTCATTGTGGCACCACCGCACTCGACTTCACATTGGAGGTCTTGAGCCACAAGCCAAAGTGTGGGGGAATCCGAAGGAAGGCCTCACACGTGACGATGAACGCCGAGATGAGAAGGACAGAGTTCGGGGGAAGATCGTGAAAAACCAGCCCGTAATAGAACATGAGCCCACGTACAAAGGGATTAAGGGCAAATCCTAACCCTCAGAGGAAGTGGCAGCCAAACACGACCCTCTCGCCGGATCTGGGGGTAGGGATAACTTGCCCTTCAACAGGGAGCCGATGGAGGATTTCCCCGGTCAGATATCTTGCCGCCCTAAGCTTCGCAATATCCTCTTCTATAACAGAAGAAGCCACTCACCGGCCTTGGAGGCTGGATCCGGACATGACCAAGGATTGTGGCAATCGAAACTTGGGAGTTAGAACTCGAGGTAGCGAAGGCTGAGGAAGAAGCAAGCGTGGAAGAGAGAGACGGGTCTGCACCCCTTTATAAAAGTTGTATCGAATGCCTCCTCCTGGGCCTTAAAACTTGCCTAATCCCAAGGAGTTGTACCCAAGAGACGGTTGGGTTACCCACGTCCGTGTTGATACGAATCCCTTAATAAGGGGACACGATCTCAGCTTGGATAAGACGTGCCAATAAAGCCGCGCCTCGAAACCCAGGGCTAACAAACGGGTTTAAAATAATATCCCAACGGTGACGTAGTGTGATGCTAAGAACAGTTGTTGGTGGATTGGATTTATAAATTATTATGCCCTTTGTGAAAGTATACAAAACTAATGTTACAGGTTCGGACACGTTCGATACGTCTGAAGACTATCTTGGAGTTCAGAAGGAGGAACCCGGCTTGCAATGCCGAAGACAGATCTACGCGTCGGATACCTTGTCATTGAAGCCAGGTTCAGGGGCTAATGAGGGAGTCCTGGACTAAGGGGTCCTCGGGCGTCCGACCTGTTAGCCATGGGCCAGACTGATCGGCTGTGAAGATACGAAGACCAAGGACTGCACCCGTGTACGGATAGGACTCACCTTGGCGTGGAAGGCTAGCTTGGCGATCAAACATGTAGATTCCCTTCTTTGTAACCGACCTTGTGTAACCCTAGATCCCCCCGGTGTCTATATAAACCGGAGGACTTAGTCCAAAGGAGAGAGATATTCATTACCATAGTCATACAGGCTAGGCCTCTAGGCTTTTAGCCATTACGATCTCATGGCAGATCAACTCTTGTAATACTCATATTCATCAAGATCAATCAAGCAGGAAGTAGGGTATTACCTCCATAGAGAGGGCCCGAACATGGGTAAACAATGTGTCCCCTGTCTCCTGTTACCATTGACCTTAGACGCACAGTTTGGGACCCCCTACCCGAGATCCGCCGGTTTTGGCACCGACACCCGTTGCGTCTACTGCCGCCGCCGGCTAAACACCGGCATTTTAACCCTGGTTGACCAGGGGTTTGACCTCCCCTAGCTCAATGATATGCGTGCCCCACCTGGCTAATTAACATAGTTTAGGTTTAAACTTAATTAGTTTAACCTAGCTTAGTGCTAGTGGAACTAGGTTAGTTTAGCTAGCCACTGACACGCGGGTCCCACCGGCCAAGTTTGACCTGGACCGCCCTGTTGACCTACTGACGTCACATCGACGTAATGCTGACGCAATTAACAATTTTCTAGATTGAAAATAATCAAGGAAATTCCAAAAAATGTTTAAAACTACAAAAATTCATACGTAACTCCAAATGAAGTAATTTATATATGAAAAATTATCAAAAAATATAAAGAACCTGTTTATGGCATTTCCATGCATGTTTGAACAACTTACAGCTACTGTATATGACAATTTGAACAAATGACATTTTAAATGTCTTATGTGGAGTTTGAATTTGAACCTTGGGTTGAAACCAACTTCATTTAAATTGTTGCTAGCCGCATTAGCTCAAATCACAGCATGTTGCCATGTCATGATCATGCATCATATTGTTGCATTGCTTTGAATGTGTTTCCTCTTGTTTGCCAGTGTTTGTTCCCTCTTAGTGGACGTAGCTCCGATGATGAGTTCGATGACACCGATGAAGAGCTATTACTATTTTTAGATGTGACAGGCAAGCAACCCCCATTGAATATTCTGATACAATCCCACTCTCCCGCTCTTGCTCTATTTTACTGCATGAGGACAACAACGTTTCAACTGTTACATGCTGCAGTAGTTGAACTCCTTTCCTCTGCATGACATGTCATTGCTACAGTAAATACTTGAAACCCACTAGCGTGAGTAGGAGTTGTCTGAGCCATGATGTGCCTACTCATTTATGCTTGCTTGTTATACCTGCTATGCTTAGAGTTGTGTCAGGTCTGGTTCATCTAGGAGATGGAGACGGGAGAGAATCCATAGTGGTGTATTGATATGATGAATATGTGGAGTCGTGTGCGCCACCTCAAAAGATTTACTTGCAGTTGTAGTTAAGGGTAGCCACAGTCAAAGTTGGCTTGCTACAGTTAAACTCCACAACCCCCTTTTTGATACTGATGCATATGTAGATAGTTCAGATGTAAGTCTTGCTGAGTACATTTGTACTCACGTTTGCTTAATCTATGTTTTTGCAGATAAACTTCAGTCTCACTAGAAGTTCCGTGTGGACTTCGATGTTTAGCTTGTTACCTCGGCTACGATCTTGTACACTTGGGAGGGTCATGTGGATAGTCAGGCTGCACTAAGACTTTTTCATTTGTAGTTGTCTGTACTCATACAACTTATGCTGCTCTGTATGCTGGGTCATGTGACCCATGATTGTAATTCTTACTATGTATGACTCTTCGGAGCCTTCCTAATAAATACTTTGAGTCGTAGAGTTTTGTTGTGATGCCATGTTGTATTTGCACATATCGAGCATATTGTGTGTATGATTTTGAAATGCTTGGTATGTGTGGGATCCGACAATCTAGTTGTTTATTCTTGGTAGCCTCTCTTATGGGGAAAAGTCTCCTAGTGCTTCCACTGAGCCATGGTAGCTTGCTAGTGCTCCCAAACACATGGGATGATCGGCATGTGTCATTCTTTGCTCATGTGTCTATCCTTTAGGGGAAATGTCACGCGTTGTTCCTTTCAGTCCTTGTAGCTTGCTACGACTTGGGTTCATACGCTGATGACCGACACGTGCATTGCTGGGTCATGTATGCCTGTCCCTGCAAGTTAGTGCCACCTTGGGTTTACGACTAGTCTTGTCGGCCCGGGTTTTCTGTCATATGGATGCTAGCGACACTATCATATACGTGAGCCAAATGGCACAAACGGTCCCGGGCCAGGTAAGGTGGCACCCGTGGGAATACCATGTGTGAGGCCGCAAAGTGATATGATGTGTTACATGCTAGATCATTGTGACTTAGGATTGGGGTCCTGACACCCAATGCCTAAGCTTTAATACTATATTGCCTTTGCTCAAATTTCTACTACTCCTTTGTCTTCTAAAGAACTGCTACTAGTGTTACTATTATGGTTACTGTGTTACTATTGCTATCACTGCTACTAATAAATTGTCGCAAGGAAGTAATTCTAAGGTGTGGTTCAATTGAAAACTCAACTACTAAGGCTTATAAATATTCCTTGGATCCCCTTGTGTCGAATATATAAATTTGGGTGAAATACTATCCTCGAAGACTGCCTCAATCCCCCTTACTTGTGAGTCATTAGTGGCACAACACTTCTTTGGTTAGACAAAGTGTCTAATGAGACTTTGAAAGACAGATTCCCAAAGCTTTTTTTTCCTTTTGCTTACATGAAAACATCTCTATTAAGGATGCCTGGCTGCTTTTGACTTCATTGATTTATTCCACACACCACTGTCTAACCAAGCTTTCCAATAATATCAGGAATTTTCTCTTGCAATCCAACAATCAAACTTCTTAGTTGTTAATGATATATGCATACACATGGAAGCAGAATGTTTCTCTGCCATGTAGTTATATAAGTAGTCGCATAGATAAGACAATTGTCATCGTATATTCAAAGTGATCTAGAAAAGTTCAGTTATGCTAAGGTACAAAATAGTTTTTGTTCTACTTCTACATGACAGAGTGAACACCAGGAATTTGCTACAGTGGAAACACTTTTTTTCTTGAGTCATACCTTTGTGAGTTGTGCAACCTACACACTGAAGAAACTGCCTTGCATCTATTCTTGGATTGCTGCTTTGCATCTGATTGTTGGGACTCAATATGCAATAATAGAAGAAGAGGGCTATTTGCTCTTGATAAAATATTGTTACTCCTAGATTCCCTACCAAGAGACTTATAATAATAGAAGAAGAGGGATATTTGCTCTTGATAAAATATTTGCTCTTGATAAAATATTGGGACTCAATATGCAATAATAGAAGAAGAGGGACATTATCATCATGGGTTATTGGCACATTTGGCTTCTGAGGAAATAAAAAATCATTAAGGAACAAAATCAGTTCTTGCAAACATGGAAATACTAGCTCAAGAATGGTCTTCAGAGGATTATATCTAGGATCAAGATACAACATAAAAAATCTTCAAAGAGTGGACTGACATACATTTAGTTTGGTTTTTGTCAATGAATTTACACTACTGTAGGATGCTGCTAATGCGACACTACGATCAGAGACCCTTCAACAAAACTGTGTGCGATGCCATAATCGCAAATGGTGGTGTAAAAAAACTGTCAAAAAAGGTGCAAAACGTTTGTGATGGAGGATGCATCAAACACAGTTCATATTTTAGTTGCGTGTGCGATGCAGGGCATATGGTTCAGCTCAATTAACTGTTTGTGATGAGGAGGAACAAAAGAAACGGGCAGCCAGATGAAGGTGTGTGCGATGTATAGCATACGGTTCACTCAAATGAACTTTTTGTGATTAGGCAACACAAAACAAATGGTCATCCAGATCAAGGTGTGTGCGATATACGGCATGCGGTTCACTCGGATGAACTGTTTGCATTGAGACATGAGAACAGAAATGGTTCAACTTAACAAGATGTGTGTGATACGTGGCAAACAGGTCTGTAATCGAAAACATGTGCGAAGACCGATAACAACACAGACAATTACTGCTAACAAGCCGTGTGTGATGTGAGCAAGCGATTGCTGGTATAAAGTTGTGAGTGATTGATGAAAACATCACCGACGGGTTCCATTGTTTAGTCCGTGTGCGATATGATTTTGTTTGTCCGCTCAACATCTACGCTCTATCTACAGAGCATCAACATATATACTTAAAAAGATAGCATTGCATAACCAAATTAAGCATACAATTACACAAGTGACTACACACATAACATTTCCACACACCAAAGTAAGCATTTACATGCACACTAAAGTAGGAGAAACGAGGATCCAATCATCTACTTATTGTTGCGACGACGCTTGCCATTGCTCTGCTTCTGGCTGGATCCCTTGCCGTTTTGGGGAAGGAGGCACTTACTCATGTCAATGATCCGCATGTACATGTCGTAGCTCGTGTATGCCTCCTTTGTCGCGTACACGACGTGAGCTTTGTCGAGTTTCTATATCCAGGCCGAGTGCCAGGCAGGCTTGTCCTTGTTGCACGAATCCTTCATGTCTCTGTAGTAGGGGTCAATGATGGCCTTGGCGAGGTGAACTAGTGAGTCCTTCTAATGTTCCTTGCTACCCCAGATCTTGTATTGGCCCTAGATGTCAACATGATTCTGGTAGGCGATGCCCAAATTCTCGAGTGCCTTTACATCATTGGTGATGTCCACCGTAGCGAACATGTAGTGGGGTGTCGCTGTCAAAACCGGCGGATCTCGGGTAGGGGGTCCCGAACTATGCGTTTAGGATCGATGGTAACATGTACACAGGGTTTTACCCAGCTTCGGGCTCTCTTGATGAGATAATACCCTACATGCTGCTTTTGATTGTATTCATATGGGTGTAGTACAGAGTTGATCTACCTCGAGATCATATGTTGTGGTCTAAACCCTAGAGGTATGGTGAGTCATCTCATAATAATCTATCGACTAGTCTGGCCTCGGTTTATATAATGCACTAGAGGCCCAGGATAACAAGAGTCCTAGCCGAATACGCCAGTGGGGGAGGAGTCCTTGTCTTGATCGCCAAGTCTTGTGGAATCTTCCTTGTATGCGGCACCTGTCCGGACTGGCCCATGAGTATGCGGCACTGGGGGTCCTCGGCCCAATCTAACCAATTGGGGGACGATGTGGTGAGTACCCCCTAGTCCAGGACACCGTCAGTAGCCCCCTGAACCGGTCTTCAAGTCAGGGACGCTCCTCGATTCTTCTGAACTGTTCTTCATCTTCGGTTGTCGGTCTTGAAAACTGGTTCAACGAATCTTCTTTATCTTCGATCTTGAGGATCGCCAAAATGGATTCGACGGGTTTACACATCGGGTATCCGAGGAGCCCCTTTAAGTTTCCGGCCTTTATCAATGCCTTGTTATTTTTATGCCACACCTCGGGTTTGAAGTTGTTCCCGGGAGGCAGTTCCCTCTTGCGTCCGAGCTCTAACGCCGGTACTGCATTCGAGGCATTTTTTGCAGCCGAGCACCAATGCTGGAATGCTTCCTAGCTCTAACGCCGGACTATGTATCCGAGATCCAACGCCGGACTATGTATCTGAGCTCCAACGCCGGACTGTATCCGAGGTGTCGTAAAACACCTTGGTTCAAATAAGTTTGAAGGAGTTTAGCCGAGCTTAATGCCGGAAATGCCCTCTGTGGAGCCAGCCACTAGCGCTCGAGCTTTATGCCAGACTGCTTTCGAGGTGGTGCACCACCCCGAATGTGGGCCAATTTTTGTCAATATTTTTTATTGGTGCAATTTATTCTCTGCCGAGATATATAGCCAGTAGCCCTCAAGGTGGGTATCGGTCTAAAACCCGAGATGCACATGAAGGATGACATAAGACCGCTGATCCCCATAGCCGCTGAGACTCAGGTTGATTTGCAAAATCGGCTTGAGGATCAAGTCCAAGCTCGGCAGAATACTTCGGGACACTAAAAGCGGCGTGCTCAGTCCTCGAGACTCAGGTTGGGTGCGGCCGACCAACCTGAGGATCAAAATCTCCTTGGAAACTATATTGCACATAAAATTTTCTCCATTGGACAAAAAATGCAGTAGCCCCCGAGACACTGGCCGGGTGGCAACAACAGATCAGGGGATCGATGTGCACCTTTAATATGTTTAAATAATAAGCCCAAAGCCCAGTAGCCCTCGAGCCTTAATGCGGGCACGGGTGACCGAATTAAGGATCAATATCCATAGTAAAATCACAAATTATGTGTAATGACTCTATGTATCCAAGTACTTTATGTCATTAATGCTCGGATCCGCATTGAATAAAACTTTGTTGACCGACCATCGGCTTCCTCCTCCTCGGCCAGTAGCCGAGGAGTGTTTGTCTTACTTTATAAAGCCTTCATGAGGGCAAAGATTTATGACAAACAAGGCAATCTGGCCATACGGTTTTATAAACATAGGTATGCGGAGAGACATGGTATATTACTGTTTAACAGAAGAAATGTCTTCCAAAGAAAATAGTCCCGCTATCGGTTCCTTTCTTTGGGTTGTCATGCTAAGCATGATCATAAAACCTCAGCTCCAATGTAAGAGCAAAATATCGAGGATTTAGTTTGGGAGGCTAGTTAATATCCCCCGGTAGTGTTCGGCGATAGTCGAGGTCAAGCCGTAAACACTTGGGCCAATGTTATGAACGGCCTGTTATTTAACATAGTCATCAGATCGCTGACCAGTTTATGCTTATTGTGACTGTCAGTTTTCGGCTTTCTCCACTGAGGTGCTTAATCGTGTGAGATGGAAGCACAATCGCAGTGGTTCTCCCTTTGCACGCTTAGCCGAACAAAACGGAACGTAGGAAGCAAGTGCGGGAGCCGGGCAACCCAACTATTGACCGAAGACACAATTTGAAACCGATGCATATATAGCAATATCTAAGAATGTTTTTACCGAATCCCTAAAAGGTGTCCGGCGTTGCACTGTGAGACTAATGATGGAAAAGGACAAATAGTTTAAAAGTGCCAAAAAGCTTGGAAAACCAAGAAACGTCAGTAAAAACATGACGTCCGAACAATATCAAGTGTTCGGTGCCAACCCGAAAATCGGTCTTAGAAAAAAGAAGTGCTTTTGTCGTGCTTTAACATGATACATCCTATCTCAAGACTTCGAGCGGGTCAGCCTACGGCTTCAACCTCCTATCCCGAGGACGGAGTACTTCTCATCAGGCCAGTTTAGCAAACTAAACTCTAGCGGCTTTTGAGAGAGAAATTAGGCTCCCCGGCTAGTGACCGCACACTCGCGTCGAAAAAAGGAGTGATAAATAATAATAACTTTGCAACGACTAAGAAGAAAAACACTTAGTATGAAACGGCTCAAATAAACATAAGAGCCCCCCAAGTGACTTGGGTAAAAGTTGACTATATAATGTAAGGTGACATGTAGAATGCCTTCAAGCCGGATTGTAGATCGTTTGTCGTAGCGGACCTTTTCGCTTCAACCTCTGGACCCAATAGTCCGGAGTGTGTCCAAATACCCTCGCGGTTATAAAAACCGGGGCATGCGTGGAGACCAGGCATAGGGGTCATTAGTGCTTTATCAGACAAGTGCCCAACTAGTTATGTTATATTACATGGTTAGTAAGAAACATCTTCGAGGGAGAATAGTTCCGTTAGGGGTTCCTTTCCCTAGGAGGCATGCCCTAAAGTGCATGTCCGGACTGCGAAAAGAGCAGAAAAGCATCTAGGGGCAGGTAAATAAATAGGTAAGAAATCATCTTTTAGTTCACGGACCGAGTATTCCCTTAAGAACGCTAGCTTTCGGCTTCACCCAGTCTGAGGTACACATCCGGCTGACCCTGCAGTAACAATCGCAGAGGTGCTCCCTTTACCACCTAGCCGAACAATCGGGAACGTAGGGTAAGCACAGGAGCCAGGCAACCCAGCTTGGCCAAAACTTAAGTCATATCGATGCATATAATGGTGAATAAAAGGTACATGCGGAAGTGTGACACATGTGTTGGACATAAAGCCCGTATTAATAAGCTTCTGTTAAAGAAGCCCCCAGGTATAGTGAGCGCGGGTAGCGCGTCAAGTATGTGTGAACAAAGTTTGGACAAATTTTTTTTACAAGCAACTTTTTTCTTTCAAAAAAGTATAACGCTTGATCGAACCGAACACAAGTTAGAAATTAAAGCTTTGAGCATGAAAGCGACTTAGCTGGTTAATGTGTTCGCAGTCCGAGCTTGATGCGGGACAAGGTTCTATCCCCCAAGCTAGTCCCGAGGTGGCGGAGCGGAGAGCTCGACACGCCGAAGTGGTGACATAGCACGGTCGATGCAGACCGGCAGAGTGACGCCGAAGTCCCCGGATCATTTTTCTGTGCACAAAAAATAGTGCAAACGGGAGATAATGGTAATAATGATAAATAAAAAATCGTTGAATAATGAATAATTTATGCAAAGTGAGTAATAAAAGAAATATGGCCTGGCGCCGAAGTCGATGTCGATGCAGGGCGTCGGCGTGATGCGGTAAAGGCGTGGCAAAGCCTGAATTCACAGGTCGGTCCGCGCTCCGGATGCGGCGTTCGCCGAACTATGTACGGAGACTGACCGAACCAGCATGCGACCGTCTTTAATGCGGCCACCATTTGATAGACCTGTGAACATATGATGGACAAACCAGAGTAATAATTCCTTTGGAAAAAATGAACCCAAACATGCAAAAAATATTAGGATTAATAGCACCTGGTTTATTTGTTGTAGTAATCCAAAGGAAGATGATACTGGCAAAGGTTGGCTCGCCGAGGCGAAGCCCTCGTTCCGGCCAATCGTGACGAAGCTGGTCGGCTAGTGACGCCGAAGTGTCCGGAATAGGTTGATGAAGAGATGATGAATCCTCCGGTCCAGCCGAGATGTCGAAGCCTCGAGGCCAGTCGATGAGTCGAAGTAGTCCGGCATGATGGACACCGGCTTGAAGGGGCAACAGTTCGGCCCTGCCGATGCAGGTCGTGACGTGGTAGATGCCGGCTTGATGAAGCGACTGTGCGGTGATGCCGGTATGCCCACTCCGTGTAATCCGTGGGGCGGCGATGTTGGTGATGATTTGTCCTTCACGATGCCGGACTCTTGTTTGGCTTGCCGAGATGATGATCCGAAGAAGTTGAGCTTGGCTCAACAAAGTGACGACGTGTCTAGCACAGGTCGGCAGCCGTGGAGCAATTTTGTCGGACTGGTTTGACACCAGCAATGATGTTGAAGATCATGTTCAAAAGATTTTAAAGTTAGTGGGATGTGTTCAGGAACAATACGCAATATCCCATACAAAACTTCCTTCAAAAAGGATGTCCGAAATCCCGTTCATAAAAAAGATGAATTCGGGTCGGATTCGTTCTCGCGCAGAAAACAGATCCGAAAAATGATGCACTAATCGGAAGGTTCCCGGAGTTTGGACGGTTTGATCGAGCTGAAAATTTGAAGGGTGGTAGATATAGTAATTCCTCAGCCGATCAACGGTTGGATCTTCCAAAGGACGCCCGAGCTAGAAGCTGGACACCACGCCCTAAACTCGTCCAGATTCCCGTCCAGATTTGACAGGGCTCCGGTATATTATGGATTGCCGGAGATTCCACCATCGGAACTCGACGAAATTTTCCAGGGTTGTTGTAGACTCAATTCCGCACAATTCCACCAAAGCGATCGTCAAAGCGATACTCGAGGAGGTGGTGGCAGAAGATACGAGTTCGCTATCTAGAAAACAACACGGTCGCTTGAGGGCAATGTTGATGTTTAGCCCCCGAGCTTCATGGATGATTCCTCCGTGATCTTGATAGAGATCGGAGTTGATGTTTGATGAAGGCCCTCGTCCGAACATGGTGATCCGAACATGGGGCGCAATTCTTGGTCGAACCAAGGTGACCAGTCGAGCTGGTGACGAAGATGCCGAAGTCGCAGTTGATCTGCAGGCGAGCCATCGATCCTTTTGTCGATCACATAGTGGATCTCTCAATGAAAGCACCAATGTCGGTGTCAAAACCGGCGGATCTCGGGTAGGGGGTCCCGAACTATGCGTCTAGGATCGATGGTAACATGTACACAGGGTTTTACCCAGCTTCGGGCTCTCTTGATGAGATAATACCCTACATGCTGCTTTTGATTGTATTCATATGGGTGTAGTACAGAGTTGATCTACCTCGAGATCATATGTTGTGGTCTAAACCCTAGAGGTATGATGAGTCATCTCATAATAATCTATCGACTAGTCTGGCCTCGGTTTATATAATGCACCAGAGGCCCAGGATAACAAGAGTCCTAGCCGAATACGCCGGTGGGGGAGGAGTCCTTGTCTTGATCGCCAAGTCTTGTGGAATCTTCCTTTTATGCGGCACCTGTCCGGACTGGCCCATGAGTATGCGGCCCTGGGGGTCCTCGGCCCAATCTAACCGATTGGGGGACGACGTGGTGAGTACCCCCTAGTCCAGGACACCGTCATGGGGGCTGTTGACAAACCTGGGGAAACGCTCGCAAGGCCTTGTGGTCAGGCTGTAGTGGTAGATGAGGACGTGGTGGTGCATGCACATCTGTGCGACGGCGACCTTGGGACGAGACCTGGCACGAGCGCGGGTGTACTCGAGATCGAACCCGACCACCTTGTACTTCTCCTCGGCAAGCAACAGCTCCATGATGTGGATGGAGTGCTCCACCGAGACCGGGTCGTTGGTGTACACCACCGAGAGGTCCATGAACCTTCTGTGGGTGTCCAACACGACACGCATGGTGAACTGCTACTCGTCGTCGGCAGCCGCTCGGAGCGCCATTTGAGCCGCACAGGATAACCTCTAAGAATTTCTCGTGGTGGGTGTGCTTCTTGCAATGGTGGGGCGCAATCGAAAGGTTGAAGAGACACAAGGGTTAAATGGCCGCTGTAATAAATGGGGGCCGACCGACTTGTAATCGTCATGTCTTGTCACGGCGTTCATAGCTGAGGATTTTAGTGAAGGCTTGACAACACCGCACCACACGCGTGGGCTCGAAGAGGCGCCAAATGTATCATCGGTGAGCCTGTTCCCGTGCTATCGTGTTGTTTACTGCGCAAGCTTCCCGCCCGACTAGTTTGGCCACACGTCGGCTAGACGAGGGACAAATCGTGCGCGCCTATTGGCAAAAACCTTGTAAAAATGAAGTGTATGGAATGACTTCGGTCATAAGTTTACCCGTGGGTGATGAGGTCAAAGTTATATAGAAGGGTGATTATGGACACTCGAGTGCGATAATTAATTCTGCCTCTACAGTGCACATGGTGGAAGAAACCAACTATGTGCAATAATGTCGAAGATCACAGTTGAGTTAGCTATACCGATCGTGTGCTGTGAGATAGACGAGGTAAACAAATTCGAGAATGGTTAATAAAATCTAATACCATTGCATATTAAGGTCAAAATAGTGCTAGAAATATACGAGTCTCATACGATGCCATTTCAATGATTGTACCACAAAATCTCGATATGTTACAAGGTTCAAATTCCAGAGTTATATGGCTCAAATTCGAAGATTACAAGGTTCAAACCGATATTAGAAATGAAATTCAGCTCATCAGCTGCAAACGCTCGCGCTGATCCGCTAAACGTGGATACCATAGAGGTTCAATCAAATATCACCGCTTCTAAGTCTGGTTTCAAAACCTCGCAATTTTTAAAAAGGGGCCAGCCACTGAGAAGTCATGTATGGGGTTGACATGATGACTTCCAATTACTCTGTCATCTAAAGTTCCAAAATGAAATTCAACATTTTTGGAGCCTACTCCATTCTGCCATACGAGCCGGCGCTGATCAACAAACCTTTACTTTTTGCAAAATAAATGTAGAGCAAACCTCATTTCCTTCAGCACCCTTGCTCTGAGAACAAAGAACCTGGCAAATATAATCTCCCGCTAGGTCCCTCGGTAGGAGTTCAATGTAATTTCTGGGAGATGCAGATCTAGGAATTCGACGTGATTGTTATATTGTATCACATTATCCACCATTGGGCCTAATATTATCTGCAAAAGAAGAAACGTGTTAGTGCCTACATGTAGTTTTGAACATTACTACACGCCTTTTGCTTTGCAGGATTTGTAAAATGCACTAACATGCCATCTTCAATCGGACATGATTAACATGGGCATTTGATTACATTCTAAAAAAATGTAGCCTTCTTCACAAGAGGTTGGAGTGGATGAAAAGTTCCCTAAGAAAACTAGTACAGATGAATCCAGAAGAGAAGTGCTTATTGATTGTAACCATATGGATCAAGCAACCAATATGCGGGGTGGGGTGGGGGACATGTATGTACTGAAATCCTCCAAAAGAACCTTTAGAAATTGTAGTACATTGTCATTGTAAACTTGGAAAAAGGTGTCATAAATTGAACTCCCTTATAGTTAACATTTAACAGGAAAGGAACATCACCTCGATATATAGCTTCTCCAGGCACGGAAAGCATCTCAGGAAACTGACAACTTGCTCCAGGTTGGGGCCGATAGATTCTAGTGCCAAGACCTTCACTGTGCGCAGTTTCGGGGTCAAGCTTGTCGGAATCATCTTCTGAATGACAGACGAACAAACATCTTCAAAATTAGAAATAATGTTAATTTGTAGAAGGAGAGGTAGAAGGTGGTTGTTGTACCTGAACGGGTGTGGATCAAATAACAAGTTCGGAGTATTTGTGAGGTGAGTAGCCCACCACTGTCAATTTCGGCGCAGAAATGACATTGATTCTTGTTGGACCTTCTTGATCAACTACAAGTAATCTCTCAAGTGCAGGTGTGTCCTCAATGACCATACTGTGGTACACATCTTGTGATGTCTTCCTGCCGCACTAGCAGCACACATTAATAGTCCGGACAGTCATGGAGGTGATGTGGAAGGTACTCAACCCATTGATCGCCTGAATATGACGGTACTTGAGTGCAGTACAGGCACGAAGCAGGCGCTCCATGTCACCATTTGAGAGGTATACGATGACGAGCTCGAGGTGCTTCAGTGGTGGTAGAATAAGAGCGGGCGCATCATTAAGGGGGGATGACAGTTCCTGAACTTGGCGACGCGCAGCGTGGATGCGAGGCGGAGTGCAGACGTTGGCAGTGACCGCATATGCCCATCATCAAAAGTGAGCTCCTCGAGCAGATCTAGGGCAGGGGATCGGAACTAGTCGTCAAGCTTGGCTTGGTCCTTGCCGTTGCAACGGAACTTGCCCATTCTAAGGCATTTGGTTGGGCCAAGGTGACTGCCGAGGATCTTGGAGAACGCATCCAAGCTTTTGTGATAGCCATGGCAGAGCTCGTGGGTGTCGATGAGGTCAAGAGGGCTGGAGTTCCATAGGGGGCGCCACCGCCGGGAAAGGACGGTTGTTCGCGCTCCATATTTGATTGGGAGGAGGGAGATGATGACTCTCAACATATCATCGGGGAGGTTGCTGATGAAGTCTGGGCCTACTGGAGTCGCTCGCAGTTCCAGCTGGCCCTCCTTTGCTGGTTGGCAACCCAATTCTCCACCTCCGGAGTCTCCTTGTCAGCGGTGCTTTCTGATAGAAGTGGGAATACATGGAATATTTAGTTAAAACAGGGTAATAGAAAAGTGTATTGGTAACTAGAAGTTATTAGGTAGGAATATAGTAAGAAAAGGGAATAACAATTGGTTGCTTAAATACTACACAATTCATTTGACATTGTTGCGTAAGTCAACATGCAAATAGTTGAAAAGAAAACTTACTTCAAACAAAGTCTGGACGGATGATTTTGTCGGGGAAGTTAGCATATATCTCATGACCAGGCCCTTTTATGTGCAGTGCAATTTTAGTGCCAGCTTCAGTACATAAAACTTGGAAATTTCTTTCCAGAAGCCAGTGCCAAAATAGGAGTCACCACGTTCTTCAAGTCTTACAGTAGCAATGATTGTAAATCCATGGTTTGTGTGCAGTATGACATTCGTGCAGCCTTGATCTATGTAAAGGGAAAAATTGTGCACTAGATAATCTATTGCAAGGGATGTGCTGCAGAAAATGGTATGATTGTTAATGAAAATCTTGTAACATGTAAATATGGGCCCAAATTGAAAGAACTGTACAACAGTTGAAATCGAAGGACAAAAATCTATAATTAAACAGATAGGGTAAACATGATGTCATTGAAATATGAGAGTAATCAAAAGAACAATACATCATTAATTTTCCTAATATAGAAAGAAGAGGGGGAAAATCCCTTTTGACGTATATGGTGCATGTGGCACCTTTTATCCAAATGTAGCAATATTTAGAATATGTTCAGGAAAGTAGGCCATGCCAACCGATTTAGGGTGAGATTGAACATACCGCGCGCCTCTCAAGTTATCTGGTATGGTGAGATGGAATCACTGGCGGAGGTCGCAAAGTCCTGAAGTGTCGGCGCACTATACATTCTATGAATGAAATAAAACCCTCAAATCATCTCGAATAAAAATGAATTCATGGCGATTTCCGTCGGGTGATTAAAGGAGGCAGATGAACTGGGATAAGAGATGAGATAATATCTCATTAAATTAGTAACCTTGTCGTCCATGAGAAAGAACCCTCAGTACGACAAATTCCCCAACCGAGCAGAGCTGGGTCGACTACGAGCAGCGTCGAGAAAGTCGATGGCGATAGGCGGCGACAAGCGGAAGTGGCAAAATGCGGTGGGCTTTGCCGGCAGCCTGGCAGCGGCGGCATGCGTCGAGCTAAGTGTTTACCGCCACGATAGGTGGTGCCATGGCATAGACGTGGAGGAGCCTATGCAGGTGTGAATGGGGAACGTATCGGAGGGGGTGGCGGGCGGGGTGAGGGTTTTTGTGACGTGGGGATGGTGAGGGTTTTCTTTTTTCTTTTTTGAATTGGTTGATGAGGGTTTTCTGTCCCACAAAGAATTTTGGGGGCGACGGTTTGCTAGAGCGAACCGTGAGTGATTGACGCAATAGGCAAAATAAAAGCCATTGCACATGTTTCCAATTTTGGGAACCGTGTGTGATTAACGTACTATCTCCATCCTGGTTTATTGGCCCCCCTTTGTAATTTTTACCAAATTTTGACCAAATATTGAACATACTCAGGAATAGATAATAAGTGTACATGTACATAAGCATAGTTCAACCATAAGTACATAGTTCAACCGTCATTAAGCATACTCAAGCGTAGATAGTTCGATCCATCCCACATCTCATCTCACATGCTGGCACGATCCTGAAGCTTCTGCAGGTACTCGGTGTACGCGTCGTGCGCCACCCTGCGAGAATACTTCTGCTTGAAGGAGCCAACGACACATCCTCTTGCATGCACCAGAACACTTAGATACGCGTCATGAAGCTTCTGGTTGAAAAATGGGCATCAATAGCCGCCGTTCCAGGTCCTAATATGCCTATTATGCATTCCCGCATAAAGCTCCCTCAGGATTTGCCCCTTGTACCTCCTCTGGCCATCTTCATCCTCGCTGCCCACATCGTCAGACATCACCTATAAAAATAGTAAAACAAATTTGGCATCAAATCGATGATTACATGCCGTGTAGTAGGATTAGGAATTTATGGCTATTTATTTATACATATCCAGAGATTATGGTTCGATTTTTAAGCACAGTCGTCTATGTACAGACCAATCTTGAAGAAAATAATGGCACAAACATATGTAGGTCATTCAAATCAATTGTCAAGTCCTGGCTAGGAATTATTAGCACGAACACTAAACCTAGTCGGATTAGTAGCAGAAATTATTTGCACAGATGAAACAACTAATCACTTATCACTTGCACCATTCAAACAATCAATACACTACAGGATCTAACGAAACTTACTCAGATTTCATGGATTGGGAGAACATAACCATAGGATTTTTATTCCAAAAAGGCGGATGCGGGAGTAACCAGAGAAACCCTATGATCTATTTGACACATAAATGGGCATAGATGACTAACCAGCTGTCCATCGTCGTCGAAGTCGTCGCCACAGTGGTCGTCGGAGTCGTCGCCGGGGTCGTTACAAGAGTCAGTGTGGAACTCCGCCTCCGGCTGTGGAAGCTCGATGACGTCAGGGTGCAGCGATAACTCGCCGGCGGTGACGGCAACCTCTGATTCCATATCCATGCCGTGGTCTGGTGCTTTAGCAGCCCTGGCATCGCCACTCCCTATGATGGGGCGCTTCGGTGGCATCCTCATACACTAACGGCTTTGAGGACTGAGAGCGGCGTCGACGATGCAAGCGGAGAGAGAGGATTGTGTGTGTGTGGCGAGGATGGGGGGTGCGGCTGCTCGGGCGCACCATTAATATGGAGTAGTGGCAGTTGTGGGAGATAGGCGGGCGGCAGTCAAACCGGTGGCTCGCCTCCCGGTGATCCTGCGCACCGGACTGCTGACATGCCTACCAAAGTTTCAAACAGCTACTCGCACGCCTCCCAATGACACTACGCAGCGAGCATGCCTCCGTCAATTCACACACCTGCACGCACGCCTTCCCATCTGTCTGCGTGGTGGACTGCTTGCATGCGTCCCGTCAACTCACACATGCTCGCATGGCACACGGGTCGCGCGACGGCACGTATATTGTTTTTCTATTTGGATGATTAATGCTGCCGCTTTATTGCTTAACCGAAGCATGGCACGTAACTATTGTTGGTCTAACGCTCACGGTTCGAATAAATAATCCGTTTGGGATATTAGTTCCCAATTATTAATAATCTCCTGTTTGTAAGTAGATAAAGATTACATCAAAACTGGTATCAAATTTGACAAAAAAGTACAATGCCACTTTGTATTGGTGTCCATATGACAATAAGATATGTTTCATGAACTTCAAATAAGTTTTGGATGTGGTAGAATTTAAAAATCAAGATTCTCAATGTTTGAAATTTGTTGCACGGGGAGTAAACATGCACCCAGTGAGACACATGTGTTTTTGCAATCCATTTAGGTGCACTGTCACGTGTGTATGTAGCTCAAATTTGACTTTTGCACATTATACTCGTAGAAAGTCAATCAATTAATGTACTACAATGTCTTAATGATCTCTGCGATTTTTTTGAAATTAAAACGTCCCTCCTTCGGTAACATATGTACAACACGGGATAATTAAATTAACATGCATCATAGTTGTGGTGGATTCGCGGTGTGTGTGTGGGTGTGTGCGTCTGGGGGTGGCGGGTGGCTCGCAGTACACTACGAGTTGGGAGGCACCATGTGGGTTGGCTATTTTGGTAGGCAGACCGGTGCCACATCAGAGTCGTGAAATAGTTATTTAAAACATTACACAACCCTTTAATACATCCATGTTTTGGCCACATGCAGTCGATGGTTGTCCTACACGACACTCGGTACTCGCGTGTGACACATTCTATGGGCCCACAAGGTCGTCGTCAATCACTTTGACAAACAGCCGGCAGTGAGGTTAATTTGACCAGCATGGAAGAATCTTTTTTGTTTGTGTTATGGTGCTATATAGTACGCGTTGAACAGGTGGGAGGGGACTAGCATATATACTATACGTACGTGTCCGTGAACAAGTACACCTCACTCAGTGTCGGGAATTTTTGGTTTTTGAGGCACGTGCCACATCAAAATTGTGAAATTGGCTATTCAAACATCACACAACACCTTTTTGGGCCACATGCATGCACACGGTGGTTATCCTAGCTAGGACACTCATGTGTGATGCTTCAATCTGTGGGCCCACGAGGCCATCGTTGATGCATGCATGCATCACTTTGACCTACATCAGGAGAGGTTAAATAATTTCACCATCGATGAGGATATCTTTTGGGTTGTACACATATTACGGCATGAGCATATAGTATGCTGTGAAGAGGGGGAAGGGGACCATCATATGTATTACGCTTCATGAACCTCGCTCTGTGTGGGTGGATGGTTTATGATTTTTGAGGCATGTGGCACATCAAAGTTGTGCATTTTGGGTATTCAACATATATATGTTTTACCCACATGCAAAGTGATGGTGGTTGTCCTCTCGCACCCACTTAAGCGGTTATCTGCGATATTGATGCTTTCCATCTGTGGGCCTGCTTGGCCCATCACTACTTTTTGCCTAACAACAAGAGAGGTTAATTTGACTTAGGAGGGGATTATTATTTTTGCTCTGGGATGACATGCATGATACAGTTTGAGCAAACACACATGCATGTGTGTGCATGAATCCCCCCATCGAGTCGAAGTGGCTAGTACAACGACACATCATGAACTAATCTCGCTCTGTGTGGGGAGCTAGTGTACGATTTGTGACGCACGCGCCACATCAATGTTGTGAAATGGTATTCAACATGCATGCACACATCATCTCCATACATATGCATGTAGTGGTTGCCTTCGAACGGTAAACTCCCTCGCGTGGTTATCAACGACAAGCCTATATATTCGTGGGCCCACATGGACATCCATGATCACCTTGACCAACAACAAGATAGGTTACCATGGCGGATTCTTCATTTGGTTCATGTTATCTAGTATAGGTCATGGTGAGATTCAGACCTTAAGTTTGAGCACATATACTATACACGCATGCATGAATCCCCGTTGTTGGCTTGAAGTGTGGTGTAACATACATATGCATCCTCAACCTAGCCCTCACTCGGTGTGGGGATTTCTAGTTCGAAATCACGGTGCCACATCAAAGTTGTTCCATTGTTACTCAAAAACACACCTCTCAATACATATGTTTGGGCCACACACATGCAGTGGTTGTCTTCGGGGACTAGCTACTTGCGTGATTATTGGTGAGATAGCCCATCTCCGGGGTCGCATGGGCGGCCATCACTTTGACCAACAACAAGAGAGAGGTTGTATGACCAAGGTGGATTATTCTTGGTCCGTTTTACGATCCATCTTGGTGAGATATGCCTATCTTGCCCGACGACTGAAAGTGTGTGTGTGTGTGTGTGTGCGGGGGGGGGGGGGGTAGGGATGGCAACGGGACCCCATACCCATGAAACCCATGGGGATTTCATCTATTAGGGGGTGGGGATGGGCGAAAAACATCCCCATGGGTACATTTACCCAACTAATTTATTCCCCATAGGGTACAATGGGGATGGGGACAATATCCTATTCCCCAGACCTAATACCCATCGGGGACCCGCTTAGTAACTGTGACACTACGGCCAACCTTAAAATATTCACAAACAAACTTGTGAAAACAAAAAAAAGCTCTAAAAAAAACCTTAAACCTATCTCACGTCCTCACGTTGACCTAGATATGCATCAGTATGACAAGGACAAAACCATTTATGTATGTTGATTATAGGGTGTGATATTATGTATGAGTATTTGTTTATGGGGATGGGGACCCTAATTGGGCCCCGTTCCTGAGTGGGGCATGGGCATGGGGAAATTTTATCCTCGGTCATGTAAACAGGGATGGGGATGGGATGATAGGGAATAGATGGGGATGGATGTTGTAGGTATCTGTCGGATTTCAGGTTCCGGCAGACCCTTGAGGTTCGAACTCTAGGGTGCGCGCGGAGACTTCGCCCTCTACCTCTCCGTCTCGCAAAGATCTAAACTACATAAAGAACAGCACGAGAGACACAAGGTTTATACTAGTTCGGGCCACCATTGTGGTGTAATACCCTACTCTAGTTTGTGGTGGGTGGATTGCCACTTGGGCTGATGTTGATGAACAATACAAGGAAGAACAGCCTCGCGAGAGTATGCTCTTAGCAAGGACGATGAACTGCAAGGAGGAGTTCAGCCGCCCTTCTCTCTCTCTCTCTCTCTCTCTCTCTCTCTCTCTCTCTCTCTCTCTCTCTCTCTCTCTCTCTGCTGCGTGATGATCTGATCCTCTCTCCCTGCCCTGGGGGTGGCTACTCCTATTTATAGGCAAAGGCCCTGGGGTGAAGGGCGCCAACAATTGGCCATTTTGAAGGGGAACATCTGGTACACTTATCCTGACTAAAGTTGGTCCTCGCCTGCCAAAGGCTCTGTGGTGACGCCGTTCTGGGCTCCACGATGACCTCCTTCCCTCCGTTGGACTAGTCTTGGTCTTGTTGCACCGAAATGGATGCCTTTGCTTGATCCTCTCGCCTGCGCTTGCCCTCTTTGCAACAAAGAGGAAAGGAGACACTGCGCGGGCTGGCGCCCGCCTGGCACCCTTGGTTGTTATGGCTTGCGTCATGGGCACCTCGTGAGGTACCCCGCCTTGATCTCTCCGCCTCCTCGTGAGCCAGCCTGACGAGGCCGAGCCTGAGGAAGCTCTGTGTTGTCCGCCCCGCGAGGCTTGGTCCCTCGCGAGGGTCTTGAGTCTCGTGTTGATGAAGATGGGTCGTGCTGGGCCCCCTTTAAGGCATGCCGCAGGCCGCAGGCAGGCAAGTCTGTGGACCCCCGTTCCCAGAACGCCGACAGTAGCCCCCGGGCCCAAGGCGCGCCCGGACATGGCCGTGCTGAGAGGCGAAAGGGCCAGGGCGAAGCGCCGCGGGCCCTAAAAGCCTGCGGCCTTGGGCGCCGAGTGGCGGTTGATTGGACGTGGGCGTCTCCACTTCCCCACGACGCCTCGGTGGTCGACGGATTGGACAAGTCCCTGCTTGCAGATCGTGTCACGATTACCTGCGATCGTGGAGGGCGACGATTCGCCTTCGCCGGCTATAAGTACGGCACCGCACGGGCCCTTTCAGTCCATCTCTCTTTGCTTGTCCTTCCTCCCGATCCTTGCTCCGCCTTGCTGTGATGGCTCCAATTCGTCGGTTTTCCGCAGCGGAGAAGGGGAAGGCTCCTCGAGATGAACCAGAACCGCTCCCGCCGAAGAAACAGCTTGCCCTTCGCGGCCGGGACGAGGGAGGCCGTCAGGTGGTGTCGAGGCCTTGGTACGAGCGGCCTCCGCCGGGGTTCCCGCTTCCCTTGTATGCCAACGTCGAGGGCCATGAAGGGGTCGATGCCGACACCCGCAGCCAGCGCCGGCGCCAGCGCCGATGGGTCATGAAGGTGTGGGTTGTTCCCCCTGGAGTCCATGCCGAGGGCTCCTCCCGCGAGTTCGTGCTCCACGCCACCATGCCCCCTCGATCTTGGATTCGCTTTCCTTCCTTCTTCGCCTCCGTCATTCCGCAGGGAAGACTCCTAGAGTTATGGCTGTAGCATGCCGGCTGTAGCACCCCCGCGACCGAGGCATAGGTCGCGGTCGTTACTTTGGGCGAGGTCTTCATGACTCGAGGCTGGGGCGAGATCGCCCGGGGTTGCAGAGCAAGGGGCGCCCTCACGATCCACCTGGAGTATGATGGCGCTTCGGTGATGTTCTTCAAGGTCTTCGACGCGAACGGGCGCCGGCTGGAGTGCTGCCCCGGGAGAGGCGGCCAGGACCTCGCCATGGTGAGGGCCAGGCCCATCGATCGCTCCCTTGGCAGCTCCGTAGGCGGCGGAGGCGCCGGAGGATCCAGCGACTCCAGCGAGACTTTCGCGACTCCGGAGACGAGCGACGACAGCTACGAGTCCACGAGCCAGCGCCGCTCCTGGAGCAGGGCGGGCTCGGCTGGCCGTCGCCGACTCTAATCTGGATGGGGTTGGCGCCGGTGCTTGCCGGCCCACTATTGATGATGGCGTCTTTTGCGGCGGCGCGCGTAGTTAGCATCCCTTTGGATCCGTTCCCTGCGAGGAATCAAAATGCGCCCCATGGGGGCTTGTAAGGCGCCTGTGATCCTGTTTGTTAATATATAACCCTCGCTGTAAGGCTGTGCGAGTTGCCGATTCCGTCTTAGCTCAGTTCCCCCCTTTCTAACCTCGCGAGGGCTTGGTGCTATACGTCGACAGGTCCCAGTCCCAAGGCGGCGTCAGCCGTCGCTGGTATGCCAGGTCACGATGCTGTGGTCAAGGCCAGGAGGTGAGCGACCCGGGGTCTGGTTAGAGCCCCTGAGTTGCGATGCTCAGGAGGTCCCCTTTGGCGCCCAAGAAGCCGTCGCTCGGCGAGAAAGGAGAGCGGCGTCGCCGATACGGAATCGCACTAGGTGCGGGGGTAGTGCTACGGTGGCCGGTGCTTCCAAGAGGTGACTTATCTTGATAATCGGGGATTATTCCTGATGGGTCGTCAGGTCCGCGCATCGGCAGGAGCGAGATCACCTGGCGAGGTCCTCACATGCCCCTTCTCTCTTGCCTTTTCTCCCCTTTCTGCTCTACGTCCTCGGGTCCCGGCCCTCGAGCTGGTCTCAGCCGTCGCTGGTATGCCAGGCCGCGATGCCGTGGGCAAGGATAGAGGGTGAGGGCTGGACAGCCAGTAGGAGCCCTGAGTCGTGATGCTCAGGCACCCCCCTTTTAACATGCAAGTGGTTCGCGGGGGCGAGAGTGAAGGAGGCGCCGCAAGGGCCTTGCCTGGCGCAGCTCTCTTGGGAGGTCCTGCGGATTCATCAAAGAAGGAAGAAAGGGACTGCCATAGAAATTTTCAACCAGCCGTCAGTTGCTTCCGAGGGGAGGTGAGGCACTGAAGGCTTGACGAGGTGGCGCTATGCAGGGCTGCCGCGGCCAGAGCTAAGCCATTTAGGTTTGTCGGTGCTGCAGGGACTGACCCATGCGCAAGCGTCGTGCCGTTACAGGAGCAATTCCGTCAGCTGGCGTTAGCTGAGCAGGCAGCTAGGTCAAGCACGTTAGCCGCGAAGGAGTGGATTCATTAAAATAGATGCTGTGAAGGTAGACACCGCTGGGCCAGGCCCGAGCGACTTGGGGATGATGCAACCCGAGGGGTGCCCCCAACAAAGCAAGCTAACAACATGAAATAAAAGGGATACACGCCACAGGGACGGACCCATGCGACCTGGGAATAATGCAGCTCTGGGTGAGCGCTCCCAGCTGGACATGAAACTCGAAAGACGTCACCTGAATATGTCAAGGACGAAGTGATGTTGGTGCGGCCGACTCGGTGGGCCGTGGAAGCCGATCCTCACGAGCCCCCAGGCCCGGGGGCCTCGGGAGGCTCCGGAGGCACTGGTGGCTCCTCGCGAATCATCTCCATCTCCGCCAAGGCTGCGGAAGGCCTGTCTTCCTGAGCCTCCATGATGCCCCTCATGAGGCGCTGGTACGTAGCTGCCGCACCCGGCAAGCCGTAAGGCATGCGGACATAGCTGTGGGGCGGACCTTCACAACGCCCCACTTGCGAGGGCCAGAGGCGCTCCATCGTGGTGACCTGATTGAGCCCTGGTACGTCGATGCATACGCGCAGCCCACCATTCTCGCCTGGATGGGGAGCCACAGCCGGTAGACGGCGGCAACCTCTCATGACTCTTGACCCCTGTAGTTTTTGAACGGCCTTGTTGACGAACTCTTGCTGGTCTGACCTTCCTTGCCTTGCTCCTTCTTGAGGGAAGCGTGCTTCGAAACATGCCTCCACGTGGTACCCAAGCGCCTCCCTCGTGACCTCGGCCAGGTCGGTGGCCCTCTAGGGGAGAGCCCCCGAGCCCTGCCTGAGGAGGGCGCCGGGCGCGCGTTCCTATGCAATGAAAGGAGGTTCCCCTTGGGCAGATGCGGGCCCTGAGGGCCCGCCTCCTGAGGGGTCGGTCCAGACGATGCCTTCTTCTTCTTCAGGGCGGTCTCGGGAAGCCTCCTGCCTCCGCGATCAGGGTCTTCCAGTGACGCGGCCTGAAAGGCTCGCTCCAGGGAACACACTGCATCCTTCTCTTCACATGGCACCGTGATGACTCCGCCACTTCCTGGCATCTTGAGGACGTTGTAGCCATGGTGAGCCACGGCCATGAACTTGGCCAGCGCCGGCTACCCGAGGATGGCGTTGTACGGCAGGCGGATGTGGGCGACATCAAAGTCGATGAGCTCGGTGCGGTAGTTGTTGCGTGCCCCGAAGGTGACAGGGAGGCGGACCTGCCCAATCGGGACCGTGGAGCCGTCGGTGATTCCGGAGAAAGGCTTGGTTGGCTGAAGCTGGTCATAGGGCACCTCGAGATTGTTGAATGCTTCCACGGACAGGACGTTGAGCCCTTCCCCACCATCGATGAGGGTCCTGGTGACCAGTAGATTGCTGATGACTGGGGAGCAAAGCATCGGGAGGACTCCGGCTGTGGCCGCGCACTTGAGCTGATCCGCTGAGCTGAACGTGATGGCGCACGCCGACCACCTGAGAGGGCGCGTTGCTTCGAGCTTGGGGAGGACTGCATTCACTTCGCGGGCAAACTGCTTGAAGATGTGCTGGGAGGCTGGGGCTTGAGCTCCACCCAGGATGCAGGCGATCGCGCGTGGCTCCTGGAAGCCCCCAGCCCCGTCGTCTTGATGGCGGTCCTCGTTCCTCCTTGGCTGAGGCGGCAGTGGAGGGAGTCCTGCGTTGCCTTATGGGCGATCCTCACGAGGCTGATCCCACCAGTCCCCCTCGCGAGGCAGGTCCTGCCAGCAGTCCTCGCGAGGTTGATCACGCCACCCTTGGTGCGGGCCGCGGTCTTCCCAGCGTCCTGTGTTTCTTCCTCCTCCTCGGCCGTAGCCCCGGTTAGCACGGTCAGGACGACGGCCGATCCTTCCTTCTAGCACGGCGCGGAGTTCCTGGCATTCGTTGGTGTTGTGGGTGTGGAGGTCGTGGTACACACAGTACCGGCTGCCCCTGGAGGATTCAGGCAGATCCTTGCCCCGCTTGGTGTCTGGTTCTGCCGCGAGCACGACAGCCCCCTTGCGCTTCACGTCCTTGGCCTTGGGCTTCTTCTCTTCTGGGTCCGCGGCAGGCAGCTCAAGGAGGGAGAGACGCCCTTCCTCAGCCCTAGCGCCCTTGGTCGCCAAGTTGAACAGCTCCAGGGAGGTGCACAGGTCTTCATGCATCGCCAGCTCCTCCTTCATTTTAACGTCGCGCACACCGTCGGAGAAGGCTGAGATGATGGCCTCCTCGTACACCTTGGGGATCTTGAGGCGCGCACTGTTGAAGCGCTGGATGTACTTTTGCAGGGTCTCTCTGGGTTGTTGCTTGATGCGGCGCATGTCGCTCACGGCAGGTGGTCGGTCGCGAGTACCTTGGAAGTTGGCGATGAAGCGGGTGCGCATCTGGTCCCAGGAAGAGATTGTTCCTGGAGCCAGATTTAGGAGCTAGGTGCGGGCTCCTTCCTTGAGCGCCATGGGGAACAAGTTCGCCATGACCTTTTCATCCCCACTGGCAGCTTCGATGCCCAGCTCATAGAGCTGGAAGAAATCTGCAAGGTCGGTCGTGCCGTCGTAGCGAGGAGGCAGGTCTGGCTTGAGCTTACCAGGCCACGCGACGCTACGCAGCTCGGTGTTGTAGGCACGACAGCCTGCGGTGGCCACGGGAGGCTTTGGTTGAGGGAGAGCTTGGTCTTGCGGGTCCCCATGCACTGCAACTGGGAGCAGTGCAGGGTCTTCAAGCGCGGGAGCGGGAGCAGGGTCGCGGCGTGCTGAAGCAGGGAGCGCCCGGGCAGCTTCTTGCGGACGAGGGACTTCTTGGCAGCACCGCTCTTGCTGCGCCGGCGCCTGACGGAACGGGTTCCGGCCAGGGGCCGCGCGCCTTGGAGCCACCATGTCTTCTTGAAGAGGGGGCGGCTGGTACGCCCCCGGAGCCTCGTTGCCCGCGCGGGGCGGGGTGCGACGCATCGGAACGGACGGCGCGGGAGAGCCCCATGCGGTGCGGATGAGCTCGGCGACGCGGTCAAGCCACTCTTCGTAGACGTCGTCGATGGGACGGTAGCGCAGGAGCTCGTTCGCCATGATGAGTGTAGCTCGAGCCTCCAAGGGTGCGCGGAACGCTAGGGACAAAGAACCGGCTGGTGTGAGCGATGGAGTGGCGGTGCGGCCGTCTTGCCGCACGGACGGGTGCTGAGACGATGCTTGCTGCTCGTTCCCCACCGGGCCAGTGGCGGCGTTGATGGCGGGCGACGGGGAACGACGAGGACGCCCGCCGACCGGAGACGTCTGGGCGACGCGAGATGCGATGGCGGCCCGGCGCTCAGCGCGGGCCCGACGTGCGTCGGACATGGACGCGACGGTCGGAGGAGAGCGGAGCGGTGGAAGACAAATTCTGGCGCACCCCTACCTGGCACGCCAAATGTTGGATTTCGGGTTCCAGCAGACCCTTGAGGTTCGAACTCTGGGGTGCACGCGGAGACTTCGCCCTCTACCTCTCCGTCTCGCAAAGATCTAAACTACATAAAGAACAGCACAAGAGACACAAGGTTTATACTAGTTCGGGCCACCACTGTGGTGTAATACCCTACTCTAGTTTGTAGTGGGTGGATTGCCTCTTGGGCTGATGTTGATGAACAATACAAGGAAGAACAGCCTCGCGAGGGTCTGCTCTTAGCAAGGACGATGAACTGCTAGGAGGAGTTCAGCCGCCCTTCTCTCTCTCTCTCTCTCTCTCTCTCTCTCTCTCTCTCTCTCTCTGCTGCATGATGATCTGATCCTCTCTCCCTGCCCTGGGGGTGGCTAGTCCTATTTATAGGCAAAGGCCCTGGGCCTCTTCCCAAATATTGAGCGGGAAGGGCGCCAACAATTGGCCATTTTGAAGGGGAACATCTGGTACACTTATCCTGACTAAAGTTGGTCCTCGCCTGCCAAAGGCTCTGTGGTGACGCCGTTCTGGGCTCCACGATGACCTCCTTCCCTCCGTTGGACTGGTCTTGGTCTTGTTGCACCGAAAAGGATGCCTTTGCTTGATCCTCTCGCCTGCGCTTGCCCCCTTTGCACCAAAGAGGAAAGGGAGACACTGCGCGGGCTGGCGCCCGCCTGGCACCCTTGTTCGTCATGGCTTGCGTCATGGGCACCTCGTGAGGTACCCCTCCTTGATCTCTCCGCCTCGTCATGAGCCAGCCTGACGAGGCCGCGCCTGAGGAAGCTCCGTGTCATCCGCCCCGCGAGGCTTGGTCCCTCACGAGGGTCTTGAGTCTCGTGTTGGTGAAGATGGGCCGTGCTGGGCCCCCATTAAGCCACGTCGCAGGCCGCAGGCAGGCAAGGCTGGGGACCCCCGTTTCCAAAATGCCGACAGTATCCCCATAGGGGATTGTCCCCATTGCCATCCCTAGGGGGGTGGCTACTTCGCACTTTGCTATGTTAACCTCGGTTGGGGGGGCATGCAGTAATAGCTTAGGATTCCCTTCATGGCGACACGAGGGGGCTGCTAGCTACTTCGCACTTTGCTAGGTGAACCTCGGTTGGGGGGGCATGCATTCATAGCTTAGGATTCCCTTCGTGCGGACATGAGGGAGGGGGGCTGCTAGCTACTTCTCACTTTGCTAGGTGAACCTCGGTTGGGGGCATGCATTCATAGCTTAGGATTCCCTTCGTGCCAACACGAGGGAGGGGGTCTGCTAGCTACTTCGCACTTTGCTAGCTGAACCTCAGTTGGGGGGCATGCATTCATAGCTTAGGATTCCCTTCATGCCGACACGAGGGAGGGGGGCTGCTAGCTAGTTCGCACTTTGCTAGGGTGAACCTCAGTTGGGGGGGGGGGCATGCATGCATAGCTTAGGATTCCCTTTGTGCCGACACGAGGGAGGGAGGCTGCTAGCTACTTTGCACTTCGCTAGGTAAACCTCAGTTAGGGGGGGCATGCATTCATAGCTTAGGATTCCCTTCGTGCCGACACGAGGGAGGAGGGGGGCTTCTATCTACTTCACACTTTGCTAGGTGAACCTCGGTTGGGGGGCATGCATTCATATCTTAGGATTCCCTTCGTGCCGACACGAGGGAGGAGGGGGGCTGCTAGCTACTTCGCACTTTGCTAGGTGAACCTCGGTTGGGGGGAGGAGGCATGCATTCAAACCTTAGGATTCCCTTCGTGCCGACACGAGGCGGGGGTGGGGGCAAGCAATATCGTGCGCTTTGCGAGAGAGGTGCCACATCGAAGTTGCATTTGGTATTTGAAAATCAAACCACCCTTTTCATTCATAAATTTAGTCCACATGCAAGTGTGTTCGTCTTCTGATCCTCTCTCGCATCATTTTTGCCAAATTAATGAACATTACACAAGTCGGATGACAAAACAGACACGGTTCACTCAAACTAACCGTGTGCCATGCCAGTTCCCCTCTCACACACGCATCTGCACGGTAAATTGGGCTCCACGAGGCTCCCGCTCAAAAAAATATATGCCCGCCTCGAGGGTTTTTCTGTTTCACAACGCACGGTTGTTATCTACGGACCGTCTGCGGTGTTTGTTGTTCCAAATCCCGCATGCATCCCTAGAAAATATCTACCCGCCTCGAGGGTTTTTCTATTTCATAACACACGGTTGTTATCTCAGGACCGTGTGCGATGTTTCTTGTTCCCAATTCCGCCTGCATCCCTAGAAATATCTGCGTGCGCCGAGGGTTTTTATGTTTCATAACACACTGTTGTTATCTCCGGACCGTGTGCGATGCACTATCATCAAAATTTTCAATAGCCCAACATTTCACTCCCGCGTTTGACTCCCGCGTAGTAAAATTTTCAGTACCCGCGTCATTTCCTCAAACAGCCCCCGCCCCCTCCACACACACACAAACCTCCTCAGGCGTGCGCAAACACACACACACCCTCCCTCGCTCTAAACCGTAGCAAGGTCCCCGCCGCTGCCACAAGGCCTCCATTGTCAACATCTGTCGTTTGCCCGTGCAGCTTACCCACGGATCTCCATACCCAGGCCGCCTTGAGTTTCTTAAATGAAGCCTGCCAAACGCCCCCTTTCCCACAATTCCCCATCCTCCACTCCACAACGTCACAGCCTAAGCTCGGCTACGCTTCCCGTGGAGCTCGAGGAGCGACTGGCCCAAAAGAGGTGTATAGAGGTCTCTTAGCCCGACGTCACCGAGGAACCTGAAGACCATTACAGGTGACAGGTACTCAAGTAGCGGGCTAGAGTATGCGGGCATGTCTCGGCCGCCGGCTACGACATCGAGGTCATCGTCAGCGACGTCCTAAGGTGGGCTATGTCACAGGTTAAGAGGCCCACCCCCAATCCCACGGGTTCAACCACTGTCGATTCTCATACATTGCCCCGCCGCTGATCTCCTCTGGCTCACTGTCAACAATTTGCCATTCTTAGCCATCAATCCCCTTTTGTCATTTTTGATGGACACGTTCTGCGATGCTGGCTTGGGATCCATAGCTTCCAAGTCAGACCTCATCGAAGGAGACCACAAGGAGGGCACCCTCTTCGGCTCTTCCAAGGGGAAAGAGACCAGCTGCTCTTCCAAGGGGAAAGCGCATGTCTGCGACATCAGGGAGGGCACCCTACAGCCTTGCTCTTCCAAGTGGAAGGAGCCCATATGCGACAACATGGAACGCATCCAGGGTCCGTTCTCTTCCCACGGGAACGAGCCCATCTGTGACAAGTGAGGAAGCCCATGATTTGTTTTTCCATGCCTCTTCACAGGGGGAAACCAATGATTTGTTTTGTTGAGTCCCTTTTATAGTGTAGTGAGAATATGTCTAGTTTTAATTGCTATATCTGGTTGTTTGCAGTATGCCTTGTTTATTTCAGTTGTTCACAATGTGATGCTCTATATGTGCAATTATTTACTGTGTAGTACATTTCATCAATCCAGTTTTAAACATACCGATAGGAATGCATATATTTGCTTGTTGTTAAGCCTGTTATAGCTAGCATATGCCTCTTTTAAAGTTTTTTGATTGTTCGGCTATTTGTAGTTAGCATATGTCCAGTTTCAAATCCTATCCTTGGTTGTTCGTAGTATGCCTTGTTTATTCCAGTTATTCACAACATGATGTTCTATATGTGCAAGTATGAACTATGCAGTTCAATTTCATCAGTACCAGTTTCAGCAATACCACTATGAATGACTACATTTGATTGATGCATCTTGTAGTTAACATGCCTTTCCATTTTATTTAACAATAACAAGTGTACTTAGACCGCCACAATACTAGTTTGAATGACTATGTTTGCTTGTTGTTAAATGTTAGGCCTGTTGCAGTTAGCACACCTTTCCACTTGTTTTGCTTTACTAGCGTACTTAAACCTGCACACTGAAGCTATCTTTTGGAGATTATTTTGTCTGCCATGGATAATTTCGTTGATGTTTAGCCTGTTGTGCTTAACATGCTTCTCGATGTACCTACACAAGACAATTTTGGGAACGACTGTTGTTTTCCATCGAGGTTAGTTTCAACCCATGGCTTATATCTGCTCACTGTTTAGGATATCGGTAGCTGGTACCATATAGGTCGGCCGCTGATAAGGGACTAATCAGTGAATCGAACTTTTAACTGAATATATCTGCAACCCATTTATCGTTAGGTTAACTAGGGCCATATGTAATATATCTGAGGCTACATAGCAACATGCACTATACTTAATGTCTAAATATCAAATCCTAGGCTACATAGCAAAAAGGAAGAGTGGTACATTAATGTTCTAATGATGTCTAAATATACGTAGAAGAGCAGCAGCAGTAACAACAACTACAACAACAACAACAACACAGCCCTGTTTGGATACACAACTTAGCTAGAGGATAGAGTTAGTTTCTAGCTCATTACTAACCCTGAACTAACTCCATACAAAGAGTTGTTTGGATGGAAGGGTTAGATTGACAATAAATGCACTAGGAGAACTAGCTCCAATTAGCACTTCTTGGGTTGGATAGTTTTTTTGGGTGGGTTATAGATGCAACTCGCTCAAACTAGCTGTCGGGGGATATTGGCCTCCACGAGCACCTATGGGGACGGAGCCCCTTGTCGGTTCGGCGGGGGCGGAGGTTGCACAAAGAGCAGATCGAGGCGACACACACACACAATGATTTTACCCAGCTTCGGGCCGCATGGATGCGTAAAACCCTACTGCTGCATGTCTGGTTGATTGGAGTTTTTGCTCTGGAGCGCAAGAAGCTACAGTAAGTTGGAGCTGGACGTAGACGTGGGTCTACTGGGTCTCCCTCCTCTCTGGTCTCGATCCCTCTAGGGTTTTTCTCCGGGTCTGGATCTCCTTCCTCTCTTACGTGCGCAGGGGCCTCCTTTTATATGCAAAGGGGTTTCCCACAGGTAGCGACATAGGTGGGGGTAAAAATGGCAAGGAACTGTGCGAACAGTGGCCGCACAGTGCTATCGCACCTAACTCTGACGGCGGGGGACAAAGGTATTAAATGCCCGTCTGGATCGCCTGAACAGTGCCGAGGCGGACCGTTAGGTGTGCCTCCGCTTGCCACGGGGGCGACTCCGCCAACGTCGCATGCCAAGCGCGCGCCCCAGGTTGCGCGGCGCCCCGCCACGTGCCTCTGGGGAAGCCCCAGAGTGACGCGTGGGCAGATGAGCTGGAGCGCAGGCCTGATGTGGTGGTATGCCGCGGCAAGTGGCCTGCCGCGGTAGTTGCCTTGCCGCTCGTCAGGCCTTGCCGAGGCGCGCGGAGCGCCGCGGCGGGCTTCTCTTGGGGTGCCTTGGCTTGGCCGTCCCGGCGAGCTCCTCCCGCCGGGGCCTTGGTGCTTCTGCTTGGTCGTCCCGGCAAGCTCCTCTTGCCGGGGCCTTGTCGCCTTGGCCCGGCAAGCTCCTGTTGCCGGACCTCGCCTTCTCGGCCCGGCAAGCGCCTCTTGCCGGGGCTTGGTCTTCTCGGCTCGATCACTTGGCCTTCGTCCGGCCCAAAAAGGGTCGTGGAGACTCTTGTCGCTCCCCTGGCAAGCCTTGCCGCGGGACGCTACTACTGTCCGTGCACAAGTTCGGGGTACTAAGGTACCCCTACTTTAGTACACCGACAGGAGCCCCCGGGTCTGGGCCATACACGGTGCCGAGCGTTGTTGGGCCAGGCCCTAACAGTGCACGGGCACGCGTGGCCTGGGTTGCGCTGCTCCTTAACTCCGCGCGCGTCGCGCCATCCCCAATTGGCGCGCGCTTATCGCGGCGTCGTGGGAGGGGGGGGCGAGGCGTGCGAGACGTGTGTGACGTGGGTGGCGTGCGCGGGGCTTGAGGCCCGCAGGCATGCGTCATGTCGGGCACGACTCCTTTATTTGGAAAGGCGGAACGTCCGCCCCCGCTCCTTCCCCCCTTTATAAGCGGAGGGGAACAGGGGCAGCTCGCCATTCTGCCGGTTGCTGTTCCTCGAAAATCTCCGCCACCTCCTCCTTGCTAGAGAAAGCAGCGATTCGCCCTCGCAGCCCCCGGCGCCGCCAATGTCGACAACTTCCCCTCCCCGTTTCTGCCATGGCCCCGAAGAGCGACAAGGCGAAGGGGAAGGCCGTGAAGTCAGCCGAGGCGCTGCGGCTGGAAGCGCTTCGGAAGGAGACGGCGACGTTCCCCCCTCAGCTTGATGCGCTGAGGCTGAAGAACGAATACCTCCTCTTCTGGTCGACGGCGACGCGAGCGCATCCGCGCACGCGAGTTCTTCCCGCCATCGCCCAGAAGCTGTACCCGACCGGGTACCCTTTCTTCGCCGTGTTCTTCGTCTGCGGGCTCTGCCCGCCTTTTTCGGAGTTCTTCTGCGACATCATGCACACCTACAACCTCCACCTCCTTGACTTCACCCCCAACGCCGTTCTGACAATGGCGGTTTTCGCACACCTTTGCGAGAACTTTGTCGGAGTCCGCCCCAACGTAGCCCTCTTCCGGCACTTCTTTACTCCCCGGGTGGAGAAAGGAGAGCCGCTGTCCGGCGGAGTCGCTTGGATCTCCAGGACCGGCAAGAAAGAGGCCTACATGGAGGGGGAACTCCGTGGCAGATGGGAGGAGTGGAGGGCCGAGTGGTGCCTGATCGTCGAGGAGAACCCACCGCCGTTCACCGCCGTGCGGCGAACTCCAGTGGTGCGCGGCCGCGACTAGAGCGACCTGGCCCCGGACGACGCCAAGCTGAAGATTGCCGCCACCCGAATCCTGCGCCTCAGGTTTTCCGGGCTCACCGTCGGTGCCGTCGGCGCGGATTTCCTTCGCCGGCGTATCGCCCCCCTGCAGGAGAGGGGGAAGCCGGCTTGGGAATTCCAAAACGCGGCGGACATCATGAGGCTGCGCCCGGGCCTCAACTACAACTTCACCGTTCTGGAGCTCGACGGAGTGTTGAAGGAGCTGTTCAAGAACGACTCCGAGCACCCAGAATGGTTCAGGTTGCTGCCGGGCGTCGTCCCCCTGTGCAACAACTCGGCGCTCAGCCGCATCCTCGCGATGATGCCGCTGTGCGACTCGCACGGGATCGACGCGACCTGGCAGGAGCCGGCGGACGACGTCGTGCAGGCCTTCTTCGACAACTTGGAGGAGGTGCCGGTCGACCCCGACGAGAAGAGGGGCCTCACGCGGGACACCACCCCCGAGAAGCTGGCCTACATCGCCTCCAGGATGGAGGAGGCGGCGGCCGCCGCGGCCGCGGGCGAGTCTGGCTTCACCCTGGCCGAGGCAGACGCGGCGGAGGCGGAGAGCCTCGCCGACCAAATGGAGCTCGCCGGCGCGGAGGAGCCGGCCGGGCACGGTGGTGCGGGCGAGCCCGCCCAGGACGCGGATGGCTTGCCGGAGGCTGACGCGCCCTCCTCGCAGCTCCCGGGCAGCTCGTCGCAGGCGGAGCCCCCTGCCCAGCCGAGGAGGCGTCTCCACAGGGCCGGGGAGGTGGTGCGGCAGGCCGACCAGCAACCGCAGCCCCGGGTGACACGCGCCTCTGAAGCAGCGAGAGCGGGGTCCTCACGGGCCACGGCTTCTGCTCCTGCCGCTCCCCGTTCCGCGGCGGCAACGGGGGCGGGGTCGTCCACCGCCCCCGCCAAGCGGTCCCGGGAACCCACTCCCCTGTCTCCCCGCGCCTGGAGCAAGCCGGTTTTTGATTATTCCGCGCTCAGCTCCGACGACGAAGAGGAGGACGGAGAGTAAGTTCCTGGTAGAGCCTGTATCTTCTTGATTTCTGTTGCTTCGTCTTGTTTCGCAGCCCATTCATCCTCCCCCGAAACCGTTCCCTTTTCAGGACTCTGGCCCAGAGGAGGGCGAAGAGGGCCAAGGTCCCGCTGGTCGTCCTTGAGGACGAATCTCCCCCGGCAACTGGGGAGGTGCCGGAGGCGACCTTGCCGGACTCGACAGCGGGTCCGCGGGGCAGCCCACAGCGCAGCCTCCAGGGTGAGTGCACGGCTAGCTCTTGCCGTTTGGCGCGCACGTGAGCTTTCCTTCTCTCTGTCGACATGTGACTATTGTTGTTGTCGTTGGGTAGGAGCAGAGCAGCCCCAGCAGGCGACCCCGGGGGGCACTCCTGCCGCGCCGTCCATGTCGACCACGCCGCCTAGGGAGAAATCTCCGGCAAGGGAGGAGCCCCCGGCAGGGGAGACCTCCCCGGCAAGGGAGGAGCCCCCGGCAAGGAAGTCCTCTCCGGCAAGGGAGGGATCACCGGTGAGGAACGCGGACAGCGATCCCCCAACAACGGAGGCCGCGGCCATGGACCTTGCCACCGGTAAGCCCCCCTGCACGGAAGACTTTCCCTGGTCATCTTTCCTTATGAGCCTTTTTGTCGGCTGTTCAGCTGACTCTTCTCCCCTCTTCCGGCCATCAGACCCGCCCACCGCGGACCCGATGGAGACCGAGGTCGTCGTCGAGGAGGGTGCGCGTGGCGACGCCGACGACGTCGTCGTCATCGAGGAGGCGGAAGGCACCGACGACCCCGCAGGCGGCGGGGAGGCCGAAGCCGCCAAGGCCGCCGCGGCAGCAGGCGGCGAGGGGACCGGCGACCGCGCCGACGGCCCCGGGGAGGCCGGGGCGTCAAGCACTCCGCAGTCCGGCGATCCCGCTGCTGCCACCGCGTCGGACCCCGAGGAGCCCCCGGCAGGCGCCTACCTGCAGGCTGGCGATGGCGTCTTCATCAGGCTCCCCTGGGAGGCTAGGTCCAGGCCGCCGGTCGAGGGGGAGGCCTTGGACGGAGAAGTGCTCGCCTCCGTCAGGCTGACAGTGGTCGACGCGCCAAGCACCGGCAGCGGCGAGCCCGAGGAGGAGCGGCTGCTCCGGAAGCTTGTGTCGCTCTACCGCGCCCGGCAGGCCAAGGTGGAGCGCCAGGAGGCACTCGTCGCGAAGGCCGGCGCGGACATGGAGAAGCGTGCCGGGGAGCTCCGGGAGCTCAACCAGGAGGCTCTCCGGTCTTTGGCGGAGGAGCGGAGGCTGCTCGACGAGGAGCGGACGGCCTTCCTCCTAGAGAAGGCAGAGGCCGAAGAGCAGCAGAGGCTTGCCGCCGCGGGGCTATCCGCGCGGGAAAGCGAACTGGTGCAGCAGAAGGCCAGCCTCGCCAGCCACGAGGAGGAGGTTGCCGCGCGCGAGCAGTCGCTTGGCGGGGCCCTGCAGAGAGCGCAGGACGCTGCCGCGGCCGCCGAGGTCGCCAAGGGGGAGCTGGAGACGAGGGTGGCGCAGCTCGCCAGCGACCTCAAGGCGAGCGGCGAGGAGCTTGCCGCGCTCAAACAGGAGCGCGAGAAGGGCGCTCACACCCTCGGCGAGCTGCAGGGCCGCTTCGCCGAGAAGATCCAGGAGTTCGACGCCGCCAAGGACTCCAAGGCTGTCCTCTAGCTGAAGCTGGACACCCTGGCCAAGGCGCTGGAGAGCGCCAAGGAGCAGGAAGCGGCCTTGCGGAAGGAGGTTGCTGGCAACGAGGAGCTACTGAAGCGCGCCGCCGTTACCCAGAACGACTTCCAGGAGACGGTGGAGCGGTGGACCGAAGGCCTCGTCGACATCGCCACCACCATCGACTAGGAGCTGAAGCTGCTGGGGATGGAGGGCCACGAGTACCCCTCCGGCGAGGACGTCCCGCCGAGCGCCAAGCTCACTTCCTTCTTCAAGGGCTTGGTGGGGGTGCTCCGGCATCTCCGGGAATCGATCCCAGAGCAGCTGGCCGAGGAGATGCAGGAAGCCGTCTCCGAGGCCCTCGAGAGGGTGCTGGTGAAGATCGTCTTCCGCAACCCCACCATCAGGCTCACCAACGTCCTCAGGCACTCGCCGGAAGACGCCGACCTGACGGAGATGAGGGCCCTCGTCACCCCCATTGTGGAAAGGGTGGCGGGGATCAGGCGGGTCAAGGGCGACAGCACGGATTAGGCCGCCCACCTCTTTCTTTTCTTCCCTTGTCGCTGCTGAGCACGCCATAGAAACAGCTGATTAGAGCAGCGGCAAGTTATTTTGTAATATAACTTTTATCTTAGGCAGTTCATTGCGCTGTTATCTCCCTCGTTCGACCTTGTGCTTCGTACGTTCACGCCCTACGCTTTCGGGAACTTGTCGGCGAAAGACTCCGCCTTGCCACGGGTGCCGAGTGCGGGACATCGGCAAACCGTTGACGGGGCTTCCATCGGCAAGAAACCTTGCCGCGGCTGGCGCCACTCACTTAAATGTTGAGCAGGCTCAGGGCGAGGTAGGTGTGGCGACTGCAGTCGCGGCACACTCAAGTCGCCGAGCGAGCTCGAAACAAGTAAGGACGCTACTCGGGATGTAGCACACTTAAGTCGTTGAGCGGACTCGAAACGAAATAAGGGCGCAACCAGCCACGAGCCGGCCCCTCCGCGCACAGGTTTCCCATACGGAGCTCGGTCGGTCGAGGAAGATAACTTAAGAATAAAAAGGAGCTCAATCGCTCAAACTTTGGCGACTTAGCTTCTCTGTCGTTTGCAGTCCGGCAAGGCGCAGCTTCCTCGGGCGACGCCTAGCCTATCCTGTCTTCTCCCCTTCTCGAGGTAAGAGAATAACGAAGGCTCGGGGCTTCGCGGCCCGCCATCGCTTGCCGGAGTCGAGTGCTGCACAGTCGTGTCGAATGACGCATGCGCCAAGCGGAGAGGCGCAAAATCGACAAGATGTGCGGGGCACACAAGCTATGCTCGGGATCTGCGCCCGTCTCTGTACCAAGGATTACATGCAACAGCGGCAAGACTTGGACAGAGAGGATGGCCGGCGAAACGGGTTCTGACGGCCGCGCTGGCAAGGTTCCTCCCACGGTCGGCGTCGACTCGTTTGGATCCTGGCGGCCTGGGCTCGCCGAAGAACGAGGTCGCCTTTCCCGCAACTTCCGGCGCTAACTTCTGCGGCTACGGGAGCGGCGCAGAGTTTGCTGGAGGCGAGAAACTCGCTCAGCGGCCGGAAGGCGGTCCTCCTCAAGGAGCAGCTGCTCTTGCCCGGACTCTGCGTGAGTGGGTACTCGAGGAGGGCCGTGCGCGAGTCCGTGAGGAGGAATGCCTCCGCCTCGCGGGTCGGAACCGAAAGGTACCTGGCCATACCTGAGCTTGGCTGTGATCGCCAAATCTGGTTCGCACAACCTCGACGCACCCCCTACCTGGCGCGCCAAAGATGTCGGGGGATATTGGCCTCGACGAGCACCTATGGGGACGGATCCCCTTGTCGGTTCGGCGGGGGCGGAGGTTGCACAAAGAGCAGATCGAGGCGACACACACACACAACGATTTTACCCAGCTTCGGGCCGCATGGATGCGTAAAACCCTACTGCTGCATGTCTGGTTGATTGGAGTTCTTGCTCTGGAGCGCAAGAAGCTACAGTAAGTTGGAGCTGGACGTAGACGAGGGTCTACTGGGTCTCCCTCCTCTCTGGTCTCGATCCCTCTAGGGTTTTTCTCCGGGTCTGGATCTCCTTCCTCTCTTACGTGCGCAGGGGCCTCCTTTTATATGCAAAGGGGTTTCCCACAGGTAGCGACGTAGGTGGGGGTAAAAATGGCAAGGAACTGTGCGAACAGTGGCCGCACAGTGCTATCGCACCTAACTCTGACGGCGGGGGACAAAGGTATTAAATGCCCGTCTGGATCGCATGAACAGTGCCGAGGCGGACCGTTAGGTGTGCCTCCGCTTGCCACGGGGGCGACTCCGCCAACGTCGCATGCCACGCGCGCGCCCAGGTTGCGCGGCGCCCCACCACGTGCCTCTGGGGAAGCCCCAGAGTGACGCGTGGGCAGATGAGTTGGAGCGCAGGCCTGATGTGGTGGTTTGCCGCGGCAAGTGGCCTGCCACGGTAGTTGCCTTGCCGCACCTGAGAGCTTGCCGCTCGTCAGGCCTTGACGAGGCGCGCGGAGCGCCGCGGCGGGCTTCTCTTGGGGTGCCTTGGCTTGGCCATCCCGGCGATCTCCTCCCGCCGGGGCCTTGGTGCTTCGGCTTGGTCGTCCCGGCAAGCTCCTCTTGCCGGGGCCTTGTCGCCTTGGCCCGGCAAGCTCCTCTTGCCGGACCTCGCCTTCTCGGCCCGGCAAGTGCCTCTTGCCGGGGCTTGGTCTTCTCGGCTCGATCACTTGGCCTTCGTCCGTCCCAAAAAGGGCCGTGGAGACTCTTGTCGCTCCCCTGGCAAGCCTTGCCGCGGGACGCTACTACTGCCCGTGCACAAGTTCGGGGTACTAAGGTACCCCTACTTTAGTACACCGACACTAGCCCTCATGTTTAGATATACTTTAGGTCTATTTGAGCCTGAACTAGCTCAAACTAACTATAACCCATGGATACATCAGTAGTTAATCGGCCTATAATTTGTAAGAATGCACTAAACTCCTTCCGGCCCATAATATAAGATGTTAATTCATCTAATATGTGAGTATATTGGATGTTATAAGATACTCCCTCCATTCCTAAATATTTGTCTTTTTAGGGATTGCAAATGTACTACCACATACGGATGTATATAGACATATTATAAAAGAGTGTTGTACTACATCATTGTGCAATTGCTGTTTAGCTTCTAATATTAGCTTGGTGCTTTTAGGTACATATGTCATTGGTAAAGATCTGCGCTTCGACCCTTTCTACGTATGGGGCAATGAGATATCGATGAACCAGCATCAAGTGAGGAAGCTGATAAAGATTGTTAATAAAATGGGTCCAAAGATGGCAATTAAACTATTTGTTTACACTTTATCCAAGACAACAGTGAACTACAGGATGGTAAGTAAGAACTCTGTAGCCTTCTTTTTATTGCCCATAATGAGTTGTGTTAGATGATAATGTCTGAATCTTTTTCCTTCATAGTGGTTGCCAAAGCATTTTACTCAATATTACCTCTCAAACTACATGATTGGTGGGCATGCAAAGGTTAAAGTATTTCTACCAGAACACGGTGATTATCTAGATATTTTCATGAATACCGTGAAAGATGGGCGGTCGTCCAGCACAAGGGGTCGTGCGTGCCTTCTGCATGGAGGAGGGCACAATATGGGCATTCCTCTTCACCTTGTTCAGCAACCAGAATATATTTTGCCTCTTTCTTTACCGTCTTTAATAGTACAAGTATACAACTGTGGTTCATCATTCTTTATTTGGAACTTATGTAATTCTTGAGCATATGTACCTATGAATGGATAACGCATTGGTTGTTTGAACCTGATGGATATGAATAAAGTTGTAGCATACATTCAAATTCAAATTCAAATCGGGTACAATTTGAAATAGCAGCAATTAAATTATGGTGAAATTACGCTCTCCAGGTTGTTATGGCACACATGGTTGGTAAAACACAAACGTTTGCAATATACACCATAATCCGACACGGTTCATAGAGAGGAAACATGTGCAAGCATGCACACAGTTCCCGTTTGCAAAACGTGTGCGATGTTAGACAATATCACAAACGGTGCGGGCAAACTAAACGTTTGTGTTAGTTGCCTTATCGTACACGATTCGCAACCATGAAGTATGCATCGTAAACGTTCTAGCACAGAACAGCGTGTGCGATAGTTGTCGTGTACGACGATGTTACGATGGTCTGACATTTCGTAATCCTGTCCGACACACGTACGACGATTAGCTAATCTTATTAATAGTGACCCGTTTGTGATGGGACGCGCATCATACACGTTCTATAATAGTGAACCATTTGTGATGGGCTGCGCATTGTAAACGTAGCACCACAGAACACCGGCTGCGATGGCAATGCGAGCAGAAACGAGTAGGAGTACTATAGGCTCCCTATCCCCGACGGTTTCTGGGTCGTGTGGGAAGGACCCCCCTATCGCCCACACTCACTTGGCGACGGGTGCAAATGCTGTCACGGAAAGGGGTTAGAAACCGTTTGTATAGCACCAACGCGCACCAGTGTTACTAGAACTGGAATTGGTCAAAAAATTACTTTTGCCTTGTATGCATGTATATATATTTTTGAATTAATGAAAATATACTGTAGAATTTTTTTGTTAGACAAACTTTCAATGTATTCATCTTCAATCTTGGCAGTACAAAGAATACTAGTGGTAATAAAAATTACAACGAGGTTTGTGGAACACCTAGAGATGACTACAAGCACAACAGCGAGTCGAAGGTGCACCGCCGTCATTGCCCCTCCCTCACCAGAGCCGGGTAGACCTTGTTTTAGTACACAATCGGGGATTCATCGTGCTAAGGCCCCATAGGGCCAACGCACCAGAGCAGGAACCATCACCGATGAAGAAAGTCGTGGATCAGAAGGAACAAACATGTAAACACCCATATGAATGCGAACTTAAACCAGATCCAAATAGATCCACCGAAGACCAACACCGATAGAATCCCACAAGATTCGATGGAGAACACCTCCACAAACACTCTCTGTAATGACACAACGCACCATTGCGACGGGGATAGGGCGTGGGAGACATTAGTCCTACCGAGGGACATCGCCGCCATCACATAGCCCCAACCAAGACTCTGAATCTAACAAGTGTTATGTTATGAACCAAAATAAAAAATAAAGGTAATGGCTAACTTCTGATGAGCGAGCAGAGCGAGGCCCGTCGTCGGTATGCTTGGGCTGAAGCGGAGTGAAGTTAGCCCTATCTGCCGCCCTCGACAGGGACACTTGGGGGGTGCAAGGGGAAGCCCCCCACGGTACGCATCAGTATTGACCTAGGTCACCTGTGTTATATATATCCTTTGTAAGCCGTTGCACGGGATAAGTTAATCAGTTGTAAATCCCCAGTATTTGTAACCTCCCTAGATATAGTGAAGATTTGCTAGCTGACGCCCGTGTTTTAATCTTTCATCTTGAAGGGATTTTCCAAGTTAAAATCTTGTGTCTCCTACTTGTTTTTCGTTTCTCAAACAACAAGAACGAGAACAGGGTCCCTCCTGTCAGCGGAGAGCCGAGATCCTCCACACCTCCATGGCCCAAAGGCCATAGGGGATGGGACGGACCATCGGCGGCGCCGACGGGAGAAGAAGGAAAGGCTAAGGTCATTTCTTGTGGAGAAAGAGAAGGCTCTGTGTTACCGTATAATAATTGTTCTATAGTTCTTGGTTAAACAAAAAACCTATCACTAGGAAATCTTCCCGATTATAGTAATGCTAATAAAAAAATTTCATAATTTTTTACAATTGGAGAGGGATGATACTACGATAGTGCTCACCCGTTGATACATTGAGCTTGGGTGGAGTGGTATGGGAGTCCATCGTGTTCATGGATCACAACTCGGAGTTGCTTTGCTGGAACGTGTGAGGGCTCAATAACCCTGCAAAAAGAAAGGCGGTTAAGGAATTTGTGGAGGTAGTGAATGTTAACATGGTGTGTTTTCAAGAGACCAAACTTCATGTAATCGATCTGTATGATGTAATGCATTGTGTCGGACCATCTTTCAATGGATTGGATTACTTGACGGTGTCTGAGACCCAAGGTGGCATTTTATTGGCATGGGACTCCACGGTGTTGGGCGTGGACAGTATGGTATTGGACACACAGTATCACCGGCCATGTGCGCACTAGGGAGGGCAATTCTTGGTGGATCACCGGAGTATACGGGACACAGGGAGACGGCGAGAAGGTCAGGTTCCTTAATAAACTAAGGGCATGACGTGCTATGTGCCCCGGACAGTGGATGGTGTTGGGCGACTTCAACATGATTCTATGGGCCAAAGAGAAGAACAATGACAATCTGATCAGAGCATCATGAATAGGTTTAGGAGCTTCATGGACGACAATGAGCTGAAGGACATGTACATGCACGGGCGTAGCTTCACTCGGTCCAACGAAAGGGACAACCCGACCATGACAAAGATCAACCGCGTTCTAGTTTCTGTGGGTTGGGAGCTGACATATCCTGACTGTCTCTTGCAAGCTCTCTCATTTGGGGTTTTGGATCACGCCCCACTCCCCCTGTCTAGGAACGTCGTGGGATGCCTCAAGCGTCGGTTTAGGTTCAAGGACTACTGGGTGAAGATGGTGGATTCGATCTTGCTGTTCGGGAGGCATGGACTTTGAGCTTGGGGACAGTGGAAGGTAGGAAACGTCAAATTGCTCTCGGCCGTGGCACACTGGATCATACTTAGACCGGATCAGGTGCAAGAAAGGAGGCAGCTGATGTTCGAGGAACTGTGGCTATGTCGTACGCTGAAGATGAAGCTACTTGGCTTGGCATCTCTCGAAAGAACAATACAACGCCAGCATTCGTGGATCCGCTGGCTACAGGTCAGAGATGCCAACTCCAAGCTATCTCAGGTTGTAGCTAATGGGAGGAAGACTAAGAACTTCATACCCAGCGTCAAGCATCAAGAGGTGATTGTTACTGACCAAGAGTGCATACATGAGATCTTCACCGAGGTTTAGGAGGGATTGTTGGGGTGAGCTGGACTGCCTATTTCCCGAGGAGGAGGTATGGAATGTTATTACGGAGATGCATTCGGACAAAGCGCTGGGTCCCGACGGGTTCACAAGATCATTCTACCAAAAGGCTTTGCCGGTGATCAAGTCCAACATTATGGCCGTGCTGCATAAGTTCTATGTGGGAGACAGAAGAGGGTTTTGGAAGCTTAATAAAGTGTTGTTCGTGCTCATCCCCAAGAAGTCGGCCGCCGAGGAGATTGGGGATTTCCGGACAATCAGCTTGCCACACAGCTTCTCGAAGCTATTCGCCAAGATCCTAGCGAATATAGGGCGCTCGCGTATGAAAGAAATTGTCTCGACTGACCAGTCTGCCTTCATTGTGGGGAGGAATATACACGACAACTATCTTCTGGTCAGGCACGTGGCGCGGAAAATCTATGGAAGGAAAGGGAAAGGGGTGTTCCTAAGATCGACATCAGATGCTCCTTCGATTCCCTCTCCCGGTCGTTCCTCTTTGACGTTTTGAGGCGAAAATGGCTTGGCAGCACCTCGATGAGAAGGATTGCAATCTTACTAAAATTGACCATGACTAAAGTGATTGTCAATGGAGTTCGGGGCCACAGGTTCGCACATGCGCAAGGGTTATGACAAGGGGATCCAGTCTCCCCCCTTCTATTCGTGGTGGCCATGGAGACTCTGTCGGCAATTTTCACCAAGGCCGAGCACGAGGGTGTGGTGAGTTCTTTCTCTGACGTTTTGGCAGCGTAGCGCCTCTCATTCTACGCAGATGACGTGTCCCTCTTCGTCAAGCCCACAAACATGGATCTAAACTTTGTGAGAGACGCCTTGACATCTTTGGAGAAGCCTCGGTCCTTAGGGTCAACTACATGAAATCTGCAGCGATTATCATTCACGGATCGGAGGTGGACAGTAACCAGGTCGCTGGGATCTTGCAATGCACAATGGGATCATTCCCCTGTAAATACCTCGGCATCCAGCTTGCCATCTAGTAGCTCTCCAAACCGGATTAGCAGCCATTACTCGATCAGGTTAGGCACATGATCCCAGCTTGGCAGCGCGGGCTCATCCAGAGGCCAGGGAGGCTCATACTAGTAAAATCAGTCATTGCTGATCCTAGACGCGCCACAGTGGGTGTTTGATGACATAAATTCCTGGCTCCAATCCCTCTTTTGGGTCAGGAAAGACAGCTTAAATGGGGGACAATGCCTAGTATCTTGGAATACCATCTGCCACCCTTATTGCTATGGAGGATTGGGGGTGAAAATTTTCGAGTTGCAAGCTTTCGCCCTCCTGGTGCGTTGGGAGTGGCTTAGAAGAACGGACAACAAACGGCCGTGGTAGGGCCTAAAGTGTGTTTCTGATAGCGAGTCCATCGAAGTATTCGATAGTCTCATCTCCATCTCAGTCGGCGACGTGAAGAAGACTCTGTTCTGGTGCGACCACAAGATCAACGGGCGTGCGGTGGCTGACAAAGCCTTGACCATCATTGCCCTTGTACCCACGTGCGTCTAGAATATGCGTACGGTGCACCAAACAATGTGGAGCAAAGGTGGGAGAGGGGCATCCTGGAGGGGCTAAATTTCACGACGCATATGCAACTGCACCTACTTCAGCAAGCCATATCCATCATGACAAGCGATGAGGGGCGGCCAGATATTTTCACCTGGTCGCCCAACAAGTCGGGTGCTTATTCAGCGAACTACACCTACAAGAGACTGTGCATGGGCCTTACTTCCTCACAGTCGCCTTCTCTCATATGGAAGGCATGGGCACCGTTTAAGTGCAAGATTTTCTTTGGTTGGCCTAGAAGAGTGTGGACCTTGAACCGACGGACTCAACATGGATTATAGGACAAGACCTCCCCCTGCTTCACTTTTCTCCAAGAAGAGGACAGAGTCGACCACATCTTAATCCAATGCCCGTACGCTAGAGATGTGTGACACCAAATCCTAACTCACATCAGGCTAGCCATCGCTGCTGTCGAATTTCGGGTTCCAGCAGACCCTTGAGGTTCGAACCCAGGGGTGCGCGTGGAGATTTCGCCTTCTACCTACCTGCACCCCACCGCCTCGCTAATATCTAAGCTATGGAAAGAACAACACCAGAGACACAAGGTTTATACTAGTTCGGGCCACCATTGTGGTGTAATGCCCTACTCTAGTTTGTGGTGTCGTGGATTGCCTCTTGGGCTGATGATGATGAGCAATACAAGGAAGAACAGCCTCGCGAGGGTATGTTCTTGGCTGGGGCGATGAACTGCTAGGAGGAGTTCAGTCACCCTTCTCTCTCTCTCTCTGTGATGCTACTCGATCCGATCCCAGCTTTTTTCTGGATTGGCCGATTGCCTCTACCCTGGGGGTGGCTAGTCCTATTTATAGCCAAAGGCCCTGGGACTCTTCACAAATATTGAGCGGGAAGGGCGCCAAGAATTGGCCATTTTGAAGGGGAACATCTGGTACACTTATCTTGACTAAAGTTGGTCCTTGCCTGCCAAAGGCTCTGTTGGTGACGCTGGCTTGGGCTCCACAATGACTTCCTCCCTGCCGTTGGGCTGGTCTTGGTCTCGTTGCACCGAAACGGGTGCCTTTGCTTGCTCCCCTTGCACCAAAGAGGAAAGGAGGACACTGCGCGGGCTGGCGCCCGCCTGGCGCCCTTGGTTGTCATGGCTTGCATCACGGGCACCTCGTGTGGTACCCCGCCTTGATCTCTCCGCCTTCTCCCGAGCCAGCCTGATGAGGCCGTGCCCGAGGAAGCTCCATGTCGTCCGCCCCACGAGGCTTGGCCCCTCGCGAGGGTCTTGGATCTGTGTTGATGAAGATGGGCCGTGCTGGGCCCCTCCTCGAGCCACGCTGCAGGCCGCAGGCAGGCAAGTCTGGGGACCCCCGTTCCTAGAATGCCGACAGTAGCCCCCGGGCCCAAGGCGCGCCCGGACTTGGCCGTGATGGAGGCGAAAGGGCAAGAGCGAAGCGCCGCGGGCCCTAACAGCCTGCGGCCTTGGGTGCCGCGTGGCGGTTGATTGGACGTGGGCGTCTCCACTTCCCCACGGCGCCTCGGCAACTGCACGGATTGGACAAGTCCCTTCATGCAAAGCGGGTCGTGATTACCTGTGGTCGTGGAGGCAAACGGTTCGCCCTCGCCGGCTATAAGTACGGAGCGGCGCGCGCCCTTCCAGTTCATCCCCCTTGCTTCTCCTTCTTCTTCATGGCTCCGTCGAGGAGGTTCTCGGCCGTAGAGAAGGGGAAGGCTCGCCAGGTTGAGCCTGCCTCTCCCCCGCCCAAGCGCGGCCGAGGGCACCCTCGCAAACATCCTGTGGCCACCACGACAGCTCCCAGCGGCCGTGGAGATGATTCCCAGCATGGTGACGGCGGACAGCTGCGGCCGGGGGGCGCGCTTCCGTCGCGCGTTCCCCTAGTCCGCGCTTTCGCGCTGCAGAGGTGCTGCCAGAGTTTGTTGTGTGGTCGGCGGAGCCGCCTATCGCCCGGCTTCAACTTCCTCGCTTCCTCTTCGGCGAGCTCCCGGCCGGCGCCCCGGGCGGCCTCTAGCTTCAGGTAGACGACTGCTGCTATCGGGCCTCATGGGCTTCATTGGAGGTCTCCACAGCTGGGAGCCTGGCCTTGACCCACGGTTGGCAGACGTTTGTCCGTGCGCGTGGCCTAAGCCGTCGGTGCACCCTGCACTTCAAGTTTGACGGCGATGCCACCCTCTACGTGAGGGTGTTTGGGGAAGATGGTCGCCGCGCAGGGTGCTGCCCTGAGGACGACGACCGCAGCCGGGGCCCCAGCCCCGGCGATGATGGAGAGGACAGCGCTCGCGTGATTGGCGGCGCACAGGGTTCCCCAAGCTTCGTCGGTTCTTCTTCAGGCGGCGACTCTTCTAGCAGTGGCCGCGGTCAGCCTCCACGCCGTCGTACCTGCTTGGGAGGTGGTAGCGCGTCTGCCTGCCGTCGCGCCTCGGTGAAGCACGAGAGGGAGTTTGCTTGAGCCCCAGAGGCAGCTCGAGTCTTCCCTGTAGGCCGGTGTGAGGCGAGCTGCGCCTGATTTGCTCTTTCTTTTCCTTTTTCCTGCGTAAAAAGACAGTAGCGTGGAGCCCCGCGGGGGCGTGTTTGGGTTATTGCTGTTAATCATCGCTTTGCTTCCGTTATCGTGCCTTCCGGCTACGTGCCCGCGCGTGGATAGTTCCCGGCCCCAGCCGTGGGCGGGCCGACCGACCCAGGCCCTATGTTCGTGTCGCGGTGCCCGTGGGGCACAGACTGGAGGGGTGCTCCTGTAATGGACCCAGGTCGCGGAACCTTTGAACGACTAGGACAGAAACACTCACGAGGGCGCTTGGCTGCCCCCCTCGCGAGGCCTTTCATAAGAGAAATCGAGGCAGGAGAGTGAAAAGGCGAAGAACCACAAGTCAAAGACGGTAACAGCTTCAACAAAACTTCGAATGAGAATGAACAAGCCAACTGCGGGAAGCAAATGAAAAAGCCGTGTCCGTAACCTAATCTAGTCTTCGACGTCTTCTCACCAGCGCGGAGCTAAGTGCTGCCGCTGGGCGTGGGAGGGAGCCCCAGGGCCTGAGGCCGGCGCTCCTGAGACTTCGGGGCGTGTACAGCCCCAACTCATTATTACGTGAGAGTGTCACGGGCGGCGAGCTTCACAGGCGTTGGCCCTCTTCATAGGCTCCGGGCCTTTCTTGGGGGAAGCAAGCTTCACGGGCATTTGCCCTCTTCATAGGCCCTGGGCCTTTTCCAAAAAGGATAATCTTCACAGGCATTCGCCTTCTTCACAGGCTCTGGCCTTTTCCAAAAAGTTTAATCTTCACAGGCATTCGCCTTCTTCACAGGCTCTGGGCCTTTTCCAAAAAGGATAATCTTCATAGGCATTCGCCATCTTCACAGGCTCTGGGCCTTTTTAGGGGTAGAACCCCCGGAGGTGCTGTATGTTCCATGCGTTCTGGACAGTCACCCCCGCCTAAGTCTCGAAGCGCGGCCGAGGGCGCCCTCGCAAACATCCTGTGGCCACCACGACAGCTCCCAGCGGCCGTGGAGATGATTCCCAGCATGGTGACGGCGGACAGCTACGGCCGGGGGCGCGCTTCGGTCGCGCGTTCCCCTAGGCCATGCTTTCGCGCTGCAGAGGTGCTGCTAGAGTTTGTTGTGTGGTCGGCGGAGCCGCCTATCGCCCGGCTTCAACTTCCTCGCTTCCTCCTCGGCGAGCTCCTGGCCGGCGCCCCGGGCGGCCTCTTGCTTCAGGTAGACGGCTGCTGCTGCCGGGCCTCATGGGCTTCACTGGAGGTCTCCGCAGCTGGGAGCCTGGCCTTGACCCACGGTTGGCAGACGTTTGTACGTGCGCGTGGCCTGAGCCGTCGGTGCACCCTGCACTTCAAGTTTGACGGCGATGCCACCCTCTACGTGAGGGTGTTTGGGGAAGATGGTCGCCGCGCAGCGTGCTGCCCTGAGGACGACGACCGCGGCCGGGGCCCCAGCCCCGGCGATGACGGAGAGGACAGCGCTCACGTGATTGGCGGCGCACAGGGTTCCCCAAGCTTCACCGGTTCTTCTTCAGGCGGCGACTCTTCTAGAAGTGGCCGCGGTCCGCCTCCACGCCGTCGTACCTGCTTGGGAGGTGGTAGCGCGTCTGCCCGCCGTCGCGCCTCGGTGAAGCGCAAGAGGGAGTTTTCTTGAGCCCCAGAGGCAGCTTGAGTCTTCCCTGCAGGCTGGTGTGAGGCGAGCTGCACCTGATTTGCTCTTTGTTTTCCTTTTTCCTGCGTAAAAAGACAGTAGCGTGGAGCCCCGCGGGGGCGTGTTTGGGTTATTGTTGTTAATCATCGCTTTGCTTCCATTATCATGCCTTCCGGCTACGTGCCCGCGCGTGGATAGTTCCCGGCCCCAGCCGTGGGCGGGGCGACCGACCCAGGCCCTATGTTCGTGTCGCGGTGCCCGTGGGTCACAGACTGGAGGGGTGCTCCTGTAATGGACCCAGGTCGCGGAACCTTTGAACGACTAGGACAGAAACACTCACGAGGGCGCTCGGCTGCCCCCCTCGCGTGGCCTTTCATAAGAGAAATCGAGGCAGGAGAGTGAAAAGGCGAAGGACCACAAGTCAAAGACGGTAACAGCTTCAACAAAGCTTCGAATAAGAATGAACAAGCCAACTGCGGGAAGCAAATGAAACAGCCGTGTCCGGAACCTAATCTAGTCTTCGACGTCTTCTCACCAGCGCGGAGCTAAGTGCCGCCACTGGGCGTGGGAGGGAGCCCCAGGGCCTGAGGCCGGCGCTCCTGAGACTCCGGGGCGTGTACAGCCCCAACTCATTATTACGTGAGAGTGTCACGGGCGGCGAGCTTCACAGGCGTTGGCCTTCTTCACAGGCTCCGGGCCTTTCTTGGGGGAAGCAAGCTTCACGGGCATTTGCCCTCTTCACAGGCCCTGGGCCTTTTCCAAAAAGGATAATCTTCACAGGCATTCGCCTTCTTCACAGGCTCTTGGGCCTTTTCCAAAAAGGATAATCTTCACAGGCATTCGCCTACTTCACAGGCTCTGGGCCTTTTCCAAAAAGGATAATCTTCACAGGCATTCGCCTTGTTCATAGGCTCTGGGCCTTTTCCAAAAAGGATAATCTTCACAGGCATTCGCCTTCTTCACAGGCTCTGGGCCTTTTTAGGGGTAGAACCCCCGGAGGTGTTGTATGTTCCATGTGTTCTGGACCGTTACCCCCTCCTGAGTCTCCAAGCGCGCGGAGCCAGGCCTGGAAACATGAACAACCTTGAACGGGCCCTCCCACATGGGAGAGAGCTTGTGCAGTCCCTCCCTGTAGAGAACCCGCCTGAGCACGAGGTCTCCTACCTCGAAAGTTCTGGGGCGGATGCTGCGGCACTGATATCATCGCAGTGCTTGTTGGTACCTCGCCGCTCGAAACGCGGCTTCTCGGCGATGTTCCTCCCCCAGCACGAGGTCCATCCCCCCCATGGCGTCCTGCTGCGCCTCGTCGAATGCCAGGACCCATGCGGAGCGACGTCTGACCTCGTGAGGGAGGACCGCTTCGGCTCCGTAGACCAGGAAGAACAGGGTCTCTCCAGTCGGCTTGGTCACGGTTGTGCGGATCGACCACAACACGGACTGAAGCTCATCGTACCAACCTCTGCCGCAGGCCTCCAACTTCTTCTTGAACGTCCTGGTCTTGAGGCCCCTCAGGATCTCTGCGTTGGCTCGCTCGGCCTGGCCGTTGCTTCGGGGGTGCGCCACCGAAGCGTAGCATATCTGCGTTCCAAGGTTAGCACAATATGTTTTGAAGAGGTTACTGGTGAACTGCGAACCGTTGTTTGTGATGATGCGGTTCAGCACCCCAAACCGGCTCACGATGCCCCTGATGAACTTGACCGCGGAACCCGCGGGGATGGTGCGGACGGCCTCTACTTTAGCCAACTTGGCGAACTTGTCCACGGCGACGTAGAGGTAGCGGTAGCCCTCTGGCGCCCGAGGAAATGGGCCCAGGATGTCCAGCCCCCAGACTGCGAACAACCATGAAAGGGGTATAGTCTGCAGGCCTCCTGCCGGCTGATGGGTCTGCTTGGCATGGAACTGGCAGGCCTCACAAGCCTTCACCAGTTCGGCGGCGTCAGTGGGCCAATAAAGCCCACCGTGGAACACTTTGCCGACGAGGGTCCGTGATGATGAATGATGTCCACAGTCTCCGCCGTGTATATCTTCCAGCAGTTCCTTTCCTTGCTCCCTGGAGATGCAGCGCAGGGATACATCGTTTGATCGCTTCCGGTAGAGCTCTCCATCCTTGCTACAGTATGCCGTGGCCAGCCGTGCCACACGCTCCGCTTCCTCCTCCTTCTCTGGTAGGGTCCCTTGTGTTAAGTAACTCCGGAGCTCCGTGATCCAGTACCCCTCCTGGGGCTCCATCGCAAGGAGCAGGCGTGCTCCTGAGGCCGGGCCACAGACCGGGGCTCCTAAGGCAGGTGGCTGGGGGAGCTCCTCCCGAGGCTGAGCCGTGTTTGACAATGACGGCAGGGCTGAGGGCTTGAAGAGCCGCTCCTCGAAGACGCCAGGCTCCTGAGGTAACCCGCTGGACGCCCGTTTGGCGATGTCGTCGGCCTCCTGATTGGTGCCACGGGGCACATGCTGCAACTCCAACCCCCAGAACTGCTTCTCCATCCTGCGGACCTCCGCAAGATAGGCTTCCATGTGCTCATCTTTTGGCTCGTACACCTTGTTGGAGAAATTGACAAGGAGCTGCGAATCGCCCATGATGGTGAGGCGTTTCACCCCCAGGGCAGCTGCGGCCTTCAAGCCCGCTATTAGACCTTCATACTCCGCTATGTTGTTGGAGACCTTTTCACCTTGCTGGAAACAGAGTTGTACAACGTAGTAGAGCTTGTCCTGAGTGGGTGATATAAGCACCGCCCCAGCCCCAGCGCCATGCCTGGGGAACGCCCCATCGAAGTACATGACCCAGCCTTCCGGCGCCTCGCTTCCCGGGGAGAGGGATCGATCCTCGTCGGCCTTGAGGCCTGGTGTCTCCGTCCATTCTACCACAAAATCCGCTAAAGCTGCTCCCTTGATGACTCTGGTCGTGCTGAATTCGAGCTGAAACGCTTGTAGTTCTATGTTCCACTCAGCGACCCTTCCGGCTGAGTTAGGGCTCATGAGCACTCTCTCCAAGGGGTATGACGAGACGACCTTGATGGGGTGACCCTGAAAATATTGCCGCAGCTTGCGCGAGGCCACCAGTAGTGCGAGGAGGAGCTTCTGAGGCATGGGGTACCGTGCCCTCGCGTCCCGCAACACCGTGCTGATGAAGTACACTGGGTGCTCAACGAGGTTGGGTGCGTCAGTACTGGTGGCGCCCTCCGGAGACCATGGTGCCTCCTGAGGCGATGAGGCCTCCGGAGGCTGGCCATCTGGGAGAGGGGCCTCTTCCGCCTCCGGTGCACTCCTCTGCGGCGGCTGATCCTCCACAGCCGCGGTGGCGGTTTCTGTGGGCCTTCCTTGTTCCTGTTTTGCCTTGTCCCGGGCTGCTGTTATGGTTCTGATTAGACGCTCCTCCCTAACCGCCACGAGGGCTGCGCTGGCGGAGTAGGGAGTGGCGGCGAGGTAAAGCACTAGGGGCTCTCGAGGGCGCGGAGCCACCATGACCGGAGGGCTGGTCAGGTATGTCTTGAGATCTTGGAACACCTTGTCGGCCTCTTCAGTCCATTCAAAGGGCCCCTTTTTCTTCATTAGCTAGAAGAAGGGCAGCGCTCGCTCCCCCAACTTGGAGATGAAGCGCCCTAGCGTGGTCACACGCCCAGTGAGCTTCTGCATTTCTCTGAGGGTCTTTGGCGGGCTCATGTCCTCGACCGCTTTGACCTTTTCCGGGTTAGCCTCGATGCCTTGGTGGGACACGAGGAATCCCAAGAGCTTGCCCGAGGGGACTCCGAACACACACTTCTCTGGGTTGAGCCGCAGGTTCACTGCGTTGAGGCTCGTGAAGGTTTCCTCCAGGTCTTGTATCAGGGTCCTGGCCTCCCGAGACTTCACCACAATGTCATCGACGTGAGCCTCAACATTCTTCCCGAGCTGCAGGCCCAAGGTGATGTGCATCAGCCGCTGAAAGGTCGCCCCTTCATTACGCAGCCCAAATGGCATGCATGTGTAGCAGTACAACCCACATGGGGTTAGGAAGGCTGTCTTTTCGACGTCTTCTACCACCATCTTGATCTGGTGATACCCAGAGAAGGCATCCAAGAAGCATAGCAGGTCGCATTCTGCAGTGGAGTCAACGATCTGGTCGATGCGGGGGAGCGGGAACGGATCTTGCGGGCATGCCTTGTTGAGGTTGCTGAAGTCAACACACATGCGCTCCTTCCCTCCCTTGTTTGGCACAACGACAGGGTTGGCCAACCAATCCGGGTATCGGACCTCGCGAATGACCCCAGCGGCCTCTAGTTTGCGGGTCTCTTGGACAATGAAGGCCTGCTTTTGTGTGGACTACCGCCTTGCCTTCTGCTTCACAGGGCACACGTTGGGGCACACAATGAGGTGATGCTCGATTACGCTCCTAGGGATCCCCGCCAACTGGTCAGGCTCCCAAGCGAATACCTTCTTGTTCGCGCGCAGGAACTTGACCAGGGCCTCCTCCTGCTCGGGCTCGAGGTTGGCGCCTATGGTGAAAGTGGCGTTGGTGGACCCGTCCTCATCGACGGGTATCTGCTTGGTTTCTGCCTTGTCTTGGGTGAACAACTGTTTCTTCTTGGCTGGTGCAGCCCCCTTGGGCTCGGGGGGTCTCCAAGTCGGCAGGCTGTGCCGACGCCGCCGTCTTGAAGGCGAGCTTGAGCACTCGCAGCGCGTCTCCGGTGTCCCCGTGCACGGTGAGGACACCGCTGCTCCCGGGCATCTTCATGAGGTTGTACGCCGGGTGCGTCGCGCCCATGAACTGGGCCAGCGCTGGATAGCCGAGGATGGCATTGTAGGGGAGGCTGATGGGGGCAATGTCGAAGTTGACCAACTCCGTGCGGAAGTTGTCATAGGTGCCGAAGGTTACTGGGAGCCGGATCTATCCCAAGGAGCTGGATGACCCGCCCCCAACGCCTGAGAAGGGCCGGCTGGGTTGCAACCGTTCCAGGGGTATGCAAAGGAGGTTGAAGGCCTCAACCGAGAGCACGCTGAGGCCCGCGCCGCCATCGATGAGAGTTCTGGTGACGGCCACCTGGCAGATGGTGGGGGTGCACAGCATGGGGAGCGCACTCGAGCAGGATGAGTTGGAGGGGTGGTCCTCCGAGCTGAAGGCCAGGCCGGCCTTGGGCGCCGCCCGGTCCGGGAGAGCCCCCTGCCGCATGGAAGCGGCGCTGACCCGGCGGATGAACGGCTTGACGTGGTGACTTGTAGGCGGCGCCTGCGAGCCGCCCAGGAGGGCCGCGACGACCAGGGGTGTTGGTGTAGCGTGGTGGGCGAGGAAGAGGTCGCGGAGCTCTTCCCAAGAGGACACGAAGGCTGCTAGCAGGTGGAGCAGCCATGCGCGCGGAGCGCCGGTGAGGGCCATGGGAAGCCAGTTGGCCATGACCCTATCATCACCTCCATCTTTGAGGATGGCCTCCTCGTACGCCAGCAAGAAGGCCAGTGGATCAGTCGCGCCGCTGTAGCGCGGCGGCGTCGTTGGCTTGAACTTGTCCGGCCACCGTACCCGTTGCAGGGCTAGGGTCAGGGATCGGAGCCCCCTGGCCCCCGTGCTGGCGCCGGCGGCCGGAGCGGGCGAGGCGCTACTCATCGCGAGGCACGTCGTGGCGGCGGCGGAAGGGAAAACTCCGGTGCACCCCTACCTGGCGCGCCAAATGGCGGATTTCGGGTTCCGGCAGACCCTTGAGGTTCGAACACTGGGGTGCGCGCGGAGATTTCGCCCTCTACCTACCTGCACCCCACCGCCTCGCTAAGGTCTAAGCTATGGAAAGAACAACACAAGAGACACTGGGTTTATACTAGTTCGGGCCACCATGGTGGTGTAATACCCTACTCTAGTTTGTGGTGTGGTGGATTGCCTCTTGGGCTGATGATGATGAGCAATACAAGGAAGAACAGCCTCGCGAGGGTCTGTTCTTGGCTGGGGCGATGAACTGCTAGGAGGAGTTCAGTCACCCTTCTCTCTGTGTGTGTGTGTGTGTGATGCTACTCGATCCGATCCTAGCTTGTTTCTGGATTGGCCGATTGCCTCTACCCTAGGGGTGGCTAGTCCTATTTATAGGCAAAGGCCCTGGGCCTCTTGCCAAATATTAAGCGGGAAGGGCGCCAACAATTGGCCATTTTGAAGGGGAACATCTGGTACACTTATCCTGACTAAAGTTGCTCCTCGCCTGCCAAAGGCTCTGGTGGTGACGCTGGCTTGGGCTCCACAATGACTTCCTCCCTGCCGTTGGGCTGGTCTTGGTCTCGTTGCACCGAAACGGGTGCCTTTGCTTGGTGCTCTTGCCTGCGCTTGCTCCCCTTGCACCAAAGAGGAAAGGAAGACACTGCGCGGGCTGGCGCCCGCCTGGCGCCCGCCTGGCGCCCTTGGTCATCATGGCTTGCGTCGCGGGCACCTCGTGAGGTACCCTGCCTTGATCTCTCCGCCTTCTCGTGAGCCAGCCTGATGAGGTCGTGCCTGAGGAAGCTCCGTGTCGTCCGCCCCGCGAGGCTTGGCCCCTCGCGAGGGTCTTGGGTCTGTGTTGATGAAGATGGGCCGTGCTGGGCCCCTCCTCGAGCCACGCTGCAGGCCGCAGGCAGGCAAGTCCGCGGACCCCCGTTCCCAGAACACCGACAGCTGCCCCGACCTCGGACTGCACCCCTGTACAATGGTGGGAGCAAGCCATAAGCGCCCTTCACACGAGCGAGAGGAAGGAATTCGACTCCCAGCTCATGGTGACTGTTAGAAATATAATTGGGTTTAAGTTAGAGATAAGGAGATAGAAAGAGAATTAGTTTAAACCACATGTAACTTGTCTTGTACTCCAAGTCTTTACCCCACCATGTACTCTATATAATCCCCACGAGGGTTAGATCAAACAAAACAATATTCATCCATCGTACAATTTGTCGGCGTTTTGGGAACGGGGGTCCCCAGACTTGCCTGCCTGCGGCCTGCGGCATGGCTCAAAGGGGGCCCAGCACGGCCCATCCTCGTCAACACAAGACCCAAGACCCTCACGAGGGGCCAAGCCTCACGGGGCGGACGACGCGGAGCTTCCTCAGGCGTAGCCTCATCAGGCTAGCTCACGAGGAGGCGGAGAGATCAAGGCGGGGTACCTCACGTGGTGCCTATGACGCAAGCCATGACGACCAGGGGTATCAGGCGGGCGCCAGCCCGCGCGGTGTCCTCCTTTCCTCCTTGGTGCAAAGGGGGCAATCGCAGCCAAGAGGATGAAGCAAAGGCATCCATTTCGGTGCAACGAGACCAAGACCAGTCCAACGGTGGGGAGGAGGTCATCGTGGAGCCCAGGACGGCGTCACCACAAAACCTTTGGCAGGCGAGGACCAACTTTAGTCAGGATAAGTGTACCAGATGTTCTCCTTCAAAATGGGCGATTGTTGGCGCCCTTCCCGCTCAATATTTGGGAAGAGGCCCAGGGCCTTTGCCAATAAATAGGACTAGCAACCCCCAAGAGAGAGAGGAGGAAAAGAGAACAGAGCTATCGTGCTATCCAGAACCTGGGCAAGCAAGGAATCAGTAAGAGAGAGAGAGAAGGGCGGCTGAACTCCTCCTAGCAGTTCATCGTCCCAGCCAGGAGCAGACCCTCGCGAGGCTGTTCCTCCTTGTATTGTTCATCATGTCACAGCCCAAGAATTGCTAGTAGTTAGTTGCATCAGTGAGCATGCCATCATGTTTTAATTCCAAAGAAACTTGAAATGGGGATTGTTGAAACCCTAGCACCAAATGAAATTCAACTAGGTTCACCTAAAATATTTTCAGTAATCCAAATGGCTTTTAAAAATGTTCATCATTTCTGGAAAATGCTAAAACCATAACCAGAAGTGTTGCACATTTTTCCATGACATAATTGGTCACTGAATTAAATCATACCTTATTTGCATTTGGGCATTTAAATTTTATATATTATTTTAAATTTCCAAATATTCATGAACTGAATTGCTGGTTATTGGAAATAATCCAAACAGTGGCCACAAGCAGTCTCATGATTTTTGAAAGTGCTTAGCTATTTTTAATAAAGCCCTCAAATTTACAGAATAATAGAAAACTGAAATAAATAGAAAAAGGAGAGAGAGAAAGGAACTTACCTGGCAAAGCCCACCAGAGCCGGCCCAGCTCCTGTGCTGGTCCAGCACTGTGTGGCCCAGCCCACCGCAGCCGCCACCGTCTTCAACCTCTGCCAGTAGGCAGAGGCGTGTCGACGCGTGCGCGCCGAGCTCCACCTCCTGCTTCCACCTCCTGCTTCCCCCTCGCGCTGTCTCCGCGCCACAGGAACGGCCTCGACCCCCTCTGCCTCTCCCCTCACTCTGGAGCTCTCTCCCTCTTCTCTAGCTCCCTCCTCGCAGCACCACCGAACCCGTCGTCGCCGCTGCTCGGTGTTGCCGCAGCCACTGCCACTTCCCCGCCTCACCGCTGTGTCCAAAGGATCCGCCTCGACGTCCTCGACTCCCTCGACGAACCGCGCATCGCCGGAAGCCCCGAAGCGACGTCCCCGGCCTCGTCTTCCACCCTCGGCCGCCGAGATCGCCGACAACGCCACGACGCCGTCCGCGCCTCCCTGAGCCCGCTGAGACCGCTTCGACCTCCCAGTGAGCTCCTTCACCGTCTCCCCCTTGTCTCCATGACGTTTGCTAGCTCTAGCCGCCGTTTCGCCGATGACCGAAACCCGCCGTCGCCTGAGCTCGCCGTCGACGTGGCTCCGGCCACGAAACGGCCTCGCCACCGAGTCCAACACACTCAACGCATCGCTTAGGGCTTGTAGGAACTAACCCCGCGCCTTCCAGTCCTTCGTAGCGTCGAGTTCGAGCTCGCCCGAACTCCGGCAGCCGCCAACTCGTCGCCGACGTTGTTTCCGACGACCCCGAGCCCAACCACCACCTCCACTCGACGCGGTTCGCTCCGGGCTTCACGTAGGTGGCCTCCGCCGTCCGTTTAGTCACCGGAGCATGAAACTCGCACCCTCCGCCGCGTCTGCTGCCGCCGGCGGCTAAACGCCGGTGGTTTAGGCCCGGGTTGACCCCGGTTTGACCTCCCCTGGGTCCTGACGTGTGGGCCCAGGCCCCTGCTTAATTAGTGTTAATTTAATTAGTGCTAATTAACTTAGTTAACCACTGACTCGCTGACATGTGGGCCCAGCCCTGCTGACATTTTAGTTAACATTAGCTTAGCGCTAAGTAACTCAGTTTACTAACTGAGTCACTGACCAGTGGGACCCCACTGGTCAGGTTTGACCTGGACCGCGCCCCGTTGACCTGCTGACGTAATGATGATGTCAGGCTGACGCAGTAATCCTTTTCTGGAATTTAAATAAATCTTAAATGATTTGTTTAATTCAGAAAATATCCAAAACTTTGAAAAATCATAGAAATTAATCTATAGCTCCAAATGAAAAGATTTATATATGAAAAATTATCAGAAAAATTCAAGGAATCCATCTGTACCATTTTCATGCATGTTTGAACAATGTTTGTCCTCTGTTTTGGACAAAACAAATAAAGGACATTTAAATAATCATATATGGAGTTGGATTTTGAATCATGTATTCAAACCAACTTCATTTAAATCATAGCTAGATGCATTAGCTCAGATCACATCATATTGCCATGTCATGATCATGCATCATATTGTGGCATTGCATTGATTGTGTTCTTTCTCAGTTGCCGGTGTTTGTCCCCTCTCGATAGACGTGGTTCCGACGATGTGATCGTTGACACTGATGAAGACTCAATGTTATCTTCAGAAGTGCCAGGCAAGCAAAAACCCCTTGTTCATTCCGATACAATCCCACTCTCTCGCCCCTGCTCTCTTTTATTGCATTAGGACAACAACGATTTATGTGTTACTGCTGCGGTAGCTGAACCCCTTTATCCTTTGCATGACCTGTCATTCCACAGTAAATAGATGAAACCCACTAGCATGAGTAGGAGTTGTTTGAGCCCATGTTGTGCCTACTCATTCATGCTTGTTTGTCATGCCTGCTACTGCTTAGAGTTGAGTCGGGTCTGATTCATCGGGAATGAATTGGAATGGTGATGAACATGTCCTATGGTGTGTGAGCTAAGTGTGTGAACACGATTTGGTAAAGGTAGCGGTGAGAGGCCATGTAGGAGTACATGGTGGGTTGTCTCATTGAAGCCGTCCTCAGGAACTGAGTTTTGTGTTTGTGATCCATGAAACAGTTACTACCACGCATTGGGCCCGAAACCAATGGACCCTCTCGGCTTCTTGATCACCCTTGTCCTCTGTCCAGGAGTTGCAAGTAGTTTCTGGTGTTTGTAGTATGCTGGGGGCCGCACGCAGCGCTGACCGTAGGGGTGGGCTGTGTTGCGGTAGGCACGTGGCCGGGCAGCCGGGCGCCCGTTTGGTGTCTCGGACCCTGTACACATCGTTTGGGGCTGTGAGCGAAACTCCGGCCGGATCTCCTCATGGATGGAACCCGAATGGGCGATAAACCTGGACTAGAGACTTGAGTGTTTAGGTAGGCCGTGGCCTACACCCTCGCTGGGCTTCCGCTTGAAGGTTGTCGAGTACATGTCGTGTAAACGGCGGTAAGTGGTGAGAGCGTGTGTGAAGAAGTACACCCCTGCAGGGTTAACATCATCTATTCGAATAGCCGTGTCCGCGGTAATGGACTTCTGGGTTGCCTATAACAGTTCATAGACAAGTGAAAGTGGATACTCTAAAATACGCAAGATAAGCGTGAGTGCTATGGATGGCCTTCTCGTAGGGAGACGGAAGTGGATCCATAGTGGTGTATTGATTTGGTGGATATGTGGACTCGTGCGCGCCACCTCAAAAGAGTCGCTTGCAGTCGTAGTTCAGGTTAGCCACCGAGTCAAAGCTGGCTTGCTGCAGTTAAACTCCACTACCCCCTTTGTTGATACCGATGCATATGTAGATAGTTCTGATGTAAGTCTTGCTGAGTACATTTGTACTCACGTTTGCCTATTTTATGTTTTTGCAGAGAGACTTCAGTCTCGCTAGTAGTATCGCTTGGACTTCGACGTTTAGCTTGTTACCTCAGCTACGATCTTGTGCCCTCGGCAGGATCTGGTAGATAGTCAGGCTTCTTAGCCCTTTTCATTTGTAGATGTCTGTACTCAGACGTGATAAGCTTCCGCATGTGCTTGTTGTTTGTATGCTCTAAATGTTGGGTCTTGAGACCCATGTTTGTAATATCTCGCTCTTCGGAGCCTAATGAATAAATACTTGAGTCGTAGAGTCTTGTTGTGATGCCGTGTTGTATCTACACATATCGAGCATATTGTGTGTATGATTGAAATGCTTGCTATGTGTGGGATCCGACTATCTAGTTGTTTATCCTTGGCAGCCTCTTTTATGGAGAAATGTAGTCTAGTGCTTCCTGAGCGACAGTAGTCTGCTACAGCCCGGTTCACCGGAGTCCTGCTAGCCCAGCACTACTGCTTGGAACACTTGACTGGCCGGCATGTGATTCACGTCGTTCCTGTGTCTGTCCCTTCGGGGAAATGTCACGCGGTGTTATCCGGAGTCCTGCCTAGCCTGCTACAGCCCGGGTTACCGGAGTCCTGTTAGCCCAGTGCTACAGCCCGGATTTATACGTTGTTGACCGAAATGCTCGATGTGATTCATGTATGCCTGTCCCCATGGGTTAGTACCGCTTTGGGTTCACGACTAGCCATGTCAGCCCGGGTTCTCTGTCATATGGATGCTAGTGACACTATCATATACGTGAGCCAAAAGACGCAAACGGTCCCGGGCCAGGTAAGGTGGCACCCGTGGGAGTACCGTGCGTGAGGCCGCAAAGTGATATGAGGTGTTACATGCTGGATCGATGTGGCTTAGGATCGGGGTCCTGACAGCGTTGGTATCAGAGCCTGACTTCCTGTAGGATTACCAAGCCAAACTGGTCGAAGTTGTGTCTAGAAATGCTTTAGTTATGTAAGGGAATTGATTGTGGAAGGGAACGTAAGGCTCTTTTTACTCCTTATACCTCATGCCCTTCTGATCTGAGTCAACCTCTTCTCTTCTACGGGGTTTAAGAACTAGGCCTTCTCATCTATCTCCCAGGATGACGTGTTACTAAACCATAGTTGCCTAGGATTGTTGAGTTCAAGCCTCAGTTCGGTTCCTACTACGTCCATGTGTTCTTAGTTGATCTCGGAACATTGATATTGTGATGTTGAGTGGTTATGCCACCATTTTGCAGGATGTCCTAAATCATTTTGAGCATTTACAGCCGTTATGCTGTCCGAGTCATCCCAGGTTTCTAACTAGTCTGATGCATTTGCAATTCCTTTCCTTCCATTCCCGATGTCCTTTTGGTCGGAATAAGCACACTAATCGGTCAGTTGAGGTACTCCGTTGCCTTGATGTATATGTTGGAGCTACTGTTATGACCCTAGGTGTCTTATGAAACTATCTAGTAATCTGTCCATGTTTTGTGCTCCCAGTGTGATGATTCTGGCTACCATTCTCGAAAGCATCCCGTGATGCCATTTAGTAGTAGGTATTCTACTCCTGGGTTCTTGAACCCGAGATTCACCATACTTACCTTCCGTTGATAGTGTTTGCTAGTTCCTTTAGGATATTAGTAACCTTTGCGATAGTCATCGAGGTTCGTGGTATATCATTCTTCCAAATACCATGAACTGCTTATGGTAGAAGTTTTGTTGAACCAAAAGATCACAACCAGAGTACTCTTGAGGAGTTCTCCATCCATAATTGTGAATCTGCCAGTCCTACCTCTCCGCATGGATTATCCGGAAGAAATTCGTTGAACTTGTTTGACATACTAATCCATGCCTCCACAACTCAGATAATCATATGTTCCTTGAGTTGTCCCTCTTTAGTTATTTCCTGGCCCTCGTCTGTCAATTGATAGTCAAGAATATGTGTGCAATCGTCTAACGATGCCTATTATTCTTGTGGCCCGTCAAGTCGTTCTGTTCCGGAATGACTAGGAGAAACAAACTCCAGTACCTCATCCATATCCAGGATTGGGTCAAAGTAGTTGTATTCTGCAGATCAAAATACTAATCCAGCTTTTGTTCTGTTCTACCGTGGAGTGTCACCTTCTTCCTTATCAGGAATGTCATGAGAATTGCACCACCTCTTATGAATTATTGGTTTAGTGATACTTCTTGCCATCATTGTTAATTCCTCGGTTTCGTGTTATTGTAACCGGATCGCCGACAAGTGAATCGTGATGTGTGAAATCGATACTCCCAGCAACATCGTTGCTTGGTAGTTAATGGACACTATTCTCATTCTTAGCGTGTGGGTTATCAAATCATCATCCTAGGACTGATCGTGCTACCAAGTCCATTCTTGTTGGTGCACCCTTCGATCGATGAGTTAGGACAGTGTCAATCCTTTCTTATTTGAGCATATCGTCTTGCCCTGAAAAGCAAGATTGATCTCGAGCTTAGTATCATATCGGTAGTTCGTGATGTTCCGAATATCTTCTCGGAGGTGTTACCAGGTTGTCACCTGACCGTTATGTTGAGTTCGTGATCAAGTTGGTTTTCCTCTAAACCACACCTTCTCCAAGAATCTGTGTTGGATACCCCTGAGCTAGTTGGCTGAGCTAAACAACGACTTGGAGATTTGGAAGATAAAAGCCTGTCCGACTTAGCTCATGTTGAGGGATATCTTTGTGTGTGTGTGTGTGTGTTGAAGAAAGATAATACCTTCATCGATTGGTCCTCGTGATCAGTTGTTGGATCTATTGTCTTGTCAAAACTTTGATTTGAGTATGGGTCATCATCAAATCAAATCAGAACCAACGATGTTCGTAATGTTGTCTTACTCGTGGTTGATCCCTCGAGCATACACCATTACATCTATTGGTCTGACCAATGCTATCACCGTGTTCACATGATGGTGGAAGTCCAGTGATATGGAAATACCGATGAGTTGTTGTTGAGCCCATCAGCAGCATTTTGTCTCCCCCACGATTCATGTTGGATGGTACACTAGTATTGGAAACTTTGTAAGCATTGCTTCCGTGTTCCGTTCATGAAGCTTATGCTTGGATGGAAGAAGTGACTTCCTCGAATTCACATGCATTAGGTGTAAGTTGCCGCCGTGAGTTTGAGAAAGGTTTGTTTTGTTTCCTCTGGAATCATCCCAAATCAGTCATGCATACGTGCGAAGTATTCTATGGTTTGGTAGATTAATTACCTCCACTCCGTATGTATTCCCTAACACAGCAAGCCACTGATTGATTTTTTTAGGGAGAAGAAGTTCCTTCTTAAGAGCAAGACTTATGTAAGGACTTCGATGTCCTCGATGATGGTTCCCAACCAGAAATTGGTGGTGTTTTATTATAAGACTACCATGTGGTCATGCTTGTGTAGGACAAAGTGTTCACATGCTTGTAGCATAACCAGCTCATGTTTTGGAGCTTGCTATCATAGTTCATATCCCGAGAATCTCGCAACGTCATCTCGTCGAATTGTGTTGCAAACTTTCTTTTCCAGACAGGCTGTCTGAAATATTCCGTTACCAATCAGATCTGAATCTCAGGCAGATATGATGGTTGGAACTTTTTCCAAGATCTATTATGTAGGTCCCGACAAGGTTTATGTCTGGCCGACACACCTAGCCGGAAGATCTATCATTGTAGTATCTTGATTGAGCTATTTGACATCTTCTCCATGAGGATCTCGTGCGACTTATTCCAGGAGTTGCTTCCTAGGGATTCTTGTGCTCCTAGTTTCTTCGATTAAGCTATAACCATTCAAACGGTGGAATCACCCTCGTTGAGTTATTCCCAGTTACCAGAGTCATTCCCAGCATTTGCATCTTGTTCCCAGCTTGCACCTCAGCAAGTACTGTGTAGGATCATTTTCAAAAGTGGTCATGTCATGGTCCCATCCATTTCCGGTGATAAGCAAGAGTCATCCATTGCGTTGTCTTCAACAAGGTAGTCCACATCATCCATTCTGGTATGGGTATGCCATCCCTTCGAATTCGTTCACATGATCGTTTGTGATTGCCTTAGGCTGATACAAAGAATTTCAATGATCTCTGTATCAAAAGTAATTCTTTTTGCCACTTAAGGGAATAGTTCTTCGAGTCACCTTCCTTGAGGTGCCCCGTTATGGAATCATGGCAATTTTTCCTCGCTACTTTGAAACCCTCGTCAAATTGTTTCTTCCATCACACTCTATGTGTGTTTTGTGTCTCAACTCGAGAGATGTTCTTACGTCTCATTCCATGTGTTGATCGTGAGTTGCTCAATCTTTAAGAAGATCGATTCCTATAGAGTTTCCTTTTGTCGTCATCATGTTGTATGAGGATCTTGAAAGCAAAGACGTCAAGATCAATTTGAAGCAATGAATCAACATCTTCGAGAGGGATAGCTGGATCATGAAGATCGTGTTAGCTTGTGCCCCCTCTGTCTTCTTACCTCACGTCTTGAATCTCGGGGCGAGATTCTTGTTTAGTGGGGGTGAGTTGTCACAGCCCTAGAATTGCTAGTAGTTAGTTGCATCAGTGAGCATGCCATCATGTTTTAATTCCAAAGAAACTTGAAATGGGGATTGTTGAAACCCTAGCACCAAATGAAATTCAACTAGGTTCACCTAAAATATTTTCAGTAATCCAAATGGCTTTTAAAAATGTTCATCATTTCTGGAAAATGCTAAAACCATAACCAGAAGTGTTGCACATTTTTCCATGACATAATTGGTCACTGAATTAAATCATACCTTATTTGCATTTGGGCATTTAAATTTTATATATTATTTTAAATGTCCAAATATTCATGAACTGAATTGCTGGTTATTGGAAATAATCCAAACAGTGGCCACAAGCAGTCTCATGATTTTTGAAAGTGCTTAGCTATTTTTAATAAAGCCCTCAAATTTACAGAATAATAGAAAACTGAAATAAATAGAAAAAGGAGAGAGAGAAAGGAACTTACCTAGCAAAGCCCACCAGAGCCGGCCCAGCTCCTGTGCTGGTCCAGCACTGTGCGGCCCAGCCCACCGCAGCCGCCACCGTCTTCAACCTCTGCCAGTAGGCAGAGGCGTGTCGACGCGTGCGCGCCGAGCTCCACCTCCTGCTTCCACCTCCTGCTTCCCCCTCGCGCTGTCTCCGCGCCACAGGAACGGCCTCGACCCCCTCTGCCTCTCCCCTCACTCTGGAGCTCTCTCCCTCTTCTCTAGCTCCCTCCTCGCAGCACCACCGAACCCGTCGCCGCCGCTGCTCGGTGTTGCCGCAGCCACTGCCACTTCCCCGCCTCACCGCTGTGTCCAAAGGATCCGCCTCGACGTCCTCGACTCCCTCGACGAACCGCGCATCGCCGGAAGCCCCGAAGCGACGTACCCGGCCTCGTCTTCCACCCTCGGCCGCCGAGATCGCCGACAACGCCACGACGCCGTCCGCGCCTCCCTGAGCCCGCTGAGACCGTCTTCGACCTCCAAGTGAGCTCCTTCACCATCTCCCCCTTGTCTCCACGACGTTTGCTAGCTCTAGCCGCCGTTTCGCCGATGACCGAAACCCGCCGCCGCCTGAGCTCGCCGTCGACGTGGCTCCGGCCACGAAACGGCCTCGCCACCGAGTCCAACACACTCAACGCATCGCTTAGGGCTTGTAGGAACTAACCCCGCGCCTTCCAGTCCTTCGTAGCGTCGAGTTCGAGCTCGCCCGAACTCCGGCAGCCGCCAACTCGTCGCCGGCGTTGTTTCCGATGACCCCGAGCCCAACCACCACCTCCACTCGACGCGGTTCGCTCCGGGCTTCACGTAGGTGGCCTCCGCCGTCCGATTAGTCACCGGAGCATGAAACCCGCACCCTCCGCCGCGTCTGCTGCCGCCGGCGGCTAAACGCCGGTGGTTTAGGCCCGGGTTGACCTCGGTTTGACCTCCCCTGGGTCCTGACGTGTGGGCCCAGGCCCCTGCTTAATTAGTGTTAATTTAATTAGTGCTAATTAACTTAGTTAACCACTGACTCGCTGACATGTGGGCCCAGCCCTGCTGACATTTTAGTTAACATTAGCTTAGTGCTAATTAACTCAGTTTACTAACTGAGTCACTGACCAGTGGGACCCCACTGGTCAGGTTTGACCTGGACCGCGCCCCGTTGACCTGCTGACGTAATGATGATGTCAGGCTGACGCAGTAATCCTTTTCTGGAATTTAAATAAATCTTAAATGATTTGTTTAATTCAGAAAATATCCAAAACTTTGAAAAATCATAGAAATTAATCTATAGCTCCAAATGAAAAGATTTATATATGAAAAATTATCAGAAAAATTCAAGGAATCCATCTGTACCATTTTCATGCATGTTTGAACAATGTTTGTCCTCTGTTTTGGACAAAAAAAATAAAGGACATTTAAATAATCATATATGGAGTTGGATTTTGAATCATGTATTCAAACCAACTTCATTTAAATCATAGCTAGATGCATTAGCTCAAATCACAGCATATTGCCATGTCATGATCATGCATCATATTGTGGCATTGCATTGATTGTGTTCTTTCTCAGTTGCCGGTGTTTGTCCCCTCTCGATAGACGTGGTTCCGACGATGTGATCGTTGACACTGATGAAGACTCAATGTTATCTTCAGAAGTGCCAGGCAAGCAAAACCCCCTTGTTCATTCCGATACAATCCCACTCTCTCGCCCCTACTCTCTTTTATTGCATTAGGACAACAACGATTTATGTGTTACTGCTGCGGTAGCTGAACCCCTTTATCCTTTGCATGACCTGTCATTCCACAGTAAATAGATGAAACCCACTAGCATGAGTAGGAGTTGTTTGAGCCCATGTTGTGCCTACTCATTCATGCTTGTTTGTCATGCCTGCTACTGCTTAGAGTTGAGTCGGGTCTGATTCATCGGGAATGAATTGGAATGGTGATGAACATGTCCTATGGTGTGTGAGCTAAGTGTGTGAACACGATTTGGTAAAGGTAGCGGTGAGAGGCCATGTAGGAGTACATGGTGGGTTGTCTCATTGAAGTCGTCCTCAGGAACTGAGTTCTGTGTTTGTGATCCATGAAACAGTTACTACCACGCATTGGGCCCGAAACCAATGGACCCTCTCGGCTTCTTGATCACCCTTGTCCTCTGTCCAGGAGTTGCAAGTAGCTTCTGGTGTTTGTAGTATGCTAGGGGCCGCACGCAGCGCTGACCGTAGGGGTGGGCTGTGTTGCGGTAGGCACGTGGCCGGGCAGCCGGGCGCCCGTTTGGTGTCTCGGACCCTGTACACATCGTTTGTGGCTGTGAGCGAAACTCCGGCCGGATCTCCTCATGGATGGAACCCGAATGGGCGATAAACCTGGACTAGAGACTTGAGTGTTTAGGTAGGCCGTGGCCGACACCCTCGCTGGGCTTCCGCTTGAAGGTTGTCGAGTACATGTCGTGTAAATGGCGGTAAGTGGTGAGAGCGTGTGTGAAGAAGTACACCCCTGCAGGGTTAACATCATCTATTCGAATAGCCGTGTCCGCGGTAATGGACTTCTGGGTTGCCTATAACAGTTCATAGACAAGTGAAAGTGGATACTCTAAAATACGCAAGATAAGCGTGAGTGCTATGGATGGCCTTCTCGTAGGGAGACGGAAGTGGATCCATAGTGGTGTATTGATTTGGTGAATATGTGGACTCGTGTGCGCCACCTCAAAAGAGTCGCTTGCAATCGTAGTTCAGGTTAGCCACCGAGTCAAAGCTGGCTTGCTGCAGTTAAACTCCACTACCCCCTTTGTTGATACCGATGCATATGTAGATAGTTCTGATGTAAGTCTTGCTGAGTACATTTGTACTCACGTTTGCCTATTTTATGTTTTTGCAGAGAGACTTCAGTCTCGCTAGTAGTATCGCTTGGATTTCGACGTTTAGCTTGTTACCTCAGCTACGATCTTGTGCCCTCGGCAGGATCTGGTAGATAGTCAGGCTTCTTAGCCCTTTTCATTTGTAGATGTCTGTACTCGGACGTGATAAGCTTCCGCATGTGCTTGTTGTTTGTATGCTCTGAATGTTGGGTCTTGAGACCCATGTTTGTAATATCTCGCTCTTCGGAGCCTAATGAATAAATACTTGAGTCGTAGAGTCTTGTTGTGATGCCGTGTTGTATCTACACATATCGAGCATATTGTGTGTATGATTGAAATGCTTGCTATGTGTGGGATCCGACTATCTAGTTGTTTATCCTTGGCAGCCTCTCTTATGGAGAAATGTAGTCTAGTGCTTCCTGAGCGACAGTAGTCCGCTACAGCCCGGTTCACCGGAGTCCTGCTAGCCCAGCACTACTGCTTGGAACACTTGACTGGCCGGCATGTGATTCACGTCGTTCCTGTGTCTGTCCCTTCGGGGAAATGTCACGCGGTGTTATCCAGAGTCCTGCCTAGCCTGCTACAGCCCGGGTTACCGGAGTCCTGTTAGCCCAGTGCTACAGCCCGGATTTATACGTTGTTGACCGACATGCTCGATGTGATTCATGTATGCCTGTCCCCATGGGTTAGTGCCGCTTTGGGTTCACGACTAGCCATGTCGGCCCGGGTTCTCTGTCATATGGATGCTAGCGACACTATCATATACGTGAGCCAAAAGACGCAAACGGTCCCGGGCCAGGTAAGGTGGCACCCGTGGGAGTACCGTGCGTGAGGCCGCAAAGTGATATGAGGTGTTACATGCTGGATCGATGTGGCTTAGGATCGGGGTCCTGACACATCATCATCAGCCCAAGAGGCAATCCACCACACCACAAACTAGAGTAGGGTATTACACCACAATGGTGGCCCGAACTAGTATAAACCTTGTGTCTCTTGTGTTGTTCTTTCAGTAGTTTAGATCTTTGCAAGACGGAGAGGTAGAGGGCGTAATCTCCGCGCGCACCCCAGAGATCTAACCTCAAGGGTCTGCCGGAACCCGAAATCCGACATTTGGCGCGCCAGGTAGGGGTGCGCCGGAATTTGTCTTCCCCCGCTTAGCGTCCCGTCGTATCGTCATCACCATGTCCGGCGACCAGGCGGGCAACCAAGATCCATGGGCGGCGTGGCCCGCCCGCGCAGAGCCGCTCGCCTCGGGCGACTCCGCGCCCTAGGCAGCTCGTGGTCCGCAGGACGCTGTGGGCCGCGGGCGGTGCAGACAGGCTTCAATGACTCTCACACTGCGGCAAGCGCGGTCGGCAGCAAGGGCCTCCAATCACGCCGCGACCACGACACCGTACACCCGCCGGGAGCAGGTGAACTCGAGGGCCGCGCTCACGGTGGCCCGAGAGCTGCTGCAGTGTAGGCTGCTGGAAGGCAGCCGCGACGTGCTGCTAGAGCGGGTCGCCGAGCTCCTGGGCTTTGCCGCTTTGGGGGATCATCCCTTCTGCATCCAGCTCCGATCTCAAGCCTAGGGCGGCACGCGCGCGGGCCCCGCCCGCGCCGGCGGGCCCGAAGGCTACTCCAACGCCAGTGAAGCTGTTGGCGCCGGACCGGCGGTGGTGCTACCCCGCCCCCGGCGCGTGAAGGAGAGGGACTCGGCGCGGCCCATGGCCCCATTGGGCAGCCGCGCTACCACCCCATGGTGGGCACGTCAAGCAGAGCTGCATGGGACACGGAGCACTACGGCGTAGCCTTCGGGATGACGGCGCCAGAAGAATACGTGCCCCACATGATGGACCAAGGGCACGCTCACGAGGGCGAACAAAGCTCGCTCCTCAGCCCGAGCTGGGGGGACGAGACACCAGAAGCTGAGCTCTTCCAGGAGCCCCGGGACGGTTCCGCCGGCCACACTGGAGGCGACGATTATCGGCTACCGCTAATTTCTCAGGAGCAGGCGTACGCTAATCATGGATCGCAGGAGGTGCAGGTCGCCACAGCGAGCAGCTGCCCTGCTCCCACAGTCTCCTACCCCTCGGGAGGAGGGCACAGGGGGCTGCAGGAGAGGGGCAGAGATCCGACATCACCACCGCGACGTTCGGAGCAAGGCGTTCTCAGGAGGTAGGCCCTCCGCTGGGGAGGTGCCTAAGGGCCTGCCCCTGGCGGAGGACCCGTGGTCGTCGGGGGAACCGCTGGTGACCGCTCTACCCTATCGGCGGCGTCCTGGTTTCCAGTCATCGTTGGTGGCACTAGAGTGTGGCGCAAGGCGGGGCCCTTGTCTGGCGATATGAAGCAAGGCCGGTACCTGTGAAGAAGTCCCAGTGCCTGTGAAGCTCGCCGCCCCGTGACACTCTCACGTAATAATGAGTGCGGCTGTACATGCCCCGGAGTCTCAGGGGTGCCGGCCTCAGGCCCTGGGGCTCCCTCCCACGCCCAGTGGGCAGCACTTAGCTCCGCGCTGGTGAGAAGACGTCCAAGACTAGATTAGGTGCCGGACACGGCCTTTTGTCTGCTTTCATTACCTTTTCCTTTGGTTGTAACTTTTCCCCCGCTGGATTTAAGTTGGATTCAAATTTGAGATTTGCGTGTGTTCGGGGAAGGGGTGCTTAGTCTTGTTCGAGCCATTTCCCGCGTTCTGGTTACCACTTCACCACAGCTACCTCCCCTCGCGAGCCCATCGCGAGTCGGGTCAGGCCTAGCTCGTGCGCAACCCAAACTGCCGATGTCGCTCCCTCTTGGGAGGATTTTCCGGTGCCTGCGGAAGCTGTCGCGTTTAGGAAATGGCCCGGAACCTGTGAAGAAGGCGACTGCCTGTGAAGCTGTCACGTTTAGGAAAAGGCCCGGAGCCTATGAAGAAGGCGACTGCCTGTGAAGCTGTCGCGTTTAGGAAAAGGCCCGGAGCCTGTGAAGAAGGCGACTGCCTGTGAAGTTGTCGCGTTTAGGAAAAGGCCCAGAGCCTGTGAAGAAGGCGACTACCTGTGAAGCTGTCGCGTTTAGGAAAAGGCTCGGAGCCTGTGAAGAAGGCGACTGCCTGTGAAGCTCTCGCGTTTAGCAAAAGGCCCGGAGCCTGTGAAGAAGGCGACTGCCTGTGAGGCTCTCGCGTTTAGGAAAAGGCCCAGAGCCTGTGAAGAAGGCGAATGCCTGTGAAGCTGTCGTGTTCATGAAAAGGCCCAGAGCCTGTGAAGAAGGCAAATGCCTGTGAAGCCGTCGCATTTGGGAAAAGGCCCGGAGCCTGTGAAGAAGGCCAACACCTGTGAAGCTCCCCACTAGCGATACTCTCACATCCTACGGATTCAACTAGAGGACACCCAAGACATCACGTCCTCCCACAGGCTGCCTCGGGGCCTGCACGAAACAAAGGTAAACCAGCCAACCACCAGGCGCGGGCGCTCGCGCAATATAACAACTACTAATACGATGAACACAAGTTTTACATGAGGGGCTCCCCCTCCCAAAATGCTCTCACAACCATCAGGCCAAAAACCCGAGTTCTATTCATGCAGGGTAAAGAGAAAACAGGAGCGATCATACTCAGTCGGACAAATCCCCCAATGCGTCCTCGGAAGCACCTCCCGAGCCGTTGCTGGCGTCGCTGAACTCGTCATCGCTGTCTGCATCGCCACCAGCGGCGTGAGGGCCATTCAACACACCGCCCTCGTCAGCAGCCACACTCACGTCATCGTCGTCCGAAGTGAAGGCCCTGATGAGAGCGTGCACGTTGTCTTCCACCCAGTGCGCCAGGTCATCTCGGACGGCCTGGGGGACTGGGGCGATAGCGGCGTCAAAGTCGAAGTGGGGATCCATGTTCCGGAGATGGCCAAAGACACGGGAAAAGGCGCGCCCGAGCAGGGCGCGGCTCCTCTCCTCCACCAACCTGTCGGCCCTGACCGACCGCGCCTCCAGCTGCGTCACCACGGCGGCGAAGAACTGAAGGTTGCCGGCATAGTTGATTGTGTGCAGCTCGCCGACAGCCGCCTCTCAAATGTTGCCCAAGGCTGTGTTAGCTCTCTCCCGGAGCGTCGCGAGCATAGGGCCGTGCACGTGCTCCAGGACCTGCCGCTGACGTATCTCATCCGCGTTCTGGCGCGCGACGGCCTCAGCCTCCTCCACCCGCTGGCGAAGACGAAGCATCTTGGCCTGGGAGGCAGCTAACTACCCTTGCGCTGCCACAACGGCGGCCCGAGAAGCATCGGCCCGCCGCGTCGCTTCCTCCCGCTTGGCCCTCAAGGCTGCGGTCCTTCCTTCAGCCTCGACCCGGATCAAATCCAGTCTCCCCTCGAACTCGCGCTCGAGGTCTTGGCGCGCCATCGCCACCCGACGTCCAACCTCCTCCAGGACACGGGCTTCCCGTGCAGCGACATCGTCCTCCGCCTGCGTCACCAAGCGCTCCCTCGTCTCCAGCCGCTCGTACTCGCGGGTGTGTTCGGCGGCCTCCAGCGTCAACGATTCCTCATGCTTCTGGAGCTCAGCTGGGTCGCCAGAGGCCACCTTCATCGACGCAAGGGCCGCCTCGCGCAGCTCCACTTGCTCCTCTAGTTAGTGGCACCAGGCTAGGAACTCCCGAGCCCGCTCCTCCGCCGCCTCTTGCCGTCGGTCAGCTCCCCGGGCCTCCTCGGCAGCCTGGGACCGGGCCACCCGAGAGGCCTCTAGCGACGCCTTCGCCTCTTCATCATCAAGATCACGCTGATGGCGCGCGAGGGCGATGGCGGCCTCCAGCTCGCGCCTCCCAGTAGCCAGGCGCAGGCCCTCGGCCTCCAGGCGCGCGTCTTCATCAGCAAGCTCCTCCCTAAGCAGGTTCACCGCGTCAGTCGCCCTTCGAAGGAATCCTTGGCGGCGAACGCGGCGCTCCCGGGCGCGCTCGAGCACGTCTTCCACACCATCATCTGCCCCAAGCAAGCGCCGGGGTCCACGAATCATCGTTCCCCCCCTCCGGGCAGGGGGCTGGGGGATGGCACCCTCGCGACGGCCGGGCGCGTCGCGCCAGAAGCGCGGCCAGGGGCCAGCCCGTCTCCTGATGAAGGGCGCAGGGGGCGCCTCAGCCAGTCACAGTCCACGACCAGACGAGAAGCCCGCGGCAGGCTGGCTATGCCACGAGAGGGCCCGCTAAGGAAGATCGCGGGGAGTGAAGGGCCGCAGTGCGCCTCGGGACGGTTCGCCCCTTCGATCGCCCTCACCACAAGAGCAGCGCTGTTCGGAGCACTTGGGGACGGTGGAGGAGGCGAAGCCAAAGAAGGCGGCACCTCAGCTACTTCCGCGAGCTCGTCCGGAAGGGGCCTGCGGAGCAAGGGTATGTTAAAACAACAAGAAGGTCAGGAGCTAGAAAAGGAGAAGACTTACTCATCAGTGGCGAAGTACTTCCTGCGCTTTAGCAGGCGACAAGGGAAGTCATCACCCAGGGTCTCCCTTTTCCTCCGGAGGGCCTCAAAGTCCACGCGGAAGCGGCCCAAGAGAAGAGCGCAAGGATAAACCTGCGACGAAGACGGAGCGTCGAGGCGATCTGCATCAGGGGCGCCTGCCTGACGCGTGCTGCCAATCGCCTCGCCAGAAGTCGCGGCTGGGGCCTCAGGGGCCTCAGCCCCAGGCACGGGTCCCGGGAGCTGCTCCTTCGAGAGCATCACCCTGCGCTCCCACCTCATCAGAACCCCCTCGGCCTCTGGCGCCTCATGCCTCCCTGCTCCGCCACTTGAGGAAGAGTCACCTAGTTCGACTGGAAGGGCAGTCGCCACCACTGGGTTCTCGCGAGACCCCCAGAGGCCAGCAGGGCGCAGCCCCCATTAATCAAAGATAGGGATCTGCTTCACAAAATCGTCCCTGTTCTGGCAGAGGTACAGCAGGGCGCCTCCCCGCTGGATGCGACCCGGGTTGGGGTCGCTAGTCAGGATCAAGAGCACTGTCCTCAGCACCTCAGGCGTCAGGTCCTCTTCCTGGAGCTGCATGCGATCACCACGCCCACTGAAGGCCCACATCTGGCGGGAGTGGCGTTGGAGAGGGGCAATGCGACGCAACAGGAACTCCTTCACTACCTTGGGCGCTGTCACGCCGATCGATTTTAAGAACGCGAAGTGGCGCCAGACGAAGGCGAGCCGGGGGCTCTCGAGCGTCTCCTGGCCCCAGCCCGAATTAGGGACAGCAGGCGAGGTTGGCTTCGACAGCAGGGGGCTGGGCACCCCGACATCAACATACAGCCACCGCTCGCGGAACCCAGCCGAAGGCGATGGAAGCCCGAAGTCGATCCCTGAGGCCGCAGTCTCAGGCGCGGCGACGAAGTTCACGCACGCCGAGCATTGGGTAGGGTCGACAAGGCGCAGAGAGAAGAAGTGGCGCAGCAAGGCAACAGAAGGGGGGATGCCCATCATTGCCTTGCAAACAAAAGCAAAGACCGAAAGAAGGGTGATGGATTCAGGACCCAGATGCATCATATGGATCTGGTAATGGGAAAGAACGGCCTTGAAGAAATCAGAAAAGGGGGGAACCAGACCCGCCCACAAGGCATCAGCAAAATAATGGACCTCAGTGATTATCCTGTCAGTGGGGAAGTGAGACGTAGGCCATGTCGTCGTCCTCCCACACTCATTGAAGATGGTAGCCAGAGCCGAGCTGACCTTGCCCAGGCACTATCGATTGAGTATGATCGACCGGCCGACGGCAGGGGCCACCGATGGCGGCGGGCAAGACGGAGGCATGGGTTTCTTCCCTTTCTTCTTCTTCGTCGGAGCCATGGCGATGGGAAGGAGGGGGAAGATTCGAGATTGGATAGGAGGCAGGAGCTGGCGTTTGAGGGAAGGAAAAATAGAGGACGCTCGAGCAGCAGGAAGGGGAGCGGCTGTGTACAACTATGAGTCCGCCAAGCAGGGCGCAAAATAAGGGGGCGTGGGGGAACATTGTCGCCCACGTCCAATCAACCACCACGCGGCGCCCGAGGCCGCAGGCTGTTAGGGCCCGCGGCGCATCGCCCTCGCCCTTTCGCCTTTCAGCACGGCCAAGTCCGGGCGCGCCTTGGGCCCGGGGGCTACTGTCGGCGTTCTGGGAACGGGGGTCCCCAGACTTGCCTGCCTGCGGCCTGCGGCGTGGCTCAAAGGGGGCCCAGCACGGCCCATCCTCGTCAACACAAGACCCAAGACCCTCGCGATGGGCCAAGCCTCGCGGGGCGGACGACGCAGAGCTTCCTCGGGCGTAGCCTCATCAGGCTGGCTCACGAGGAGGCGGAGAGATCAAGGCGGGGTACCTCACGAGGTGCCCATGATGCAAGCCATGACGACCAGGGGTGCTAGGCATGCGCCAGCCCGCGCGGTGTCCTCCATTCCTCTTTGGTGCAAAGGGGGCAAGCGTAGGCGAGAGGATCAAGCAAAGGCATCCATTTCGGTGCAACGAGACCAAGACCAGTCCAACGGTGGGGAGGAGGTTATCGTGGAGCCCAGAACGGCATCACCACAGAACCTTTGGCAGGCGAGGACCAACTTTAGTCAGGATAAGTGTACCAGATGTTCTCCTTCAAAATGGCCAATTGTTGGCGCCCTTCCCGCTTAATATTTGGGAAGAGGCCCAGGGCCTTTGCCTATAAATAGGACTAGCCACCCCCAAGAGAGAGAGGAGGAAAAGAGAACAGAGCTATCGTGCAATCCAGAACCTGGGCAAGCAAGGAATCAGTAAGAGAGAGAGCGAAGGGCGGTTGAACTCCTCCTAGCAGTTCATCGTCCTAGCTAGGAGCAGACCCTCGCGAGGCTGTTCCTCCTTGTATTGTTCATCATCATCAGCCCAAGAGGCAATCCACCACACCACAAACTAGAGTAGGGTATTACACCACAATGGTGGCCCGAACTAGTATAAACCCCGTGTCTCTTGTGTTGTTCTTTCAGTAGTTTAGATCTTTGCGAGACGGAGAGGTAGAGGGCGTAATCTCCGTGCGCACCCTAGAGTTCGAACCTCAAGGGTCTGCCGGAACCCGAAATCCGACACAATTTTCCACGTGGTATTAGAGCGGCTTGTCTCACGACACCGATCCTAGGTTTTCCACCACTTCCGCAGCGCACCGCCCTCGGGGAGATTCATCTCCTCTCCCTAGGTGTGCGACACCCGTCAATCAAATAGTATATCACTTCTCTAGATTAGATTAGATCAATCTCAAAATTCCATCTACTAGAATGTTTTTTAGCCACCAAATAATTCGACAACCTCAATCGGTGACAAGCACGGGGACGTAGTCACCGATCTACTGCGGCCTCTCCCTCACGCGAGGAGAAGGATCACGACGACCCTGGCGAGTAGCTGGGAAAGGAAACACACACCCGATCACGGGAGGGCGTAGCTCCCGCGGCGACCTCCATCGCGTATGAGTGCGCGGATCTCCCGACGGCGGAAAGCAACTCTGACACAACATCGACAGATGCATGGCATCTATGGCCAAGCGTCTGTCGACATCGATCTACCCGAGGCCGATGGTTCGAGCATGCCTAGAGCTACTTCGATCCAACGACACACAACAGGTAGCGTGGTCAGCCACTCTCCATCACACTACAAAAAAAGAAACATCTGTGACATTTTTGGGCCGAACGAATTTTTTTCTGTTATACTTATGACACTTCTATGATGATAATTGTGACAAAACCCGGTATCATCATAGATGTGGTGGGGTCCTATTTCTATGAAAAAAATATCATGATTGAAAATGGGTTGTTCGTCCTGGGCGGGCCAGAGACGCAGCTACATGACATTCTTTGGGCCGTCCATGACGGAAAAAACCGTGGTAGAAACGAGGGCGAGGAAAATATCAGGGTGTTCCCTGTTACGGTGGGTAGTCGGGGCCGAGCGATGCGCGTTTCTCTCGTACACGCACACGCGTGGGTGCGAGGCGTTGGGCTCTAACTGAACTCGAGCGAGGCGTTGGGCTCTAACTGAACCCTAGCGATTGCACTACAGGCTACGCGTTACTGAACCTGAGCGATCGACCGATGGTTGTCTACTGCTGCTAACTGAAGCCGATCAATGCTACCTCTTGATGAGCAGTGAGCGTTGCTTGGGGGGTTTGGATGAAAAGTGCCAGGTGGGGGTGGATGAACAGGACCCCGTGGTGTTGCCTCTGGATGAACTAGACCACGATCGATCGAGCTGGTTGGGGCTGGATGAACAGGACCCCGTGGAGGGCTGGATGAACATGACCACCCCGTGCAGGGTTAGACGAACAGTAGACGGTGGAGGGCTGGATGAACAGTAGCCCGTGGAGGGGTGGTTGAACAGGAGCCCGTGGAGAGGGCTGGTTAAACAGTAGCCGGTGGAGTAGCGCGCGGTGGAGGCTGGATGAACAAGAGCCCGCGGATGAACAGTCGCAGGTGGAGGCTGGAGGAGGTCGATGGTGGATGAACAGTAGCTCGTGGAGGCTGGAGGGGGTCGACGGTGGAGATGAACAATATCCCGTGGAGTCCCGTTTTGCGGTACGCCACCCCCCCCCCCGATGAACAGGACCCCTGTTTCGACCGTAGCGCTCCAACACAAGTCCGTTTCCTCCGTTTTGCGGTATGCCACACCTCTCCCGATCAACAAGACCCCCGTTTCGACCGTAGGAGGTACGTTTCCTCCCTTTTGCGGTATGCCAAACGCCTCCTGATGAACAGGATCCCATTTCGGCCGTGGCCGGTCGAACACAAGGCCATTACCTCCGTTCTGCGATACGCCAGGCCTCGTTTTCATCGGCTGTTGCGTCCAAGCCCTCCCGATGAACACGATGACGCATTCTGCTCCGAACCAGCCGGTTGGCTCCCCATGAATACGATGACGACGCTATTTCTCCATTCCGACCCAGCCATGTACACGTGCCCTGCCCGTACGTATGCGCGAGTAGGCGTTCGAGACCCCGCCCATATGTACGTACGTGGTCGTATTTACTTTATTGCACCCTGGCCGCTGTACTTACATGTACATGCTATGTGTGCGCCTCTACAACGACCATGATGTACATACACGTTCGCGACCAGAATGACAACGCTATGTACGCTTCGACCAGGTGAGTCCCAACTGCCAGGCACTTCCTTACGTGCGAAGATGTAGCTGGAGGGTCTCAGCAGTCGGGGGGAAACGTTTTTTTCGTGAAATACGGTGGCCCGTGCGGTGGGTCCCTGCTGTCAGGTGGAGGAATAATTGTTTTGCACGTAATAAGGAGGCCCTTCTTTGCGGCCGCCGTGGACCCAGCTGTCAACCTCTCCACGTACAGTACTCTTCCGATGGAACTCGTTCCTTGACCACGTTGACCACGCCGCGCCGAGAGCACGAGGGCGGTGGACGACGGCAAGGCCTAGGAAGGTGGCGATGCGGAGCCGGGGAAGACGCGGCAGTGGAAGCCCGCGCGGAGAGGATTACGAGGGTTCACTGGTTCTGCTGCGGTGTGAGGCTGCTGTAGCCGCAGAATAACAGGGGGTGTGGGTGAGTAGAGGGATGGCCTGGCCAGCGGTGGGAGTAGTAGGTGGCGGTGAGGCCTCCGCGGCATCACAGTCGGCCCAGGGAGGCAGGAGCACGCGACACAACTGGCGCTGGTTTGGGCGGCTGGAACAAGAGGACCAGAGGTTGAAGAAGCACTATGGCCATTGGATGGACATCGTACGGTTACTGGAGCTAGAATCGTTCATATTGACTAAGTTGACAAAGCCCTCCGTCCCCGTCAACTTAGTAGGCCCACAAGTCAATCTTCCACCAAGGTGGGTCCCAGCTAGCAGGGGGGTATTCATTTTTTCTGCGTAATAAGGAGGCACTTCCGGTGGGAATGAGCTGACAACGGGGGGAACGTTTTTTCGCGAAATACGGTGACCCGTCCGATGGGTCCCAACTGTCAGGGGGGACGTTTTTTTCGCAAAATACGGTGGCCCATCCGGTGGGTCCCTGCTGTTCGATGGAGGAATCATTATTTTCCGCGTAATAAGGAGGCACTTCCTTGCTGCGGCCATGGACCCAGCTGTCAGCCTCTGTGAGGGAGTCCCGGTATAGGGGGTGTTCGGATAGCCGGACTATACCTTCAGCCGAACTCCTGGACTATGAAGATACAAGATTGAAGACTTCGTCCCGTGTCCGGAAGGGACTTTCCTTGGCGTGAAAGGCAAGCTTGGCGATACGGATATGTAGATCTCCTACCATTGTAACCGACTCTGCGTAACCCTAACCCTCTCCTGTGTCTATATAAACCGGAGGGTTTTTAGTCCGTAGGACAGAACAACAATCATACCATAGGCTAGCTTCTAGGGTTTAGCCTCCTTGATCTCATGGTAGATCTACTCTTGTACTACCCATATCATCAATATTAATCAAGCAGGACGTAGGGTTTTATCTCCATCAAGAGGGCCCGAACCTGGGTAAAACATCGTGTCCCCTGCCTCCTGTTACCATCCGCCTAGACGCACAGTTCGGGACCCCCTACCCGAGATCCGCCGGTTTTGACACCGACATTGGTGCTTTCATTAAGAGTTCCTCTGTGTCGTCTCCATCAGGAAGGATGCCTCATCCCGTCTTTAAAGACGACACCGTTGCTAAGGGAGATTTGGCTGTCGGCCAAACTCTCTGGCTAGGTGGTTTTCTTATGACCGCCTGTTCGGCTTCTGGGCCGACGATGACCTCTCGGGCCATAAAAAACAATCTTCATGTCAGCTCGGAACTCGCCGCGCAGTTAGATCCAATGGAGCTCTCCTCCATAAATGAGCTCTTGGATCGCATCGCCGCCCTGGTAGTCGCTACGGATCACGACCAGATTGGGCTTAAACCCGATCTGAGAGAGATTAACTCTCCCCGAGTAACCCATCATGTTGTTGTGATAGAGGGACATGGCGGTGACCTTTCATCTATCTTAAGGACTAGCTATGTCCGGATTCCCGATCCCTCCAAGCCGGATACCCGCGGAAGGGAGGATATCACTCAAGACCTGAACTTAGAGTCAGGCGACGGGATGGATTCATTGGACAACATCCAAGAATCCAAATTTTCGAATTCGGAAACTCCTCGGCCTCTGAGTCCCAAATTGGGTGAGGTTTCGGATTTAATTCCACCCACCCACCTGAACATAAGTGATCTATCCCAAATAAGGCAAAAGCCCGAAGAAACAGTACATCATTATTGGGCCAGATTCCTCCTGGTTAGAAACATGATAAAGGACTGCCGCGAGGAAGACGCAATCTCAATTCTACAATAATTGCACGGACAAGGGAATCCTCAACGCCATAAGTCGTCGTGATATTACACGCTTCGCTGACTTGGCTTCCATAGTACGAAAGTACCGTGCGATGGAAAATGTCTGGAAAACCAAAATAAAATTTTGGGACGATCCGACCCTGAATACAAACCCAGTCCGAAATAAAAGGGTGCATCATCGCCAGACACCCGGGTCAAACACCAAAAAGCAAAAACCCTCTACAGGGCATGGAACCGTACTGGAAGGATGGCTTAATGGACCCTGTAAAATTCATAGTACAGAGGGCGCCACACCAACTCACAGCGTTAGAGCATGTTGGATACTCCGGCAGGTTGCCAAAATTGGCGAAGATCTCCTAATTCCGGAGGCCACAGAAAGCCACCCCAGGGACCCCAATACGGTATTAACAGTCTTCGAGACTTTCGCATCAAATAATATGCGAAAAAGAACACTCCGCAGCCTTGCCGAAGTCTACCAAGTAGCAACAATAAACCCATGGAGTGACACGGCTATTACTTTTAATGCCAGTGATGAACCTAAATTCCGAACAGCCCGAGCACAAACCGCATTGGTCCTCAGTCCAATAGTGGACGGCTTTCGCCTCACCAAGGTACTCATGGATGGAGGCAGCGGATTGAACCTCATTTATGAGGAAACCCTTCAAAAAATGGAAATAGAATGGAACCGCATTGAGCGAAGCAGTACAACCTTTAGAGGAATAATCCCCAGTCGGGAAGCGCGCTGTACAGGAAAAATCACACTAGATGTGGTGTTCGGCACGCCGGATAATTACAGGTCCGAAGAGATCACGTTCGATGTGGCCCCGTTCAGCAGCGGATACCACGCCCTGCTAGGGCGGGAAGCGTTTACAACCTTCCAAGCAATACCCCATTATGGGTACATGAAGCTCAAGATGCCCGAGCCGAACGGAATTATCACTCTTGCTAGAGATCCGGACATAGCACTCCGCGCCGAAAACAAGACAGCCGCACTGGCCCTTGAGGCACTATCCGAAGCCCTAGAGACTGAGGAACTGAGTGCGCTGCGCTCCACGGTGAACAGGGATGATGTGTGTCGGGACCCCGATCCTAAGCCACATCGATCCAGCATGTAACACATCATATCACTTTGCGGCCTCACGCACGGTACTCCCACGGGTGCCACCTTACCTGGCCCGGGACCGTTTGCGCCTTTTGGCTCACGTATATGATAGTGTCGCTAGCATCCATATGACAGAGACCCCGGGCCGACATGGCTAGTCGTGAACCCAAGGCGGCGCCAACCTATGAGGACAGGCATACATGAATCACATCGAGCATGTCGGTCATCAACGTATTTATCCGGGCTGTAGCACTGGGCTAACAGGACTCCGGTAACCCGGGCTGTAGCAGGCTAGGCAGGACTCCAGATAACACCGCGTGACATTTCCCCGAAGGGACAGACACAGGAACGACGTGAAACACATGCCGGCCAGTCAAGTGTTCCGAGCAGTAGTGCTGGGCTAGCAGGACTCCGGTGAACCGGGCTGTAGCGGACTACTATCGCTCAGAAGCACTAGACTTACATTTCCCCATATGAAAGGCTGCCAAGGATAAACAACTAGATAGTCAGATCCCACACATAGCAATACACGTTACACGTACGCATAACATGCAAGTATGTGTTGTACAACATGGCATCACAACATAACGCAAACTCATATAGATAAAGGCCCAGAAGAGCCACATAGCATAAATACAAACAGGGGTCACATGACCCATCATTCAGAGCATACAAGCAACAAGCGGAAGCATTACATGTCTGAGTACAGACAACTACAAAAGAAAAAGGCTGAAAAGCCCGACTATCTACAAGACCCTCCCATCAAGATCGTAGCTGAGGTACAAGCTACCTATCGAAGTCCAAGCGGAACTACTAGTGAGACAGATGTCTCATCTGCAAAACATAAATAAAGCAAACGTGAGTACAAAGGTACTCAGCAAGACTTACATCAGATCCTATCATACATGCATTAGTATCAAGGAGGTAATGTGGGGTTTAGTTGCAGCAAGCCAGCTTTGACTCTGTGGCTATCCTGTTCTACGACTGTTGGTAACTCTCTTGAAAAGGCGCACACGAGTCCACTAATCACCACATCAATACACTACTACGGATTCATCCCCGTCTCACTACGAGAAGGCCATCCATAGCACTCACACTTATCTTGAGCATTTTATGGTATCCACTTCAAGTTGTCTATGTACCACGTAAGCATCCAAGAAGTCCATAACCGAGGACGCGGCTATTCGAATAGATCATGATAACCCTGCAGGGGTGTACTTCTTCACACACGCTCTCACCACTTATCACCATGTACACGTCATGTATCTCGGCAACCTTCAAGCGGAAGCCTGGCGAGGGTGTCGGCCACGACCTGACTAACCACACAAGACTCTAGTCCAGGTTTATCGCCTATTCGGGTTCCATCCGCGAGGAGATCCGGCCGGGGTGTCGCTCACGGCCCCAAACGATGTGTACAGGGTTCCCGAGCCCACCATCCGGGTGCCACTCGGTACACCGGGCCACGTGTGCCTAGTCTGTCCCAAGCCCACATGGCCGGGTGCCACTTGGTAGACTACTAACACTACCTACAAACACCAGAAACTATTTGCAACTCCTGGACAGAGATCAACTGGGTTAATAAGTCGAGAGAGCTTGGAGCGCCCGGAGCCCAATGTGTGGTAGTAGCTAGTCATTGGACAACTTACACAGAACTCGGTTCTTAAGGACGGTCCCAATGAGACAACCCACCATGTACTCCTACATGGCCTCTCACCGCTACCTTTACCAAATCGTGTTCACACACTTAACTCTCAGCATCAGAACATATCATATCACTCCAATCCATTCCCAATGAATCAGACCTGACACAACTCTAAGCAATAGTAGGCATGGCATGGTAGAAGCACAACATGGCTCAATCAACTCCTACACATGCTAGTGGGTTTCATCTATTTACTGTGGCAATGACAGGTCATGCAGAGGAATGGGTTCAACTACCGCAGCATAAAGTAGCAGTTGAATCGCTGTTGTCCTAATGCAATAAAAGAGAGCAGGAGCGAGAGAGGGATCATATCGGAATGAACAAGGAGGTTTGCTTGCCTGGTAGATCAACAGGGGGGGCACTGCTCCTCTGACAGGTACTCTGGAACGGTCTCCGGAGCAGAACCTATCGAGAAGGAACGGTGTCGGCAATCAATACACAATCATATGCAACAATATGATGCATGAACATGGCATGAGGTTGTGATGCTGTTTGAGCTAATGCAGCTAGAGTTTATTTGGTTGAAGTTCATATGAACCAAGGGTTCATATGCAAACCCCAAGTGAAGTATATAACATGCCATTATTACGTTTTCACTTATACAGCAAGTATAAGTTGGTTTTTCATGCATGAAACTAGCATCAATGGGTTCCTTGCATTTTTCTGATGATTTTTCATATATAACTTGTTTCAATCTGAGCTACGGTTGATTTGATATGAATTTTTGAAGTTTGAAACATTTTCTGGAATTTCCTGTTTAAAAATAAATCCAGAAAAAAAGAATAACTGCGTCAGCATTGCGTCATGCTTGCGTCAGCAAGTCAACGGCGCTGACTGGTCAAACCTGACGTGTGGGGGCCACACGTCAGTGACAGGGGGTTAAACAGGGGTTTAATTAATCTTAATTAAAAAGGTTAGTGGCGCTGGGGCCCACTGGTCAGTGACTTAGGGGTGGATTAGGCGGCAGGGTTAGCAGCTAATCACGGGGCCACGTCAGCCTCGCCGGAGTTGGCCGGCGACGACCAAACCGCGCGGCGGTGCTTCGCCGGAATGCGCTACAGGCGGCGGAAAGGCGCGCGGGGACTACCAAGCGGCAGCCCGCGCTCGACCGCATCCACCTGGGCATAGGGGAGGTCGCGGGGACGGCGGAGCTCGCCGGAGCAGGGCTCGCAGCGGCGGCCGGAGTTCGGTTGATGCGGGTTAGACACTGCCGGGGCTAGGGGGGCTGCGGTTAGGCGCGTTGGACTCGTGGGGGTGCGGTGAGCTCAGTGGTAAGCTTGGACGCGTGCTTGCACGGCCGTAGCCGCGGTGGCGACACGGCCGGCGGCGAGGAGCAATCGGCTCCGATGGCCATGGTGGTTAGAAAGCGCGGACGAGCACGGGGAGAGAGGGGAAAGAAACAAGGGCTCACAGCGAATCCAGTAGAGGCAACGGCGAGGCCGGGGAGGGACTGGAGCTCGCGAATTTGATGGAGATGGCCGGCGGTCCCGAGGTTGAAGAAGGCAACGATGGCGGTGAAGCAGGGCACCCGACGTCTCGTGGCTCGGCGATGAGGAAGAGGACGGCGAGGCGGAGCTCCTAGGCGCATCGGTGAGGCGTGCGGTGGCCGGTGGCCGCGGGGAAGCTCATCGGCGGTCTCGGGCGCTCGGGGTCGGTCGTGGGAGAGAGAGCAGAGGAAGAGGGAGAGAGGACCGGGGCGAGAGCGAGAGCGGCGCGGGGCGTCGTGGCGACGTCCGGGGCGTCCAGGCGACGAGGGGAGAAGCAGGAGGTGGCGGGGGACGTGGCCCCGGCAGGACGCGTGGCCGCGCGCGCCGGCGCGTGCCCCTGTCCTCCTGGCGAGAGGAAGGGGACGACTGGCGTCGGCCAGCTGGCTGGGCCGGCCAGCCGGGCCGCACAGTGCCAGGCCTCAGGTGGCCCAGGTAAGCACTTTTCTATTTTTGTTTTCTTTTCTATTTTTTTCTGACATTTGTTTGATTTAATAAACATACTAAATCATTTTATTTGCTTATGCCAATTTTTGCAGGGGCTAATGGTATTATTCCAGAGCTCCTCATTTACTGGCACAATTTTTGGATATATAAAACATATATATCATTTATATATCCAATGCAATTAATTATTGCATTAATTCCAAATGCCCAAAATAAATATTTAAGAGCTTCTAAAAATATTGGTTTGATTTTTACCTCTGTCCAATATTTTTAGAGAGTAACATGAACATTTTCTTGGACCCTTTTGGAGCACTTTTTATCTGGGTCATTTCCAGAAATGATTTCTGAGGGTTTTACAAATCCCCAATTCAAATTTAAAAGAATTTAAACATGATGCACACATGACTAGCTAGCCTTGAGCATACCAGAACTAGGGATGTGACAACTCGCCCCCACTCAAAAGAATCTCGTCCCGAGATTCAGGGGTTGACGGAAAGAAAGTGGGGTACTCCAGTCGAAGACGATCTTCACGCTCCCAGGTAGCTTCTCTCTCGGAATGATGAGACCACTGAACTTTGAGAAACTTGATGTTCTGACGTCGAGTAACACGCTCTGCTTGATCAAGAATGCGAACAGGGTACTCTCGATATGTGAGGTTATCTTGGAGATCAAGCGTTTCGTGGTCCACTCCGCGGATGGGATCCGAGAAGCAACGCCTGAGTTGAGAGACGTGGAAGACATCATGTACTCGAGAAAGGTGTGGCGGTAGTTCCAACTGGTAGGCAACCTCTCCTCGTTTAGCGAGAATGCGAAAAGGACCAATGTAACGAGGAGCCAACTTGCCCTTGATACCGAATCGATGGGTACCCTTCAAAGGAGTAACCCGAAGGTAAGCCTTGTCGCCAACTTCATAAGCCACTTCCTTATGACGACGGTCATACTGGCTCTTTTGACGAGATTGGGCTGTTTTCAAATTCTCACGAATGATGCGAACTTGCTCTTCTGCCTCCTGGATCATATCCGGTCCAAAGAATTGTCTTTCACCGGTTTCTGACTAGTTCAAAGGTGTTCGACATCTTCGTCCATATAGAATCTCAAAAGGAGCTTTCTTGAGACTGGATTGGTAGCTATTGTTATAAGCGAACTCGGCAAAAGGAAGACACTTCTCCCAATCCATACCGAATGAGATAACGCAAGCTCTAAGCATGTCTTCGAGAATTTGGTTGACCCTTTCCACCTGACCACTTGATTGAGGGTGGAAAGCGGTACTGAAGGAAAGATGGGTGCCCATGGCAGTTTGGAAACTCTCCCAGAAATGAGAAGTGAAAAGACTACCACGGTCTGAATTGATCTCTAGTGGAACACCATGAACTGAAACTATTCGAGAAATATATAAGTCAGCGAGCTGACTAGCGGTGATACTCTCTCGAACAGGTAGGAAGTGAGCCACTTTGGAAAGACGATCAATGACTACAAAGATAGCATTATTCCCTTTCTTGGTCCTGGGAAAGCCGGTGATGAAGTCCATACCAACTTTATCCCATTTCCACTCAGGAATAGCTAAAGGCTGAAGGGTGCCAGCAGGCCTTTGATGCTCTGCCTTAACGCGACGACAAACGTCACAGTTAGCAATGAACTGAGCGATTTCTCTTTTCATCCTGGTCCACCAGAACCTCTGGCGTAGGTCCTGATACATCTTAGTACTACCGGGATGAATCGTGAGAGGGGATTCATGCGCCTCCTTAAGGATCAGCTGTCGCAGATGTTGATTCTTGGGAACCACCAAGCGATTCTCAAAGAAAACAACACCTTGATCATCTATAGAGAAACTTCCACCAACTCCCTTGTTAATGTTTCTCTTGATCCGGGAAATTCCCGTATCCTGCTTCTGAGCAGAGATGATTTGATCCACAAGGGTAGGTTTCGCCACCAAGGTAGAAAGGAATCCATGAGGAGCAATGTGAAGGTTAAGCTTACAGAATTCCTCATGGAGAGGTGGTTGGCCCTGCTGCAACATAAGATTGTTGCAATAGGACTTACGACTTAGCGCATCAGCCATGACATTGCCCTTGCCTGGGGTGTAGGTAATCCCTAAGTCGTAATCTGAGATCAACTCCAACCAACGTCTTTGCCTAAGGTTCAAGTCTGGTTTGGTGAAGATATACTTAAGACTCTGGTGATCGGTGTATATCTCACAACGTTTACCGAGAAGGTAATGTCTCCATGTCTTAAGTGCATAGACTACTGCTGCAAGCTCCAGATCATGTGTAGGATAATTATCCTCATGTGGATGCAACTGTCGAGATGCATAGGCAATCACATGACGATCCTGCATAAGAATGCAACCTAGTCCCTGCCGTGAGGCATCACAGTAGATAACAAAGTCCTTAGTGAAATCCGGTGGCACAAGTATGGGAGCAGAAGTCAGGCGTCTTTTCAGTTCCTGAAAACTGTACTCACACTGTGGGGACCACTCAAACTTTTTATCTTTCTTGAGAAGTTCCGTGAGGGGTTTGGCTACTTTGGAGAAGTTTTCAACAAAGCGGCGACAATAGCTGGCTAGACCAAGGAAACTCCTAACTTGTTTAACTGTTTCAGGTGGAGTCCAATCAAGAACGGCCTGAACTCTTTCGGGATTGACAGCAATGCCCTTACCAGAGATCACGTGGCCTAGGTAGGTCACTTCTGGCAACCAAAATTCGCACTTGGAGAACTTGGCATAAAGGCGGTGCTCTCTGAGTTTTCCTAGCACAAGTCTAAGATGTTCGGCATGCTCTTCCTCGTTCTTCGAGTAAATAAGAATATCATCAAGGTAAACCACGACGAACTTATCTAAGTACTCCATGAAGATCGAGTTCATCAAGCGGGAAAAGGTAGCTGGAGCATTGGTTAGACCAAAGGACATGACGGTGTACTCGTACTGGCCATAACGAGTGACAAAAGCCGTCTTAGGAATGTCCCCGTTTCTGATCTTGATTTGATGGTAGCCTAACCTCAAATCCATCTTGGAAAAGACTGAGGATCCAGCGAGCTGATCATACAGGTCGTTGATCCTGGGAAGCGGATACTTGTTCTTTATCGTGACCAAATTAACGGGACGATAATCTACAACCATCCGGTCCGTACCATCCTTCTTCTTGACGAAGAGGACGGGGCAAGCCCAGGGAGAAGAACTAGGACGGATGAAACCCTTTTGCAAGGACTCATCGAGTTGTTTCTTAAGCTCGGCTAGTTCTAAGGGTGCCATCTTATAAGGTCTCCTAGAGATTGGAGCAGTTCCTGGGATAAGATCTATGACGAACTCTACATCTCTGTCAGGTGGAATACCTGGCAGTTCTTCTGGAAAGACATCCGGAAAGTCACGGACTACCGGGATATCTTCAAGGTCTGGAAGAGGGTTGGCGTTAAGAGAATAGAGTTGACGCTTGGCAACTCTAGTAGAGACAGTGACAATCTTGCCAGATGGGTGTGTAAGCTGAACAGACCTGGTGTAACAATCAATCTTGGCATAATGAGCTTTCATCCAGTCCATACCCAAGATGATGTTAATATCTGTAGACTTGAGGGCTATAAGTGATGCAAGGAATACAAGTCTATCGACAAGGATTTCATTACCATGGCTTATTCTGGTAGTTTGCCATCTAGACCCTGGAGTCTGGATTTCAAGTGGAGTTGGCATATCACAAAATGACATGTCGTGCAAACGAGCATAGCCTTCAGAGATGAAGGAGTGAGATGCTCCGGTATCGAAAAGAACCGAAGCTGGATGACAGTTGACAAGGAGTGTACCAAGAACGACATCTGGATCATCATAAGCGTCTTCAGCTGAGACGTGATGCACACGACCACGTTCAATGGGAGCTGACTTGACATTAATAATCTTGCATGGTGGCTTATCACGGCCAACAGACTTCTCGGGCGGGGGTGGAGCATAACTGGCTTGAGAGCAGTCACGTGCATAGTGTCCTGGCTCTCCGCATGTGAAGCAAGTCCCTGAGGTTGGACGTGGACCCGCATTGACAAGTGTCGGTGTACTAAAGTAGGGGTACCTTAGTACCCCAGACTTGTGCACGGGCAGTTGTAGCACCCTGCGGCAAGGCCCGCCCAGGAAGCGCCAAGAGAAGACCAAGCATTCAAGACAAGGCCCCCGGCAAGAGGAGCTTGCCGGGCCAAGAAGACAAGGCCCCGGCAAGAGGAGCTTGCCGGGCCAAGAAGACAAGACCCCGGCAAGAGGAGCTTGCCGGGACGACTGAGCCCATGTAAGGCCATCCAAGAACAAAGTATACGAGACAGAAGATCGAGACCCCGACAAGAGGAGCTTGTCGGGAAGGCCGAACCCAGGCACCACAAGAGAAGCCCGCCACGGCGCGCCATGCGCCCCGGCAAGGCCTGATAGCCGGCAAGCTATCAGGCACAGGAAGACGACCCCCGCGGCAAGCCACTTGCCGCGGCAAAATCGCCACCTCAGGACTGCGCTCCAGCTCGCCCGCCCACGCGTCACTCCGGGGTTTCCCCCAAGGGCACGTGGCGAGGCACCGCGCAGCCTGGGGCATGCGGTGGCATGCAGCCGCCATCGTGGCGAACGGTGGCGCACCTAACGGTCCGCCTCGGTGCTGCCCGGGCGATCGTGACGGGCATTTAATGCCCTTGTCCCCTACCGTCAGAAGTAGGTATGATAGCACTGTGCCGCACTGTAGCGCCACCGTTCCCGCACTGTTACAGCTACCACCCCTTTTACACTTTTACCCCTTTCTCTTACGTTGACACCTGTCGGTGACCCCTTTGCGCTATAAAAGGAGGCCCGTGTGCAACGTAGAAGGGGTTCCGCAATTCCGAGGTTCGGAGATTTGGGATCCAGACAGCCATACGCTCGGTGCAGCTAGCTCTCCAAGCTCCCGAGCTCCTCCGTTCAATACAACCAAGCAGGAGTAGGGTTTTACGCGTCCATCGCGGCCCGAACCTGGGTAAACCGCCCGTGTGCTCGCCTCGATCTGCTCTCTGTGCTCCCTCCGCCCCCTCACCGGACAACGAAAGGGGCTCCGGCCCCATAGGTGCTCGCGGGGGACGAGGTCCGCCCCGACAACAAGCGGTCTGCCAATAGGTCTGGGTGGAGCATGTAACTGAACTGGGTGAGGCGCCACATAAGATGGCCTCGGTGAATAACCGGGTGGAAGAGCGGAGTTCGGAATCCAAATCCGGCGCTTCTGAGAACTAGAACCGGAGGAAGAAACCAAATCACGGGTGTGCTTGCGAGACTCCTCGTAGGTGAGCTGAGCTGTCTCCGCGTTAATGGCCTTGTTCACAAGAGCCTGGAATGTATTGCATTGGTGCAAATGGAGATCACGACGCAACTTGGGGTTGAGACCCTTCCGGAACCTAGCTTGCTTCTTGGCGTCTGTGGACACTTCTTCTGTAGCATAGCGGGCGAGATTCTCAAACTCTCTACTGTAAGCATCAACAGCCATCTTACCCTGGGTGAAACTACAGAACTCTTCTCTCTTGCGATCGATGAGGGCTTCAGGAATGTGATGCTCGCGAAAGGCCTCAGTGAATTCTCTCCAGGTAGGAATCTGACCAACTGGAAGCATAGCCTCATAGTTCTGCCACCAAAGACTAGCAGGACCTTCCAGGTGATATGCAGCATAAATGACCTTGTCACCTTCAGCTACGTTCGCAGAACGGAGCTTGTGTGTGATACTACGGAGCCAGTCATCTGCATCGAGTGGTTCAATGGAATGATGGAAGGTGGGTGGTTTCAGACGAATGAAATCATAGATGGTCGCTGACTCTTTACATTGGGGTGCGGTGTTCTCCTCGATACGTGCCAACAAGCGGTTAGACTCACGCTTGTTCTTCTCCATCTCTAACATGAACTCTGCCAACGAAGACCGATCGGGAGGATCCTCATCCCTACCACCTCCGTGGTTCAGGCAACGAGCAACAGAACTTCGGTTAACTGGCAACATCCTAAGGAACGAAACCAAGGAAAACAAGGATGGATTCAACATCAACTATAGTATGCAGAAGGTAGCACAAGAATTTAGTATCTCTCAAACTCCTAGGATAATTCCGGCAGCATAACGGCAGTAAAATGCTCAATATGAGACATTCTGCAAAAGACGGGGTAGCACCATAATCAGCATCATCACACAAGGTTCTGAAATATTACTAAACAGACTACACCGGAGGTACTTGAACTGGGATATGACTCTCATCAACCAATCCTAAGAGACTACGGAGTAGTAACACGTGATCCTGATAGATAGAAGAGGAAGCCTAGTTCCTTAACCCCGTTGGAAAGATAGGATGACTCAGATCAGAAGGGCATGAGATATAAGGAGTAAAAAGAGCCTTACGTTCCCTTCCACAATCAATTCCCTTATATAACTAAAGAATTTCTAGACTCAACTTCGAACAGGTTGGCTTGGAAATCCTACAGGCAGTCAGGCTCTGATACCAACGCTGTCGGGACCCCGATCCTAAGCCACATCGATCCAGCATGTAACACATCATATCACTTTGCGGCCTCACGCACGGTACTCCCACGGGTGCCACCTTACCTGGCCCGGGACCGTTTGCGCCTTTTGGCTCACGTATATGATAGTGTCGCTAGCATCCATATGACAGAGACCCCGGGCCGACATGGCTAGTCGTGAACCCAAGGCGGCGCCAACCTATGAGGACAGGCATACATGAATCACATCGAGCATGTCGGTCATCAACGTATTTATCCGGGCTGTAGCACTGGGCTAACAGGACTCCGGTAACCCGGGCTGTAGCAGGCTAGGCAGGACTCCGGATAACACCGCGTGACATTTCCCCGAAGGGACAGACACAGGAACGACGTGAAACACATGCCGGCCAGTCAAGTGTTCCGAGCAGTAGTGCTGGGCTAGCAGGACTCCGGTGAACCGGGCTGTAGCGGACTACTATCGCTCAGAAGCACTAGACTTACATTTCCCCATATGAAAGGCTGCCAAGGATAAACAACTAGATAGTCGGATCCCACACATAGCAATACACGTTACACGTACGCATAACATGCAAGTATGTGCTGTACAACATGGCATCACAACATAACGCAAACTCATATAGATAAAGGCCCAGAAGAGCCACATAGCATAAATACAAACAGGGGTCACATGACCCATCATTCAGAGCATACAAGCAACAAGCGGAAGCATTACATGTCTGAGTACAGACAACTACAAAAGAAAAAGGCTGAAAAGCCCGACTATCTACAAGACCCTCCCATCAAGATCGTAGCTGAGGTACAAGCTACCTATCGAAGTCCAAGCGGAACTACTAGTGAGACACATGTCTCATCTGCAAAACATAAATAAAGCAAACGTGAGTACAAAGGTACTCAGCAAGACTTACATCAGATCCTATCATACATGCATTAGTATCAAGGAGGTAATGTGGGGTTTAGTTGCAGCAAGCCAGCTTTGACTCTGTGGCTATCCTGTTCTACGACTGTTGGTAACTCTCTTGAAAAGGCGCACATGAGTCCACTAATCACCACATCAATACACTACTACGGATTCATCCCCGTCTCACTACGAGAAGGCCATCCATAGCACTCACACTTATCTTGAGCATTTTATGGTATCCACTTCAAGTTGTCTATGTACCACGTAAGCATCCAAGAAGTCCATAACCGAGGACGCGGCTATTCGAATAGATCATGATAACCCTGCAGGGGTGTACTTCTTCACACACGCTCTCACCACTTATCACCATGTACACGTCATGTATCTCGGCAACCTTCAAGCGGAAGCCTGGCGAGGGTGTCGGCCACGACCTGACTAACCACACAAGACTCTAGTCCAGGTTTATCGCCTATTCGGGTTCCATCCGCGAGGAGATCCGGCCGGGGTGTCGCTCACGGCCCCAAACGATGTGTACAGGGTTCCCGAGCCCACCATCCGGGTGCCACTCGGTACACCGGGCCACGTGTGCCTAGTCTGTCCCAAGCCCACCTGGCCGGGTGCCACTTGGTAGACTACTAACACTACCTACAAACACCAGAAACTATTTGCAACTCCTGGACAGAGATCAAGTGGGTTAATAAGTCGAGAGAGCTTGGAGCGCCCGGAGCCCAATGTGTGGTAGTAGCTAGTCATTGGACAACTTACACAGAACTCGGTTCTTAAGGACGGTCCCAATGAGACAACCCACCATGTACTCCTACATGGGCTCTCACCGCTACCTTTACCAAATCGTGTTCACACACTTAACTCTCAGCATCAGAACATATCATATCACTCCAATCCATTCCCAATGAATCAGACCTGACACAACTCTAAGCAATAGCAGGCATGGCATGGTAGAAGCACAACATGGCTCAATCAACTCCTACACATGCTAGTGGGTTTCATCTATTTACTGTGGCAATGACAGGTCATGCAGAGGAATGGGTTCAACTACCGCAGCATAAAGTTGCAGTTGAATCGCTGTTGTCCTAATGCAATAAAAGAGAGCAGGAGCGAGAGAGGGATCATATCGGAATGAACAAGGAGGTTTGCTTGCCTGGTAGATCAACAGGGGGGGCACTGCTCCTCTGACAGGTACTCTGGAACGGTCTCCGGAGCAGAACCTATCGAGAAGGAACGGTGTCGGCAATCAATACACAATCATATGCAACAATATGATGCATGAACATGGCATGAGGATGTGATGCTGTTTGAGCTAATGCAGCTAGAGTTTATTTGGTTGAAGTTCATATGAACCAAGGGTTCATATGCAAACCCCAAGTGAAGTATATAACATGCCATTATTACGTTTTCACTTATACAGCAAGTATAAGTTGGTTTTTCATGCATGAAACTAGCATCAATGGGTTCCTTGCATTTTTCTGATGATTTTTCATATATAACTTGTTTCAATCTGAGCTACGGTTGATTTGATATGAATTTTTGAAGTTTGAAACATTTTTCTGGAATTTCATGTTTAAAAATAAATCCAGAAAAAAAGAATAACTGCGTCAGCATTGCGTCATGCTTGCGTCAGCAAGTCAACGGCGCTGACTGGTCAAACCTGACGTGTGGGGGCCACACGTCAGTGACAGGGGGTTAAACAGGGGTTTAATTAATCTTAATGAAAAAGGTTAGTGGCGCTGGGGCCCACTGGTCAGTGACTTAGGGGTGGATTAGGCGGCAGGGTTAGCAGCTAATCACGGGGCCACGTCAGCCTCGCCGGAGTTGGCCGGCGACGACCAAACCGCGCGGCGGTGCTTCGCCGGAATGCGCTACAGGCGGCGGAAAGGCGCGCGGGGACTACCAAGCGGCAGCCCGCGCTCGACCGCATCCACCTGGGCATAGGGGAGGTCGCGGGGACGGCGGAGCTCGCCGGAGCAGGGCTCGCGGCGGCGGCCGGAGTTCGGTTGATGCGGGTTAGACACTGCCGGGGCTAGGGGGGCTGCGGTTAGGCGCGTTGGACTCGTGGGGGTGCGGTGAGCTCAGTGGTAAGCTTGGACGCGTGCTTGCACGGCCGTAGCCGCGGTGGCGACACGGCCGGCGGCGAGGAGCAATCGGCTCCGATGGACATGGTGGCTAGAAAGCGCGGACGAGCACGGGGAGAGAGGGGAAAGAAACAAGGGCTCACAGCGAATCCAGTAGAGGCAACGGCGAGGCCGGGGAGGGACTGGAGCTCGCGAATTTGATGGCGAGGCCGAGGTTGAAGAAGGCAACGATGGCGGTGAAGCAGGGCACCCGACGTCTCGTGGCTCGGCGATGAGGAAGAGGACGGCGAGGCGGAGCTCCTAGGCGCATCGGTGAGGCGTGCGGTGGCCGGTGGCCGCGGGGAAGCTCATCGGCGGTCTCGGGCGCTCGGGGTCGGTCGTGGGAGAGAGAGCAGAGGAAGAGGGAGAGAGGACCGGGGCGAGAGCGAGAGCGGCGCGGGGCGTCGTGGCGACGTCCGGGGCGTCCAGGCGATGAGGGGAGAAGCAGGAGGTGGCGGGGGACGTGGCCCCGGCAGGACGCGTGGCCGCGCGCGCCGGCGCGTGCCCCTGTCCTCCTGGCGAGAGGAAGGGGACGACTGGCATCGGCCAGCTGGCTGGGCCGGCCAGCCGGGCCGCACAGTGCCAGGCCTCAGGTGGCCCAGGTAAGCACTTTTCTATTTTTGTTTTCTTTTCTATTTTTTTCTGACATTTGTTTGATTTAATAAACATACTAAATCATTTTATTTGCTTATGCCAATTTTTGCAGGGGCTAATGGTATTATTCCAGAGCTCCTCAATTACTGGCACAATTTTTGGATATATAAAACATATATATCATTTATATATCCAATGCAATTAATTATTGCATTAATTCCAAATGCCCAAAATAAATATTTAAGAGCTTCTAAAAATATTGGTTTGATTTTTACCTCTGTCCAATATTTTTAGAGAGTAACATGAACATTTTCTTGGACCCTTTTGGAGCACTTTTTATCTGGGTCATTTCCAGAAATGATTTCTGAGGGTTTTACAAATCCCCAATTCAAATTTAAAAGAATTTAAACATGATGCACACATGACTAGCTAGCCTTGAGCATACCAGAACTAGGGATGTGACAATGTGACACTCGACAAAAGATCCAGGTCCACCTCCTTTAAACCAGCGGACGAAATAGTCAAATTCCAGGTCCATCCAACGGACCCCAATAAAATAGCTTCTATCGGGGCACAATTAAACCCTGATGTAGACGCCGCACTGCGAGAGTTCACGTGAAAACTGGGACATCTTCGCCTGGCACCCTTCAGACATGCCAGGAATCCCACGCAGGTTGGCCGAGCACAGCTTAAATATCCTAAAAGGAGTCAAACCTGTCAAACAAGCTCTTCGGTGTTTTTTCGAACCTAAGAGACAGGCCATGGGAGAAGAGCTAGCCAAGCTATTGGAGGCCGGATTCATCAGAGATATAAAACGTCCGGACTGGCTAGCAAACCTGGTGATGGTACCAAAGAAGGACAAATCCCGACGCCTGTGCGTTGATTTTAAAGACCTTAACAAGGCTTGCCCAAAGGATCCCTTCCCCCTCCCCCGCATCGATCATATTATCGACGCTACCGTAAGACACGATTCGTTGTGTTTCCTCGACACATATTCCGGCTACCATGAAATCAAGATGGCAGAGTCAGACCAAGCCGCAACGGCATTCATCACACCATACGGCCCATTCTGCTTCAACATAATGCCCTTCGGGCTCAAAAACGTCGGCGCAACGTATCAACGCATGATTCAGACATGTCTAGCAAACCAGATCGACAAAACAGTGGAGGCATATGTAGATGATGTGGTCGTCAAAACAAGACATGTCGAATCTCTAGTAGATGACTTGAGGCTCACATTTGATAACCTCCGAACATACGACATCAAGCTCAACCCGGAAAAATGCGTTTTCGGCGTTCCAGCCGAAAAGCTCTTCGCTTCATTGTATCCGGTAGAGGAATTGAAGAAAATACAGCCAAGATCCGAGCTCTGTCACAATTGGATATCCCAAAGGATCTCAAATAAATACAAAAATTAACCGGATGCGTGGCGGTTCTAAGCCGCTTTATCTCCCGCTTGGGAGAAAAGGTACTACCCCTCTACCACCTCCTTCGGCGCACCGAACACTTCGAGTGGACGGATGCAGCCACGGCCGGACTCGACGAAATAAAAGCCATATTGGCAACAAACCCAGTCCTGGCCGCGCCAAACATTGGCAAACCAATGCTATTGTACATTGCAACAGCACATCAGGTCGTAAGCGCAGTGCTCGTCGTCGAACGAGAAACGGACGGACACAAATTCCCCCTTCAAAAACCGGTCTATTATGTGTCCACTGTCCTCACTCTGTGCAAATCACAGTACCCGCATTATCAAAAGATTGCGTACGCGGTATTCATGGCATCCCGGAAGCTGCGACACTACTTTCAAGAGTGTTCAATAACAGTAGCCTCGGAAGTACCACTTGACGATATTATAAACAACCGTGACGCAACGGGCCGGATTGCAAAATGGGCCATTGAGCTCCTCCCGTTCGACATAACCTACAAGCCACGGCGAGCTATCAAGTCGCAAGTTTTGGCCGACTTCGTCGCAGAATTGATGGAGGCCGAACTCCCTAAAGGGTACGACACATATTCAAATTGGATCATGCATTTTGACGGCTCCAAGATGTTGGCCGGTCTAGGGGCTGGCGTCGTTTTGACGTCCCCCACAGGAGACACAGTTCAATATGTGCTCCAGATTATGTACACAGACTCCAACACTGCAGCCGAATACGAGGCCCTTTTACATGGTCTACGAATGGCAGTATCCATGGGCATTCAACGCCTAGAGGTGCACGGGGATTCGAACCTCGCGATATCCCAAATAAATAGAGACTTCGACGCCAAGGATCCAAAAATGGCAGCTTAACGCAACACCGTCTTAAAAATGTCAGCTCGGTTCGAAGGGCTCGAATTTCACCATATAGCCCGGGAAAATAATCAGGCGGCAGATGTCCTAGCACGCATCGGCGCAAAACGCGATGTAGTCCCCCCAACATCTTCTTGGAAAGGTTGTTCAAGCCATCCATAGTATGGGAAGGGGAACCGAACAATAACAGCCCGAACCCAATCGCACTGCCCGACACCGAACAATCTAACATAATTGGAGGCTCTGCCAATGAAATCACACCTTCAGCCCACGCAATAATGGCCGTCATCGCCCTGTGGACATAACCATTCCTAGCCTACCTTACTAGGCAGGAACTCCCAGAGGACCAAAATGAGGCACGCTGCATAGTGCGGCGATCTAAAGCCTATAAAATCCATGAGGGAGAGCTTTATAAGAAAAGCACTACCGGAGTCCTTCAAAGGTGCATCTCCGAAGAGGAAGGGCGGAACCTGCTGACCGAAATTCACGCCGGACTCGGTGGTCATCATGCTGCAGCTCGGTCCCTCGTAAGCAAAGCTTTCCGTACAGGCTTTTATTGGCCGATGGCCCGGGCAGATGCTGAGGACTTAGTCCAACGATGCGTCGGTTGCCAGCTATTTGCAAACCAAAGCCATATGCCACCCACCGCCCTCCAAACTATCCCCATTGCTTGGCCCTTCGCGGTCTAGGGGCTTGACATGGTTGGACCCCTTATAGGCGGAACCCACAAGAAAAAATACTTACTGGTCATGGTGGATAAGTTCACCAAATGGATAGAAGCCAAGCCTGTTAAGACGGTCGAATCCGGACCGGTGATAGACTTTATATCCGGGGTTGTACACCATTACGGCGTTCCCCACAGCATCATCACTCATAACGGCACGAACTTTACGGCCGACGAGGTAAAACTCTGGTGCAAAAACATGGGCATCAAGCTCGATTATGCTTCCGTCTATCACCCACAAACTAACGGCCAGGTCGAACGTGCAAATGGTCTTATCATGAGCGGCATCAAGCCCAGATTAGTGCGGTCCCTCAAGGAATGTAACACGCACTGGGTAGAGGAGCTCGACTCCGTACTCTGGGGGATGCAGACCACGCCGAATCGCACCACCGGATACACATCATTCTTCATGGTGTACGGCGCAGAGGCAGTTCTGCCTTGCGACATAATTCATGACTCACCTCGAGTGCGCATGTACGAAGAAAGAGAAGCCGAGCTCGATCGGCAGGACAGTTTGGACGAATTGGAGGAGGAGTGCGACGTGGCAAAAGCCCGTTCCACATTCTATCAACAACAGACTCGAAGATACCAAAGCAGAGAAGTACGGGCCAAAAATTACAACGTTGGCGAATTAGTTCTACGCCCGTCGGACAAGAACAAGGACAAACTCAAGCCCAAGTGGGAAGGTCCCTTCATAATTGACCAAGTCCTGACTGGTGGAGCGTACCGCCTGCGAGATGCATCGGATAACCGACTCGAGCCGAACCCATGGAACGCAGCCCGTCTCCGAAGATTCTATGCCTAGCGCCGGACTCTGTGTTCGTCTCCTTCCTCTGTCCATTTCTTATATACTGTCTGTCTTACATTTCTCTCCTTCTCCCCTCCCTTTCTCTTATAGCCTTTAAAGGCTCATCAAATGACGTGCTATTCGCAGTCATTAAACCTGGGGGCTTCTTTTAACAGAAGCTTATTTATACGGGCTTTATGCCCAACACATGTGTTACACTTCGGCATGTACCTTTTATTTCACCATTATATGCATCGATATGACTTAAGTTCTGGCCAAGCTGGGTTGCCTGGCTCCTGTGCTTACCCCTACGTTCCCGATTGTTCGGCTAGGCGGTAAAGGGAGCACCTCTGCGATTGTTACTATCGGGTCAGCAGGATGTCTACCTCAGACTGGGTGAAGCCGAAAGCTAGCGTTCTTAAGGGAAAATTCGGTCGGTGACCTAAAAGATGATCTTTTCACTTATTTATTTATGCTCCCCCAGATGCTTTTTCCTGCGTCTTTTTCGCAGAATGGACATGCACTTTAGGGCATGCCTCCCAGGGAAAGGAACCCCTAACGGAACTATTCTCCCTTGAAGATGTTTCTTACTAACCATGTAATATAACATAACTAGTTGGGCACTTGCCTGTTCAAGCACTAATGACCCCTACGCCTGGTCTCCATGTGTCAGTGTACTAAAATAGGGGTACCTTAGTACCCCGAACTTGTGCACGGGCAGTCATAGCACCCCGCGGCAAGGCCTGCCAGGCGATCGCCAAGACCCTCCATGGTCCCCTCTTGGGCCATTCAAGGACAAAGTATTTGAGCCAAGGCCCCGGCAAGAGGAGCTTGCCGGGAAGGCCACCCGAAGAGAGCGAGGCCCTGGCAAGAGGAGCTTGCCAGGACTGCCGCTCGAAGCAAAAGACCCCGACAAGAGGAGCTTGCCGGGAAGGCCATCCATGGCGCGACAAGGACCCTGCCACGGCGCGCCCCGCGCCCCGGCAAGGCCCGGTGAGCAACAAGCTCCCGGACACGACGAGACATCCACCGCGGCAAGGCGCTTGCCGCGGCAAGTTACCACCTCGTGCCTGCGCTCCAGCTCACCCACCAACGTGTCGCTCTGGGGCATCCCAGGCGCACGTGGCGGGAGGCTGTGCAGCCAGGGGCATGCGTTGGCGAAGCGAAGCTGACAGAGTAGCCATCGTGGCAAACGGTGGCGCTCCTGACGGTCCACTTCCCTGCACCGTCTGGGTGACGCGGACGGGCATTTAATGCCCTTGTCCCCCGCCGTCAGAGTTAGGTATGATAGCACTGTACAGCCACCGTGCAGGCAGCTGTACCCACTACAGCATTCTACCATTTTTGCCCCCACCTACGCTGCCACCTGTGGGTAACCCCTTGAGCATATAAAAGGAGGCCCCATGCGCACGTAGGGGAGGGGATCGATTGTCACGCTCGACCTCGCCAGCAGCTCGTGTGTACTGTAGCACCGCGCGCTCCCGAGCAAGAACACAATACAATCCACCAAGCAGCAGTAGGGTTTTACGCATCCTTGCGGCCCGAAGCTGGGTAAAATCCCTTGTGTGCACCGCCTCGATCTGCTCTTTGTGCAACCTCCGCCCCCCGCCGAACCAGTAAGGGGCTCGGTCCCCATAGGTGTTCGAGGAAGCCGATTCCCCCCGACATCTTTGGCGCGCCAGGTAGGGGGCGTCGAAGTTGTGCGAACCTGATCCGGCGTCCGCACAAGCTAGATTTCCATCATCTTCGTCGACATGCCGCCGAAGAAGAAGGCTCCGGAGGTGGCCGGTCCGTCCGCGTCGAACCCGCCGCCCTTGGAGCAAACGGGTGGCGGGGACGGCATCGGCGGCGGGACGGGCGTCGTCGAGCCAGCTCATGGCGCCACGGCGTCCGAACATGCACCGCGCCCCTCTCAGGAGGCACGGGACCAGCAGCGTCTTGGCGCCCACGGCACCATACGCTCGCTGGACCCAAATCAAGCCGGCGGATCCCAGGGCGCTCAAGGCCAGCACTCACACCAACGTGCTGGCGTGAGCGTGGCGCGACTGCCTGGTCCGGGTGTTGCTCCTTCTAACGTAGTTAGAAGTTCGAGCACATCCTGCTCCATGCGCCGTTCGCCACCGCTGCTCGCCACTCCAGCAGAAGCTCTGGTGCGAGCTCAACTGCTCCTAGACTACCCTCCAACGGCGGACAAGCTTGACGACTGGAGGGCCACGATACAGAGCCTCATCGGTTTCGCTAACGGCGACACCCCGCGGCAGCACAGCGCGTCGCAGCCGCGGCGGGACGGCCAGGAAAGGACCGATGGCGCCAGGACCGGCGGGGGTGCGACCATCGTGCACTCCCCGCCCCAAAGGCCAAGATCGCCGACTCGCCGGAATCACCACGACAATGACTCCACCGCGTCGTCGAATCCGCGAACTCGTCGCGATCAACGCCAAGTTCTTCATGAGCGAGAGCAAGAGGATGCTCGTACTCGCATCGAGCGTCGGAGAGAAGCGCGGTGTCAATCAGACCACCGCGTTGGGCCCTCTGTCGACATGCATGCACCAGGGGAACCAGGCGACCTGCCGTACGCGGTGGGCTGCCCTCCGTTCACCCGTGAGCTGCGGCAAGTCCAGTGGCCCAACACAAAGAATTTCAAGCCAGACGTGCCAGAGAAGTACGACGGCAAGTCGCATCTGTCGGAGTTCCTCAGCATCTACACCATTGCGGTGCAGGTTGCCGGGGGGCGAGACGACAAGATCCTTGCCAACTATTTCCAGCTGGTGCTCAAGTCCAACGTCAGATCCTGGCTCATGCACTTGCCGGACAACTCCATAACCTCCTGGACAGACTTGTGCCATCAGTTTGTTGGCACCTTCACGGGCGGCCACAAACCCCATGGCCAAGCGAGCGACCTTCACCTGCTCGTCCAGAAGGAGGGAGAACCTCTGCGCAAGTTCATCCAAAGATTCAGCCGTGTACACTACAACATCCCAGAACGTGCGTAACCGCAGGATGCGGGAGGAGATGGCGATGTGCAAGATCAAAGACGTCAGCGAGCTATATGCCCTGGCCGACAAGTGTGCCCGTGCTGAGGAAGGGAGGAAACTCCCCGGAGAGAACGCTGGAGCAGGAGAATCTGACAGTCAGGATACCGCCCCGGCGAAGAAGGGCCGACGGCGGAGCAACAGGAAGAAGAAGAGCCAAGAGGTACTGGTTGTTGAGCAGTCCGGCGATGAAGGCGCCGCCAATAAGGCCCAGGCTGGTAGCTCTGGCAAGGATATTGTCGGATGCGTCCACTGCCAGGCCGTGGCGGCCGCCGACAAGCGGGACGGCACCAGCAAACAATACTGCAAGATCCACCGCACCAAGGGCCATGACCTCCAGAGCTGCAAGCACGTCGAGCGGCTCGTCGAGCTGCAAAAGGCCGAGTACGAGCGGCGCGACAAGGAGAGATCCCGGGGAGGTGGCGGAGGATCAGGCACAAAGCGCCCCGGCCAGGGAGGACGCCGCGACAAGGACAAGCAGCGGCAAGCGGAGCGACCTCCCCGCGGCCGCGACAAGAATGAAGACGACGACGAAGACGAAGACATGGATGATGTCGAGACCAGTGAGCAGGAGTTTCAGAGAGCCACAGAGGTTTTGTGCGTAGACGGCGGCGCCTCCCTGCATACTTGTCACCGCCAGCTCAAGCAGTGGGCGCGGGAAGTCAATGCAGCGGAGCCACCCGTCGAGTCGCGCAAGCCTCTAAAATGGTCCGGCACGCCTATCATCTTTGATATTGAGGACCACCCTGATCGCACAACTGCGATCGGGTGCTTGCCCATGTTGGTCTCACCAACAGTCCGCAACCTCAAGGTCACTAAGATGCTAGTTGACGGCGGGGCCGGCTTGAACCTGATCTCTTCCGCTGTGCTCCGGAAACTCCAAGTCCCCGACAGCGAGCTCGAAGAGACCGGCACGTTCCAAGGAATCAACCCGGGAAGGAGCAAGCCGAAGGGGAAGATAACGTTGCCAGTAACATTTGGCAGCGAGCTGAACTTCAGGACAGAGAGGATCACTTTTGACGTTGCCGATTTTCCATTGCCCTACAATGGAATTCTCGGCCGTCCAGCGCTCGCCAAGTTCATGGCGGCCTCTCACTACGCCTACAACATGCTCAAGGTGCCAGGCCCGATAAGCGTCATCTCTGTCCCCGGCGACAAGAAGGATGCCCTTATCTGTGTCGACAAGATCTACCGGGAAGCAGCAGCCGCAGCGGATCACAAGCCGCTTGCCGCTGAAGCTCCCGGAGGAAAGAAGAGGACCAAGCCCGGCAAGTGCTCTGGCGCCCACTCCGGCAAGCGCACCTCTTCGGAGTGCTACGCTACCGTCGAGGACGCGCCATCGAGCTCCACCGACAAGAGTAAGAAGACAATGGCCGCTCCGCCAACAACCAAGAAGGTGCCCGCCAAAGAGGACGGCACTGGTGGTACCTTCACCATCAGTGCCATGCTCGACCCCAAATAGGAAAGCACGCTCATTACTTTCCTGCGGGCGAATGTCGATGTGTTTGCCTGGCAGCTATCTGACATCCCCGGCGTTCCCAGGAAAGTGATTGAGCACCACCTCGCCGTCTGTCCTCACGCGCGGCCCGTCAAGCAGAGAGTCAGGAAACAAGCAGTGGAGCGCCAAGAGTTCATCGCAGAAGAGATCAAGAAGTTGGAAGCGGCAGGCCTCGTCATAGGTGTGCTCCATCCGACGTGGTTGGCCAATCCTGTTGTCGTGCGCAAAGCAAATGGGAAATGGAGGCTTTGCATCGATTTCACTGATGTTAACAAAGCTTGTACCAAAGATCCTTTTCCCTTGCCGCGCATTGACCAGATTGTTGACTCCACGGCCGGATGTGACCTGCTTTCATTTCTTGATGCCTACTCTGGATATCATCAGATCTTCATGGCTGAAGAAGATGAAGAGAAGACCGCGTTCATCACTCCATGTGGCACGTACTGTTTCGTACGGATGCCTTTCGGACTGAAGAACGCCGGTTCGACATTTGCGAGGGTTGTCCACACTGCTTTTGAGCCACAAATCCACAGGAATGTGGAGGCCTACATGGATGATATAGTGGTCAAGAGCAGAGACAGGGCAACCCTGATTCAAGACTTAGAAGAGACTTTTGCGAATCTGCACAGGATCAGCCTCAAGCTCAACCCCGAGAATTGCGCGTTCGGAGTCCCTTCCAGCAAGCTTCTCGGGTTCTTCGTGTCTCAGCGAGGAATAGAAGCCAACCAAGACAAGATCAAGGCCATCGAGCAGATTGAGGCACCAACCTGTGTCAAGGACGTACGAAGGCTTGCCGGCTGCGTCGCGGCTCTCAGCAGGTTTATATCTAAGTCTGCAGAACGTGCCCTGCCATTTTTCAAAATTTTGAAAAAGGCGGGTCCAGTAAAATGGACTCCGGAAGCGAAGGCTGCGCTGCAGGACCTGAAGAAGTACCTGTCCTCTGCTCCAATACTAATCGCGCCTAAACCACAAGAGAAGTTGCTGCTATACCTGGCGGCAACTAATCAAGTTCTTAGTGCTGCGTTAGTAGCGGAAAGGGAGGCAGATGATGAGCCAGCAACCACGGCAAGCACGTCCAGCGATAAGCAGGGGGCTTCCCCGACAAGCTCTGGCCCCGACAAGGATGAATCTGCGCAAGAGCAAGTGGAGGTGCGGAAGAAGAAAATGGTGCAGCGCCCAGTTTACTTTGTCAGCTCCCTTTTGCAGGGGCCAGGTCAAGGTACTCTGGTGTGCAGAAATTGCTTTTCGGCCTCCTCATGGCCTCGAGAAAGCTGCGCCATTACTTCCAAGCACACGAGATTACAGTTGTCACCCGCTTTCCGCTGAAGAGGATACTGCAGAATCCAGAAGCAACAGGCAGGATTGTCGAGTGGGCACTAGAACTGTCGAGCTTCGGTCTCCAGTTCGAGAGCACCTCGACTATCCAAAGCACAACATTGGTGGAGTTCATAGCGGAGTGGACACCGACACCGGAGGAAGATATCCCAGAGACGAGCATCCCCGCCAAAGAAGCAAGCAAAGAGTGGCTGATGTACTTTGATGGTGCCTTCTCGCTGCAAGGCGCCGGTGCCGGCGCGTTACTTGTCGCGCTCACCGGAGAGCACCCCAAGTACGTAGTCCAGATGCACTTTCCCAAGGAACAAGCAACCAACAATACTGCAGAGTATGAAGGTTTGCTTGCCGGTCTCAGGATCGCGGCAGAACTTGGGATCAAGAAGCTCATTGTCAGGGGTGACTCGCAGCTCGTCGTCCGCCAAGTGAACAAGGATTACCAGAGTCCGTTGATGGAAGCGTATGTTGACAAAGTGAGGAAGCTGGAAGAGCACTTTGACGGCCTGCAAATGGAACACATTCCAAGAGCTGAGAATGACATCGCTGACGGCCTGTCAAAGTGCGCAGCATTTAAGTTACCTGTGGAACCAGGGACCTTTGTGCTCAAGCTGACTCAGCCGTCCGTAACGCCATCAACCAGACAGAGCAAGAAGAGGAAGTTGGTCTCCGGCGACTATCTTCCGGCAGAGCTCCCCGGAGCCGCCGCCAAGAAGGTCCCCAAGATCGACGCCAAGAGCGCTGAGGAACCGTCTGCTCCGGAAAACCCCAGGGTTTGTTCCGTAGAAGCAGGCGCTCCCGACAAGTTTTGTTCCGGCAAGCTTGCCGGGGAACGTCAAGCTCCGGCCGAGCCCCAGATCCTCGCCGTAGAAGCGGACGTTCCCGCAGCAGCAGAAGTGCCTTCAGTCCTTGTTGTCGAGCCGGAGGCTCCAGCATGGGCGCAACAGACTATCCATTTCCTCCAGCACGGAGAACTTCCCGAAGAACAAGAAGAAGCAGAAAGAGTAGCCCGACGCTCGAGTATGTACCAGTTCGTGGACAACACACTATAAAGAAGAGGGCGCAACAGTGTGAAATTGAAGTGTATTTCCCGGGAAGACGGACAACAGCTGTTGGCAGAGATACATGGAGGCATATGTGGTCACCACATTGGCGCAAGAGCACTTGCCGGCAAAGCGTTCCGGCAAGGTTTCTTCTGGCCGACAGCCCTCCAGGATGCAACTGCACAAGTAACCAAGTGTGAAGCATGCCAGTTCCATTCCAAGCAGATACACCAGCCAGCTCAAGCTCTCCAGACGATCCCTTTATCCTGGCCATTTTCGGTCTGGGGCCTCGACATCCTCGGCCCCTTCCCCCGAGCTGTCGGGGTCTTTGAGTACTTGTACGTCGCAATCGACAAGTTCACAAAGTGGCCGGAAGTGGAACCAGCGAGGAAGGTGACAGCACAGTCAGCCATCAAGTTCTTCAGGTCGATTGTCTGCCGCTTCGGGATCCCCAACAGGATCATCACCGACAACGGTACACAATTCACGAGCCGCGCCTTCATGCAATATGTCCAAGATCTCGGCGCCAAGGTCTGCTTCGCTTCTGTTGCTCATCCCAGGAGCAACGGTCAAGCTGAAAGGGCCAACACCGTAGTACTGCGCGGGCTCAAGACCAGAACTTTCGACAGGCTGCACAAGTGCGGAAGAAACTGGATCGAGGAGCTGCCGGTGGCTCTTTGGTCGATCAGAACGACGCCATATCGAGCCACTGGCCACACACCATTCGCTCTAGTCTATGGAGCAGAAGCAGTTACCCCCACGGAACTCGTATACGGGTCACCTCGAGTGCTCTCTTATGATGAGCATGAGCAAGAGCGGCTGCGTGAAGATGACGCGCTGCTCCTTGAGGAAGATCGTCTTCAGGCTGCTGTGCGAGCCTCTTGCTACCAGCAAGCTTTGTGTCGCTACCATAGCCGCAAAGTTAAAGCCAGAAGCTTCGAGGAAAGCGACCTTGTTCTTCGGCGCGCCCCGTCTGCCAAGAATCATAACAAGTTGACGCCAAAGTGGGAAGGCCCTTACCGGATGAGACGAGTCACGAGGCCCGGCGCTGTCCGCCTCGAGACCGAAGATGGCACTCCGCTGAGCAACTCCTGGAATATTGAGCATCTTCGTAAGTTTTACCCGTAAGGCGCGGTTGTCGGGGCCCGCTCGGCAACCAACCTTTTGTACAAGTCTTGCCGCAGTTGCATGTAATCCTTTGTACAAAGCGAGGCGCAGACCCTGAGCAGCAGAAATGAAGCGCTGGCGCCCTAAGTTTTAGCATGCATGCTGAGTCGAGTCTCGTCCTTGGTTAGGGTTGATAGTGCCTAACAGCTGCTAACCCCTAGCTTAGAGGTCGAGTCTGCGTCCTTTTTCCTGTTCCTTCGTTTCCTTTGGTTCACAGGGGTTTGTACATCCTGGCCAGACCACTTAAGGGCGAAGAAGAGAAGAAGGGCGGGCCAGCATCTGGTCCCCGGCAAGCCAGTATTGCCGGGGGCTGCAAGTACGAAGATTCGTCCGCGGCAAGCCAAAGTTGCCGGGGGCAGCAATCCCAGATAAGTTTTCGCATCCCTTGTCATGCATTTTCTCATGAACTGTAGAATACGAAAACCCTTTTTCCTGCTAAAAGCTGCCGTGCTCCCTCGACGACAGGCCCCAGAGCGCGTTCCTGGGGCCCGTCTTGGTAGTAGTCACGGTGGCAAAGGGGCGAAGCGAGGGGCCGGAACCCGCCTTCTCCCCGCCTCCGCCAAGGGCGTGAGGAGGGTCGAGCGGCGCGGTAAGATGGCAGGGCCTGTTGCCGGGCGAAGAAATGTCTATCCTAACGATACAAAGGGTTCGCTCCTTGGCATGGGTTCCACCCACGGGACAAATGGCTCGACAAGCATCCCCTTTTCATTAAAAACATTCCGCTCAGGTACAGTTCAGAGAGAATGAAAAACATGAAAGATGGGATTACAAGTTTTAAATGCAACTAAGGCCCGAGGGCTTACAGATTGAAAAAAGATAAGATGCCCGTAATCCCTTTCTTGTCTCTCTCCTCAGGAGGTAGGACAAGGAGGCGAAAAGGGCAAAAGGGGCGCCTAGGCGAGCTACTGGTGGCAGAAGACACCAACAGAACGCCCCGGGGGCTCCGGAGGCTGGATGGTGGCGGTGGCGCCGGAGATGGAGCTCGAAGATGAGGCAGCGGGACGTCAACACGCTGTCGGGGGAACCTAGCCCTCGTACTCCGAGTTGACGGCCTTGCCGCCAGTCCTCCTCCTCTTCCGTAGCCTCGCCACTCCAGCCGCCCAGGAAGACGACCCCGAGAAGCTCAAGGGGCCGGTGACCCGGATGATGGGGTCGCCGGTGCCACACAGAGCTGCGACGGGAGCCTAGTCGGACCCGTCATCCCGACGACCGCTACCCTCGTCGTCGCTGTCGCTCCCCTCCTCGTCACTCTCGCTGTCGGAGGAGCTTTCGCTGTCGGAGGAGCTATCCACGCAGCACCTGGCCCGGGTCCCGAAGTCCCCGAAGGCCTTGACGGAGAGGAGATCGCCCTCCATCAACTTGAAATGGAGGGTGAACCCCTCCGTCAAGCCTTAGCATGTAACGCCCCAGATGTAACTTGCCATATTTGTAATCCAACTCTTGCCATTTCCGGCTATGTGTTATGATATTTCCTCCGTGGTTGGGTTCTCTTCGTTTTGCATTTTGGTCATGTCATGCATTTCATATCATGTCATCATGTGCGTCGCATTCGCATACGTGTTCGTCTCTTTAATCCGAGCATTTTCCCCGTTGTCCGTTTTGCAATCCGGCGCTCCTATGTTCCCCGGCGTCCCCTTTTACATTTCTTCGTGAGCGGGTATTAAACTTTCTCGGATTGGACCGAGGTTTTCCATGCGGCCTCGATATAGCACCGGTAGACCGCCTGTCAAGTTTCGGGTCAATCGGAGTTCGTTTGGTACTCCAACGGTTAACCGGGTAACCGTGAAGGCCTCGTGCGTGTTGCAGCCCAACACCCCTTCAAACAGACAAATAACTCATCTAAGACACTCCCATGTCCTCCGCCGTTCGATCACGATCGCGTGGCCGAAAACCGCTCTCCGTTTGGAGCCTCCTAGCTCTTTCTACCTATAAAAAAGGCCTCCCCTCCTCCATTTACGGGCAAAACTCCCCCGAAACCCTAAAATTCGTCTCTCCGCACGGGCGGACGTGTCCGCCGCCGCCGGACGAAGTCCGCGCCGCCGCCCGGGCCAATCCAGGCCTGGAATGTGGCCTTCCCCGCGCCACCGCCGCCGCGGCCCGCCCGGCCCGCGCTCGGCCCCCGCGGGCCCGCTCGCCGCCGCCGCCCGCCCGCAGGCGCGCCGCGCCGGATCCGTCGCCCGCCACCGCGCCCGGGCTCCGCGCCGCCACGACCCCGCGCCGGAGCTCGCCGTGCCGCCCGTCCGCCGTCGCCGCCTTCCACCGGCGCCGCCCGCTCCCGCCGACCCCGCGCCGGAGCTCCCTCGCCGTCGACGCCGCCCTCTCCCCGGAGCTCCCCGCGCCGCGCCGGAGCCCCCTCGCTGGAGCCGCCGCCTCGCCGGAGGCCTCGGGCCCGCCGGATCCCAGATCCACTTCTCGGTTGACCTCTTCCCCCCCTCGAAAATATTCTAAGTCCTCTAAGTTTTGCATCAATATCACCTGTTCACCATGCCATAACTCCGCCTCCGTAGCTCCGTTTGGCACGTATAATATGTCAAATTGTTCGCCTCGAAGAGTACATCATTTGATTCCATTGCATCATTTTCATTTTGGGTCATCTTGATGCCCGAAATGCTGTTAGAAGAGGGCTAGTTGATGTTAGTTGCTGGATCTTATCTGAACATGCACTTTTGTCATTTTTGCCATGATTGATATGTACCCCCTATGAAGTTGAGTCCTACATGAGTTTTGTAATATGCCATGTTACCTTTGCAGAGAATTATGCCATGTATTTTTGTGATCTTTGTGGTGACTAGCACAAGCATGTAAACTAGGGCACTTGATGTTGCTGATTTCAGAGACTTAGTAATTTCACTAAGTCCCTGACTGCTGTTATTTTCATGCCATGTATCCATGTTGTTTTCGAGAGAGCTATGCATATTTTGAGCATGATCAGTAAGGGTGTTTTGAACTTTAGTATTTGCTATATCCATCCATTCCTTTATTGGAATTTATGGAGTACCATAGACTGAGTCAATAGAGCTCTATTTTTGCTTCAAAATGTTGTTGGCAGATTGTTTACATGTTATTCGATTTTGCCAAGCTTGGTGTAGTTGATCCTTACATGATATGATGTTGTTTTTGCCATGTCTAGTTCCTATGCCATGTCTTCTTGATGTATGTATGCTTAGTTTATCATGCAATGCTCTGTAGTGAGTGCATCGAGCTCACGAACATGCCTACTCGTTATCTGTTTCTGACATGTAACAAAACTTGCTTAATTGACATGGGTGTAATCATATTTTCTGGTCCTTTTTGACTTATGGTCAGTAAGGTATTTTTGTCAAGTGCTTTGAGTAGATTCATCCCATGCCTTACTTTGCCATGTGCTGATCCTGTAGCATGTTGTTTCATTGCTCTACACATGTCATCCTGATGTTAATTTCTGCTATGTTGTTATTTCACTAAGTCTGTGAACCTGTTATCTTTTGCACTATTGTCATGCTTGTTTGGACCTGTTATAATGGGATTTAGCCGTAGCTCAGTGTTCATCTTTTGTCGAGCATCTTGAGTATTATTACTGTCATATGCCTTGTTGATATGTTTGGGTGCAGTAGATTAATTTCTTGTTGCTTGCTAAGTAGCATCATGCTGTTAATGGCAGATTATTGTCATTCTTGTTTTGCTTGTCATTTGCGAACCGTGCATCCGATTCCGGTGATCTTTATATCGATTTCAACCGAAATCACCTCACCTATCCAGTGGCATACTTGGTTTGCCAAGATTATGCCTTGTTCATCTTTGTCCTTCCGGAGCATGCATATGCATTGCATATCACATCTCGCATATCATGCCATGTTTTGCATCATGTTGCTTGCGCATTGCATCGTGATTGATATTTGTCCCCTTTGCTTGTTTTCTTGCTTTGGGTAGAGCCAGGAGACGAGTACGTGAAAAAGGAACCTGTTGAGAACACTTTTGAGGACCAAGCTTTCGACAACTCTGAGAACCTTGCAGGCAAGATGACCGTACCCTCGAAATCACTTCTATCTTTGCTTGATAGATTGCTCGCTCTTTTGCTATGCCTATGCTGTGATACCTACCACTTGCTATATCATGCCCCCTATATTGCCATGTCAGCCCCTAACCATCCATGTCCTAGCAAACCGTTGTTTGGCTATGTTACTGCTTTGCTCAGCCCCTCTTATAGCGTTGCTAGTTGCAGGTGAAGATGAAGTTTGATCCTTGTCGGAACATGATCTTGTTGTTCCGTGTTGGAAAATGTTTACTTGTTGAGATATCACAATACCGCTTATTTAATTAATGCATCTATATACTTGGTAAAGGGTGGAAGGCTCGGCCTTATGCCTGGTGTTTTGTTCCACTCTTGCCACCCTAGTTTCCGTCATACCGGTGTTGTGTTCCCGGAGTTTGCGTTCCTTACACGGTTGGGTGATTTATGGGACCCCCTTGACAGTTCGCTTTGAATAAGACTCTTCCAGCAAGGCCCAACATTGGTTTTACCATTCGCCACCTAGCCTTTTTCCCTTGGGTTCTGCAGACTCCTTCGATTGCTGGTCCAAACTAGAGCCCTTTGCAGCGCCACCTCGGGGCAACTCGAGGGCTGGTTTTAGTTGTACGGACTGCTCATCCGGATGTGCCCTGAGACAGAGATATGTGCAGCTCCTATCAGGATTTGTCGGCACAATCGGGCGGCTTTGCTGGACTTGTTTTATTGCTGTCGAAATGTCTTGTAGTCCGAGATTCCGAGATTGATCGGGTCTTCCCGGTAGAAGGAATATCCTTCGTTGAACATGAGAGCTTATCATGGGCTAAGTTGGGACACCCCTGCAGGGTATTATCTTTCGAAAGCCGTGCCCGCGGTTATGAGGCAGATGGGAATTTGTTGATGTCCGGTTGTAGAAAACCCGAAGTTGACCTTAACTAAAACACATCAACCGCGTGTGTAACCGTGATGGTCTCTTCTCGGCGGGGTCCGGGAAGTGAACACGGTGTTGGAGTAATGTCTGACGTAGGTCGTTTCAGGATCACTTCTTGATCACTTCTAGTTTCACGACCGTGCTTTGCCTTCTCTTCTCGCTCTCTTTTGCGTTGCAGCCACCATATATGCTAGTCGCTTGCTGCAGCTCCACCTTACAATCCTCTTCTACCTATAAGCTTAAATAGTCTTGATCTCGCGGGTGTGAGATTGTTGAGTCCCCGTGACTCACAGATTCTACCACAACAGTTGCAGGTACCAACGATGTCAGTGCAGATGACGCGACCGAGCTCACTTGGGAGTTCGACGAGGAACGTGGCCGTTACTATGTTTCTTTTCCAGATGATCAGTAGTGGAGCCCAGTTGGGTGATCCGGGGATCTATGTAGCTTTTGGGCTAGTCTTCTTTCATTTTGGTACCGTAGTCGGACCTTGAGTGTAATTTGAATGATGTATGTTTATTTATGTACTGTGTGATGTGGCGACTGTAAGCCAACTATGTATCTCTTTCCCTTAATGTATTACATGGGTTGTGTGAAGATTACCTCACTTGCGACATTGCTTTCAATGCGGTTATGCATCTAAGTCGTGCCTCGACACGTGGGAGATATAGCCGCATCGAGGGTGTTACAAGTTGGTATCAGAGCCTTCCCCGACCTTAGGAGCCCCCACTGTTTGATCGTCTTTAGTGGCCGAGTTGTGTCTAGAAAAATGTTTTGAGTCATTTAGGAATTATATATCGGAGAGTTTAGGAATTCTTTTTACTTCCCAGTCTCCTCATCGCTCTGGTAAGGCATCCTGACATAGAGTTTTGACTCTTCTCTTCCCAAATTTCACTAAAAAAAATTTTAGGATCACGCGGGTATCTTAGAATCGTTCCGATGGTTTTATGATGACAACATTGTCTTGGTTGCCTCCTGTCAGCAGGGGTTTTAGAGGAGGTGTGCCGGGGAGTTGAGCTCCGAGGTGTTGTTGTCATAATTTTATCGTTGCAGTTTTGGAATAGCTGAGTTTAGTACGCCGACATCGAAAATCTCTTTTGTACAGTTGTTGGTGAGATAACCCTGATAGCCCAGTACTGAGGCGAGTGCGGGAGTATTGCCATGACTTGTATAACGGATGTGTTTTCGAAGGTTGAGGTAGATGATTTCCGAGGATTTCTTGGTTATGTGTTGTAGGATGGATACAGCTGGATCTAGGTATTGTTAGTTTGGGTGATATATTTTGTGTCCCCTGTATCCCCAACACCTGATTGCATAACTAGAAAGTTTCGGGAGTTTATAAGTGGGAATTCATGTAGCTCTAGTATTTCTTCCGCAGATATTTGGTTTGTGATTGGGTAATCCTTACCAAGTATTTGTTCACGTCCGTACCTTGTTGATTTTATTCCTTACCATGTTCTAAGTGGCTTCTCAATTTTGGAAGTGTGATGATTTACATTGGAATTCATTCGTTCATTCTCGTTCGAATGTTAATTGTGAAGACTATATGTTGCAATTTCATTCCTTTGATTCAGCTTCAATATATCTCTGTCAAGATGCTAATGGATGTCACCCTCTTCAGGATGGCTCCACCAACGCGTCAGAATCGGAACGCAATGAAGGGAATCAGGCTAACCCTCCGCCTCCACCTCCGCCTCCGAAGCTTGGCAAGCCTTGATGACTGCCACAAATGCCAACCCTCAGATTCTGATTCAGCTCTTGCAAGATCGCAACCAAGGGCAAGCTAATCAAGAGAATCAAGGCCAAGGCAACAATCAGCCGCATTTCGCTTCACTCAACCAGTTCCTTGCTAATCAGCCAAAGACCTTCAGCTACTGTGTCGAGGCCACAGACGCAGATGATTGGCTCGTGGACATCAGCAAGCATTTCGAGTGCAGCAATGTCAGACCTGAGGACTTTGTCAAGTTTGCCTCTTTTCAACTCAAAGATCAAGCTGCTGAATGGTTCCAGCAATACAAAGATTCCAGAGGAGGTCGTGTGATTACCTGGGATGATTTTCGCCGGGATTTCAAAGCGCACCACATTCCAGAAAGTGTTGTTGAGCTTAAGCGTGAGGAATTCCGCAATCTCAAGCAAGGCAACATGTCTGTCTATCAATACAACACTCAGTTCCAGAAGCTCTCTCGTTTTGCAAGGCAAGACATCCCTGATGAGAAGAGTATGATCTACCAATTCAGGCGTGGTCTTAGAGAAGATCTGCAACTTTCTCTCGTGCTTTTCGAGCCATTAAAGTATGATGAATTCTACAACATGGCGCTGAAACAAGAAGCTGCTCAGCTCAAGTGTGAGGCATCTAAGAAGAGAGTCAGAGACGCAGTTCAGTCTTCTTCTTCCTCACTTGTGGCAGCTAAGCAACAGAAGTTCTGGTTGCCTCCTCCTCCTACGTTCCGTCAGCCTTATCAGCAGAAGAACTCAAGTGGCCGTGGATCTCCCCACCCACCCAACCCTGTCTATCAGAACAAGTCTCAGAATCAAGCTCCAAGGCCAAGTGCTCCTTATCATCGTCCACTCTCAGAGGTGACTTGTAACAAATGTCAGCAGAAGGGTCACTATGCGAACAAGTGCTTCAACCAAAGGAACCTTCCGCCTCCTCCTCCTGTGAAATCTTCCAGCAATGCAGTGGTCAAGCATAATCCTAAGCATGCCAAGGTGAATATGTTGAATGCAGCTCAAGCAGAGGATTCTTCAGATGTCATAATGGGTAATCTTCCTGTTAATGATATTCCTGCAAAAGTCTTATTTGATACTGGTGCATCGCTTTCTTTCATTTGGAGACCTTTTGTTGCTAAGCATGAGTTTGTGACCGAAAAGATTCCTATTCCGTTGAAGATTGTGTCCCCGGGCAAGCAAATGACATGTAATGTTTGTGTCCCGGATGTTTCTATCAAGATGGGCGACTATAAATTCTTGTCTAAACCAGTTGTTCTTGGTGACTCTGATATTGATCTTATTCTCGGGATGGACTAGCTTTCTAAGCACAAGGCTCAGCTTGAGTGTGCTGCCAGGGAAATCAAATTGACTCACTCTTCTAACGATGTGATCATCTATGCCTCTCATGATGATACCATTCGGTTGTTTTCTCTCAATGAGAATGATGAATTGGAGGCTATCTCTCAGATTCCAGTCGTATGTGAGTACCAAGATGTTTTTCCAGAAGAGCTTCCGGGTATGCCTCCCCGTCGGCCAGTTGAATTCGTTATTGATCTTGAGCCTGGCACGGAACCCGTTTGCAAGCGTCCTTACAAGCTTGGACCAGATGAGCTCAAGGAATTGAAGATTCAACTCGATAAACAAGAACGTCTGGGTCTGATCAGACCGAGTTCTTCTCCTTGGGGTTGTGGTGTTCTTTTTGTCAAGAAGAAGGATGGCACGGACCGACTTTGCGTCGATTACCGTCCATTGAACAAGAAGACTATCAAGAACAAGTACCCACTTCCCAACATCAATGAGCTATTTGAGCAACTCAAAGGTGCTAAGGTGTTCTCCAAGCTTGACCTTCGCATGGGTTATCATCAGATTCGCATTCGTGAAGAAGATATTCCCAAGACAACATTCAGAACAAGCTTTGGTTCTTATGAATATACTGTCATGTCTTTCGGTCTTGTCAATGCTCCTCCATATTTCACTCGCTTGATGAATTTCATCTTCAACCCCTACATCAACGAATTTGTCTTGGTCTATCTCGATGATATTTTGGTCTTCTCCAAGAATAAGAAGGATCATGCCAAACATTTGCGATTGGTGCTCGACAAGCTCAGAGAGTATCAATTATATGCGAAGTTCTCCAAATGTGAATTCTGGCTTGATGAAGTTCTTTATCTTGGTCATATCATCTCTGCCAAGGGCATTGCTATTAATCCAGAGAGGGTGTCTGCAGTTTTGAATTGGCAACCCCCTCAGAATGTCAAGCAGCTTTGCAGTTTTCTTGGACTTGCAAGCTATTGCCGAAGATTCGTTGAGAATTTCTGAAAGATTGCAAAGCCTCTTTCCAACCTCCTCCAGAATCATGTGAAGTATGTCTGGTCTCCTGAGTGTGACGTTGCTTTCAACACTCTCAAAGAGAAACTCGTCACTGCTCCAGTTCTGACTCCTCCTGACGAATCCAAGCCTTATGAAGTTTTCTGTGATGCTTCTCTCCAGGGCCTCGGTGCCGTCTTAATGCAAGAGAAGAAGGTTGTTGCCTACACCTCTCGCCAGTTGAAGCCCAACGAAAGGAACTACCCCACTCACGATCTTGAGTTGGCGGCAGTTGTCCATGCATTAATAACATGGAGACATCTCCTGTTGGGAAGGAAAGTGGACATATTCACAGATCACAAGAGTCTCAAGTATATCTTCACTCAGCCTCATCTCAACCTCAGGCAAACTCGATGGGTCGAAATGATTCAAGAGTATAATCCGAGTATTGAATATACTCCAGGCAAGGCTAATGTGATTGCAGATGCTTTGAGCAGAAAGGCTTACTGCAACAGCTTAATCCTCAAGCCCTTTCAACCGGATCTTTGTGAGGCTTTCCGCAAGCTGAATCTCCAAGTTATCCCTCAAGGTTTTCTTGCCAACCTCATCGTCTCTCCTACTTTGGAAGATCAGATTCGTGAGGCACAATTGTTGGATACCATGGTGAAGAAGGTGAAACGTGGTATTGATAAGGGCATTTCCAAATACAAGTGCTATCGAGTTGATGACAGAGATACTCTTTTCTTCGAGGACCGGATTGTGGTTCCAAAGGGTGATCTTCGTAAAGTCATTATGAACGAAGCACACAATTCTCTTCTGTCAATTCATCCTGGAAGTACAAACATGTACCATGACCTCAAGCAGTCGTATTGGTGGACTTGAATGAAGCGAGAGATTGCTCAATTTGTGAATGAGTGTGATGTCTGCAGAAGGGTGAAAGCAGAACACCAACGACCAGCTGGTCTTCTCCAACCTCTTGCTATTCCAGAATGGAAGTTTGATCATATTGAAATGGACTTCGTGACTGGTTTTCCTAAGTCCAAGCGTGGAAATGATGCTATCTTCATCGTCATCGACAAGCTCACCAAAGTGGCTCATTTTCTTCCTATCAAAGAGTCTATTACAGCAGCGCAGCTGGCAGAGCTCTACACCTCCAGAATTGTCTCCTTGCATGGCATTCCACAATTGATCTCTTCAGACCGTGGCAGCATCTTTACCTCCAAGTTTTGGGATTCTTTTCAGAAGGCCATGGGCACAAATATCCGCTTCAGCACAGCTTTCCACCCTCAGACTAGTGGACAAGTCGAGCGTGTCAACCAAATTCTTGAAGATATGCTCAGAGCTTGTGTTATCTCTTTCGGCATGAAGTGGGAGGATTGTCTTCCGTATGCTGAATTCTCTTACAACAACAGTTTTCAAGCCAGCTCGGGCAAAGCCCCATTCGAGATTCTCTATGGCAGAAAGTGTCGTACTCCTCTCAACTGGTCTGAAACCGGCGAACGCCAATTGCTCGGCAATGATTTGATCTCAGAGGCTAAGGCTATGTGCAAGGTCATTCGTGAGAACCTCAAAGCCGCGCAGTCGCGCCAGAAGAGCTATTACGATAGCAAACACCGAGATGTGGCATTCGAGATCGGAGACCATGTCTACCTCCGCATCTCTCCTATGAAAGGAACTCGTCGCTTCGGTATCAAGGGGAAACTTGCCCCCAGATACGTCGGTCCTTTCAAGATCATCGGCAAACGAGGCGATCTCGCATATCAACTTGAGCTTCCCTCCAACTTTGCAAATGTGCACGATGTCTTCCACGTGTCACAGCTTCGCAAGTGCTTCAAGACGCCTGAGCGCACCATCAACTTAGAAGAGATTGATCTTCAAGAAGATTTGTCCTATCATGAGCACCCCGTTGCTATTCTTGAGACAACTGAGCGCAAGACTCGCAACAAGTCAATCAAATTCCTCAAAGTGAAATGGTCACATCATTCAGACCGAGAAGCCACCTGGGAGCGTGAAGACCACCTACGTTCCGAGTATCCGGAGTTCTTTCAGTCCTAGATCTCGGGACGAAATCCTCTCGTAGTGGTGGAGTTGTAACGCCCCAGATGTAACTTGCCATATTTGTAATCCAACTCTTGCCATTTCCGGCTATGTGTTATGATATTTCCTCCATGGTTGGGTTCTCTTCGTTTTGCATTTTGGTCATGTCATGCATTTCATATCATGTCATCAAGTGCATCGCATTCGCATACGTGTTCGTCTCTTTAATCCGAGCATTTTCCCCGTTGTCCGTTTTGCAATCCGGCGCTCCTATGTTCCCCGGCGTCCCCTTTTACATTTCTTCGTGAGCGGGTATTAAACTTTCTCGGATTGGACCGAGGTTTGCCATGCGGCCTCGATATAGCACTGGTAGACCGCCTGTCAAGTTTCGGGTCAATCGGAGTTCGTTTGGTACTCCAACGGTTAACCGGGTAACCGTGAAGGCCTCGTGCGTGTTGCAGCCCAACACCCCTTCAAACAGCCCAATAACCCATCTAAGACACTCCCATGTCCTCCGCAGTTCGATCACGATCGCGTGGCCGAAAACCGCTCTCCGTTTGGAGCCTCCTAGCTCTTTCTACCTATAAAAAAGGCCTCCCCTCCTCCATTTGCGGGCAAAACTCCCCCGAAACCCTAAAATTCGTCTCTCCGCGCGGGCGGACGTGTCCGCCGCCGCCGGACGAAGTCCGCGCCGCCGCCCGGGCCAATCCAGGCCTGCCACGTGGCCTTCCCCGCGCCACCGCCGCCGCGGCCCGCCTGGCCCGCGCTCGGCCCCCGCGGGCCCGCTCGCCGCCGCCGCCCGCCCGCAGGCGCGCCGCGCCGGATCCGTCGCCCGCCACCGCGCCCGGGCTCCGCGCCGCCGCGACCCCGCGCCGGAACTCGCCGTGCCGCCCGTCCGCCGTCGCCGCCTTCCACCGGCGCCGCCCGCTCCCGCCGACCCCGCGCCGGAGCTCCCTCGCCGTCGACGCCGCCCTCTCCCCGGAGCTCCCCGCGCCGCGCCGGAGCCGCCTCGCTGGAGCCGCCGCCTCGCCGGAGGCCTCGGGCCCGCCGGATCCCAGATCCACTTCTCGGTTGACCTCTTGCCCCCCTCGAAAATATTCTAGGTCCTCAAATTTTGCATCAACATCACATGTTCATCATGCCATACCTCCGCATCCGTAGCTCCGTTTCGCGCGTATGATAAGTCAAATTGTTCGCCCCGAAGAGTACATCATTTCATTCCATTGCATCATTTTCATTTGATGTCATCTTGATGCCTGAAATGCTGTTAGAAGAGGGCTATTTGATGTTAGTTGCTGAACATGCACTTTTGTCATTTTTGCCATGATTGATATGTACCCCCTATGAAGTTGAGTCCTACATGAGTTTTGTAATATGCCATGTTACCTTTCCAGAGAATTATGCCATGTATTTTTGTGATCTTTGTGGTGACTAGCACAAGCATGTAAACTAGGGCACTTGATGTTGCTGATTTCAGAGACTTAGTAATTTCACTGTCCCTGACTGCTGTTATTTTCATGCCATGTATCCATGTTGTTTTCGAGAGATCTATGCATATTTTGAGCATGACCAGTAAGGGTGTTTTGAACTTTAGTATTTGCTATATCTATCCATTCCTTTGTTGGTATTTATGGAGTACCATAGACTGAGTCAATAGAGCTCTATTTTTGCTTCAAAATGTTGTTGGCAGATTGTTTACATGTTATTCGATTTTGCCAAGCTTGGTGTAGTTGATCCTTACATGATATGATGTTGTTCTTGCCATGTCTAGTTCCTATGCCATGTCTTCTTGATGTATGTATGCTTAGTTTATCATGCAATGCTCTGTAGTGAGTGCATCGAGCTCACGAACATGCCTACTCGTTATCTGTTTCTGACATGTAACAAAACTTGCTTAATTCACATGGGTGTAATTATATTTTCTGGTCCTTTTTGACTTATGGTCAGTAAGGTATTTTTGTCAAGTGCTTTGAGTAGATTCATGCCATGCCTTACTTTGCCATGTGCTGATCCTGTAGCATGTTGTTTCATTGCTCTAAACATGTCATCCTGATGTTAATTTCTGCTATGTTGTTATTTCACTAAGTCTGTGAACCTGTTATCTTTTGCACTTTTGTCATGCTTGTTTGGACCTGTTATAATGGGATTTAGCTGTAGCTCAGTTTTCATCTTTTGTCGAGCATCTTGAGTATTATTACTGTCATATGCCTTGTTGATATGTTTGGGTGCAGTAGATTAATTTCTTGTTGCTTGCTAAGTAGTATCATGCTGTTAATGGCAGATTATTGTCATTCTTGTTTTGCTTGTCATTTGCAAACCGTGCATCCGATTCCGGTGATCTTTATATCGATTTCAACCGAAATCACCTCACCTATCCAGTGGCATACTTGGTTTGCCAAGATTATGCCTTGTTCATCTTTGTCCTTCCGGAGCATGCATATGCATTGCATATCACATCTCGCATATCATGCCATGTTTTGCATCATGTTGCTTGCGCATTGCATCGTGATTGATATTTGTCCCCTTTGCTTGTTTTCTTGCTTTGGGTAGAGCCGGGAGACGAGTACGTGAACAAGGAACCTGTTGAGAACGCTTTCGAGGACCAAGCTTTCGACAACTCTGAGAACCTTGCAGGCAAGATGACCGTACCCTCGAAATCACTTCTATCTTTGCTTGATAGATTGCTCGCTCTTTTGCTATGCCTATGTTGCGATACCTACCACTTGCTATATCATGCCCCCTATATTGCCATGTCAGCCCCTAACCATCCATGTCCTAGCAAACCATTGTTTGGCTATGTTACTGCTTTGCTCAGCCCCTCTTATAGCGTTGCTAGTTGCAGGTGAAGATGAAGTTTGATCCTTGTCGGAACATGATCTTGTTGTTCCGTGTTGGAACATGTTTACTTGTTGGGATATCACAATACCGCTTATTTAATTAATGCATCTATGTACTTGGTAAAGGGTGGAAGGCTCGGCCTTATGCCTGGTGTTTTGTTCCACTCTTGCCACCCTAGTTTCCGTCATACCGGTGTTGTGTTCCCGGAGTTTGCGTTCCTTACACGGTTGGGTGATTTATGGGACCCCCTTGACAGTTCGCTTTGAATAAGACTCTTCCAGCAAGGCCCAACATTGGTTTTACCATTCGCCACCTAGCCTTTTTCCCTTGGGTTCTGCAGACTCAAGGGTCATGTTATTTTAACCCCCCCCCCCGGGCCAGTTCTCCTTCGATTGCTGGTCAAAACTAGAGCCCTTTGCAGCGCCACCTCGGGGCAACTCGAGGGCTGTTTTTAGTTGTACGGACTGCTCATCCGGATGTGCCCTGAGACAGAGATATGTGCAGCTCCTATCAGGATTTGTCGACACAATCGGGCGGCTTTGCTGGACTTGTTTTATTGCTGTCGAAATGTCTTGTAGTCCGGGATTCCGAGATTGATCGGGTCTTCCCGGCAGAAGGAATATCCTTCGTTGACCGTGAGAGCTTATCATGGGCTAAGTTGGGACACCCCTGCAGGGTATTATCTTTCGAAAGCCGTGCCCGCGGTTATGAGGCAGATGGGAATTTCTTGATGTCCGGTTGTAGAAAACCCGAAGTTGACCTTAACTAAAACACATCAACCGCGTGTGTAACCGTGATGGTCTCTTCTCGGTGGGGTCCGGGAAGTGAACACGGTGTTGGAGTAATGTCTGACGTAGGTCGTTTAAGGATCACTTCTTGATCACTTCTATTTTCACGACCGTGCTTTGCCTTCTCTTCTCGCTCTCTTTTGCGTTGCAGCCACCATATATGCTAGTCGCTTGCTGCAGCTCCACCTTACAATCCTCTTCTACCTATAAGCTTAAATAGTCTTGATCTCGCGGGTGTGAGATTGTTGAGTCCCCGTGACTCACAGATTCTACCACAACAGTTGCACGTACCAACGATGTCAGTGCAGATGACGCGACCGAGCTCACTTGGGAGTTCGACGAGGAACGTGGTCGTTACTATGTTTCTTTTCCAGATGATCAGTAGTGGAGCCCAGTTGGGTGATCCGGGGATCTATGTAGCTTTTGGGCTAGTCTTCTTTCATTTTGGTACCGTAGTCGGACCTTGAGTGTAATTTGAATGATGTATGTTTATTTATGTACTGTGTGAAGTGGCGACTGTAAGCCAACTATGTATCTCTTTCCCTTAATGTATTACATGGGTTGTGTGAAGATTACCTCACTTGCGACATTGCTTTCAATGCGGTTATGCCTCTAAGTTGTGCCTCGACACGTGGGAGATATAGCCACATCGAGGGCGTTACATAGCGTCTCGGGTTGCTCCATCTCCATCACGCTCGCGAAGGGAGCCGGGAGGCGGAGGCGGCGACGAGGCGCCCGGCGCAGCCTGACGAAGAACTCGCAAGGATCGTCCCCGAGATGGACCGCCGCGGGAAGAGGGGCCGCTGGCGGAGGCGAGGCCGGCGCGTCGCCCCGCCCACCTCTTCCCTGAGCGCCACGGCCTCGTCCACGCCCTCGTCCACGACCTCGCCCCCTCCCCCTTCCCCTTGCGGCTGGCTCCGCCACCGCGGTTGCAAGGGGAGGAGGGGCGCGCTGCCTGGCGGCAACCCTCGCCGCCACCGATGAAGGACCCGGATTCCCTTTCTCCATGGCTAATGGAGAGAGGGGGTCAGAGGATGAAGAGGAGGAAGAGATGGAGGAGTGTGGGTTCCCGTGGCCCCCCCTCTTGGTCCTTATAAAGGAGCAGGGTGGGGACTCGACCGCCCCGCTCAACCAATCAGGGCGAAGGGAGGCCAGGCGACCGGGGCCAGCCTGCTGCCTCGACCCGCGACGGCCCGGTTTCCTGCCTCCACCGCCCGCAACTCCAGGTGCATGGAAGCCGCGTGGCTGACGCGCAGAACCGAGGCGACGGATGAGGCGACCTCTCCCCCACCCCGTGATCGTGGGGAACGGGCGCCTCGGAAACCGTGCCTCGGCCCCGTCCAGCGAAGGAGCCACGCCTCCACGCCTCCCTCCACTTATGAAGATGGCACGAACCGTCCCCATTTATTGCGACGTGACGCATGCCTGTAGGGCTCGGCCCCGCGCACGCCACCCACGTCACGCACGCCTCTCCCCACGATGCCGCGTTCGTCGCGTATCGTTCGGAGAGGGTGTGGCATACGCAGAAAAGGATGCAGCGTGACCCAGGCCGCGCGTGCCCGTGCACTGTTTTTGGCCTGGCCCAACAACGCTCGGCACCGTGTATGGCCCAGGCCCGGGGGCTCTTGTCGGTGTACTAAAATAGGGGTACCTTAGTACCCCGAACTTGTGCACGGGCAGTCGTAGCACCCCGCGGCAAGGCCTGCCAGGCGATCGCCAAGACCCTCCATGGTCCCCTCTTGGGCCATTCAAGGACAAAGTATTTGAGCCAAGGCCCCGGCAAGAGGAGCTTGCCGGGAAGGCCACCCGAAGAGAGCGAGGCCCTGGCAAGAGGAGCTTACCGGGACTGCCGCTCGAAGCACAAGACCCCGGCAAGAGGAGTTTGCCGGGAAGGCCATCCACGGCGCGACAAGGACCCTGCCACGGCGCGCCCCGCGCCCCGGCAAGGCCCAGTGAGCAACAAGCTCCCGGACGCGACGAGACATCCACCGCGGCAAGGCGCTTGCCGCGGCAAGTTACCACCTCGTGCCTGCGCTCCAGCTCACCCACCAACGTGTCGCTCTAGGGGCATCCCAGGCGCACGTAGCGGGAGGCTGTGCAGCGAGGGGCATGCGGTGGCGAAGCGAAGCTGACATAGCTGCCATCGTGGACAACGGTGGTGCTCCTGACGGTCCACCTCTCTGCACCGTCTGGGCGACGCGGACGGGCATTTAATGCCATTGTCCCCTGCCGTCAGAGTTAGGTATGATAGCACTGTACAGCCACTGTGCAGGCAGCTGTACCCACTACAGCATTCTACCATTTTTGCCCCCACCTACGCTGCCACCTGTGGGTAACCCCTTGAGCATATAAAAGGAGGCCCCATGCGCATGTAGGGGAGGGGACCGATCGTCACGCTCGACCTCGCCAGCGGCTCGTGTGTACTGTAGCACCGCGCGCTCCTGAGCAAGAACACAATACAATCCACCAAGCAGCAGTAGGACTTTACGCATCCTTGCGGCCCAAAGCTGGGTAAAATCCCTTGTGTGCACCGCCTCGATCTGCTCTTTGTGCAACCCCCGCCCCCCGCCGAACCAGTAAGGGGCTCGGTCCCCATAGGTGTTCGAGGAAGCCGATTCCCCCCGACATCTTTGGCTAGGAGATCGCCCTCCATCAACTTGAAATGGAGGGTGAACCCCTCTGTCAAGCCTTAGCGTATCGGGTTGCTCCATCTCCATCACGCTCGTGAAGGGACCCGGGAGGCGGAGGCGGCGACGAGGCGCCCGGCGCAGCCTGACGAAGAACTCGCAGGGATCGTCCCCGAGAAGGACCGCCACAGGAAGAGGGGCCGCTAGCAGAGGCGAGGCCGGTGCGTCGCCCCGCCCGCCTCTTCCCTGAGCGCCGCGGCCTCGTCCATGCCCTCGTCCACGACCTCGCCCCCTCCCCCTTCCCCTTGCGGCTAGCTCCGCCAACACGGGTGCAAGGGGAGGAGGGGCGCGCTGCCTGGCGGCAACCCTCGGCGCCATCGATGAAGGACCCGGATTCCCTTTCTCCATGGCTAATGGAGAGAGGGGGTCAGAGGATGAAGAGGAGGAAGAGATGGAGGAGTGTGGGTTCCCGTCGCCCCCGCTCTTGCTCCTTATAAAGGAGCAGGGTGGGGACTTGACCGCCCCGCTCAACCAATCAGGGCGCAGGGAGGCCAGGCGACCGGGGCTAGCCTGCTGCCTCGACCCGCGACGACCCGATTTCCTGCCTCCACCGCCCGCAACTCCAGGTGCATGGAAGCCGCGTGGCTGACGCGCAGAACCGAGGCGAGGGATGAGGCGACCTCTCCCCCACCCCGTGATCGTGGGGAACGGGCGCCTCGGAAACCATGCCTCGGCCCCGTCCAGCGAAGGAGCCACGCCTCCACGCCTCCCTCCACTTATGAAGATGGCATGAACCGTCCCCATTTATTGCGACGTGACGCATGCCTGTAGGGCTCGGCCCCGCGCACGCCACCCAGGTCACGCACGCCTCTCCCCACGATGCCCCGTTCGTCGCGTATCGTTCGGAGAGGGTGTGGCATACGCAGAAAAGGATGCAGCGTGACCCAGGCCGCGCGTGCCCGTGCACTGTTTTTGGCCTGGCCCAACAGCGCTCGGCACCGTGTATGGCCCAGGCCCGGGGGCTCTTGTCGGTGTACTAAAATAGGGGTACCTTAGTACCCCGAACTTGTGCACGGGCAGTCGTAGGACCCCGCGGCAAGGCCTGCCAGGCGATCGCCAAGACCCTCCATGGTCCCCTCTTGGGCCATTCAAGGACAAAGTATTTGAGCCAAGGCCCCGGCAAGAGGAGCTTGCCGGGAAGGCCACCCGAAGAGAGCGAGGCCCTGGCAAGAGGAGCTTACCGGGACTGCCGCTCGAAGCACAAGACCCCGGCAAGAGGAGTTTGCCGGGAAGGCCTTCCACGGCGCGACAAGGACCCTGCCACGGCGCGCCCCGCGCCCCGGCAAGGCCCAGTGAGCAACAAGCTCCCGGACGCGACGAGACATCCACCGCGGCAAGGCGCTTGCCACGGCAAGTTACCACCTCGTGCCTGCGCTCCAGCTCACCCACCAACGTGTCGCTCTGGGGGCATCCCAGGCGCACGTGGCGGGAGGCTGTGCAGCGAGGGGCATGCGGTGGCGAAGCGAAGCTGACAGAGTTGCCATCGTGGAAAACGTTGGTGCTCCTGACGGTACACCTCTCTGCACCGTCTGGGCGACGCGGACGGGCATTTAATGCCCTTGTCCCCCGCCGTCAGAGTTAGGTATGATAGCACTGTACAGCCACTGTGCAGGCAGCTGTACCCACTACAGCATTCTACCATTTTTGCCCCCACCTACGCTGCCACCTGTGGATAACCCCTTGAGCATATAAAAGGAGGCCCCATGCGCATGTAGGGGAGGGGACCGATCGTCACGCTCGACCTCGCCAGCGGCTCGTGTGTACTGTAGCACCGCGCGCTCCCGAGCAAGAACACAATACAATCCACCAAGCAGCAGTAGGACTTTACGCATCCTTGCGGCCCGAAGCTGGGTAAAATCCCTTGTGTGCACTGCCTCGATCTGCTCTTTGTGCAACCTCCGCCCCCCGCCGAACCAGTAAGGGGCTCGGTCCCCATAGGTGTTCGAGGAAGCCGATTCCCCCCGACATCTTTGGCTAGGAGATCGCCCTCCATCAACTTGAAATGGAGGGTGAACCCCTCTGTCAAGCCTTAGCGTATCGGGTTGCTCCATCTCCATCACGCTCGTGAAGGGACCCGGGAGGCGGAGGCGGCGACGAGGCGCCCGGCGCAGCCTGACGAAGAACTCGCAAGGATCGTCCCCGAGATGGACCGCCGCGGGAAGAGGGGCCGCTGGCAGAGGCGAGGCCGGCGCGTCGCCCCGCCCGCCTCTTCCCTGAGCGCCGTGGCCTCGTCCATGCCCTCGTCCACGACCTCGCCCCCTCCCCCTTCCCCTTGCGGCTGGCTCCGCCAACACGGGTGCAAGGGGAGGAGGGGCGCGCTGCCTGGCGGCAACCCTCGGCGCCACCGATGAAGGACCCGGATTCCCTTTCTCCATGGCTAATGGAGAGAGGGGGTCAGAGGATGAAGAGGAGGAAGAGATGGAGGAGTGTGGGTTCCCGTCTCCCCCGCTCTTGCTCCTTATAAAGGAGCAGGGTGGGGACTTGACCGCCCCGCTCAACCAATCAGGGCGCAGGGAGGCCAGGCGACCGGGGCTAGCCTGCTGCCTCGACCCGCGACGACCCGGTTTCCTTCCTCCACCGCCCGCAACTCCAGGTGCATGGAAGCCGCGTGGCTGACGGGCAGAACCGAGGCGAGGGATGAGGTGATCTCTCCCCCACCCCGTGATCGTGGGGAACGGGCGCCTCGGAAACCATGCCTCGGCCCCGTGCAGCGAAGGAGCCACGCCTCCCTCCACTTATGAAGATGGCACGAACCGTCCCCATTTATTGCGACATGACGCATGCCTGTAGGGCTCGGCCCCGCGCACGCCACCCACGTCACGCACGCCTCTCCCCACGATGCCGCGTTCGTTGCGTATCGTTCGGAGAGGGTGTGGCATACGCAGAAAAGGATGCAGCGTGACCCAGGCCGCGCGTGCCCGTGCACTGTTTTTGGCCTGGCCCAACAGCGCTCGGCACCGTGTATGGCCCAGGCCCGGGGGCTCTTGTCGGTGTACTAAAATAGGGGTACCTTAGTACCCCGAACTTGTGCACGGGCAGTCGTAGCACCCCGCGGCAAGGCCTGCCAGGCGATCGCCAAGACCCTCCATGGTCCCCTCTTGGGCCATTCAAGGACAAAGTATTTGAGCCAAGGCCCCGGCAAGAGGAGCTTGCTGGGAAGGCCACCCGAGGAGAGCGAGGCCCTGGCAAGAGGAGCTTACCGGGACTGCCGCTCGAAGCACAAGACCCCGACAAGAGGAGCTTGCCGGGAAGGCCATCCACGGCGCGACAAGGACCCTGCCACGGCGCGCCCCGCGCCCCGGCAAGGCCCAGTGAGCAACAAGCTCCCGGACGCGACGAGACATCCACCGCGGCAAGGCGCTTGCCGCGGCAAGTTACCACCTTGTGCCTGCGCTCCAGCTCACCCACCAACGTGTCGCTCTGGGGGCATCCCAGGCGCACGTGGCGGGAGGCTGTGCAACGAGGGGCATGCGGTGGCGAAGCGAAGCTGACAGAGTAGCCATCGTGGCAAACGGTGGCGCTCCTGACGGTCCACCTCTCTGCACCGTCTGGGCGACGCGGACGGGCATTTAATGCCCTTGTCCCCCACCGTCAGAGTTAGGTATGATAGCACTGTACAGCCACTGTGCAGGCAGCTGTACCCACTACAGTATTCTACCATTTTTGCCCCCACCTACGCTGCCACCTGTGGGTAACCCCTTGAGCATATAAAAGGAGGCCCCATGCGCATGTAGGGTAGGGGACCGATCGTCACGCTTGACCTCGCCAGCGGCTCGTGTGTACTGTAGCACCGCGCGCTCCCGAGCAAGAACACAATACCATCCACCAAGCAGCAGTAGGATTTTACGCATCCTTGCAGCCCGAAGCTGGGTAAAATCCCTTGTGTGCACCGCCTCGATCTGCTCTTTGTGCAACCTCTGCCCCCCGCCGAACCAGTAAGGGGCTCGGTCCCCATAGGTGTTCGAGGAAGCCGATTCCCCCTGACATCTTTGGCTAGGAGATCGCCCTCCATCAACTTGAAATGGAGGGTGAACCCCTCCGTCAAGCCTTAGCATATCGGGTTGCTCCATCTCCATCACGCTCGCGAAGGGACCCGGGAGGCGGAGGCGGCGACGAGGCGGCCGACGCAGCCTGACGAAGAACTCGCAAGGATCGTCCCCGAGATGGACCGCCGCGGGAAGAGGGGCCGCTGGCGGAGGCGAGGCCGGCGCGTCGCCCCGCCCGCCTCTTCCCTGAGCGCCGCGGCCTCGTCCACGCCCTCGTCCACGACCTCGCCCCCTCCCCCTTCCCCTTGCGGCTGGCTCCGCCACCGCGGGTGCAAGGGGAGGAGGGGCGCGCTGCCTGGCGGCATCCCTCGCCGCCACCGATGAAGGACCCGGATTCCCTTTCTCCATGGCTAATGGAGAGAGGGGGTCAGAGGATGAAGAGGAGGAAGAGATGGAGGAGTGTGGGTTCCCGTCGCCCCCCCTCTTGCTCCTTATAAAGGAGCAGGGTGGGGACTCGACCGCCCCGCTCAACCAATCAGGGCGCAGGGAGGCCAGGCGACCGGGGCTAGCCTGCTGCCTCGACCCGCGACGACCCGGTTTCCTGCCTCCACCGCCCGCAACTCCAGGTGCATGGAAGCCGCGTGGCTGACGCGCAGAACCGAGGCGAGGGATGAGGCGACCTCTCCCCCACCCCGTGATCGTGGGGAACGGGCGCCTCGGAAACCATGCCTCGGCCCCGTCCAGCGAAGGAGCCACGCCTCCATGCCTCCCTCCACTTATGAAGATGGCACGAACCGTCCCCATTTATTGCGACGTGACGCATGCCTACAGGGCTCGGCCCCGCGCACGCCGCCCACGTCACGCACGCCTCTCCCCACGATGCCGCGTTCGTCGCGTATCGTTCGGAGAGGGTGTGGCATACGCAGAAAAGGATGCAGCGTGACCCAGGCCGCGCGTGCCCGTGCACTGTTTTTGGCCTGGCCCAACAGCGCTCGGCACCGTGTATGGCCCAGGCCCGGGGGCTCTTGTCGGTGTACTAAAATAGGGGTACCTTAGTACCCCGAACTTGTGCACGGGCAGTCGTAGCACCCCGCGGCAAGGCCTGCCAGGTGATCGCCAAGACCCTCCATGGTCCCCTCTTGGGCCATTCAAGGACAAAGTATTTGAGCCAAGGCCCCGGCAAGAGGAGCTTGCTGGGAAGGCCACCCGAAGAGAGCGAGGCCCTGGCAAGAGGAGCTTACCGGGACTGCCGCTCGAAGCACAAGACCCCGGCAAGAGGAGCTTGCCGGGAAGGCCATCCACGGCGCGACAAGGACCCTGCCACGACGCGCCCCGCGCCCCGGCAAGGCCCGGTGAGCAACAAGCTCCCGGACGCGACGAGACATCCACCGCGGCAAGGCGCTTGCCGCGGCAAGTTACCACCTTGTGCCTGCGCTCCAGCTCACCCACCAACGTGTCGCTCTGGGGGCATCCCAGGCGCACGTGGCGGGAGGCTGTGCAACGAGGGGCATGCGGTGGCGAAGCGAAGCTGACAGAGTAGCCATCGTGGCAAACGGTGGCGCTCCTGACGGTCCACCTCTCTGCACCGTCTGGGCGACGCGGACGGGCATTTAATGCCCTTGTCCCCCACCGTCAGAGTTAGGTATGATAGCACTGTACAGCCACTGTGCAGGCAGCTGTACCCACTACAGTATTCTACCATTTTTGCCCCCACCTACGCTGCCACCTGTGGGTAACCCCTTGAGCATATAAAAGGAGGCCCCATGCGCATGTAGGGTAGGGGACCGATCGTCACGCTTGACCTCGCCAGCGGCTCGTGTGTACTGTAGCACCGCGCGCTCCCGAGCAAGAACACAATACCATCCACCAAGCAGCAGTAGGATTTTACGCATCCTTGCAGCCCGAAGCTGGGTAAAATCCCTTGTGTGCACCGCCTCGATCTGCTCTTTGTGCAACCTCTGCCCCCCGCCGAACCAGTAAGGGGCTCGGTCCCCATAGGTGTTCGAGGAAGCCGATTCCCCCTGACATCTTTGGCTAGGAGATCGCCCTCCATCAACTTGAAATGGAGGGTGAACCCCTCCGTCAAGCCTTAGCATATCGGGTTGCTCCATCTCCATCACGCTCGCGAAGGGACCCGGGAGGCGGAGGCGGCGACGAGGCGCCCGACGCAGCCTGACGAAGAACTCGCAAGGATCGTCCCCGAGATGGACCGCCGCGGGAAGAGGGGCCGCTGGCGGAGGTGAGGCCGGCGCGTCGCCCCGCCCGCCTCTTCCCTGAGCGCCGCGGCCTCGTCCACGCCCTCGTCCACGACCTCGCCCCCTCCCCCTTCCCCTTGCGGCTGGCTCCGCCACCGCGGGTGCAAGGGGAGGAGGGGCGCGCTGCCTGGCGGCATCCCTCGCCGCCACCGATGAAGGACCCGGATTCCCTTTCTCCATGGCTAATGGAGAGAGGGGGTCAGAGGATGAAGAGGAGGAAGAGATGGAGGAGTGTGGGTTCCCGTCGCCCCCCCTCTTGCTCCTTATAAAGGAGCAGGGTGGGGACTCGACCGCCCCGCTCAACCAATCAGGGCGCAGGGAGGCCAGGCGACCGGGGCTAGCCTGCTGCCTCGACCCGCGACGACCCGGTTTCCTGCCTCCACCGCCCGCAACTCCAGGTGCATGGAAGCCGCGTGGCTGACGCGCAGAACCGAGGCGAGGGATGAGGCGACCTCTCCCCCACCCCGTGATCGTGGGGAACGGGCGCCTCGGAAACCATGCCTCGGCCCCGTCCAGCGAAGGAGCCACGCCTCCATGCCTCCCTCCACTTATGAAGATGGCACGAACCGTCCCCATTTATTGCGACGTGACGCATGCCTACAGGGCTCGGCCCCGCGCACGCCGCCCACGTCACGCACGCCTCTCCCCACGATGCCGCGTTCGTCGCGTATCGTTCGGAGAGGGTGTGGCATACGCAGAAAAGGATGCAGCGTGACCCAGGCCGCGCGTGCCCGTGCACTGTTTTTGGCCTGGCCCAACAGCGCTCGGCACCGTGTATGGCCCAGGCCCGGGGGCTCTTGTCGGTGTACTAAAATAGGGGTACCTTAGTACCCCGAACTTGTGCACGGGCAGTCGTAGCACCCCGCGGCAAGGCCTGCCAGGTGATCGCCAAGACCCTCCATGGTCCCCTCTTGGGCCATTCAAGGACAAAGTATTTGAGCCAAGGCCCCGGCAAGAGGAGCTTGCTGGGAAGGCCACCCGAAGAGAGCGAGGCCCTGGCAAGAGGAGCTTACCGGGACTGCCGCTCGAAGCACAAGACCCCGGCAAGAGGAGCTTGCCGGGAAGGCCATCCACGGCGCGACAAGGACCCTGCCACGGCGCGCCCCGCGCCCCGGCAAGGCCCGGTGAGCAACAAGCTCCCGGACGCGACGAGACATCCACCGCGGCAAGGCGCTTGCCGCGGCAAGTTACCACCTTGTGCCTGCGCTCCAGCTCACCCACCAACGTGTCGCTCTGGGGGCATCCCAGGCGCACGTGGCGGGAGGCTGTGCAACGAGGGGCATGCGGTGGCGAAGCGAAGCTGACAGAGTAGCCATCGTGGCAAACGGTGGCGCTCCTGACGGTCCACCTCTCTGCACCGTCTGGGCGACGCGGACGGGCATTTAATGCCCTTGTCCCCCACCGTCAGAGTTAGGTATGATAGCACTGTACAGCCACTGTGCAGGCAGCTGTACCCACTACAGTATTCTACCATTTTTGCCCCCACCTACGCTGCCACCTGTGGGTAACCCCTTGAGCATATAAAAGGAGGCCCCATGCGCATGTAGGGTAGGGGACCGATCGTCACGCTTGACCTCGCCAGCGGCTCGTGTGTACTGTAGCACCGCGCGCTCCCGAGCAAGAACACAATACCATCCACCAAGCAGCAGTAGGATTTTACGCATCCTTGCAGCCCGAAGCTGGGTAAAATCCCTTGTGTGCACCGCCTCGATCTGCTCTTTGTGCAACCTCTGCCCCCCGCCGAACCAGTAAGGGGCTCGGTCCCCATAGGTGTTCGAGGAAGCCGATTCCCCCCGACATCTTTGGCTAGGAGATCGCCCTCCATCAACTTGAAATGGAGGGTGAACCCCTCCGTCAAGCCTTAGCATATCGGGTTGCTCCATCTCCATCACGCTCGCGAAGGGACCCGGGAGGCGGAGGCGGCGACGAGGCGGCCGACGCAGCCTGACGAAGAACTCGCAAGGATCGTCCCCGAGATGGACCGCCGCGGGAAGAGGGGCCGCTGGCGGAGGCGAGGCCGGCGCGTCGCCCCGCCCGCCTCTTCCCTGAGCGCCGCGGCCTCGTCCACGCCCTCGTCCACGACCTCGCCCCCTCCCCCTTCCCCTTGCGGCTGGCTCCGCCACCGCGGGTGCAAGGGGAGGAGGGGCGCGCTGCCTGGCGGCATCCCTCGCCGCCACCGATGAAGGACCCGGATTCCCTTTCTCCATGGCTAATGGAGAGAGGGGGTCAGAGGATGAAGAGGAGGAAGAGATGGAGGAGTGTGGGTTCCCGTCGCCCCCCCTCTTGCTCCTTATAAAGGAGCAGGGTGGGGACTCGACCGCCCCGCTCAACCAATCAGGGCGCAGGAAGGCCAGGCGACCGGGGCCAGCCTGCTGCCTCAACCCGCGACGACCCGGTTTCCTGCCTCCACCGCCCGCAACTCCAGGTGCATGGAAGCTGCGTGGCTGACGCGCAGAACCGAGGCAAGGGATGAGGCAACCTCTCCCCCACCCCGTGATCGTGGGGAACGGGCGCCTCGGAAACCGTGCCTCGGCCCCGTCCAGCGAAGGAGCCACGCCTCCACGCCTCCCTCCACTTATGAAGATGGCACGAACCGTCCCCATTTATTGCGATGTGACGCATGCCTGCAGGGCTCGGCCCCGCGCACTCCACCCACGTCACGCACGCCTCTCCCCACGATGCCGCGTTCGTCGCGTATCGTTCGGAGAGGGTGTGGCATACGCAGAAAAGGATGCAGCGTGACCCAGGCCGCGCGTGCCCGTGCTTTTTTTGGCCTGGCCCAACAGCGCTCGGCACCGTGTATGGCCCAGGCCCGGGGGCTCTTGTCGGTGTACTAAAATAGGGGTAGCTTAGTACCCCGAACTTGTGCACGGGCAGTCGTAGCACCCCGCGGCAAGGCCTGCCAGGCGATCGCCAAGACCCTCCATGGTCCCCTCTTGGGCCATTCAAGGACAAAGTATTTGAGCCAAGGCCCCTGCAAGAGGAGCTTGCCGGGAAGGCCACCCGAAGGGAGCGAGGCCCTGGCAAGAGGAGCTTACCGGGACTGCCGCTCAAAGCACAAGACCCCGGCAATAGGAGCTTGCCGGGAAGGCCATCCACGGCGCGACAAGGACCCTGCCATGGCGCGCCCCGCGGCCCGGCAAGGCCCGGTGAGACATCCACCGCGGCAAGGCGCTTGCCGCGGAAGTTACCACCTCGTGCCTGCGCTCCAGCTCACCCACCAACGTGTCGCTCTGGGGGCATCCCAGGCGCACGTGGCGGGAGGCTGTGCAGCGAGGGGCATGCGGTGGCGAAGCGAAGCTGACAGAGTAGCCATCGTGGCAAACGGTGGCGCTCCTGACGGTCCACCTCTCTGCACCGTCTGGGCGACGCGGTCGGGCATTTAATGCCCTTGTCCCCCGCCGTCAGAGTTAGGTATGATAGCACTGTACAGCCACTGTGCAGACAGCTATACCCACTACAGCATTCTACCATTTTTGCCCCCACCTACGCTGCCACCTGTGGGTAACCCCTTGAGCATATAAAAGGAGGCCCCATGCGCATGTAGGGGAGGGGACCGATCGTCACGCTCGACCTCGCCAGCGGCTCGTGTGTACTGTAGCACCGCGCGCTCCCGAGCAAGAACACAATACAATCCACCAAGCAGCAGTAGGATTTTACGCATCCTTGCGGCCCGAAGCTGGGTATAATCCCTTGTGTGCACCGCCTCGATCTGCTCTTTGTGCAACCTCCGCCCCCCGCCGAACCAGTAAGGGGCTTGGTCCCCATAGGTGTTCGAGGAAGCCGATTCCCCCCGACATCTTTGGCTAGGAGATCGCCCTCCATCAACTTGAAATGGAGGGTGAACCCCTCCGTCATGCCTTAGCGTCTCGGGTTGCTCCATCTCCATCACGCTCGCGAAGGGAGCCGGGAGGCGGAGGCGGCGACGAGGCGCCCGGCGCAGCCTGACGAAGAACTCGCAAGGATCGTCCCCGAGATGGACCGCCGCGGGAAGAGGGGCCGCTGGCGGAGGCGAGGCCGGCGCGTCGCCCCGCCCGCTTCTTCCCTGAGCGCCGCGGCCTCGTCCACGCCCTCGTCCACGACATCGCCCCCTCCCCCTTCCCCTTGCGGTTGGCTCCGCCACCGTGGGTGCAAGGGGAGGAGGGGCGCGCTGCCTGGCGGCAACCCTCGCCGCCACCGATGAAGGACCCGGATTCCCTTTCTCCATGGCTAATGGAGAGAGGGGGTCAGAGGATGAAGAGGAGGAAGAGATGGAGGAGTGTGGGTTCCCGTCGCCCCCCCCCCTCTTGCTCCTTATAAAGGAGCAGGGTGGGGACTCGACCGCCCCGCTCAACCAATCAGGGCACAGGGAGGCCAGGCGACCGGGGCCAGCCTGCTGCCTCGACCCGCGACGGCCCGGTTTCCTGCCTCCACCGCCCGCAACTCCAGGTGCATGGAAGCCGCGTGGCTGACGCGCAGAACCGAGGCGACGGAAGAGGCGACCTCTCCCCCACCCCGTGATCGTGGGGAACGGGCGCCTCGGAAACCGTGCCTCGGCCCCGTCCAGCGAAGAAGCCACGCCTCCACGCCTCCCTCCACTTATGAAGATGGCACGAACCGTCCCCATTTATTGCGACGTGACGCATGCCTGCAGGGCTCGGCCCCGCGCACGCCATCCACGTCATGCACGCATCTCCCCACGATGCCGCATTCGTCGCGTATCGTTCGGAGAGGGTGTGGCATACGCAGAAAAGGATGCAGCGTGACCCAGGCCGCGCGTGCCCGTGCACTGTTTTGGGCCTGGCCCAACAGCGCTCGGCACCGTGTATGGCCCAGGCCCGGGGGCTCCTGTCGGTGTACTAAAATAGGGGTACCTTAGTACCCCGAACTTGTGCATGGGCAGTCGTAGCACCCCGCGGCAAGGCCTGCCATGCGATCGCCAAGACCCTCCATGGTCCCCTCTTGGGCCATTCAAGGACAAAGTATTTGAGCCAAGGCCCCGGCAAGAGGAGCTTGCCGGGAAGACCACCCGAAGAGAGCGAGGCCCTGGCAAGAGGAGCTTGCCGGGACTGCCGCTCGAAGCACAAGACCCCGGCAAGAGGAGCTTGCCGGAAAGGCCATCCACGGCGCGACAAGGACCCTGCCACGGCGCGCCCCGCGCCCCGGCAAGGCCCGATGAGCAACAAGCTCCCGGACGTGACGAGACATCCACCGCGGCAAGGCGCTTGCCGTGGCAAGTTACCACCTCGTGCCTGCGCTCTAGCTCACCCACCAACGTGTCGCTCTGGGGGCATCCCAGGCGCACGTGGCGGGAGGCTGTGCAGCCAGGGGCATGCGGTGGCGAAGGGAAGCTAACAGAGTTGCCATCGTGGCAAATGGTGGCGCTCCTGACGGTCCACTTCCCTGCACCGTCTGGGCGACGTGGACGGGCATTTAATGCCCTTGTACCCCGCCGTTAGAGTTAGGTATGATAGCACTGTACAGCCACTGTGTAGGCAGCTGTACCCACTACAGCATTCTACCATCTTTGCCCCCACCTACGCTGCCACCTGTGGGTAACCCCTTGAGCATATAAAAGGAGGCCCCATGCGCATGTAGGGGAGGGGACCGATCGTCAGGCTCAACCTCGCCAGCGGCTTGTGTGTACTATAGCACCGCGCGCTCCCGAGCAAGAACACAATACAATCCACCAAGCAGTAGTAGGGATTTACGCATCCTTGCGGCCCGAAGCTGGGTAAAATCCCTTGTGTGCACCGCCTCGATCTGCTCTTTGTGCAACCTCCGCCCCCCGCCGAACCATTAAGGGGCTCGGTCCCCATAGGTGTTCGAGGAAGCCGATTCCCCCCGACATCTTTGGCCAGGAGATCGCCCTCCATCAACTTGAAATAGAGGGTGAACCCCTCCGTCAAGCCTTAGCTTCTCGGGTTGCTCCATCTCCATCACGCTCGCGAAGGGAGCCGGGAGGCGGAGGCGGCGACGAGGCGCCCGGCGCAGCCTGACGAAGAACTCGAAAGGATCGTCCCCGAGATGGACCGCCGCGGGAAGAGGGGCCGCTGGCGGAGGCGAGGCCGGCGCGTCGCCCCGCCCGCCTCTTCCCTGAGCGCCGCGGCCTCATCCACGCCCTCGTCCACGACCTTGCCCCCTCCCCCTTCCCCTTGCGGCTGCCTCCGCCACCGCGGGTGCAAGGGGAGGAGGGGCGCGCTGCCTGGCGGCAACCCTCGCCGCCACCGACGAAGGACCCGGATTCCCTTTCTCCATGGCTAATGGAGAGAGGTGGTCAGAGGATGAAGAGGAGGAAGAGATGGAGGAGTGTGGGTTCCAGTCGCCCCCCGTCTTGCTCCTTATAAAGGAGCAGGGTGGGGACTCGACCGCCCCGCTCAACCAATTAGGGCGCAGGGAGGCCAGGCGACCGGGGCCAGCCTGCTGCCTCGACCCGCGACGGCCCGGTTTCCTGCCTCCACCGCCCGCAACTCAGGTGCATGGAAGCCGCGTGGCTGACGCGCAGAACCGAGGCGACGGATGAGGCGACCTATCCCCCACCCCGTGATCGTGGGGAACGGGCGCCTCGGAAACCGTGCCTCGGCCCCGTCCAGCGAAGGAGCCACGCCTCCACGCCTCCCTCCACTTATGAAGATGGCACGAACCGTCCCCATTTATTGCGACGTGACGCATGCCTGCAGGGCTCGGCCCCGCGCACGCCACCCATGTCACGCACGCCTCTCCCCACGATGCCGCGTTGGTCGCGTATCGTTCGGAGAGGGTGTGGCATACGCAAAAAAGGATGCAGCATGACCCAGGCCGCGCGTGCCCGTGCACTGTTTTGGGCCTGTCCCAACAGCGCTCGGCACCGTGTATGGCCCAGGCCCGGGGGCTCCTGTCGGTGTACTAAAATAGGGGTACCGTAGTACCCCGAACTTGTGCACGGGCAGTCGTAGCACCCCGCGGCAAGGCCTGCCATGCGATCGCCAAGACCCTCCATGGTCCCCTCTTGGGCCATTCAAGGACAAAGTATTTGAGCCAAGGCCCCGGCAAGAGGAGCTTGGCGGGAAGGCCACCCGAAGAGAGCGAGGCCCTGGCAAGAGGAGCTTGCCGGGACTGCCGCTCGAAGCACAAGACCCCGGCAAGAGGAGCTTGCCGGGAAGGCCATCCACGGCGCGACAAGGACCCTGCCACGGCGCGCCCCGCGCCCCGGCAAGGCCCGGTGAGCAACAAGCTCCCGGACGCGACGAGACATCCACCGCGGCAAGGCGCTTGCCGCGGCAAGTTACCACCTCGTGCCTGCGCTCTAGCTCACCCACCAACGTGTCGCTCTGGGGGCATCCCAGGCGCACGTGGCGGGAGGCTGTGCAGCCAGGGGCATGCGGTGGCGAAGCGAAGCTGACAGAGTAGCCATCGTGGCAAACGGTGGCGCTCCTGACGGTCCACTTCCCTGCACCGTCTGGGCGACATGGACAGGCATTTAATGCCCTTGTCCCCCGCCGTCAGAGTTAGGTATGATAGCACTGTACAGCCACTGTGCAGGCAGCTATACCCACTGCAGCATTCTACCATTTTTGCCTCCACCTACGCTGCCACCTGTGGGTAACCCCTTGAGCATATAAAAGGAGGCCCCATGCGCATGTAGGGGAGGGGACCGATCGTCACGCTCGACCTCGCCAGCGGCTCCTGTGTACTGTAGCACCGCGCGCTCCCGAGCAAGAACACAATACAATCCACCAAGCAGCAGTAGGGTTTTATGCATCCTTGCGGCCCGAAGCTGGGTAAAATCCCTTGTGTGCACCGCCTCGATCTGCTCTCTGTGCAACCTCCGTCCCCCGCCGAACCAGTAAGGGGCTCGGTCCCCATAGGTGTTCGAGGAAGCCGATTCCCCCCGACATCTTTGGCAAGGAGATCGCCCTCCATCAACTTGAAATGGAGGGTGAACCCCTCCGTCAAGTCTTAGCGTCTCGGGTTGCTCCATCTCCATCACGCCCGCGAAGGGAGCCGGGAGGCGGAGGCGGCGACGAGCCACCCAGCGCAGCCTGACGAAGAACTCGCAAGGATCGTCCCCGAGATGGACCACCGCGGGAAGAGGGGCCGCTGGCGGAGGCGAGGCCGGCGCGTCGCCCCGCCCGCCTCTTCCCTGAGCGCCGCGGCCTCGTCCACGCCCTCGTCCACGACCTCGCCCCCTCCCCCTTCCCCTTGCGGCTGGCTCCGCCACCGCGGGTGCAAGGGGAGGAGGGGCGCGCTGCCTGGCGGCAACCCTCGCCGCCACCGATGAAGGACCCGGATTCCCTTTCTCCATGGCTAATGGAGAGAGGGGGTCAGAGGATGAAGAGGAGGAAGAGATGGAGGAGTGTGGGTTCCCGTCGCCCCCCCTCTTGCTCCTTATAAAGAAGCAGGGTGGGGACTCGACCGCCCCGCTCAACCAATCAGGGCGCAGGGAGGCCAGGCGACCGGGGCCAGCCTGCTGCCTCGACCCGCGACGGCCCAGTTTCCTGCCTCCACCGCCCGCAACTCCAGGTACATGGAAGCCGCGTGGCTGACGCGCAGAACCAAGGCGACGAATGAGGCGACTCTCCCCCACCCCGTGATCGTGGGGAACGGGCGCCTCGGAAACCATGCCTCGGCCCCGTCCAGCGAAGGAGCCACGCCTCCACGCCTCCCTCCACTTATGAAGATGGCACGAACCGTCCCCATTTATTGCGATGTGACGCATGCCTGCAGGGCTCGGCCCCGCGCACGCCACCCACGTCATGCACGCCTCTCCCCACGATGCCGCGTTCGTCGCGTATTGTTCGGAGAGGGTGTGGCACACGCAGAAAAGGATGCAGCGTGACCCAGGCCGCGCGTGCCCGTGCACTGTTTTGGGCCTGGCCCAACAGCGCTCGGCACCGTGTATGGCCCTGGTCCGGGGGCTCCTGTCGGTGTACTAAAATAGGGGTACCTTAGTACCCCAAACTTGTGCACGGGCAGTCGTAGCACCCCGCGGCAAGGCCTGCCAGGCGATCGCCAAGACCCTCCATGGTCCCCTCTTGGGCCATTCAAGGACAAAGTATTTGAGCCAAGGCCCCGGCAAGAGGAGCTTGCCGGGAAGGCCACCCGAAGAGAGCGAGGCCCTGGCAAGAGGAGCTTGCCGGGACTGCCGCTCGAAGCACAAGACCCCGGCAAGAGGAGCTTGCCGGGAAGGCCATCCACGGCGCGACAAGGACCCTGCCACGGCGCGCCCCGCGCCCCGGCAAGGCCCGGTGAGCAAGAAGCTCCCGGACGCGACGAGACATCCACCGCGGCAAGGCGCTTGCCGCGGCAAGTTACCACCTCGTGCCTGCGCTCCAGCTCACCCACCAACATGTCGTTCTGGGGGCATCCCAGGCGCACGTGGCGGGAGGCTGTGCAGCCAGGGGCATGAGGTGGCGAAGCGAAGCTGACAGAGTAGCCATCGTGGCAAACGGTGGCGTTCCTGACGGTCCACTTCCCTACACCGTCTGGGCGACGCGGACGGGCATTTAACGCCCTTGTCCCCCGCCGTCAGAGTTAGGTATGATAGCACTGTACATCCACTGTGCAGGCAGCTGTACCCACTACAGCATTCTACAATTTTTGCCCCCACCTACGCTGCCACCTGTGGATAACCCCTTGAGCATATAAAAGGAGGCCCCATGCGCACGTAGGGGACGGGACCGATCGTCACGCTCGACCTCGCCAGCGGCTCGTGTGTACTGTAGCACCGCGCGCTCCCGAGCAAGAACACAATACAATCCACCAAGCAGCAGCAGGGTTTTACGCATCCTTGCGGCCCGAAGCTGGGTAAAATCCCTAGTGTGCACCGCCTTGATCTGCTCTTTGTGCAACCTCCGCCCCCCGCCGAACCAGTAAGGGGCTCGGTCCCCATAGGTGTTCGAGGAAGCCGATTCCCCCCGACACCATGCATACCCCGGTTCTTATATAATCGCATGGGAATTCGGACACACTCCAGACCGTCAGGTCCCGAGGCTGAAGCAAAAAGGTCGGCCATGACAAACGATCTACAATCCGGGCTAGAAGGCATTACAAATGTCAATTAAATTACATAGTCATTCTGACTGATTGTATTCCTCTTCAATACCATCTAACAGGTTGTCTAATTTACAGTCCTGCTGGGAATACTTTGCGGCCAATTCTACTTGGTTGTATACTAAGCTTACAGGGATCTCCTTCCCATCGGGCCCCAGAGGACCGACCTCGGCCATGTGGTTGGGGTCAGCCTTTGTGTACCGCGTCTTCAGCATGGCCCAGGCCTCCCTAGCGCCTTGACGGCAGGCCGATATCTTCCACAATCGGAAGCGCTGCCGCGCTCCCTTCAGCTTCTCTGCCAGCTCTCCAGGACCTTCGGGCATGGAGATGGATGGCCACAAGGCCTGGGCGACGCCTTGCATCGCCTGCCGAACTCGCTCGTGCAGTTGTGAGAGCTCGGGAAGAAGGTCACCCATAGAACCGGGCATCTCCTCTGCAGGACGACCTATTAACACACCTACAGACATTACTCTGTTAGTCGACTTCCCCGCCGAACTCTTTTTCAAAGGTTCGTTCAAGCACTTACTAAATTTGCCGCGCCGAAGCCGCTGATTCTCCTTAACGGAGTCTGACAGCTGGGCACGGACATATTTTAGCTCGACGCCCAGCTTGGTGTTGGCATGTTGGAGATCATTCTTCTCTCGCCTCACCCTTGTCAGCATGCTCTCACCAGCCTTTAACTGGCGTAGGATTTGTTGCCTTTCCGGATCTAATCCGGCGCCGTCTGCAATTTCGTTTGTCAGACTTGCACATACGCCGCACTTCACAAAATACTTATATATTGAAAGTATATATTACCAACGGGGGTCTCCTTGGGCTCCCATGTCGCGGCTAGTCCGGCCTCAAGTTGGGCTTTGCACTCTCCTAGCTCCTAGGACAGTTGGGTACTCTTTTCCGCAAGACCCTGCATTATTAAATGATCCTTAAATCTGTTCTTTTAACTTCTTCAAGTCTCGGGGGCAACTGATATATATATATATATATATATATATATATATATATATATATATGTATATATATATATATAACCATTAAAATTTCTCACCCTTATGTCTTTTACATATTGCTCCGTGGCTCTGGCTAGACCATTTTGAGTGGCACGGAGGTACGCATCTCCCGAATTAAAGGCATCCAACGCCTCTTGGGAGAAACGAGCGTCGCGGAGAACTGTCCGGAGACGCCTATGGTTCAGGGCACTCTCCACCTCCGAATTAGTGGCAGACAACCTGTCCACATCCTCCGTCGGAGGAGTGTCCGGTACGCGCCTCGTGTTCGCCTCCGCCTCCGGACCAGGCTTTGGAGCCTGTCTGGTGGAGGCGCGATTGGCAGCCTCTCCGGATATAGTCCGGCGAGGTCTCTTCGTCCTAAAGAGAGCATGAGTGTTAATATTCCTTGAAGGTATAACACATGGGATAAGAGGGCGCGCTATACCTTTGCGCTGACACCTCAGTCCGGATTGCACCTCTCTTCTGCCCACGGGGCCCTGCAACCCCTTGTTGGCTTGTCGCCGCAGGTTCGGCCTTCCGTCTCAAAAACCTCCCCTGCAAAGCACAGTTGTAATCAGGAAACTGAAAACACGAGAGGGTGGACCCCTTTTCGGGGTACCGGGACTTTGATCTCAGTTACCTGGGAGGCCGGGATTAGCCCTGGGTAATCGGCCGTAATGGCCACCAAGGCGTTGTCCTTGCTCAATTGATGGAACACTCCATCAATCAGCTCCACAGACAAGTCCGGATCCTCTTGGGAGGCCGGGTCGAGGGACTGTCCTGGATCCTTGGGCTGTGGAGGAGGGCTGTTTATTTCTTTAACAGCCTGGCGCAGTTCCTGCGTTGAAGTCGTTAGACTGTATACTTAAACGATGGGAATATAAAGCGGATGGGCAAGTAAAAGTGTCCACTTACCCAACTCGGAGGATTGTACATAGTAAATCCGACCTGTGGGTTGACGCAGAGAAAATCCTCCTATTCTCCCTTGTACAAAGCAAACAAGATCTTTGTGAGGGAGGCAGCCGAATCCGGTCCCTTACGACCGTGACCGGTGGCGTCATCCTCCCCGTTGAAGTCCCACATGGGGTGGCCTCTATACTGAAGCGGCTGCACCCCCCGCATGATGCATGCGGCCATGACTCCTATCATGCTTAGTCCGGAATGAGCTAATAATCTTATCCATCCCATCAGGTAAAGGACGTTCCTGTCACTTTCCCTCTAAGGGCTCCGTGGACGCCGGCTGAGGCACTTCTTCAGGGGAGCAGTGTCGAACTCAGGAAGGCCGATCCGAACAGGGTCCGGCAGCGGGACGTCCTCTATATATAACCATTCCGAAGGCCAATTCTCGGACGCCTTCTTTGGGGTTCCGGATAGATATCCGGTCCCGGCGATGCGCCAAACTTCGGCTTCGCCCACTTGGTATATTGACCCCTCCTGAGAACGGGGCACCAGGCATAACAGCCTCTTCCACAGCCCGAAATGAGCCTCAACACCCAAAACAGCTCGAAGAGGGCTACGAAGCCCGCTATATGCAATACGGAGGCAGGCGTAAGATTGTGTAGCTGGAGGCCATAGAACTCCAGGAGCCCCCGGAGAAACAGATGGATTGGAAATCCGAGCCCTCTTATTAAATAAGGGACAAGGCATACCCGCTCTCCTTTGGAGGGATTAGGGGCACTCTCCGCTTGCTCTCCGCCATTATAGGTGGCAAGACTGGCTCGAACCGGGACCATATAGGCCGGAGGGAGAAATCCCTTGGTCTGGAGCATCACTAGCTCGCTATGCGGGATGGAGCATCTCTCCCAATCTCCAGGCTGAGGGCCGGAAGGGCGAGAGGAGGAGTTGCGATGGCTGGCCATGGTGGAATGGACCTTTGTCAGATGCGCTCTGATGAACACTCGCGGAGGGGGTAAGGTGTGGTTTGGATCTAAATCCACGCCCCCTTAAATAGGCGGCTCATTTACGCGACTAGGTGTGTGAATGTAAAAACACCCAGACTTTACGTATTCGTTTGACATGTGGGAGATGGCCATTATTGGGCGTAGAAGCCAAGCAGCGCAACGTTTACAAGAAACCGGACTTTATTCAACAGGTACACGGAATTTGGAGGAGAACCCGACTTGCAATGCCGAAGACAATCTGCGCGCCGGACTCATCGTCATTGAAGCATGGTTCGGGGGCTACTGAGGGAGTCCCGGATTAGGGGGTGTTCGGATAGCCGGACTATACCTTCAGCCGGACTCCTGGACTATGAAGATACAAGATTGAAGACTTCGTCCTGTGTCGTGAAGGGACTTTCCTTGGTGTGAAAGGCAAGCCTGGCGATACGGATATGTAGATCTCCTACCATTGTAACCGACTCTGTGTAACCCTAACCCTCTTTGGTGTCTATATAAATCGGAGGGTTTTTAGTCCGTAGGACAGAACAACAATCATACCATAGGCTAGGTTCTAGGGTTTAGCCTCCTTGATCTCGTGGTAGATCTACTCTTGTACTACCCATATCATCAATATTAATCAAGCAAGACGTAGGGTTTTATCTCCATCAAGAGGGCCCGAACCTGGGTAAAACATCGTGTCCCCTGCCTCCTGTTACCATCCGCTTAGACGCACAGTTTGGGACCCCCTACCCGAGATCCGCCGGTTTTGACACCGACACTCTGCACATACATTACACTTCCGATGGAAGTCGTTCCTTGACTATGTTGACCACGCCGTGTTCCATTGCATGCATGTGTCCATGGGCGTGGTGCATCCCCACTGTCAGCCTCTCACGTACGGTCATCTTTCGATGACTCTCGGTTGTTGACCACGTTGACCACACCGTGCCAAGCGCACCAAAGGCTGGTGGACGACAGCGAGGCCCTAGACTGGAACAACCCAGAGATGGGGAAGACAGGGCAGTGGAGTTGCAGATGGAGAGGAGTGGGAAACTTGATTGGTTCGGGTGCGCGGCAGCACAGCCGCGGTGCTGCCCATGGGAGATAGGAGCAAGAACAGAGGTTGAAGAAGGAGCACGGCTGTTGGATAAACATCCAATGGTCCAACTACTAGAATCATTTGTTGATTAAGTTGAAAAAGCCCTGCGTACACGTCCGCTTAGTAGGCCCACAAGTCAGCCACCAAATCTGATTGGTCCCAGCTGTCAACGGGAGGAATACTTTTTTTCGCATAACAAGGAGGCACTTCCTTCTGTGCGAAGATACAGCCGGTGGGTCCCAGCTGTCAGGTGGAGGAAAGATTTTTTTAGCTCAATAAGGAGGAACTTTCCTTGCGTGCGACCATGGACCTCGTGGGTCCTAGCCGTCAGGCTCTCCACGTACAGTCCTCTTCCGATGACTCTCGTTTGTTGACCACGCCGCACCAAGCGCAGCGAGGCGGTGGACGATGGCGAGGCCCCGGACGGGAACGACTCAGAGATGGGAAGACGCAGCATTGGAGTCGCAGATTGAGTGGAGGATAAGGATTATAACTGGTTCGGGTGCGGCATGGGGGCTGCAATCGGTGGAGAATAACAGGAGGTGTGGACGGGTGGAGGGATAGCCTGGCCGGCGGTGGGGTAGCGTGCTAAGCAGAGCCGCTAGCCGCTAGAGGCCGGACCAGGCGGTCCCGGCGACCACTACAAAAAAATACACTTCCGTGATGATACGTGTTTGTCATAGTAGGTCGCGTTCTTTGTCATGCGTGTACATCCATGACAAATTTATGACAGAATCAAGATAGTCATACCTGTGCTGTCGTAGAAGTGTTCCATGACATTACCGAAATTATCATCATGGAAGTGTCCACTTCCATGACGATAAATCACGCGTCATAGAAGTGCTTTCGTCAAGGGTGACCGACATGTGGCATCCACCGTAACGGAATGTCGTTAAGCTATCGGGTCAGGTTTTGGATCCGATAACCCATTAACAGCCCCAACCAATGGGGATTTTCCACGTGTAAAATTATCATTGGCTGGAGGAAACACATGTCGGCTCATCGTTGGGACAGATGTCATCCACTCATTGGACAGAAGATGCCTCTGATACGCCGACACATGGCACGGCCCAATAGAGGCCCATTCCTGTGAAAAGGCCGGCCCGTTTGACTTGGTCAAAAGGTGGCGGGCCGGCCAATGGAAAGCCTGTTAACGGCCTGTTCGCATATAGCCCATTTACAACCCGCTAACACAAGGCCCCTTACGCCCTATCCAAATTAGGCCCAGTAGCGTCATCTGGGCCATCCAATATGATTCCAGCCCGTTTTCACTTCTGGCCCATGTATGGCCCATGACGTCTTTCGGCCCATATGAGGCCCTATGTAACTCTTGGCCTATTAACGGCCCGTGGTGAAACTGGCCCATAATGAACAGTGTATCACTTTACACCCATTAACGGCCCGTGGTGAAACTGGCCCGTAATGAACAGAGTATCACTTTATACCCATTAACGGCCCATTATTCCGTTGGGCCGTTTCCAGCCCATGATATCTTTCGGCCTTCTCAGAGCCCATTTATTCTTGGGCTCATTTCCAGCATTCGTTTACCTACGGCCCGTTACTGTCATTTTCTACCTAAATTTAGCCCGTGGTTACAGTCGGCCCGTTTGTGGTCCGTTAATACGTTGGGCCGTTTTCATAGTGTCATCAAATACGGCCTATTAATGATGGCCCGTTATGGTCTGCCCATGAACGGACGATTCCAACTCTAGCCGGTTTACGTCCATAATGCGGCCTCTTATTGGCCCATGTTTGGCCAATCGATCATACGGCCCGTATAAGGCCCATTGATGACACGACCCGTAGAAGGCCCATTGTTTCTATGGCCCGTTGAAGGCCCATTGTTTCTACGGCCCATAGAAGGCCTACTGTTTCTACGGCCCGTAGAAGGCCCACTGTTTTTATTGCCCGTAGGAGGCCCAGTGTCACTACAGTAAATATTAGCCCATGGTTATTGTGGCCTAGTTTTAAAAAATAGGTTATTGCAGCCACTAGCAAACCGCGGGAAAAGAACTGCACTGACTACAAGCAAACAAGTAAACAAGGCTACAAGGAAATAAATAAGCAAGCAACTTATGCTAGGCTATCACGGCTATTACACATATTACATCCACTGGGCATCAAAGTTCGCCACCAGTGCAAATATAGGGAACAAAGCAGCATATAAACGCCGCAACAAAACAAGTCCTGAACTGAAACCACTTTAGAAGAGTTCAAGAAACAATATCCTGGGTACCCATAATGCAGGTAAGATGCTTAGCAAGCTTATTAACTTTATCTTGTTTGGCGCTTAAATCCTCCAGCGCTTGCTGTTGCACAAGAATTCGGCAGGGACTTCCTCAGTCCTTCGGCATCTTGCCGCAGCACAGCTGACTGATGCCTTTCAGCTTGTAGCTGAGACTGAAGAAGCTGAAGTGATTCAGGCAGCGGGTTCGAAGAGCTTGGGCCAGCGGTACTGTCCAGTAACTCGAACACTACATCAACGCAGGACTGTGGGGTTTTCTCACTGTCTACAAGATCGTTTTTATCACCTTTCTTGGAGACCAACAGGGTTGTCTCACTATCTTGAACCTTATCTGCATTACTTTCTCTACCATTGCATAGTGGGGTGCTCTTCTCCAATATTCTGTTTGCATACTACAAGAGAAACAAGCAGACACATCATAGGTTTAGCTTGTAGTATACGAAACTCATTTTGGTAAACCGGTTCAGTAGTAAGGTGGACAGGATAACTGCATGAAACAAACATATATCTATGTACTATGGTCACTGTATTGTCCATATCATTCTAGTTTATGTTTCCTAATCAAGATAGAGACACGGTTCAACTCATATATTTTTAAGACACAGCAGCATAGACAAAATATAAGTGTGAGAAAATACACACCATTGGTAACACTTGTAATGTGCATCACATGAGAACATAACTGTTTATACAACTTAAATTGAAATCAACATAGAGCAAGAAGTTAGAACAATAATCCAGTTAAAGAAATAGGTTTAAAACATACCTGTTGCGCCATTGGAGTTTAATTTGGATCCTTCAAATTCAAAAGTAGTTGGTATGAGTAAATACAGTGATACAACAGCAAAGCAGTATGGACCATAGCTACGGAATCTGACCTGAGAACAGTTGCTCTTCTGCTTTAAACATGGAGTTTGGGTTAGCTGTGGTGGTCTTCGTGCTTTGGGCACTGGAGTAGCTTTACAAACTGCTCGTGTGGGGGTACTCTATGGTGGACATGGTGCTTTGTCAACTATAAGTGGGTTACTATCCGCTGAGGTTGCGGTTAGATGGGTTGTAGCTGGTTCTCTGCCCAACGGTGTAAGTGTGCAATCTGGAAGAGTCTCGATTATGTGTGGTGGGGCTAGTTTTTGGGCCAGTACAACCATGGTTCTATCTGCATCGACGGGTAGCACTGTCTTTTGTGAAGAACAGATTTTTGCTCCCTTAGATACTTCCATCACCCCCTCCCATTCAAATGGTTGATAAACAAGAAAAGAAATTGAACGTACAGACATTGTATGATAGACAGATGTGGTAATTCACATATATGTTGTCTAACCAAACAGGACATCATGACACAATTTCACAAATATGATGCCTAACCAAATAGGATAGCATGACACAGTTTCAGATATATGATGGATAACTTAACAGGATATAATGGCATAATTCAACATATGATGAGTACCTAAACAGGATGACATGACAAAACTATATGATGTCTTTCTAAAATAGGTTGGGATGATATAATTCACATACATGTTGTCTAAGTATACAGGATGGCATGATATAATTGACATAATTGATTCGTATACTTAGCAGCTAGCACTCGCATGTATGATCTCTAAACTAAGCAGATAGAATTCAATATTGTGCATATGATGTCTAAACTAAGCAATGCAAGACACCATATGCATCATATGAGAAATATAAACATTGCAACTTAGAGCATACACCTCAGGTGGGATATAAGACTGGTCATCTATCTCTGAATCCTCCTCTGAGGAGCTCCCTGTAACCATCGAGATATATGCTTCAACAGGTACCATTGCCTGCTCTGAAGACCTTGTTTTCACTCCAGATTTGTCCATAACCGGCTCAAATGGCTGATACACATGAAGAGTAGTTCAATATACACAAATTGTCGACAAATGGAATACGTAATGAAAAAAAAGATGGCATGAGATAATTCACATATATGATGCCTGGCTCCATGGCGGTGCATAATTCACATATATGATAACTGGCTGAAAACCATGGCATTGCATAATTGACATATCTGATATAGAAAGCAAATAGGAGGCATTCACATAAAGAATGTCTAATCTAAGCAGATGGCATGGCAATGCAAGACACCATATGCATGATATGAGCAATATAACCTAGCCAAGTTAGAGCATGCACCTCGGGGGGGAATACGACTAGTCATCTCTCTCTGAATCCTTCTCTGAGGAGCTATCTGTAACCAGCAAGAAATCTGCATCGACAGGTAGCACTGACTGCTCAGAAGACCTTGTTTTCACTCCAGATTTTCCCATGACCGACTCAAATTACTGATGCACAGGAAGAGTAGATGAATGTATAAAAATTGTTGGGAAATGGAATACATTATGGAAAAAATATGGCACGATACAATTCACATATACAATGACTGGCTAAACAGGATGGCATTGCATGATTCACGTATATGATGCCTGGATAAAGAAGATGGCATTGCATAATTCCCATATACTCCCTTATGACATAAGATGTATAATGTAAGCAATGCAAGGCGCCATATGCATGATATGACCAACATCAGCATGCCAGGTTAGAGCAAACACCTCAGGTGGTAAACAGGCGTGGTCGTCTCCTTCTCAATCTCCATCTGAACAGTTATCTTCCTCTGGAATACAATCTGGAAATGCAGGAGGGGGGGCACTTCGCCCACCATGTAGCGGCGTCTGCATGACATTATATTCGCACGCAACGGTCTTCTCGTTTTCTCTACATGTTCAGTACGATTGTGTACAATATCTGACATTCATAATAAAAAATAGTTAGATTTTGTAAGGCCTAAGGGGTGCATGCAAAAATCAAGACTGATGGTAGCAAACGAGTGGATGGATCCAAAACTAATGATAGGAGGTAGATTATAGCTTCAGTTTAAAAAGATAGACAATGGATCATCTATTGTTTGTTGCCCACCCAACATGAACCACATAGAAGACCCCAGATGAACCAGATAGTAGACATATAATATTCGTTTTGGCTCGATATGAGACCCATGGGCAATTCAAAACTCAAGATTGAACGATAAAGTAGCAGGTATAATAACCGATGCATAACGTAAGCAAACACGAAAGACTGCGACCTCTCTTCTGGAACTGTGTAGTCCTTAGGTTCATCTGCTCACTCGATGATGATAATGCAGTTGGCGTGGCTGCCGGCAACGGGGAAGATGATCTGAGGCGGCGAAAGGAAGTCTGCAGGGGGATCTCTGCTGCAGGGAACGCTTCTGTCGATGGTGCACCTCAGGTAGGGTGGATGACGGCACGGTAGGAGCAGGACATAACACAGAGTTTTCTTTGACGCCTATCTGAAAATGAAGTAAATCTGTAAGGGCTCCTTAGAATTGGAGGATTCTATAAACGCAGGGAGAGGAAAAACACAGGAATAGGATAGGAATGCATGTGCAAAACATAGAATTTGGAAACATTGGATTTCAGTCAACCTGGGTGTTTGTCTCACATGAATTGGAAGACCAAAGGAATGGAGAAACAAAGTGATGCGACGAGTGTACAACCTCTTTGGCATAGCCTTGTGGACTTCAGCATCATTGGGTTGGACGTGGAGGATGGTGATGATGCTGGTGTGACTGTCGGAGGCGGGGAAGAAGATCTGAGGCCTCTGGAAACAGCGCCGAGGGTACTGCTCCGCTGTGATGGACGGTTCCGTCGTTGGAGCAGCTCCGCTAAGGTGTACGGCGACGAGGCTGAAGCATGACAAGACAGACAACATTAATCTGAGGTGGGACCCTAATATCATCTGCAATAGATGATGTAAAATACATCACCAAAAGTGCTAGATGTAAAACCCATCAACCGCGCCACGGCCGGTCCGACAGATGTTGTAAGTACTGTTCACTCTGAACTTAACAAAAGAAAATGAACTTCACAGTCGAAACTGAATTTTACTATCGAAACTGATTGAACTAGTAACAGAGCATTGCAATAGATGATTAGGGCATTCGAGCACTAGTAGCAAAGAAGCAGTGACCTAAATCAGCAGACGCTCGAGCAGGGAACGCACTAGCAGAGAGCAAGTCGTGCAGAAGCACAGTGAGCGAGTGCTAAAGCAGCAACTCCTGTAGCTGCCGGAGGTCGTGGAGCAGCAGCAGTGCAAGCTAAAGCAAGAGCAGAACAACAGCATGAACGAAAGCAGGAGCAGTGCAGCAGCGCAACCGACAGCAAGAACAGAGCCGCAGCGCGAGCGAGAGCCAGAGCAGCTGCAACTAGTGTCGTTGTGGAAGTCGCCACTGAGGAAGCAACGACATGAGGGAGAGACATCGTGGATGATGTGGCCGGCGACGGCGCCGTTGATGGAGACAGGCCATGTCTGCTCGGTATCGAGCACCGGCAGCCCCGTGACATCGAATAAAAGATAAAATGCAGCAGTGAGCGTAAAACCTCCTTGGTGGCGCCGAGTTGGCCTCGGCTTCATCGGAGGAATTGGTGAGGGTGTTGCCGTTCCGGTGGGGCAGGTCAAGAAGGCGCTGTGGGGATTGAGGTGGCGCGATAGACGAGGCGAACATCGGGGCAGCACCTTGGAGGTGGAGGACGGGGCGGCTGATCCGGTGGGACGATGAGATCGACAATGGATCCTCATCCGGTGCGGCGGATGAGGGACGGCGAGCTGTTGCGGTGGACGACGTAGTCGGGGAAGAGTCTCCGGCTGGGCGGCGGTCGGGAGGCCGAAGGAGGAGCGTGGGGTTTTGCGGGTTTTGGTGGCCTCGGTGTACGAATGGGGGGACAAAGGGGTAGGGGAGACAAGCTTAGGGACGCGCTTGTCCGAAATGTAGGGTAAGTTACCAGCGTACCACCACCGGTTTTGACACCGCGACGTGGAGCTTCATTTCCGGCTGAGGGGTAGAAGGGGAATTTCACGTGTCTTGGCTGCGGGAGCGATTTCGGATGAGGATGGAGTTGTCGCGCGCGTCGAAATTTCGGGATAACAAGGCGCGGTGTGGGTTGAAGAAGCGGGAGTTTCAAAGCAGGCGAGACAAAAGATACTCGAGCTCTAAAACTTCGGGATAACAAGGTGCGGATTCCTTGTTCGCCAGAACAAACTTAACGTGTAAAAAAACAATTCATACAAGACATAAGAGAGTCATGTCCCCTTTTACTATATTGCTATAGATGCCATTCAAAAAACTACATGAAAAATGTAAAAAAAATCGGGAGAACAAGATTACCCTGCATAGTACCAAATCGATTCGCACTTCCCTCAATAACAACAAAAAACAAATCAATTCGCACCAAAGAAAGAGTAATGTCCCTTTTTATATGATTACGGATGCCATGATCTCTAATTTCAATTTTTGAATCCACGTTATGTTGAATTTGAAAATATCGTTAGGTGACCTTGCGGTTTATAATTGATGTAGTCGTACATTTTGATCTTCCATCATATATGAACATTTTACTCCACCATGTGAACATATATATTGTCATCTACCATATGGACTAAATTTGAATCAATTTTCCTTATTTGAATACGATTGTTGTCAAGTTATACAATAATTTAAATATTACCTTGATAACAAAAACAAACATATAGCAGTAATAATATTTCACTATGAACTACATGTACCATACGCTCTCCAATTAAAATATTTGTATCCATCTTATGTTGAATTCAAATCATAGTACATTATTGGTCTAGGTAGCGAGATGTTTGGGATAATCTAAACCCTGTTTTCATACGTATAATTTTTGGCTAAATAGGGACAAGTTTTGGTATAAGCCTCTTGCAAAACTGGAGATTCTCTCAACAAGCCTCGTGGTTCCGAGAGGGAACGTGTCACCTTTGTGTGCGAAACGATATACGCTGCCTCCCCCCTGATTTTATTTACAGAGGCAACATAGAACTATATGAGTGCCCTGTTAAATTTGGCCTTTTTATACATTAATTGAGTTTCTGGACTTTTAATGTGCATAATCTAAATATGAATTGCATGCACATGCTCCGGTGCACCAAAGTGGGTTGAAAAATCATATGTGTGTCCTTGGTTGAATTTCTAGGTCCCATGGAAGAAATGAGAATGAAATTCAAACATCTGGCCATCATGACTCGGCCGAGAACATCGAGAAACTTTGATTTTAAATTTATGTAAATCCAAAACTCGCCTGGAAATCATGAAACTTGGCATGGTGTCATGTCATGGCACTAACATGTTGTGGTAAAAAATTGGGCCGATTTGGAAGCTCATGGTTCTAAGAGGGAACGTGCCACCTTTGAGTGTGAAATGATATATGCTGCCCCCCTTGAGTTTCTTAACAAAGGCAACATAGAACTACATTAGTGCCCTGTTAAATTTTCAAATTATTCCGGGTTCGTTTGTCGTTTTTTATACATTAATTGAGTTTTTGGTCATTTAGTGTGCATAAGTAAAATTTGAACTACAAGCACATGCTCTCGTGCACCAAAGTTGGTTGAAAAATCACATTTGTGTCCTCGGGTGAATTTATAGGTCCGATGCAAGAAATGAGAATAAAATTAAAACATCTAGGCATCGTGGCTCGGGCGAGAACATTGAGAAACTTGGTTTTAAAATTCTTGTAAAAACACGTTTGAAAATCATGAAACTTGGAATGGATGTCATGTCCTGGTACTACCATGTTGTGGTAAAAAAATTGGCCGAATAGGAACAGATTTTAGTATAAGCTTCTCGCAAACCGAAGCTTCTCTCAAGAAGGCTCGTGGGTCTGAGAGGGAACGTGCCACCTTTGAGTGTGAAACGATATACGTTGTCCCCCATGAGTTTATTTACAAAGGCAACATAGAACTACAGGAGTGCCCTGTTAAATTTTGGAATTATTCCGGCTTCGCATGGCCTTATTTACACATCAATTGAGTTTTTGGTCATTTAATGTGCATAATTCAAACTTGAACTACAAGCACATGCTCCCGTGCACCAAAGTTGGTTGAAAAATCACATTTGTGTCCCCGGGTGAATTTCTACTCCCTCCATCCATCTATATAGGTTCCAATGCGTTTTTCGAGGCTAACTTTGACCAAACGTTAGAGCAATAATATATGACATGCAATTTACACAAAGCATACCTTCAAATTTGTATGTCAAAGGAGCTTCCAATAATATAATTTTCATAGTATACATCTCATATGCTATTAATCTTGTCAATAGTCAAAGGCTATCTTGAAAAACACATTAGGCCCTATATAGATGGCAAAGCACGGTCGTGAAACTAGAAGTGATCAAGAAGTGATCCTAAAGCAACCTACGTCAAACATTACTCCAACACCGTGTTCACTTCCCGGACCCCGCCGAGAAGAGACCATCACGGTTACACACGCGGTTGATGTGTATTAGATAAGGTCAACTTCGGGTTTTCTACAACCGGACATCAACAAATTCCCATCTGCCTCATAACCGCGGGCACGGCTTTCGAAAGATAAAACCCTGTAGGGGTGTCCCAACTTAGCCCATTATAAGCTCTTACGGTCAACGAAGGATATTACTTCTACCGGGAAGACCCGGTCAGTCTTGGAATCCCGGACTACAAGACATCTCGGCATTAATAAAACAAGTCCAGCAAAGCCGCCCGATTGTGCCGACAAATCCTGATAGGAGCTGCACATATCTCGGTCTCAGGGAACATCCGGATGAGACTAGCTACGAGTAAAACCAGGCCTCGAGTTTCCACGCGGTGGCCCCTCAGGCAGCTCAGTTCGGGCCAGCACTTAGACAAGCACTGGTCCGGGGGGGGCTAAAATAAAGATGACCCTCGGGCTCGCGAAAACCCGGAGGAAAAAAAAGGAGTAGGTGGTGGCAAATGGTAAAACCAATGTTGAGCCTTGCTGGAAAAGTCTTATTCAAAGTGAACTATCAAGGGGGTCCCATAAATCACCCAACCGTGTAAGGAACGCAAAATCCGGGAACATAACACCGGTATGACGGAAACTAGGGTGGCAAGAGTGGAACAAAACACTAGGCAAAAAGGCCGAGCCTTCCACCCTTTACTAAGTATATAGATGCATTAATTAAATAAGAGGTATTGTGATATCCCAACAAGTAAACATGTTCCAACAAGGAACAACAAGTCCATGTTCCAACAAGGAACAAACTTCATCTTCACCTGCAACTAGCAGCGCTATAAGAGGGGCTGAGCAACGCGGTAACATAGCCAAACAACGGTTTGCTAGGACATGGATGGTTAAGGGCTGACATGGCAAAAATAGGAGGCATGATATAGCAAGTGGTAGGTATCGTAGCATAGGCATAGCAAAAGAGCGAGCATCTAGCAAGCAAAGATAGAAGTGATTTCGAGGGTATGGTCATCTTGCCTGCAAGGTTCTCAGAGTTGTCAAAAGCTTGGTCCTCGAAAGCATTCTCAACAGGTTCCTCGTTCACGTACTCGTCTCCCGGCTCTACCCAAAGCAATAACACAAGCAAAGAAACAAATATCAACCACGATGCCATGCACAACCAACATGATGCAAAACATGGCATGATATGCGAGATGTGATATGCAATGCATATGCGTGCTCCGGAAGGACAAGGATGAACAAGGCATAATCTTGGCAAACCAAGTATGCCACTGGATAGGTGAGGTGATTTCGGTTGAAATCGATATAAAGATCACCGGAATCGGATGCACGGTTTGCAAATGGCAAGCAAAACAAGAATGACAATAATCTGCCATTAACAGCATGATGCTACTTAGCAAGCAACAAGAAATTAAGCTACTGCACCCAAACATATCAACAAAGCATATTACAGTAATCTACCCAAGATGCTCGACAAAAGATGAACACTGAGCTATGGCTAAATCACACCAGAACAGGTTCAAACAAGCATGGCCAAAGTACAAAAGATAACAGATTCCCAGACTTGGTGAAAATAACATGCCAGAAATTAACATCAGGATGACATGTTTAGAGCAATGAAACAACATTCTACACAAATAGGATATAGCACAATAAGGCATGGCATGAATCTACTCAAAGCACTTGACAAAAGTACCTTAATGACCATAAGCCAAAAAGGATCATAAAATATAATAACACCTATGTCAATTACGCAAGTTTCGTTACAGGTTTCAGACTTAGCAGAAAACTGGACATGTCAAAAACAGATAACAAGTAGGCATGTTCGTGAGCTCGATGCACTCACTACAGAGCATTTCATGATAAACTAGGCATACATCCATCAAGAATACATGGCATAGGAACTATAAGTGGCAAGAATAACATCATAGCTTGCAAGGATCCACTACACCAAGCTTGGCAAAATCGAATAACATGTAAACAATCTGCCAGCAACATTTTGTAGCGAAAGTAGAGCTCGATGGACTCAAGCTACGTCACTTCATAAATACAAAAAAAGGCATGGATTGATAGAGCAAATCCATATGATCAAAACACTCTTACTGATCATGCTCAAAATATTCACAGATCTCTCGGAAACAAGATGAATACATGGCATGAAAATAACAGCAGTCAGGGACTTGGTGAAATTACTAAGTCTCTGAAATCATCAACATCAAGTGCCCTAGTTTGCATGCTTGTGCTAGTCACCACAGAGATCACAAAAATACATGGCATAATTATCTGGAAAGGTAACATCGCATATTACAAAACTCATGTAGGACTCAACTTCATAGGGTGCACACATCAATCATGGAAAAAATGACAAAAGTGCATGTTCAGATAAGATCCAGAAACTAACATCACATAGCCCTCTTATAACAGCATTTCGGGCATTAAAATTACCTCAAAAGAAAATGATTCAATGGAAAGGAATGAGGTACTCCTCGATACGAACATTTCGACATATTATACGCACGAAACGGAGCTACGGATGCAAAGTTATGGCACGATGAACAGGTGATGATAAAGCGAAAATATGAGGACTTGGACAAATCTCAGAGGGGGGGGGGGAGGTCAACCCCGGTGGCACGCAACCCGAGGACGGCCGGGATCTCGCCGGCGTGATCTCGGGGAGGCGGCGCGAGGGGGAATCCGGCCGGATCCGACGGATCCGGCGCCGGCGACGAGTGCGGCGGCGCGCAGGGAAGGACGCGGGGACGGGCGTGGGTGGCGAGGAGACGGCGGCGAGCGGCGGCGACCGGGGCGACGGCGCCCGGCGACGAGGCGGCGGCGAGCAGCGGCGGGGCCGGCCGGCGAGGCGAGGAGGCGCGGGCGCGCTCGGGCGGCGGCGCGGGCGTGCGGGCCGCGCGGGCGACGGCTCGGGCTCGGGGGGGCCCGCGGCGGGCCTGGCGGGCCGGCGGGGAAGTGGGGCGCGGCGCGACAAGTGGCAGGCGGCGACTGGCTGGGCGCGGCGGCGGACGGTGTCCAGCCGTCGCGGACACATCCGGCGGCGCGGGGTGGGGGGGGGGGAGAAATTGGCTAGGGTTTGATCCGGGATTGGAGGAGGGGATGCCTATATATAGGTAGAAAGAGCTAGGAAGCTCCAAATGGAGAGCTGTTTTCGGCCACGCGATCGTGATCGAACGGCGGTGGACATGGGAGTGTCTTAGATGGGTTATTGGGCTGTTTTGAAGGGGTGTTGGGCTGCAACACACACGAGGCCTTCACGGTTACCCGGTTAACCGTTGGAGTACCAAACGAACTCCGATTGACCCGAAACTTGACAGGTGGTCTACCGGTGCTATATCAGGGCTGCTTGGCAAACCTCTGTCCAATCCGAGAAAGTTTAATACCCGCTCAGGAAGAAATGTAAAAGGGGACGCCGGGGAACATAGGAGCGCCGGATTGCAAAACGGACAACGGGGAAAATGCTCGGATTCATGAGACGAACACGTATGCGAATGCGATGCACATGATGACATGATATAAAATGCATGACATGAACAAAATACACATCGAAGGGAAACCCAACCACGGAGGAAAATATCATATCACAATGCCGAAAATGGCAAGAGTTGGAATACAAATATGGCAAGTTACATCCGGGGTGTTACAACACTCCACCACTACGAGAGGATCTCGTCCCGAGATCTAGGACTGAAAGAACTCCGGATACTCGGAACATAGGTGATCCTCACGCTCCCAGGTAGCTTCTCGGTCTGCATGGTGTGACCATTTCACTTTGAGGAATTTGATTGACTTGTTGCGAGTCTTGCACTTAGTTGTCTCAAGAATAGCAACGGGATGCTCATGATAAGACAAATCTTCTTGAAGATCAATCTCTTCGAAGTTAATGATGCGCTCAGGCGACTTGAAGCACTTGCGAAGTTGTGACACATGGAAGACATCATGCACATTTGCAATGTTGGAGGGAAGCTCAAGTTGATAGGCGAGATCGCCTCGTTTGCAGATGATCTTGAAAGGACCCACGTATCTAGGGGCAAGTTTCCCCTTGATACCGAAGCGACGAGTTCCTTTCATTGGAGAGACGCCGAGGTAGACATGGTCTCCGATCTCGAATGCCACATCTCGGTGTTTGCTGTCGTAATAGCTCTTCTGGCGCGACTGCGCTGCTTTGAGGTTCTCACGAATCACCTTGCACATAGCCTCAGCCTCTGAGATCAAATCATTGCCGAGCAATTGGCGTACACCGGTTTCAGACCAGTTGAGAGGGGTACGGCACTTTCTGCCATAGAGAATCTCGAATGGGGCTTTGCCCGAGCTGGCTTGAAAACTGTTGTTATAAGAGAATTCAGCATAAGGAAGGCAATCCTCCCACTTCATGCCGAAAGAGTTAACGCAAGCTCTGAGCATGTCTTCAAGAATTTGATTGACACGCTCGACTTGTCCACTAGTTTGAGGGTGGAAAGCTGTGCTGAAGCGAATATTTGTGCCCATGGCCTTCTGAAAAGAATCCCAAAACTTGGAGGTAAAGATGTTGCCACGGTCTGAAGAGATCAATTGTGGAATGCCATGCAAGGAGACAATTCTGGAGGTGTACAGCTCTGCCAGCTGCGCTGCTGTGATAGACTCTTTGATAGGAAGAAAATGAGCCACTTTGGTGGGCTTGTCGTTGACGATGAAGATAGCATCATTTCCACGCTTGGACTTAGGAAAACCAGTCACGAAGTCCATTTCAATATGATCGAACTTCCATTTAGGAATAGCAAGAGGTTGGAGAAGACCAGCTGGTCGTTGGTGTTCTGCTTTCACCCTTCTGCAGACATCACACTCATTCACGAATTGAGCAATCTCTCGCTTCATTCGAGTCCACCAATACGACTGCTTGAGGTCATGGTACATCTTCGTACTTCTAGGATGAATTGACAGAAGAGAATTGTGCGCTTCGTTCATAATGACTTTACGAATATCTCCCTTTGGAACCACGATCCGGTCCTCGAAGAAAAGAGTATCTCTGTCATCAACTCGATAGCACTTGTATTTGGAAATGCCCTTGTCAATACCACGTTTCACCTTCTTCACCATGGTATCCAACAGTTGTGCCTCACGAATCTGTTCTTCCAAAGTAGGAGAGACGATGAGGTTGGCAAGCAAACCTTGAGGGACAACTTGGAGATTCAACTTGCGGAAAGCTTCACAAAGATCCGGTTGAAAGGGCTTGAGGATTAAGCTGTTGCAGTAAGCCTTCCTGCTCAAAGCGTCTGCAATCACATTAGCCTTGCCTGGAGTATATTCAATACTCGGATTATACTCTTGAATCATTTCGACCCATCGAGTTTGCCTGAGGTTGAGGTGGGGCTGAGTGAAGATGTACTTGAGACTCTTGTGACCGGTGAATATGTCCACTTTCCTTCCCAACGGGAGATGTCTCCATGTTATTAGTGCGTGGACAACTGCGGCCAACTCAAGATCGTGAGTGGGGTAGTTCCTTTCGTTGGGCTTCAACTGACGAGAGGTATAGGCAACAACCTTCTTCTCTTGCATTAAGACGGCACCGAGGCCCTGAAGAGAAGCATCACAGAATACCTCATAAGGCTTGGATTCGTCGGAGGAGTCAGAACTGGAGCAGTGACGAGCTTCTCTTTGAGAGTGTTGAAAGCAACGTCACACTCAGGAGACCAGACATACTTCACATGCTTCTGGAGGAGGTTGGAAAGAGGCTTTGCAATCTTTGAGAAATTCTCAACGAATCTTCGGCAATAGCTTGCAAGTCCAAGAAAACTGCGAAGCTGCTTGACATTCTGAGGGGGTTCCCAATTCAAAACTGCAGACACCCTCTCTGGATTAATAGCAATGCCCTTGGCAGAGATGATATGACCAAGATAAAGAACTTCATCAAGCCAGAATTCACATTTGGAGAACTTCGCATATAATTGATACTCTCTGAGCTTGTCGAGCACCAATCGCAAATGTTTGGCATGATCCTTCTTATTCTTGGAGAAAACCAAAATATCATCGACATAGACCAAGACAAATTCGTTGATGTAGGGGTTGAAGATGAAATTCATCAAGCGAGTGAATGCTGGAGGAGCATTGACGAGGCCGAAAGACATGACAGTATATTCATAAGAACCAAAGCTTGTTCTGAATGCTGTCTTGGGAATATCTTCTTCACGAATGCGAATCTGATTATAATCCATATGAAGGTCAAGCTTGGAGAACACCGTAGCACCTTTAAGTTGCTCGAATAGCTCATTGATGTTGGGTAGTGGGTACTTGTTCTTGATAGTCTTCTTGTTCAATGGACGGTAATCGACGCAAAGTCCGTCCGTGCCATCCTTCTTCTTGACAAAAAGAACACCACAACCTCAAGGAGAAGAACTCGGTCTGATCAGACCCAGACGCTCTTGTTCATCGATTTGTTTCTTCAATTCCTACAACTCATCTGGTCCAAGCTTGTAAGGACGCTTGCAGACGGGTTCCGTGCCAGGCTCAAGATCGATAACGAATTCAACTGGCCGGCGGGGAGGCATACCCGGAAGCTCTTCTGGAAAGACATCTTGGTACTCACAAACGACTGGAATCTGAGAGATAGCCTCCAATTCATCATTATCATTGAGAGAAAACAACCGAATGGTATCATCACGAGAGGCATAGATGATCACATCGTTAGAAGAGTGAGTCAATTGAATTTCCCTGGCAGCACAATCAAGCTGAGCCTTGTGCTTAGAAAGCCAGTCCATCCCGAGAATAAGATCAATATCCGAGTCACCAAGAACAATTGGTTTAGCCAGAAATCTATAGTCACCCATCTTGATACCGACATTCGGAACGCACATGGTAGAACTCAAATGTTTAGCCGGGGAAACAACTTGCAAAGCTTTAGGTAACACCTCTATGTCAAAATTGTGCTTCGATGCAAAAGGATATGACATGAAAGAATGCGATGCACCGGTATCAAATAAGACTTTTGCAGGATGATCATTAACAGGAAGGTTACCCATGATCACTTCAGAAGAATCCTCTGCTTGAGTTGCATTCATCATGTTCACCTTTGCAGACTTAGGATTATGCTTGACCACTGCATTGCTGGAAGATTTCACAGGAGGAGGAGGCGGAAGGCGCCTCTGATTGAAGCACTTGTTCGCATAGTGACCCTTCTGCTGACATTTGTTACAAGTCACCTCTGAGAGCGGACGATGGTAGGAGCACTTGGCCTTGGAGCTTGGTTCTGAGACTTGTTCTGATAGCCAGGGTTGGGTGGGTGGGAAGATCCACGACCACCTGAGTTCTTCTGCTGATAAGGCTGACGGAACGGAGGAGGAGGAGGCAACCAGAACTTCTATTGCTTAACTGCCACAAGTGAGGAAGAAGACGACTGAACTGCGTCCCTGACTCTCTTCTTAGATGCCTCACACTTGAGCTGAGCAGCTTCTTGTTTGAGCTCCATGTTGTAGAATTCATCATACTTTAATGGCTCGAAAAGCACGAGAGCAAGTTGCAGATCTTCTCTGAGACCACGCCTAAATTGGTAGATCATACTCTTCTCATCAGGGATGTCTTGCCTTGCAAAACGAGAGAGCTTCTGGAACTGAGTGTTGTATTGATAGACAGACATGTTGCCTTGCTTGAGATTGCGGAACTCCTCACGCTTACTCTCAACAACACTTTCTGGGATGTGGTGAGCTTTGAAGTCACGACGGAAATCATCCCAGGTAATCACACGACCTCCTCTGGAATCTTTGTATTGCTGGAACCATTCAGCAGCTTGATCTTTGAGTTGAAAAGAGGCAAACTTGACAAAGTCCTCAGGTCTGACATTGCTGCACTCGAAATGCTTGCTGATGTCCACGAGCCAATCATCTGCGTCTGTGGCCTCGACACAGTAGCTGAAGGTCTTTGGCTGATTAGCAAGGAACTGGTTGAGTGAAGTGAAGTGCGGCTGATTGTTGCCTTGGCCTTGATTCTCTTGATTACCTTGCCCTTGGTTGCGATCTTGCAAGAGCTGAATCAGAATCTGAGCGTTGGCATTTGTGGCAGTCATCAGGGCTTGCCAAGCCTCCGGAGGCGGAGGTGGTGGCAGAGGATTAGCCTGACTTCCTTCATTGCGTTCCGGATTCTGACGCGTTGGCGGAGCCATCCTGAAGAGGGTGACATCCATTAGCATCTTGACCGAGATATATTCAAGCTGAATCAAAGGAACGAAATTGCAACATATAGTCTTCACAATAAACATCCGAACGAGAATGAACGAATGAATTCCAAAGTAAAGCATCACACTTCCATAAGCTGAGAAGCCACTTAGAACAAGGTAAGAAATAAAATCAACAAGGTACGGATGTGAACAAATACTTGGTAAGGATTACCCAATCACAAACCAAATATCTGCGGAAGAAATACTAGAGCTACATGAATTCCCACTTATAAACTCCCGAAAATCTCTGGTTATGCAATCAGGTGTTGGGGATACAGGGGACACAAAATATATCACCCAAACTAACAATACCTAGATCCAGCTGTATCCATCCTTCAACACATAACCAAGAAATCCTCGGAAATCGTCTACCTCAACCTTGGAAAAGCATCCGTTATACAAGTCATGGCAATACTCTCGCACTCGCCTCAGTACTAGGCTACCAGGGTTATCTCACCAACAACTGTACAAAAGAGATTTTCGATGTCGGCGTACTAAACTCAGGTATTCCAAAACCACAACGATAAAATTATGACGACAACACATCGGAGCTCAACTCCCCGGGACACCTCCTCTAAAACCCCTGCTGACGGGAGGCAACCAAGACAATGTTGTCATCATAAAACCATCGGAACGATTCTAAGATACCCGCGTGATCCTAAATTTTTTTTTAGTGAAATTTGGGAAGAGAAGAGTCAAAACTCTATGTCAGGATGCCTTACCAGAGCGATGAGGAGACTGGGAAGTAAAAAGAATTCCTAAACTCTCCGATATATAATTCCTAAATGACTCAAAACATTTTTCTAGACATAACTCGGCCACTAAAGACGATCAAACAGTGGGGGCTCCTAAGGTCGGGGAAGGCTCTGATTACCAACTTGTAACGCCCTCGATGCGGCTATATCTCCCACGTGTCAAGGCATGACTTAGAGGCATAACCGCATTGAAAGAAATGTCGCAAATGAGGTAATCTTCACACAACCCATGTAATACATAAAGGGAAAGAGATACATAGTTGGCTTAAAGTCGCCACTTCACACAATACATAAATAAACATCCATCATACAGATTTCACTCAAGGTCCGACAACGGTACCAAAATGAAAGAAGACTACCCCAAATGCTACATAGATCCCCGGATCACCCCAACTGGGCTCCACTACTGATCATCTGGAAAAGAAACATAGTAACGGCCACGTTCCTCGTCGAACTCCCAAGTGAGCTCGGACGCGTCATCTGCACTGGCATCATTGGTACCTGCAACTGTTGTGGTAGAATCTGTGAGTCACGGGGACTCAGCAATCTCACACCCGCGAGATCAAGACTATTTAAGCTTATAGGTAGGAAAGGGTAGTGAGGTGGAGCTGCAGCAAGCGACTAGCATATATGGTGGCTACAACGCAAAAGAGAGCGAGAAGAGAAGGCAAAGCACGGTCGTGAAACTAGAAGTGATCAAGAAGTGATCCTAAATCAACCTACGTCAAACATTACTCCAACACCGTGTTCACTTCCCGAACCCCGCCGAGAAGAGACCATCACGGTTACACACGCGGTTGATGTGTATTAGATAAGGTCAACTTCGGGTTTTCTACAACCGGACATCAACAAATTCCCATCTGCCTCATAACCGCGGGCACGGCTTTCGAAAGATAAAACCCTGCAGGGGTGTCCCAACTTAGCCCATTATAAGCTCTCATGGTCAACGAAGGATATTCCTTCTACCGGGGAGACCCGATCAGTCTTGGAATCCCGGACTACAAGACATCTCGGCAGTAATAAAACAAGTCCAGCAAAGCCGCCCGATTGTGCCGACAAATCCTGATAGGAGCTGCACATATCTCGGTCTCAGGGCACATCCGGATGAGACTAGCTACGAGTAAAACCAGGCCTCGAGTTTCCACGCGGTGGCCCCGCAGGCAGCTCAGTTTGGGCCAGCACTTAGAGAAGCACTGGTCCGGGGGGGCTAAAATAAAGATGACCCTCGGGCTCGCGAAAACCCGGGGGAAAAAAAGGAGTAGGTGGTGGCAAATGGTAAAACCAATGTTGGGCCTTGCTGGAAAAGTCTTATTCAAAGCGAACTGTCAAGGGGGTCCCATAAATCACCCAACCGTGTAAGGAACGCGAAATCCGGGAACATAACACCGGTATGACGGAAACTAGGGTGGCAAGAGTGGAACAAAACACCAGGAAAAAAGGTCGAGCCTTCCACCCTTTACCAAGTATATAGATGCATTAATTAAATAAGAGGTATTGTGATATCCCAACAAGTAAACATGTTCCAACAAGGAACAACAAGTCCATGTTCCAACAAGGAACAAACTTCATCTTCACCTGCAACTAGCAACGCTATAAGAGGGGCTGAGCAAAGCGGTAACATAGCCAAACAACGGTTTGCTAGGACATGGATGGTTAGGGGCTGACATGGCAAAAATAGGAGGCATGATATAGCAAGTGGTAGGTATCGTAGCATAGGCATAGCAAAAGAGCGAGCATCTAGCAAGCAAAGATAGAAGTGATTTCGAGGGTATGGTCATCTTACCTGCAAGGTTCTTAGAGTTGTCAAAAGCTTGGTCCTCGAAAGCGTTCTCAACAGGTTCCTCGTTCACGTACTCGTCTCCCGGCTCTACCCAAAGAAAGAACACAAGCAAAGAAACAAATATCAACCACGATGCCATGCACAACCAACATGATGCAAAACATGGCATGATATGCGAGATGTGATATGCAATGCATATGCGTGCTCCGGAAGGACAAGGATGAACAAGGCATAATTTTGGCAAACCAAGTATGCCACTGGATAGGTTAGGTGATTTCGGTTGAAATTGATATAAACATCACCGGAATCGGATGCAAGGTTTGCAAATGGCAAGCAAAACAAGAATGACAATAATCTGCCATTAACAGCATGATGCTACTTAGCAAGCAACAAGAAATTAAGCTACTGCACCCAAACATATTAACAAAGAATATTACAGTAATCTACACAAGATGCTCGACAAAAGATGAACACTGAGCTGCGGCTAAATCACACCATAACAGGTTCAAACAAGCATGGAAAAAATGCAAAAGATAACAGGTTCAAAGCACTTGACAAAAGTCCCTTACTGACCATAAGCCAAAAAGGATCGTAAAATATAATAACACCCATGTAAATTACGCAAGTTTCGTTACAGGTTTCAGACTTAGTAGAAAACTGGACATGTCAAAAACAGATAACAAGTAGGCATGTTCGTGAGCTCGATGCACTCACTACAGAGCATTGAATGATAAACTAAGCATACATACATCAAGAATACATGGCATAAGAACTATAAATGGCAAGAATGACATCATATCTTGCACGGATCAACTACACCAAGCTTGGCAAAATCGAATAACATGTAAACAATCTGCTAGCAACATTTTGTAGCGAAAGTAGAGCTCGATTGACTCGAGCTACGTCACTTCATAAATACAAACAAAGGCATGGATAGATAGAGCAAATCCATATGCTCAAAACACTCTTACTGATCATGCTCAAAATATGCATAGATCTCTCGGAAACAAGATGAATACATGGCATGAAAATAACAGCAGTCAGGGACTTGGTGAAATTACTAAGTCTCTGAAATCAGCAACATCAAGTGCCCTAGTTTGCATGCTTGTGCTAGTCACCACAGAGATAAAAAAAATACAAGGAATAATTCTCTGGAAAGGTAACATGGCATATTACAAAACTCATGTAGGACTCAACTTCGTAGGGTGCACACATCAATCATGGCAAAAATGACAAAAGTGCATGTTCAGATAAGATCCAGAAAGTAACATCACATAGCCCTCTTCTAACAGCATTTCGGGCATAAAAATTACCTCAAAATAAAATTATGCACTGGAGAGAAATGAGGTACTCCTCGATACGAACATTTCGACATATTATACGCACGAAACGGAGCTACGGATGCAAAGTTATGGCACGATGAACAGGTGATGATAAATCTCAGAGGGGGGGGGGAAGAAGTCAACCCCGGTGGCACGCAACCCGAGGACGGCCGGGATCTCGCCGGCGTGAGCTCGGGGAGGTGACGCGAGGGGGAATCCGGCCGGATCCGACGGATCCGGCGCCGGCGACGAGTGCGGCGGCGCGCGGGGAAAGACGCGGGGACGGGCGCGGGTGGCGAGGAGATGGCGGGGAGCGGCGGCGACCGGGGCGACGGCGCCCGGCGACGAGGCGGCGGCGAGCAGCGGTGGGGCCGGCCGGCGAGGCAAGGAGGCGCGGGCGTGCTCGGGCAGCGGCGCGGGCGTGCGGGCCGCGCGGGCGACGGCTCGGGCACGGGGGGGGCGCGGCGGGCCTGGCGGGCCGGCGGGGAAGTGGGGCGCGGCGCGACACGTGGCAGGCGCGACTGGCTGGGCACGGCGGCGGACGGTGTCCGGCCGTCGCGGACACGTCCGGCGGCACGGGGGGGGGGAGAAATTGGCTAGGGTTTGATCCGGGATTGGAGGAGGGGATGCCTATCTATAGGTAGAAAGAGCTAGGAAGCTCCAAATGGAGAGAGGTTTTCGGCCACGCGATCGTGATCGAACGACGGTGGAGATGGCAGTGTCTTAGATGGGTTATTGGGCAGTTTTGAAGGGGTGTTGAGCTGCAACACACACGAGGCCATCACGGTTACCCGGTTAACCGTTGGAGTACCAAACGAACTCCGATTGACCCGAAACTTGACAGGCGGTCTACCGGTGCTATACCAGGGCCGCTTGGCAAACCTCGATCCAATCCGAGAAAGTTTAATACCCGCTCACGAAGAAATGTAAAAGGGGACGCCGGGGAACATAGGAGCGCCGGATTGCAAAACGGACAACGGGGAAAATGCTCGGATTCATGAGACGAACACGTATGCGAATGCGATGCACATGATGACATGATATAAAATGCATGACATGAACAAAATACACATCGAAGGGAAACCCAACCACGGAGGAAAATATCATATCACAATGCCGAAAATGGCAAGAGTTGGAATACAAATATGGCAAGTTACATCCGGGGTGTTACATATTTGGTCAAAGTTCGCATCGAAAAACGCATTAGGCCCTACATAGATGGAAGGAGGGAGTAGCTTTGAATAGCATTTTTATAGTAAAACGGGGCAAGACTCTCTCTTTGTGTGGTGTGAATAGTTCTATTTTTTTGTTTTCTTTTTGGTTGAGGGAAGTGCGAATTGATTTGGTACATACAAGTACAATATTACAGGTTAGGCTTGTCCCTAAAATTCAACCCGCACCTTGTTATATCCCGAAAATTCAGATATCGTGCTCCCAATACTGGCGCCTTCACAACCCGCGCCTTGCTATGCCGAAATTACAACGCGCGCGAAAACTCCCTCCAGCTGCCAAATCCCGACACGCGAAATCCCCCTTCTAACCCCGAGCCGAAAGGACCGCTGGTTCAAATCGGTGGGGGGTACTTTTGTAACACACCCTACATTTTGGACAAGCGCGTCCCTAAGTTATGGTTCACGCCCTCCCATCACCTCCTTTTTGCCATTCGAAATCCCGGGCCGCCATAACCTCTCCGCTCCAGCCGCGAAACCCCACCCTCCTCCGCCCGCCACCTCACCGCTGCCCAGCCGGAGCCTCTTCCCCAACGACGTCATCCCCCACAACAGCTCGACGTCCCTCGTCCACCTCCCCGGATGAGGATCTGTCGTCCATCTCGTCATCCCACCGGTTCAGCCGCCCTGTCCTCCACCTCCAAGGAGCTGCTCCGACGATCGCCTCATCTATCGCGGCTGCTCCATCCCCACAGCGTTGCCTTAACCTACTCCACCGGAACCGCAGCATCCTCACCGACTCCTCGGACGAAGCTGGGGCCTACTCGGCACCACCAAAGAGGTTGTACACTCATCGCATCACACCTTCTCCTTAGCTCGACCTCCAGACGCCGACGGTGCTCCATCCCACACCCCCATGGAGCGGCTACCTTGAAGCCGGCGCCGCGGGCGACATCTCCCACTACAAAAAAAGACACATCCGTGACATTTTGGGCTGAACGAATTTTTTTTCTGTCATACATATGACACTTCTATGACGATAATTGTGACAAAACCCGGTATCATCATAGATGTGGTGGGCTCCTACTTCTATGACAAAAAATCATGACAGAAAATGGGCTTTTTGTCCTGGGCAGGCTAGGGACGCAGCGGCATGACATTCTTTGGGCCGTCCAAGACGGAAAAAACCGTGGTAGAAGCAAGGGCGAGGAAAATTTCAGGGAGTTCCCGGTTACGGTGGGAGGTCGGGGGCCGAGCGAGGCGCGTTTCTCTTGTACACGTATGCGCGTGTGTGCGAGGCGTTGGCTCTAACTAAACCCGAGCGATTGCACTACAGGCTACGCGTTACTGAACCCGAGCGATCGATCAATGGTTGTTAATTGAACGATTCCTTCGCTACTGCTGCTAACTGAAGCCGATCGAGGCTGCCTCTGGGATGAACAGTGAGCGTTGCGGGGGAGGAGGGGGGGGGGGTTTGGATGAACAGTGAGCGGTGGCGTTGCCTCTAGATGAACAAGGCCCCGTGGTGTGGTGGAGGGCTGGATGAACAGTAGACGGCGGAGGGGTGCCTGTGGAGGGGTGGTTGAACAGGACCCCGTGGTGTGGAGGGCTGGATGAACAGTAGATGGTGGATGGGTGCCCGTGGAGGGGTGGTTGAACAAGACCCCGTGGTGTGGAGGGCTGGATGAACAGTAGACGGTGGAGGGGTGGTTGTACAGTAGCCGGTGGAGTAGCGCGCGGTGGAGGCTGGATGAACAGGAGCCCGTGGAAGCTGGACAAGGTCGACGGTGGAGATGAACAGTATCCCGTGGAGTCCTGTTTTGTGGTACGCCACACCCCTCCCGATGAACAGGATCCTCGTTTCGACCGTAGCGCTCCAATACAAGTCTGTTTCCTCCGTTTTGCGGTACGCCACACCCCTCCCGATCAATAGGACCCACGTTTCAACCGTAGGAGGTCCGTTTCCTCCGTTTTGCGATACGCCAGACCCCTCCCGATGAACAGGATCCCGTTTCGACCGTAGGAGGTCCATTTCCTCCATTCTGCGGTACGCCGGGACTCGTTTCCATCGCCTGTTCCGTCCAAGCCCTCCCGATGAACACGACCATGCATTCCGTTCCGACCCAGCCGGTTGGCTCCCACGCGTTTCGTTGCCTCCCGATGAACACGACGCATTCCGTTGCCTCCCCATGAAAACGACGCATTCCGTTGCCTCCCCATGAACACGACGGCGACGCTGTTTCTCCGTTCCGACCCAGCCATGTACACGATCCATGGCCGTACGTATGCGCGAGTAGGCGTTCGAGACCCCGCCCATATGTACACATACGTGGCCGTATTTTCTTTCTTGCACCCTGGCCGTTGTACGTACGTGTACATGCTACGTGCGCGCCTCTACTACGACACGTATGCGCCTCTACTATGACATGTGCACGCCTCTACATCCACCAGTATATATGTACGTACACGTTCGCGACCGAAATGACAACGCTACGTACGCTTCAACCAGGTGGGTCCCGACTGTCAGGCACTTCCTTGCCTGCGAAGATGTAGCTGGTGGGTCCCAGCAGTCAGGGGGGCGAATCGTTTTTTTGCCCGGACGCACTTCCTTGCGTGCGAAGGTGCTGCTGGTGGGTTCCAGCGGTCGGGGGGCTGGTGGGTCGCAGCAGTCAGGGGGATGAATCGTTTTTTTCGGACGCACTTCCTTGCGTGCGAAGATGTAGCTCATGGGTCCCAGCAGTCAGGGGGCGAATCCTTTTTTTCGCGAAATACGGTGGCCCGTCCGGTGGGTCCCCACTGTCAAGTGGAGGAATAATTATTTTGCGCGTAATAAGGAGGCACTTCCTTGCGGCTGCCTTGGACCCAGCTGTCAGCCTATCCACGTACCGTACTCTTCCGATGGAAGTCGGTCGTTGACCACGTCACGCCGCGCCGAGAGCACCAGGGCAGTGGTCTGGACGACGGCGAGGCCTAGGAAGGGGACGACGCGAAGCCGGGGAAGATGCAGCAGTGGAAGCCCGCGCGGAGAGGAGTACGAGGGTTCACTGGTTCGGCTGCGGTGTGAGGCTGCCGTCGCCGCAGAATAATAGGGGGTGTGGGTGAGTAGAGGGATGGCCTGGCCGGCGGTGGGAGTAGTACGGGGCGGTGAGGCCTCCGCGGCATCACAGCCGGCCACGGGAGGCAGGAGCACGCGACACGACCGGCGCTGCTTTGGGCGGCTGGAGCAAGAAGACCAGAGGTTGAAGAAGCACTACGGCCGTTGTATGGACATCGTAAGATCACTGCAGCTAGAAACGTTTATATTTACTAAGTTGACAAATCCCTTGGTACGCGTCAACTTAGTAGGCCCACAGCTCGGATTTGGCAGAGAACATATAGCCCATTTGTGATTTGTAAGAATGTACAGCCCATTTTTTAATTCTAATGGAATTTACTATAGCCCATTTACAGTTTGTTAAAAGTACAGCCCAACTTCTAGCTAGGACAACGATTAATAATTTCAAACAACCGCTCAAAACAGAATTCAAAAAAAATTCCCACATTTTGATGGGATCCGAAATATGTTTAGCCGAAATTTCTAGTCAGGTTAAATATAATTTCAAAATAAAGTTGTATTACGTTAAAATCCAACAAAATATTGCGGGCGCAACAAGTAATGAAATTAAAAAATTTCAAATTCCAAAAATAATATATTTTTCAAACTAATTACGTGTTTGGTGCATAGTAACTGCCAAGTTATTATAATTACATCCCATTTATTATTTCTTAAAGTCCATTTTCTTGTTAAGCCTAATGCATACCTCCTATAAAAGTTTGCAGCCCAGTGGGGCGGAGAATAACAAGTTGACCCGGATATTGTGTACAACTGTCAGGCCAGTTCCATTGCTGATGTTGAAAAAAAAGGCATGTGTAGTATAGTACAACCTAAAATTGATACTTAGCCCACATTCTGCGACGCCGGAAAGGCCCAAACAAGGCTTCTGTACAACTTTTTGAAGTCACTGAGCTGAATTAATAACTTAAGAAAAAAGTTAGATTACAGTGGAACCTAATTAAAAGCTGTCACGAGCAAATAAATAATTCAACGGGTCCCACTTGTGCGTGTGTGTGTGTGTGTGTGTGTGAGAGAGAGAGAGAGAGACCCATCGGTCGATGCTCGTAAATACATCTTTCAGCCATATGCATTGCTGATGCTCAGTAAAAACTTATATAGTTTACACAATCATATAGAACATCATAGCACACTGAACTTGCATACAAAAACTTCACGCAGGCGGCACGATCAGGATGGAAGCAGTGGATCGCTACGGGAAGGGCTATATTGAAACCAATGATGTCGTACATAACGGTTCATCGTCTTTCTTAATGACGGGGAAATATCTTGAATGTTGTGCAAAGAAAACAGACAGACAACACAATAAGTTCTGCTAGCACATTAAGTTGACCTACAACCCTTTCTAAAAAAAGTTCAGGTACAAAATTAGAACATGTCACAATCAAATGTACTGGCATATCAGTGCTTCACACCCATAGTGTCGGCGTTCTGGGAACGGGGGTCCCCAGACTTGCCTGCCTGCGGCCTGCGACGCGGCTCGACTGGGGGCCCAGCGTGGCCCATCTTCATCAACACAAGGCTCAAGACCCTCGCGAGGGGCCAAGCCTCGCGAGGCGGACGACACGGCGCTTCCTCCGGCACGGCCTCCTTAGGCTGGCTTGCGAGGAGGCAGAGAGATCAAGGTGGGGTACCTCACGAGGTGCCCGTGACGCAAGCCATGACGATCAAAGGTGCCAGGCAGGCGCCAGCCCGCGCAGCGTCCTCCCTTTCCTCTTTGGTGCAAAGGGGGCAAGCGCAGGTGAGAGGATCAAGCAAAGGCACCCATTTCGGTGCAACGAGACCAAGACCAGCTCCACGACAAGGAGGAAGTCACTGTGGAGCCCAAGCTGGCGTCATCACCAGAGCCTTTGGCAGGCGAAGACCAACTTTAGTCAGGATAAGTGTACCCGATGTTCCCCGTCAAATTGGCCAATTGTTGGCGCCCTTCCCGCTCAATATTTGGGAAGAGGCCCAGGGCCTTTGCCTATAAATAGGAGTAGCCACCCCCAGGGTAGGGGGGGAGATCGAGAGAGCAACCCGACAATCAGTTAGATAGGCAGCAGACAGAGAGAGAAGGGTGATCGAACTCCCCCCAGCAGTTCATCCCCTAGCCAAGAACAGACCCTCGCGAGGTCGTTCCCCTTTGTACTGTTCTTCCTCATCAGCCCTAGAGGCAATCCACCACACCACACTGGAGTAGGGTATTACACCACAATGGTGGCCCGAGCCAGTATAAACCCTGTGTCTCTTTTGTTGTTCTTGCAGTAGTTAGATCCTTACGAGACGTAGAGGTAGAGGGCTTGATCTCCGCGCGCACCCCAGAGTACGATCCGACATTTGGCGCGCCAGGTAGGGGTGCGCCGGAATCAGTCTTCCGCCGCTTCGCTCTCCTCCGACCACCACATCCATGTCTGACGCTCGTCGGGACCGCACCGAGCGCCGGGCCGCCATCGCCTCCTGCGTCGTCCAGACGGCCCCTGTCGGGGGGCTTCCTCGTCGTTCCCCATTGCCCGCCGTCAACGCCGCCACCGTCCCGGCGGGGAACGAGCAGCAAGCGTCCTCTCAACACCCGTCCGTGCGGCAGGATGGCTATACCGCCACTCCGTCGCTCACCCCAGCCGGTTCTTCGTCGCACGCGCTGCGCGCGCCCTTGGAGGCTTCAGCTGCGCTCATCGCGGCGAACGAGCTCCTGCGCTACCGCCCCGTCGACGATGTCTACAAGGAGTGGCTCGACCGCGTCGCCGAGCTCGTCCGTGCCGCAGGGGGCTCTCCCGCGCCTTCCGCACCACTGCGCCGCACTCCGCCCCGCAAGAGCAATGAAGCCCCGGGGGCTTTCCAGCCACCACCTCTCCAAGAAGATGCCTTGGCCCCAAGGCGCGCCGCTCCTGGGCGGAACCCGCTCCGCCATGCACCGGCCCAGCAGGAACGGAGCTGCCAAGAAGTCCCGCGACCACAAGAGGCCGCCCGGGCGCTCCTGGCCCCGGCTCGCCGAGACCCTGCTCCAGCTCCGGCACGTCAAGACCCCGCGCTGCTCCCAGCTGCAGCGCAAGGGGACCCACAAGGCCAAGCTCTCCCTCAACCAAAACCTCCCGCGGCCACCGCTGGCTGCCGCGCCTACACCCCCGAGCTGCGTAGCGTCGTGTGGCCCGGCAAGTTCAAGCCGGACCTGCCTCCTCGCGCCTACACTGAAGGAAGGTGCTCGCACGTGGCTCCTGAACCTGGACCCAGGCACGATCTCCTCCTGGGACCAGATGCATACCCGCTTCATCGCCAACTTCCAAGGTACCCGCGACCGGCCTCCCGCCGTGAGCGACATGCGCTGCATCAAGCAGCAACCTGGGGAGACCCTGCAGAACTACATCCAGCGATTCAACAGCGCGCGCCTCAAGATCCCCAGGGTGTCCGAAGAAGCCATCATTTCAGCCTTCTCTGATGGCGTGCGCGGCGTCAAGATGAAGGAGGAGCTGGCGATGCATGAAGACCTCTGCACCTCCCTGGAGCTGTTCAACCTGGCGACCAAGTGCGCCAGAGCTGAGGAGGGACGTCTCTCCCTCCTCGAGCTGCCTGCCGCAGACCCAGAAGAGAAGAAGCCCAAGGCCAAGGACGTGAAGCGCAAGGGGGCTGCCGTGCTCACGGCAGAACCGGACACCAAGCGGGGCAAGGATCTGCCTGAATCCTCCAGGGGCAGCCGGTACTGTGTGTACCACGACCTCCACACCCACAACACCAATGAATGCCAAGAACTCCGAGCCGTGCGAGAAGGAAGAGTTGGCCGGCGCCCTGACCGTGCTGACCGGGGCTACGGCCGAGGAGGAGGAAGGAACCCGGGACGCTGGGAAGACCGCGGCCCACGTCCAGGCTGGCGCGACCAACCTCGCGAGGACCGCTGGCGCGACCCGCCTCGTGAGGGGGACTGGAGGGATCAGCCTCGTGAGGATCGCCCCCACGGCAACCCAGGCCTGCCGCTGTTGCCGCCTCAGCCGAGAAGGAATGAAGACCTCACCCAAGACGAGGGGGCAGGGGGCTTTCAGGAGCCTCGCGCCATCGCCTGCATCCTGGGCGGAGCTCAAGCCCCAGCCTCCCAACGCATCTTCAAGCAGTTTGCTCGCGAAGTGAATGCAGTCCCCCCCAAGCTTGAAGCAACGCGTCCGCTCAGGTGGTCGGCCTGCACCATCACGTTCAGCTCAGCAGACTAGCTCAAATGCGCAGCCACAGCCGGAGTCCTCCCAATGCTTTGTTCCCCAGTCATCAGCAACGTTCTGGTCACCAGGACCCTCATCGACAGAGGGGCAGGGCTCAATGTCCTGTCCGTGGAAACGTTCAACAGCCTCCAAGTGCCCTATGACCAGCTTCAGCCGACCAAGCCCTTCTCCGGAGTCACCGACGGTTCCACGATCCCGATCGGGCAGGTCCGCCTCCCAGTCACCTTCGGAACCTACGACAACTACCGCACCGAGCTCATCGACTTTGACATCGCCCACATCCGCCTGCCGTACAACGCCATCCTCGGGTACCCGGCGCTGGCCAAGTTCATGGCCGTGACTCGCCATAGCTACAACGTCCTCAAGATGCCAGGAAGCGGTGGCGTCATCACGGTGCCATGTCAAGAGAAGGATGCAGTGTGTGCCTTGGAGCGAGCCTTTCAGGCCGCGTCACTAGAAGACCCAGATCGCGGAAGCAGGAGGCTTCCCGAGACCACCCCTAAGAAGAAGAAGACAGCGTCAGGCTCAGACCCTCAGGAGGCAGGCCCTTCAAGGCCCGCGTTCGCCCAGGGGGCCCTCCTTCAATCGCATAGGGAAGCACGCCTGGCGCCCTCCTCAGGCAGGGCTCGGGGGCTCTCACCTGGAGAGCCACCGACCTCGCCAAGGTCACGAGGGAGGCGCTGGGGCACCATGTGGAGGCGTGCTTCGAAACACGCTCCCCTCGGAATGAAGCCAGGAAAGGAAGGTCAGACCAGTAGGAGTTTGATAGTGAGGCCATACAAGAACTACTGGAGTCAAGGATCATGAGGGGTTGCCATCGCCCACCAGCTGTGGCTCCCCATCCAGGCGAGGATGGTGGGTTGCGCGTCTGCGTCGACATACCAGGGCTCAATCAGATTGCCACAACGGAGCACCTCTGGCCCTCACAAGTGGGGCGCTGCGGAGGGTCACCCCACAGCTATGTTCGCATGCCTTATGGCCTGTCGAGCGTGGCTGCGGCGTACTAGCGCATCATGAGGGGCATCTTGGAGGCGCAAGAAGGCAGGCGGTCCGCAGCCCTGGCGGAGATGGAGGCCGCTCACGAGGAGCCACCAGTGCCTCCGGAGCCTCCCGAGGCCCCCGAGCCTGGGGGCTCATGAGGATCAGCTTCGCAGCCTACCGAGTCTGCCGCACCAGCGCCACTGCATCAACGACATCTTCAGGTGACATCTTTTAAGTTTCATTCTCAGCTGGGAGCGCCCTCCCAGGGTTGCGTCATTCCCAGGCCGCGTGGGTCCGTCCCTGTGGCATGTATCCCTTTTTATCTTTTCAGTCGCTAGCTTGCTTTGCTGGGGGCGCCCCTCGGGCTGCATCATCCCCAGGCCGCTCGGGTTAGACCCAGCGGCGTGTATCCCTCTCGCGTTTATTTCCAGTTATGCATCATTACTCGATGCTGTCTGCGGCGCCCTTGTTCTTCATGTCGAACACTTGCACGTTAAAGGGGGGTGCCTGAGCATTGCGACTCAGGGCTCTTACTGGCTCTCCAGCCCTCACCCTCTGGCCTTGACCACGGCATCGCGACCTGGCATACCAGCGACGGCTGAGACAAGCTCGAGGGCCGGGACCCGAGGACGTAGAGTGCCGAGATCTAACCAGATTTTGCAGGAACACATCTCAAGATACGGCCCAGTGCCAGGCGCAACCCGCTAGAGGTAGGGCCTCGTGAGTCCCGCCCTGGCTCACGGGTGCCCAGATACACCTCACCTAGCTCTACCGTGCCAGCCACGTGTCAGGGCGGGGCTGTACACGCCCCGGGGGCTCCTCCCGGAGGGGAGCCCCCTCCCACGTACCAGTGGAAGAACCATGCTCCGCGCTGGCTGACGACACTGCCGAGGAGCGGCTATGCCCGCACACATACGGAAGCGCTATGCTCCGCGCTGGTGATAAACAACTGAGGGTGGCCCCCGGGCCGCGTTAACCTTAGGGAGCCCCGAGCTCAGTGGCCGGCCTCATCACAACGCCTCCCCCCGGGAGCGCCGCGCAAGGGGGCTGGGCACAGGGGCTACGACTGGGTCACGCCCAGCCGTACGCCCCAGCCAGGCCCCTCAGGCTTGGTTCGTCGCGCGTCTCTCCCCGAGCGGAGCCAAGGTACGAAGGCCGTTTGCGCATCAAGGGGGACTCCTGAGCATCGCGACTCAGGAGCCTAACTGGCTCCGTAGCCCCTCACTCCTTAGTTCCGAAAGGCTATGCTGGGTGACGTACGCGCGGGGTCGGGCTCTGCAGACGTAGAACGGTAGCCCCGCCTACATTTCATCTCGCCACCTGCTGTTCACGCGTCAAGGGGACTCCTGAGCATCGCGACTCAGGAGCCTAACTGGCTCCGTAGCCCCTCACTCCTTAGTTCCGAAAGGCTATGCTGGGTGAGGTACGCGCGGGGTCGGGCTCTGCAGACGTAGAACAGAAACGCACCTACATCGCGCTTCCCTACTTGTTGCTCGTGCGCTAAGGGGGACTCCTGAGCATCGCGACTTAGGAGCCTAACTTGTCAAGTGGCCCCTCATTCATTTGGTCCCGTCCTGGTTTCCGGTCGGGGCTGATGCTGGGTGAGGCATGCGCGTGGCCGGGATCTGCCGGCGTAGAGCATAAGCAAGTAGGGAAGAGGAACCTAAAATCCAAGGAACTTAAAAACGAATATTACAACCCATAATGTCGCCTTGGTTCCAAACGCAAATTTAAATGCCTCCTCGAGGCGTCGTGAATGTGCAGGAATCGAAAGAAGAACAGGAACGATAGCAGAGTCACTTGGCGGCAGCGGAGTCGCGTGGAGTGGCTTCACCTTGCGGGGTAGTAGGGTCGGCGGCGCCTCGCTTCGGCTTGGTGCTGAAGGCCTGGAACTTCCCCAGCAGCGCCTCCGCGTGCCCCTTCATGGCCTCGACTGCAGCAGCGGCGCCTTCGCCGCTCACCGGCTCTAGCAGGCTGTCAAGGTCGGCGCTGGGGTCGCGAAGGTAGACATGGGCGAAGACCCGCGTCAGCGCGGCGGAAGACAGGACACGCGCCTCGGCTTCGACCATGGGGACGAGTCCGAGGGCGACATCTCCGAGAGCCTTCACCAAGAAGGGAATCAGTTTGGCAGGGCCATCCCCGTCGCCAGCCAGCGGGCAGTCCAGGCCACTCTCGTAAAGCGTCTACAACGAAGCGCGGGCATCCTTCTCCATGTCCGCGAAGGCCACACGATCCTCGGCAAGGACCCGGGCCTTGGCGTCCAGCTCGACCTTCGTCGTCTCCAACTCCTTCTTCAGCGCACCCAGGTGGCTGCGGCGCTTCTTGAGCTTCGCCTCCTGGTCCTCGAGCGCCGCCTTGCGAGCCTTCACCTCCTTCTCCTGCTCTTGGCGAAAGCGAGTCTCTTCTGTAAGCTGACCACGCAGGCCTTGCAACTCGTCCTCCAGCTCCTTGCAGCGGCCGCGGAGTCTAACCGCCTCTCCCATGGCCGCGTCACGGGCAGCCTTCGCCTCAAGGGTAGCTTCCTTCTCCTCGTCACAGGCCGTCGAGGCCTGAACCAGCGCTGCCCGGATCGAGGCGTCGGAGCGAATCCACCCCGAGGCCAGCTCCAGGCGCCCGGCCACCAGGCGAGGGTCGACGCCTAGAAGATCCTGCCGCAGCCGGTCCAGTCCAGCAGCAGCTTGCTCCAGGACGGAAGAAGAAGGCGGGGAAGCGTCTGAGCGTCAGGGCGCTTCGGGGCAGCAGGAGGAGTCCCGGAACCAGCAGCCGGCGGAACAGGAGGAGAAGGTAGCGGCGGCGAGGCTGCAGTATCCCGAGGCGGAGTCTGCTGCGCCTCGCCGGCCGTAGCAGCAGCACCAGACAAGGGCACCTCTGGGGTCGACCGAGCCATGGGGGCTGCGGCCCCAGCCAGATCAGCCAAGCCCCGCAAGGGCGAGTGGGCAGGGGGAGCCTGTGCGTCGCGGTCGCCCTCCCCTGCATGTGGGGGTGTCGTCGCAGCCGGGGCCTCAGGAGCCCCCTTCAGCTTCTTTGTCGCGGGCGCCAACCTGCTCAGGACAAGTGATCGTCAAACCTCGTCAGCGGAACAAGGAACCAGGAATCAAGGATCAAGCGCTTACAGGTCGTCGGCAGAAAGCTCCGGCGGTCTCCTGCCAAACTTGAAGCCGGAGAGCCGGCTGGAGGGGTCGACCTCGGAAGCAGAAGGCGCGTCCGCGGTTCGCCGAGGAGTCAGGGCGGACCCGCGGGGGATCAACCCGGTCCTGCCCTTCTTCGGGACCGGAGGCGAGCTCCCGCTGCCCAGCACTTCGTCATCGTCATCATCATCACTCGGCGAAAGGCGGGGAGCACGGGGCTTGCGCTGGAGTGAGGGAGTCCTAGACTCTTCGTCGGTCGCCTCGGAGTCGGGGGCTGCCTCCTCCTCCTCCTCGCCCCCACCTCCGCTGGAGTCGCCGAAGACACATTCACCAGATCCTCGGGAGCCACCGCGGGCACGAGCCCGTCTCCGTTGAAGACGGACATGGACTCCACCACTTGCTCCTAGTCGTCGCGGAGGAACAAGGGCGAAGGCGCGCCCTCCGGCATCGCTGCCTCACCCCCGACCAGGGACTGGAGAACCGCAGTCACATCCCCTTCGCCCACGGCTGCGGGACTCGGGTGAGGCCTCCACATCGGAGGAGAATACCGCCGAAGCGGAGCCAGTTGGTGCTCCAGGAACTCCCTCAGCAACGACGCCCTGGTTAGCTTCGCCGCCGCCAAGTTGGCCGGCTTCAGATCGGCGTCCATCCTCGCCAGCACTGACTTCACGCGGGGATCCGTGAGCTCCGCCCGGCTCCAATCTTCCGAGCTCACGGCCGGCTCCGTGGGAAGGGCCAACCGAGGATCGACGCACCCGGCGTCCACCAGTACCCACTTGCTCCGGAAGCCCTCGATCCTCTTCCCTAGATTTGAGATGGCCATGGAGCTGTCGCACGCGACGAAGCCCGCGCATGCAGAAGGAGAACCCTTGGAGGTCCAGAGGTAGAAGTAGTGGCGCAGCAAGGCCACTGAAGGCTGCACCCCCACATGCTCCTCGCAGTAGTAGGCGAAGATCGCCAGGAGAAGAACGTAGTTGGGGTGGAGATGCAAAGCTTGCAAGTTGTAATGGCGGAGGACGACAAGGAAGAACTCAGAGAAAGGAGGCACCAGGCCCGCTGCAATGGAGCTCACGAAGAAAGGATAGAAGGTGCTCCCTTGGCCTTCAGGGACATCGGAGCTGGCCTTAAACATCTGCGCCCCGTCAATGCCCTGCGCCGCGGCCATCCGGTGCAGTAGGGTGAAGCTCGCCTTCGACACGTTGGGCGAGTCCAAAGCGGGCGAGAACCAAGCTTCAGCCGGGGTCCGGCAAGGCGCCATGGCTACCTGGGACGAATTGAGGAGCAGATCTGGAAGCTTGGAGGAAGGGAGAAGAAGCGTGAGGAAGGGGATCTGAGCAGCGGATGAAGAAGGAGAGGAACAAAGCCCGAGCAGATGCCACGCCTTTAGTATCCTGTGCGGTTGCAAAAGCGCCCGCGTCCAATCAACCGCCATGTGGCGCCCAAGGCCGCAGGCTGTTAGGGCCCGCGGCGCGTCGCCCTTGCCCTTTCGCCTCTCGGCACGGCCAAGTCCATGCGCACCTTGGGCCCGGGGGCTACTATCGGCGTTCTGGGAACGGGGGTCCCCAGACTTGCCTGCCTGCGGCCTGCGGCGCGGCTCGAGTGGGGGCCCTGCGTGGCCCATCTTCATCAACACAAGGCTCAAGACCCTCGCGAGGGGCCAAGCCTCGCGAGGCGGACAACACGGCATTTCCTCCGGCACGGCCTCCTTAGTCTGGCTCACGAGGAGGCGCAGAGATCAAGGTGGGGTACCTCACGAGGTGCCCGTGACGCAAGCCATGACAATCAAAGGTGCCAGGCGGGCGTCAGCCCGCGCAGCGTCCTCCCTTTCCTCTTTGGTGCAAAGGGGGCAAGCGCAGGCGAGAGGATCAAGCAAAGGCACCCATTTCGGTGCAACGAGACCAAGACCAGCTCCACGACAAGGAGGAAGTCACTGTGGAGCCCAAGCCGGCGTCATCACCAGAGCCTTTGGCAGGCGAAGACCAACTTTAGTCAGGATAAGTGTACCCGATGTTCCCCTTCAAATTGGCCAATTGTTGGCGCCCTTCCCGCTCAATATTTGGGAAGAGGCCCAGGGCCTTTGCCTATAAATAGGAGTAGCCACCCCCAGGGTAGGGGGGAAGATCGAGAGAGCAACCCGACAATCAGTTAGATAGGCAGCAGACAGAGAGAGAAGGGCGATCAAACTCCCCCCAGCAGTTCATCCCCTAGCCAAGAACAGATCCTCGCGAGGTCGTTCCCCTTTGTACTGTTCTTCCTCATCAGCCCTAGAGGCAATCCACCACACCACACTGGAGTAGGGTATTACACCACAATGGTGGCCCGAGCCAGTATAAACCCTGTGTCTCTTGTGTTGTTCTTGCAGTAGTTAGATCCTTACAAGACGTAGAGGTAGAGGGCTTGATCTCCGCGCTCACCCCAGAGTTCGAACCTTAAGGGTCTGCCAGAACCCGTGATCGGACACATAGCTCGGATTTAACTAGTATCTGACAAGATTCCGTTGTTACCTCAAATTAGAGCACATCCAGGCAGCCAGCCCTGCCTCTTCTCCCAAAGAAGCAGTGGCCTCCGCCGCGCAATGGAGTAGGCCCTGTGCCATCCATCGTTCCGAGCAACACGGGGAATGTCTGACGTTGACTCCTGTAATGGACTTCGTCGACGGACCCTGGCACTGGCGGCGGCGGCAGGACTTCGATTGATGGATTGACCACTTCTTCGACATGCACAAACACTCGATACAGGTACATCCCTAATGTAGTCCGCTGCGGCCTTGATGGCGACGAATAGTACAACTCCGGTTCCTGCACCGGTATCTCAACACCAATCACCTTCGGTATGGTGGACAGCTTCTTCATCCATGCCATAACCGTCAGAGCCCAGCTATGGAGGAACAAACATACTTACGAGCTCACCTCCAAGGCCGTTGATAAGCTCATTCATGGACTCGCTGTTCCAAGCACATCGAGGCAAGCCGTGGAAGGTAAGCTTTGTTAAAAACTCAAGCTTAGAGGGCACCAAGCCCCATCCTGGGTGCCACCGATCAAAGCTCACCAGCGCGCCATCGCAGAACAAAAGCCGGGAAGATTCGAACACACGACTGCAGTCGAAAGTTGTCCAGAACCTGACGAAGAAATCAGCTGGTGGTGGACAGACTTCGACGAGCAAGTCACTTATTTGGATGCCGTGCGCAATGCCAAGAGCTTTGACAAGGTCATCCGGCGAGACGGGAGGTCGGTCGCCATTGATGGTTACCATCAGCACTTTGCCGGCAAACTGGTCGTCAAGCGTCGCCATGCCAATGTTGAGCGACAGCACACAGCGACCTAAGGCAGGACGGACCTTAGGATCTCCGGCTCGGAGATTCGCGTTGACCGGCGACATGATAGTGCACTTGAGTATAGGGAGTACAGGAAAGGGATTTGGGGGAACTGGAGTAGGAATCGAGATTCTAGAGGTGGGGGAGGGGTGGGAGACTGGGGATGAAAAGGTAGCATGAATTTCGAGCACGCGCCAATATGCTCTCGGCGCGCAAGCGCACGAAAACACCGTTGGCGCCCACATGTCCGCCTAAGAGTCCTCATTCTTTCTTTTTTGGAGAGCCCGGCCTTTTTTTCAGGATATTTTGAGAGCCCGGCGTGAGAGTCATAATTGACCTGTTTGGCATTGAGTTACTACTCAGCCCATATTTAACGATACCTCACTGGCCCAAACAAGTGTACATCATCGAAAAGACACTGGGCTCAAATTATATAACTTGAAAAAAGGAGATATACTCTGAACAGTGGAGAATGGTGATGCCCTCATTTAGCCCACCAGTAGTTCGAGACAATAAACAGTTCGAAACAACGATATATACAACATTCAAACACTGACTAGTGACTACTACTGACATAAACAACAAGACACGATAGTTCATAAGAAGTCTTGCCACACCACCAAAACGCACCCATCTGCAGCGCTCAGACTCTCATGATCCAGACGAGAATGACATTCTAAACAGAAGTAACTATTACATAGTAAGAGTGACATAGACGAGGATGACCAAATGACAAGGAATATGCATAACGAAAGAAACAACTACCCATCCAAAACCAGCAGCAAAGACAACAAAGTCATTCGAAGAGATGATCCAACACCATCATAATTTGCAGCCCCGCTTCAGCGACCAGTGATGCGGAGACACCAGTACTCCACCCTTTCGATGCAACAGGCCAATTACCAATCAACCTGAAGGCTCGAACCACATCACTGCCTGTCGTAATTGAGACATCCAAGGATCAAAGTTAATCCGGATGCCTGTGTCATTCTCACCTTCTTTTGGCTGCAGGCTGTATCGTTGACAATCAGCGGAGTTTGCTCCCGGAATCCTCGGGCTCGCCGTGTAGACAAAGTTTTCCATAGCAAACAGAGCCTCTCTGCCATCAATGTCCTTGCAAACGGTGATCTCCTCGTTAATCGGATAATTGAGTCTGAGAAATAGAGAGTGTGAACCAAGGATGTTTACCCGCCTCCAACTAAAAAATCCTAAAGGCCCCAACAAGCTGGTATCCTCCTCATAGACGTAACAACCATTGTCCAGATACTCACGTATTAGACGGTGCTTGTATACAGTGGGGTTTTTGCAATATAACTTTTCTGGCTCATGTGTCCGAATAATCATCAGTTTTTGTCATCGTCTGATCGAGCGAGGAACCCGTTGTGCTTCCCTGTTTTTGGCAAAGGTGGTGTGATTACAAAGGGCAGTAACTGAAGGGACACTTCATCATATCAAAAAGGATAGGCATTGTTAATGTAAGATCAACATTGTTCAGAGTATGAGTAGGATAATGCAAGAAACAACATTGATATGTCCCTGTTGGAATTGGGAGGAAAATACAGGGAAATGTATACTGGGTTCAAAAATATAGAAGTGCCATGCATGGTTATACTCATGTTATCTCGCAGTCGATTCTTCACAGGAAACTACCATGTCATGCATGTAATGTAATCATGTTCTGTCCTCACAAACAAATTCTTCAAGGTAACTAAAAGACCATGCATTGTTATATACTCGTGTTCTGTGGGCAAAATTTTTGTGAGGATATAATTCTAGCCATTGATTGCTGAAGGGTGAATATAGGTATGTACACATGGTAAGCATTGCAGGATTTCACTACTTCCAAATATAGAGTTCTCCATATGCACATTTACTTCCCTAATGTATGGTTAGATGAAACCAACAGTGTGGTGCATGTTTCTACATCAAGAAAATGAGGAAACTAACATGGACATTGATACACACTCATATTTAGTAGTAGTATATAGATTACTGTAAATAAGGATAATATCCATATATTCCTAACCGTTTGATTATTCAGGGTACAAATTGGCTGTAATGACATGGTCACAATCACATGAATTAACTCATTCCAAATATAGTTGATTTACAGTGTCTCTAATACATTGCCATAGTTCTACTCAAATTCTTCTCAAACAGGGATATGCCAATCATCACAAAAAGTTCAAACAGTGTCATGGCGTCATCATTAACATGAGACGGAAACAACTTACACGCGTCGTCCCAGCAATACGTGGTGCCATCTGCTTTGTCGATCGCGTAGATGATGCCATTGTGTTCAATAGCATCACAGAAGTGTGTATCAGCTTTGACGATGATCCACTGCGAGCCGAGTTGTCTCCAGCTAAAGAAGGCACCAGCATAAAGATAGGCGAGTCCGCGGTCGTACAAGGCAATTAGCTTGAAGTCTGTGTAATTCGCATGTCGTGTGGGCACTTGGCATATTACAATCTTCTGCAAAACAAGGTCCATCCAACTGACGTAGTAATCTAGATGACTTGGACCGCGATGTTAATACTCTATATAATCCAACAGAGGAAGGATAATCTTGTGGGAGGTCTGGAAGTTCACGAGCACCAACTTTTTACCGTCTTCTCCGAAGGCAGCCATCCAGTGGGAGTTCATGCCGACCCAGTACATACCTGCCAAGAAGTTCCGGGCGATGGTGATCGGATCGATGTCGAGGGAAATGATGTACGGCGACCCACTACATACCTGCAAAGAAGTTTCGACTAATGGAGATCGGATTGAAGTCGAGGGGCATCATGCACGCCTCCGTATCATGGTGAGACAATCTCGCAAGACCAGATAGCAGCAAGCAGGGTGTCTTGAAAAGCTTAGGCCCCGCTTCGATGATGGCCGTGTGCATGTCCCTCGAGCATGCAGCCAGCCGCAGGGCGCTCAACATATCCATACATGAACAACAGAGGTCGAGGATGTCACTGGGGAGATTGCTCCAATCACGGCTCATATGGATGCTGCGCGGTTCGCGTTCGGCCATGGTGGAGTTTGGAAGGGGGCTTGATTTACGGGGGAGAAGGATGTTGGTGCTGGAGCGGCTAGCGAGGGAATAGTGGTACTGGGGGAGGCGAGTGAGGCGGCGGTACACGGGGGCACAATGAGATGGAGACGGAGACGGAGACGGGGACGGGGAAGGAGATGGAGATGGAGTGGTGCTATGGGAGAGGAGAGGGAGACGAGGCGAGGCGCCAATGTGCTGTACAGCAGCGGTGACAAACTGCACAGTGCACAGGGTGAGGCTGACTTTGGTAACACGAACATGCCGCCTGGACTAGTGTCAGGCGCAGGGTGTTGTCACTTCACTGTGAGGACCAGATGAATAGTATTTTGACCATCAAGTGTACCACAGTTGTACTACTACTACTAGTAGTAGTAGTAGTAGGAACATGAGTACTCCAGTATTGTATAGCGGAAATATGTCTCCCGTGATAGCATGCCTATTCACTTCATCATTCAGGTATCATCCATATTGCGAGCAGAACCAAATTCTCGTGCATGCCCAATCAACGCCCTGCCGCGATGCATGCAGTGGTCGTTCTGGTGCATCTAGGACCGCATGCAGATCGTTCCACACTTGAGAAGAGGAAAAATGGAAAGGTAGAACGCGGCAGCAAAGGAAGAGAACGGTGGCTAACGAGGCTGGGAGGGGATCGAGCAGGAAGTTAATGCTCCACGCCTAAAGGTTTTGGGAAAACCTGATTTTCATAAGGTGAATTATACTCACCTAAATGGAGGAAGTATTCCTTAACCAGAGAATGTTGTGTCTCCCACTCACGCGCTAAAAAAACTACAACACATTTTCTTATCTGCTTGCACAGGTCCCAACTATAAGGAAGGATGGGCACGTACACGAACAGGTACGACTCATCAGTCTACCCGCATAGCCTTTTCGTTTAGTCTACCTAGCCGTCTAATCAACTTCCTGCACGCCACTTGTCCCATTTACTTCTCCATCGGGAAATGATTCTCCTCGGCTTCTTCACCTCCCCTTCGTCTTCATTTGCCTCCAAACCCCACTGCGTTCACATTGTTTGAACCTCTTTAAATAATCATCTACTACTTAAGTTAGACTAGCCATCTAATCCTAATTCTCCAAACCATAGCCCTCCGTTCTAGCGGTTCCGAATGGCGAAAGAGATCGAGATGCCAGTTTTTATCATCCAACAAGTCCTCATCGAAGGCTCGATGCGCATAGTTGCCACCGTCACCGTCCACCCAAGGGTCGTTCGGTAGTGGATCAACAATGTATCCAACTCCCTCGAAAAGCTAGAGACGAGGGTCATCCAACTCGATGCAGAGTACACAGAGCGTGCCCCTGGGAAGATCCAGCGCGCCTCCGTCCTTCAGCTGTGCCTCGAAGGTGATGTTTTGGTGTACCACATCATACACTCGCCCTCCATACAAGGCGAGCTTCATGATTTCTTGTCTCGGGAGGACGTATACTTCTGTGGGGCAGCCATCGAAGGGGACAAACAGATGCTGGAGCCGTACAACCTTGATTTGAAAAGCATCACTGACCTACAAACCAGAATCAAAATTCTTGTAGAAGTTTGTGATAAACAGAAACCATCCCTATTCGACGTAGCAAATTTTGTGCCCGGTTCAAATCTTCAGAAGGGTGACAAGACGGTGGCATTAAGGTCGTCTGGATGGGAGAATTATCCCTTGACGTATGAGCAGATAAAGTATGCTACCCTCGATGCCCGTGTGAGTTTCGAGATAGCTGCAAGGTCCAAAGAGCTTGTTGCGAAGCCGCCTCCCACTGAGAATGAGAACAAGAAGACAAAGAAGAAGAAGAAGAAGAAGAAGAAGAAGAAGAAGAAGAAGAAGGAGGAGGAGGAGGAGGAGGAGGAGGAGGAGGAGGAGGAGGAGCTTGTAAATTTTTTTCCCTCTCGGTGTATATTGATATAGATGGACTATTTGATGGTGTGCATGTCTTTGGAACAGAGTAGTAGCGTGGGTCCTCTTGACTATAAGGAACTATTTATCCTCATATATAGCTTTCTCTGCTACTCCTTCCAGTGATAGGTATGCAGTGCATGTGTCCGTAGACCTGACAGCTTGTCCATGGAAGTTCAACTACGGCGACCATCACGTTTCATCTTGCGATTCCCACGACGCCTCTCCAACCCACGGCACCACGCCCCCCGACGTACGCCTCACCCCTCTCGGCCGCACCGCCCCTCTGCCTTTGTGTGCATGAGATGTGGACCACCTAAAATGCGGCGAGCATCAAGTTTCTACCACAGCCACCCGCAATTCCCATGACGTCGCTCGATCCCATGAAACCACATGTCCCCCGACCTGTGGCTCACCCCTCTTGGCCCCACTGACCCTCTGCCTATGGGAGCATTACATGTGGACCAGTCACCTATCGGGTCCACATGTTATTGACTCAAAGGTAGGTGTAGTAAGGCGCTGAAGCTCAGTCCCGACGACCCTGAGAGGGAAATGTAACTCCTCCGCTAGGGCTTGTGGTGCTCCCGCAGCACGAACTCGTGCCAAACTCGAGATTTGTTTCTTTACTATACATGCACGCAACGATATTATGGACATTGTAATCTCAACATGTGATGGGGAGCTCTAAATTTGAATTTGAAACTTATAAAACGAAAAGATTCAAAACAAATAAACTGGGAGAGAGTGAGCATATCGTAGGATGTGTCCCATAAAAAATAAGTCCCCTGGTTTGTCACCGCGAAGATGTGGTTAGAAAGGAGCACAGCGTCTTCCTACTCGTACGGCAACAAATCGGCCGCAGACAGCATGGTCCGCCTTTGACCGCCATGTGCAAGGTTCGTGCTATCTTATTCAATCTCACCGTGGTTCCATTGTACCAATTCATGCGGTGGCCTGTTGCATGGCTGATCCCAATGTTGGACAAAGGTTCTACGGGAACGGTGTCACCATTGTAAATGTTGTGCAAATTGATGTTGGTACCCTCCCGTACATATGAAAGCCAATCTCCACTCGCACCGAGCCTAACCTGTGAAACAGTGGGCAGGGGAGAATTAGGAAATGGACACGGAAGTAGTCTTTTGAATGCATTTACTACGTGATCAAACTCATCTTACCTGCTCACCGGAGGAAATCCGACTGCCCCTCAATGTCGGCATCTCAAGGGGCGTCAACTTGCAACTACGGCCACGCCGCGCTGGAGAGACCCCCAAGGAAACATCCTCGTGCGCTCCACGGAACATCAAGATGCATTTGTATGAGTAGTTTGTCTTGTGAGAGAGAAGGAAGAACGAGGGAAGGCCTCTAGAGATAGACATGGACATTACTACTACCAATGTGATGGCCCGTGCATTGCAATGGATCCAAAGTAGTAGAATAATACTTGTTCACGTGCTTGAAATATAAACACTCTAGTTTTGATATACATGTGTCAGCAGACATGACAGCTTATCCATGGAAGTTGAACCACGGCGACCATCACGTTTCTTGTTTCTACCACTGCCACACCCACACGCGATTCCCACGACGCCGCTCCAACTCACGGCACGACGTCCCCCGACGTGGACATGGATCCTCTGACGTGGCTATCACTGCCTTGCCCTACCTTTCCTTCGCTGACAGGTGGGACCCACACTTATGGGTCCCACATGTCAGTGACAGAATGGTAGGATTATTCATGTCAGGGGATCCTCATCCCCCCGACGTGCCCCTCATCCCTCTCGGCCCAACCGCTCCTCTGCCTTTGTGTGCATGACATGCGGGCCAGCTGAACTGCGGTGACCATTAACTTTCTACCACAGACACACCCGATTGGACGCGGTTTGCCTGCTCCGCTGCTGTGCTCCGATCTGTACTCCCGCACCATCGAATTTTCATCCAGCGGCTGTGACACATTTCATCCCGGGCATCAATCCTCAGCTGGAGTACTTATGTAATACAGGTAGTACCCGCCGGTGTGGCCATCTACGCCTCGTAACGCCCTGACGCCCAGCTGTGGCACCCTCGCCATGGCCACGCCACCACCGGTCAGTTCATCTCGAACGAGTGAGTCGCGAACCACGCCACCACCATGAGAATGACATGTGGGCCAGCCGCATTTAAGGTCCGCATGTCATTGACTCATAGGTCGGGCACTAATCCACTGAAGTTCGGTCCCGTGGGCCTCGAGAGGGAAATGTAACTCTAGCGGCAGGCCTTGTGGTGCTCCCGCAGTACGAGCTTGTGCCAAAACTAGAATTTGTTTCTTACTACTACCAACTAGTACTAGTAAGGTACACGTGCATTGCACGCATGAGATTCTGGTGGTTTGTGCATTATGCTTCTACATGTGGAGCTTTCTGGATTCTAACATGTGGCAAAATCTGGTGGATTGTAAGGTTAGGCAAGTTTGATGAACTTAGGTGCATGTTTGGTTCAAGCCACACCTTAGGCAAGCCACACTAAGGCCCCACATGACATACACACAAAAAATGTGGCAAGATTCCCTTAGGCCTGCCAACTTGTGGGTCTCATTTTGAAGAACTAATAACTTTGCCTAAGCTTAGTTGTGGCAAAGTTAGTCATGAATTGAGTTCAACCATGGAGTCTTCTAGATTATACATGTAATCTGGTGGATGATATCCAACAGCCAGTAGTGCTCGGATTTGCCATCTTTGTACCGTCGGATTGGCTTCATCCAACGACCAACTTTCAAAGTTTTTCACACACTATATAGGGGGTATAGATATAGATGTGCCGGTCCGTTGCAGTGGATCCAAAGTATATCTATTTAGTGGAGTGCACTCTAAACACATTATCTATTTATTTTTCTCTAACCTTCCGTAGCCATGCAACCAAGCCACATAAGCTTCATGGGTGCCCCCCACAACATATTATTCATACTACGTTGATTGAAAAAAAGATAAATCACCCAAAACAAGATCTTCCTGTTTTTTGTTCCTACGATGTTGTGTCGTGCACGTACCTACTAGTTGTATAGTGGTAGTACTAGTAATATAGTATTAGGAGTACAAACTTGGTACTAGTAGGAGTAGTACTAGTACGGAATGCTCCTACTCTATCATCGAGCCCCGTCTGACACCAAATTTCTTGGCTTCCGTGCTACAGCTCGATCTTCCCCTCGTTTCTGTTTTCCAACCTGGCGGCGGGCGGGGTGTCGGTTTGCTCAACGATGGTCCCACATGAAAGTGAAAATGCTAGGCAACACGCCTTCCCTAAGCTATGTGTCGTGCCGGACGGGCCTTGTTGTACTCCCGATTCCTGTGCATGTGGGGGTGCGACGCGAACGGGGCAGGCCTTTCCCTTTTACCAGCAATGTGCCTGTGCGTTGTGACGGATCCAAAGTAGTAGAATAGTAGTATTTGTTCACAAACTTGAAAGAAATCACTATTGTTTTGATATACTCCAAATATATTACTCCCTCCATACCTAAATATTTCTCTTTTTTGAGATTTCAAATGGACTATCACATACAGATTATATAGACATATTCTAGTGTTTCTAGCAAGATGCCCGCACGTTGCACGAAGTTGATGGAAAAGGTAAGCACAACTTATAAATTGACGGATGGAGTACTAGTTACAGTGATGCATACAATTAAGCAAAGGGATCGCACATGTCGGTATTGACTGGAACGAGAATGCAATAGCACAATAAGAATTAAGGCCACGATGATGCGATCGCAGTGGTGGTTACAGAAGGCAAGAAGAAAGATGGATCCATGAACGTACGACCTCCTCCTCCTCAACTTAGTGCGCCGAGCCACTGACCGGGAGCTAAGGAGCGGCGGATTTTGTGGCGAGGTCGAGGTGCTTCTCAACAAAGGCATCCAAGGCTTCCAGCCAGTTGAGGAAGGCCAACCTCGTAGCATCCTCATTGGCCTTGTAGATACCTATGTACACGATTTGCTCGTACACGTGGATGTGTAGGTCGATGAATTCTTGCAGGGTGAGCCGCCTCGCGGTGAGCGCGACCTCCAGGTGGACATTCTTCATGGCGTCGGCGGGCAGTCGCAGGGCCACCAGTGCTTGAAAGAGGTTCCGGCCATGGAGGCCGATTAGGGTGGCAGGCAATGAGGAGCCCGGGCGCGCGGGCTGGAGGAGTACGGCGATGTTGTCCGCGAGCTTCTTGATGACGGTGAACTTGTTACTAGTGGCAAAGATCATCTGGTCCAACTGAGAGTCGTAGTTGGCGTCGACGGCGGCCATCCACCAGCCGGTCTCCAACACCGTCTGGAGACGATCCTCGGCGCCATGCCACAGGCCGGCGTCCAGGACCATTTGGCGCAGCCACTGGCCGCTCACGCGCATCGCCGCGACGAGTCTGGAGTGAGTTCTTTTGCGCTTAGTGTAGGTGCTTAGGCAAATGCTTAGGTGCGTACGATGTGGTAGATGCATTGGAATGGAGGGGCGCCTTTATATGAGGGCAATGAGGGCAAACTGCGTTGCATTCACATCGTGCAGCCTCTTTTCCCGGACCTCCTCCCATTATTTCCCTCATGCGTTAATTGAAGGAGGATGCATTGGACGTTCAACATATCAGGAACCACTACTCCCTCCCTCATCTGCATTAAAGCCATCTCGGGAACTGCGCCGCCCGCTGTCAAATCAAATACTCCCTCCGTCTAGGTGAGTATTAAGTCATCTTACGAAAACCACTCGTTTCTTCACATTATATACGTACAATATATATGGCCAACATCATATAGCCAGCAGTTTAGTTGTTAAAGAATTTCAGGGTGCTTAGTTTTGTCAAAGAATTCCAGGGTGCTTAGTTTTATTTGAGGGGTGGGTTGTGCACTTGTGCTGGACAACATTATTGTGACAAGCCTTTTTAATAGTACTATATGCATAATTTGGCGACGAGCGCTCTCTATATGTACCACCTTTTTTTTAATTTCAAGGTTTGCTCCATGGCGCAATACATCGATACTACTACTATACAAAAGTGGAGTATATACATTTTTTAAAAGGCTAGAGGGCGGGGCAGTCTAGCTCGGTCGGTTTCACGAAAGGCGAGGGCCTTTGTGATTTGACGACTCATTACTGCAATCAAATTGAATAGTACTGTGCCGCCCGCTGCAAGCACGGCGCCTCCATTAAACCCCTCCATTTAACCCGCATGCAAACCGAGAATCCTACTCCGGCCACACGTCCGTTCATGAGCAGGCCGGAATTAAACGCAACACCGGCCGAGCTCCTCCCGTCCGCCCTCAGTTTAAACAACGCCAGACGCCGGCCAAGCTCCTACCGTTCGCCCTCTATTTACACGAGGCCAGACAGACAGCGGGCAAGAATCGCACCCCTCCGCCGCACCCCCATCTCCTCCTTCACCATTTTCTCCACTCTTCCGATGGCTTCCGATGAGCCGTTCACCGGCATATTACCCGGCTAGGTGGTCCGCCGAGCCCTCCGGATACGTGCGAGGCCGCTCGGTGCTTCACCAACCTCGCTTGGCCCGACGGAGCCAGTTGCCGCCCCAAGCAGGCGCGTGGTTCAGCAACTTGCCGCTCCAGTTCAGCTCGATGAGGAGTGGCAAGTTGCTCCATGCCGGCACGTGGGCGAGCACTCCGGTATGGGCGCCGTCGCTGCCGCGTTGTACCCGCCACCAATGTCTGCGGTGGCCGCGCCTCCCGTGTCTGTGGGCGCGCCTCCCGTGCCTGCGACAGCGCCATGCAGCCAGAGACAGAAGCCGAGTGCATGGAGAGTGACGAGAAGGTGGCCAGCTTCTCCGTGTCCGCCGCCATCATCGAGGAGAAGTAGAACACGGGAGGCCGCCGCCACTTGGGACCCATGAAGGCCACCGCCGAGGCGACGACCGCGGATTCAGGTAGTTTCTTTGCTGCTTCGTCTCTTCCGAGGACCTTCGTCGACCCTCAAGTGTCTGACGGACATGAGGAAGACAAAGGGATCCGCGGGCGGCCATTTCGAACTAAAATAATTCTAGATACATCCATTTCTAGGGCAAGTATTTCCGAACGGAGGGAGTATTAATTATACAAGAGAGCCGGATTGGCACCTCTAAGTTCATGTAAATGTAATTAAATCCATCATGTTTATATGAAGATCCGTCTTTTTATACGAAATCCTTCATGCTTATATGAAATCAGTCCGTGTTTGCATGAATTTCATCTGGTTGGTTAGAGTTGTAAAAATGTATGCCGTTGGCGTTTGATGTCGTGCTCCGCTTAAGGAAGCGGGAGGAAAATTGCCGGCTGCCGTTGGAGATGCTCTTTATGCTGGAAATAATAGAGTGACATCCAATCCATTTGAGTTAATTGCCTGTATGATTGTCCCTCTATAAAAAGTTAATTGCATGTACAGTGTACACGTGACTTGCAGGGTGGCTGCAGCTTCGTACAGAAAGTTAAAAAGAAACAAGTCCATCCTTAATCTTTTATTCTAAGTACTCTGTGGGTTCCACTGTCAGTACAGTAGAGAAAGAAGTATATATTAAATAAGTAGAGTAATATATAATATAAAAATATAAAGTTAAAAGACATAATACGAACTCATGTCATCGCGTTGCGAGCATCCGACGCTAACCAGCCCAGCACATTTTTGTTGTAGACCATGCTGGAGATATATCTCCATGTCTACTCTTATATATATATACTACATTCGTTCCTAAATATTTGTCTTTTTACATTTCAAATGGACTAACTCATACGGATGTGTATGTAGACATATTTTAGAGTTTAGATTCACTCTTTTTGCTCCATATGTCTTTTCAGGAAGGGGTCAGATTGGTCCTTGATTTATTTATGAGGTATCCAGATGACACTGCACCGCCAAGAAAAGAGGTAACATCAAAATTATGGACTACTTTTTTGAATATGTTGGTAAGGTCCGGTCATAGTCACTTGTTGAAATCTCTAAAAAGACAAATACTCCCTTCGTCCGGAAATACTTGTCATCAAAATGGATAAAAGGAAATGTATCTAGATGTATTTTAGTTTTAGATACATCTATTTTTATCCATTTTGATGACAAGTATTTTCGGACGGAAGGAGTAGAAAAAGAGTTGGTGATGATAGTGTGCGTGCCATCCTGCAATATAGGCCGTCGGATTTATATATAACGGATAGGAAAGAAACTATGGCAATTTTGCAAAAATATACCCACACGTCTCTCCACGTTCGCAAATAAGGCCTTCCCTCGTTCAACCTTTTCTCTCACAAGATAAACTACTCATACAAATGCATCTTGATGTTCCGTGCAACGCACTGGTAGCTAGCTAATTTCTTTTAAATAGTTGCTGCGATAATTGGGTTGAAGTGATATATTTTATGTATGCCCCGAATGATTTCAGATTCACTAGTAGTAACAAAGAAAAGGTTGCCTTGTTAATTAACAGAAAACAGGGTGAAAACTATCACATGAGGCCGGTAAAAACAAGGCACACTGGGTTCAGCGTCATCGTCACTACAGTTGTGCGCACGCGAGAAGTATACATATCGTGGGGGCTACCGAGCGAGGCACCGAGACACAATGTTTGAGAGAGAAACCAATTGACAGATTATGATCAGATCGAGTTGTCACCCTTCTGCTGTCATTGTTGGGGGGAGAGAAAGACGTATCGAGAGTGTGTGCGGTAGGCACAGAGGCACAACTAGCGAGTGTGTGTGTGTGTGTGTGTGTGTGTTTGAAAGATGAGTAGATAGATTATTATAAAGATCGATGTGCCACCCTACTCCTTCGGTGCCAGGTAGTGTGTGTGTGTGTATGTTTGAGAGAGAAGCCAGTCGATAGATTAGTATCAAGATCGAGGTGTCACCCTACTCCTTTGATGTTGGGAAGTGTGGGTGTGTGGGGGGGGGGGCAGTGACACTCACATATCTATACTCTTATTAAAAATAGAGTTGGTGATGATGGTGTTCCTGCCATCCTGCAATATAGGCCATCCGATTTATATCCGACGGACAGGAAGGAAACTATGGCAATTTTGCAAAAAGATATCCACACTCCTCTCCGCATTTGCAAATAAGGCATTCCCTCGTCCATCCATTTCTCCCACAAGATAAACTTCTCATACAAATGCATCTTGATGTTCCGTACAACACATGGGCATCTTGCTAGTAGGGAGGAGTTTGTGTGACACATATCTAGCAATATTAAGGGATAGGTAGATAGCATATGTGTGAGAGGCATTAGTGGTTGTGGGTGGGCGGAATTAAAGGGGTGGGCGTGTTAGACATAGAGAGCGTGTGTGTTTCTATGTGAGAGACTTGTAGGACGGGGTAGAAAGACGAATTTAACCCTGACGGAGGGGGAGAAATACACGAAGTGCGCATGTGTGATTCTGATGCCCAGAGGGAAATGAGATATGCATGCGTGTGAGAGAGATTGCACAATTCATTCACGTATCACTATCTAGCGATCGTGGACGTGCATCGCTTGAACATAAGTCAATATCTACTTCGTATCGTGGCCAAAGGTACAATATCGATTCAACGCTATAAAGATTGGACACTCACATATCACATTTTTTTCTATTTAAATAAGCCTTTTCAGTTGTGCATGCCAAAGTTACAGTGATGTTTCTTTAAACAACCAATGTAGCTATCATGTACATGCACCATTGTTACTCTTGCATTCAAATTCATTAGTCTTGGATGATTTAAGTTTCTATTTTGAAGTAATATATGTAATATTCATATATGAATTCAACGGGTACACAATTTATGAAATGGAGGCTATGTAATCATATGAGGTAACACTTTTAAGTAGCCGACTACAATATCCATTTCTTTTTGTGCGCCTCTACACTAACACGTCAATGCATTATGTTTAAAGTAAATAACCAATGTCACTAAATTATCTATTCACACGAGAAATACATAGGTTGAGCGTTTGATCCCTTTTCTTGTGAACGCGCCACTACACCTGTACGATTGGCCGTGCCCGTGTGAACGTCCAAGTTATCGGCGCATCATCACGAGTTATTGTCTTTTTTCTGGGGTGGACTTCACACCAGTTATTAACTGCTGACGCGTGCCCCGTGTACACAGTCTAGCTTGACCTTCCCGCTAGCACGGTCCAAAATTAGTTGAAACTGGATACGTATGATCCCGCGGGCAGCAAAATCTCCCGCCTCCTTCTAAAATTTCCGCCACCTTAGTCTTTAGCATGCGAAATCCCCCTTTTGTCCTTGGTGCACGGAGACCAACAGTTACAATACCGCCCTCATCTACATGATAGGTCGGGGCTGCTTTGGTAAATTTGAGTTCCCCCACTACACGGTACCCCCATTTACTCTCCCCCTCCCGCAAAAATTACTAACTCCACAGCACCAGAGCATCTTACATCACGCCGTCCGTACTTCATCGCCCTTTCTCCCCTCCCCTCTTGAAACCCTAGACTGCTCATCCACCGGTGTACCATAGCCCATTCACTGCCAGCGGGGTCCACCTTGCCAGATATGCTTCTGCGGCCGCACCTACCCCTCCCACCTCCCCTAGAAAGAAGTAGACTACTCATCCACCACTGTACCACAGCCCATTCAGTGACGGCCTTGTCCACGGCGCCGGATCTGCTTCGCCGGTACTCTCGCCAACCGCCGCGCATCTGCAGCGGCTCATTCGTACTCCCCACCGGAGACGCTTCGTCCACACACCCCGGAGCCGCCCCACCGACGCCCCCGTCGATGGCCTCTGATCCTCTTCGCCGACACCTTCCTCAACCCAACCGGAGCCGCCTCACTAACACCTTCATCAACCCTACCGGAGCCGCTTCACCAACACCATCATCAACCCTACCGGAGTAGCTTTGCCTATACCGTTCTCAACCCTACCGGGGCCGCTTTGCCAACTCACAAGTCCACGGCCTCATATCCGCTTCCTCACACCCTCATCCAACCTACCGGAGCAGCTTCTGATGCCCCGTCCATGGCCGCAGATCCGCATCATTGACACCACCCTTAACCCAACCACTGGAGCAGCTTCTGACACCCCGTCCACGGTCGCAGATCCGCATCGTCGACACCATCCTTAACCCAACCACCGGAGCAGCTTCCGACGCCCCGTCCACGGCCGCAGATCCGCGTCGTCGACACCATCCGTAACCCAACCATCGGAGCAGGTTCACCTACGCCCTTGTCCACGGCCACAGATCCGCTTTGCCCACACCATAGTCCACCCTACCGGAGCCGCTCCACAAACACCCTACTCGACGGTTCTAGATCTCCTTACCGGACCCCGAAAGCCAGCGCAGCGTCATCACCCTCGACGTTTCTAACCTGATTCCCACCGTCTGGAGAGATGCCAAGCGCCTGCCACGGCCTAGGTACTTCTCACCTTTAAACCCGTCCAGCATCACCTGCCTGATGTACTTAAAATATACTAACCGGTCTCTGTTACCTATTATGCAGCTGGCAAAAATTACAAGGACGATGTTTCTTCTGGATCTAACAGCTTGGCCAACCTAGATCCTGGACTAAGGCATTGCTATGATCTTGTAAGCGCGTCTCTCTCTCTTGTATTGTTCTGTGCCTGCCAGCGTGCTTTGCTAGGATTTTCGACCAGTAATCCCTTTGTGCAGACAATTATTTCTACTACTGGCTGCTAAATTAGATATGTAGATGTCATACATGATACTACCTTGTACCTCTGTTCCTAAATATAAGTCTTTCTAGAGATTCCACTATAGGCTACTTACGGAGCAAAATGAGTGCATCTACACTCAAAAATGCATTTATTTACATCTGTATGTGGTCCATACTGGAATCTCTACAAAGACATATATTTAGGAACAGGGGCAGTACATTACACAAAATCGTAGGTGGCATGTAGGAATTCCAGTGCACTACATTAGGCTCCCTTAGAGTACCTTCTAGTCCAGCATACAGAGTCATGGTTAGTTTATGGTACGCACACAATCGTTAATTGGTGGTTTAAATATGCGCAAGGGATATGCAATGTCTGAAATTAGAGATGTCTGAAATTATAGAGATGTCTGAAATTAGCCGTGTCAACTTGCAGATAGGGTTACACAATGAAAAAGTACAAGATGTATGCGGCAATTTCATGGAACATCGCAAAAAAAGGAGATGCAGCGGTGAGCCTATACAGTGTGCTATGGTACGTCACTCCTCCATTGCAATCATCGTGACATGTTATTTGTATGCCAGTTCTATTAGCCAAGTCTCTTAGGGACAGTTATTACGAGTTATCATAAGAAATAAGCACCTGTGAATATAAGCTCCATGTAATAAGCCAACCAGTTCTTTTCATTGTGTTTTCAGCTTAACTTTGGTATGATTAGTGAAAACTCTAGATTGCATTATATTTTTTTCATTTTGCTGCCCATATGGAAATTAATTTGACTTGCAAACATCACAAATTGAACCCAGTGCAGTAATTAATATGATAGGAAAACAGACGATCACTATTTGCTCAAAATTAAAATGCAAAGATACCATCTACTTGGCACAATCTACTTTGGTCAATGTTTTCCATAGAGATCCCATTGCCTAATTTAAACGAAGAACACATGACCCACATTTAAATGAAGAAAAATTATTTATTGAAATTCGATGGTCCAAGTGGCTGGTTATTATCGTATAGCAGGACCACCTGAAAGCATCATATAGCAGGAGCAGCAGCAGCTCATAGCAACTTATCATATAGCAGCAGCAGTCTGCAATCACTACTAGGAAAAGGGCTACTAATGGCGCACCAGTTTTGCCTACTAATGGCGCATCACTGGTGCGCCATTAGTATCACGCCACTAGAATTTTTTTCTAATGGCGCACCACTGGTGCGCCATTAGTATCTGGTATACTAATGGCGCACCAGGCAGTGCGCCATTAGTTTTGCCCACGGTGCGCCACTAGTGTCTGCTATACTAATGGCGCACCGCACGGTAATGCGCCATTAGTAACTTTTTTTAATTTTTTTTCTTAATATCAGGTCACTATTTCACCTATGAGATATCCAACACATATATATACAACAAGCATCCATATGACAATCATAGCCAACACACAAGTTCCATCATATATACATACATAGCCAACACATAGTTCCATCGTTACATATTACAAAAGTTTCACATTGTTCATCCAACACCGTTATCCATCAATTCACAAAAGTTTCACATTGATACAAAATAAAAACACAAATGGAAAAGAAGCACTCCATCCATGCAAGCTTCCGTGAATTAAATCAAATCTGCAAAATGGTAAACAAGAAGTTAGAAGAAGAAAAAGAAGAAGACTAGAAGAATACTAGAAGAAGAACACTAGAAGAAGAATAAGAAGAATTTTGGAAAAGAAATAAGAAGAAGACTATAAGCTTATTATGTAAACTTGATCATTTTGTGCTAACATAAGTTATTTTGGAGCTAACCTATAAGAAACTAAGCATATAAGCTCTAAGTTAGTATATTAGAGCCAAGTTAGGTAAAATGAAGCTAACCTATGTCATTTTGGAAAAGAAGAAGAATAAGAAAAAGACTATAAGCTTATTATGTAAACTTGATCATTTTGTGCTAACATAAGTTATTTTGGATCTAACCTATAGGAAACTAAGCATATAAGCTCTAAGTTAGCATATTAGAGCCAACTTAGGTAAAATGAAGCTAACCTATAGGAAACTAAGCATATTAGAGATAACATAGGTAACTAAGTATATATATCATTTTGGATATCTGACATACCTGACAAAGTTCAGTTCTCATGCATTGTTCTTCTCCTTCTCCTTCCTCAGCCTGATGCGCCAAGAGTGGCGAGGCGGTGGAGGCGGTGGAGGCAGTGGGATGTAGTCTTCTACCTCAATTGGCGTGGTCATGTCGCCCAGCTGTGGGATCGCCGGCGCCACCACCGGTGCGTGGTCATTGTCAGGCAGCACCACCATCGCGAGGCCACCTTCAGGCACGACCATCGCTAGGTCATCCTCAGCCACCTCCATCTCTCGCCCATGGTCAGCCACCACCATCTCTTGCCCTTGGTCAGCCACCACCAGCGCTAGGTCATCCTCAGCCTGATGCCCATCGTCATCCTGCAGCTCCTCATCCCCACTCTGCTCCTCTTGTCCCGCACTCCAGTCCGGATCATCCTTCTTGTTGTCTATGCTGCTGCCAGAATCGCTGCTGCTTTCACTACAACCAGAATCGGTGCTGCTTTCGCTACAGCCATGGTCGCTGCTGCTTTGGCTATAGCCATTGTCGCTGCTGCTGCTCCCATTACCTGTCCAAATGCAACAATGACCGTTAACAATCGATGTGAGACAAAGCTAAATGTAGAGGAATAAGAAGAGGCTGAATGTACCGGCATCATAATCTTCAGCATAGCGCATGCGACACATAGTCGCATTGAACACCTTCACGATGAGCATGGTGGCGTCGTCGTCGTACCTGAAGAGAAGGAAGTACCCCAGCCGCGGGTCGTAGGCACGGTAGAACTTCTCCCACCCACGATACAAGTACATGTGGCCCTCCTTGATCACCAACTCCACATCCCACAGCCTGCGAAACCCGCTACTGGCCTGTCGCACCTTCACATTATTTGGCGGATCTTCACCCATCAGCATGTTCTTAAAACTGTCAGGCAGCCTCTGCAGTTTGGGACAATGAGTGATGTAGGCAAACAACAGATATCATAATGATATGGGTGAAGGGGAGATCTCTCGTTTTATATACCTGCGTCATGGATGATACTGAAGTCCCAAGTATGATAGTGAAGAACTCGGAAGCATCCAACTCGTACTGCGGTGTCGCAGAGCGGCGGTGGCTGCTTCCCGCCATCTCTGATAAGCAGCAGAAGAGATATTTTTATGATACAATAAGAAAGCAGCCAAAACTACAGTAAAAACAAGCAACTACACACACAGGAGTTGTAAAATATCCCTGCTATTCTTTTTTACATAAACATGTAATTAGTCAAGACAACTTCTCTCATATTTTTAAACTTCCATTTATTTTAATCTACGGTAGAGACATGACATCATCACCCTCTAATAGGATACATTTAGTTTGGCATGTGAAATGCAGTTACAATACTCTAGCATCTACCACAGTTGACTACCTAGAGCATAGTGAAGATAATTCATTGGGGCATGAGAACTAATAACTCGCAGCGTCGAGGGAAGCAAATCGTTGACAGGGCATAACAGGGCATCTGCATTGGCATGGACACAAGAAGCACATTATTCACCAAAAATGTCGAGGGCAAACGTTGTTGACAGCAGTAACCACCAAAGAAGTTGATTTCTTCAACATGGCAACATATATATATATATATATATTCCCCAATGTAAATGGAATGGAGATTATGCATGCACTTGAGCTCATCATACCAGTCTAGCAGTTTTTCAATCCCTTGTTAATTGCTCTCTACTATGAAGCTCCCTGGCTGGAAAAATCATGCAACAGATGCCTCATTTTTGTGTTTTTGGGCATGGTTTGTAAGATGACGGAGTCTGGTGGCCTAGTCACTCCAAAACTTAAGTAGGATATTAATCTACAGACAAAAAAGACACTACTTTGCTGGAGTTGACAAAATTTGGGTTGAATTGGTTGATCACAATTTACTTGTGTTAAAAAAATCACCATTTGGCATGTAGGCTACTCTACGAATCCAGTGATTTTCAGAAAGAGTAGCAACACTAGAAAGATGATTACATGTTCAAATCAACAGAAGAAGAAGAAAGAAAGGGGGAAAAAGAAAGAAGCGGCGGCAGAGTACCTGACGGGATCTGGCGAGGGGGCGCCGAAGTTGATGCAGGCGGCGAGGGCGAGGAAGGCGCGGGCCTCCGCGTCAGTGCGGTACAGCGACCCGTTGAGCGGCTGGAGCTCGAAGGTCGATATGAAGGGCCGACTGGTGGTGGCGTTGGAGAGGCAGACATGAGACACGGCGCGGGAGAGCTGCAGTGGTGGGGGCGTGGGGGCGGCGGCGCGGGGGAGCTGCAGTGGTGGGGGGCACGGGGCCGTGCGGGCGGCGGCGCGGGGGAGATGCAGTGGTGGGGGGCGTGGGGGCGCGAGGGTCGGGGCGGCGGCGGCAGGGGACGGAGGGGACGGAGGGGGCGGGGGTCGGGGCGGCGGCGGCAGGGGACGGAGGGGATGGAGGGGGCGGAGAGGGCGTGCAGGCGCGGCGGCGGCGTAGGGTTAGGTCGAGTGGGGAGGAAGGGAGGAAGGGGAATAGGTGGGGGGAAGCTTACTAATGGCGCACCCAGGAGCGGTGCGCCATTAGAATGTTTTTTTGCCAAAAAGTAAAAAATATATAATTTACTGGCGCACTCTGTCGCGGGTGCGCCATTAGTAGTTCTAACTACTAATGGCGCACTTTGCCAGGATGCGCCATTAGTATGTTTGAAAAAAAAATGTTTTACTAGTGGCGCAGCTTTTTCCTCATGCGCCATAGTGTCTTCCACACTAATGGCGTATCTCTACCTGGTGCGCCATTAGAATATAGTAGTGGCGCACCACTTCTCTGGTGTGCCATTAGTGTCAATCCTATCTTTAGCCCTTTTCCTAGTAGTGAATTCATCATATACCAGCAGCAGCTCATAGCAATTCATCATATAGCAGCAGCAGGAGCAGCTCATAGCGAGCAACTGATAGCAATTCATCATATTGCAGCAGCAGGAGCAGCTTGTAGCAACTCATCATATAGCAGCAGCAGCAGCTCATAGCAATTAATCATATAGCAGCAGCAGCAGCTCATAGCAACTCATCATACAGCAGCAGCAGCTCATAGCAATTCATCATATAGCAGCAGCAGGAGCAGCTCATAGCAATGCATCATATAGCAGCAGCAGAAGCAGCTCATAGCAATTCATCGTATAGTGGATCCGAATGAAAATTTGGCAAAAAATCATAGGAGATCCTCACCTTGTTGGATGAGCTGATGCTTCAACAGCACCTTAAGGCCATGGCCTTGGAGGAGGGGAGGGGGAATAAGGTGCCTTCTACCACAGTGTGGCATCAGCCGTAGTTGTGCAATGCCCACCGGAGTAGTGCGTTGGACGAACCACAGTGGAGCAGCTGCTGGAGACCATGAGAATGAGGGGCGGCGCCAGAGGGAGGAGCAGCTAGGGAGATTTGCCCCTACCCGCCGGCCATGTAGCCTAGCTGGACATAACATCGTCGAGGACCAGGCCAGATGGGACTAGTGGCGACGGCTCGCTGGAGGAACTATAGTGCTGCAGGCAGGGGATCGAGGTAGAGGGAAAGGGGAGAGGAGATGCAAGCGGGTAGGGCAATGAATGCTTGCGTGTTTGTTTTTACTTGAGGGTCAGGTGTGACACGGGTGTCAGCAGTTGCATTTTGAGTGTAATATAGGCAGACAACAGAGTCATTTCACTATTCCCCTTCCCTTCAATTTTTAGTGAGGTTCTACCCGAAACACCCCCCTCCAAAGCGAAATTAGTTAAGCCCAAGCCCATAACTCAAAAATGACTTCTTTACATCTTTTATGGCTTATTTTGACAATATGCCCTGAAAAGGCGGAATCGAACTGGTCCTTAACCTGCAATTCAATTGTGCGTGCAATGATGAATCACTCCTGCCTGCTATCTGTACATTTAGGCATTATCATACATGGCATAACCTAATACATGTGCATTCCATTGTAGAATCTGGAATATGCAATGTTTGTGTTAGTTCATATGTTGCACATGATGTTTAAATGCCCCTTAAATCTGGTCAGTCAAGTGATGGTCTTTAAGCGTCCTTCTTTGCTTCTTTTCTTGATATGTAAGATTTGCTCACACATCTGTTCAATTGCTTGTTTGCATCAACAAGCCATACTAGGACTGTTTGCTTTGATTACTTGATGTTCTTGACCTAACACTCTAACAGAGCTTGTCAACGATTAAACAATAAGGGCTGATGTAGTGGGGCCTTGTCTAACTCATAGGTGACATAAAGGTTTAGTTGTACACTACAGTAGGCTCTCCAAGAGTACCTGGAGATCCAGTTCAAAGGTATGCCTAGTTTTTACATAGTGCAGACATGGTAAATGCTCATTTCATTGTGTGCAAGTGCAAGGGATGCGGCATGTTTCATTATGTGGTGTTGTTTTGTTATAATCTCATCCTTTTGTGTTCACAGACAGGAAAGTATGCATATTTATATTCCAAGGAGACGAGTAACTAGTTTGTGTCACCTTGCAGAGGGGGTGCAATGAAGATAAGATTGAGGACTTCCAAATACAACATGTTAGGAAGGAGCCTTGCAAGAGAAGTAGGAGCTGCGCTGAGCCTCTTCAACCTGCTAAGGTAAGTCACTGTATGCAACTCAACAGTTCAATTCCTTGTTTGTTTCAGGCATAGTTAATTTTCTCTTTTCAATTGCTTTATTTGTCCTTAGTTAATGAGATGCCCCAATAATCATGCCTGATGTTCGGTACTTGTATCACTATTAGTTGACATAATTAAAGGCCTTACTATTTAATTACTCTGCCGAAGTGTGCCTGAAGCTTTGAAGTCTATTAACCAACTATTATTGCATGAGGCTCACAATCTAGTTTATACTACGCTAATGATTGCATAGTTTTGCCTGCTGTAGTATGTTTCTATGAAACCCTCTGTTGTTCATTATGCTCCCTAAGACTTTAATTGAGGCACAGAATGGCCAACTGCTTGCTTACTTATACGCAACGTGCTGTCTAAATTTGTAACTTGTCTGTGTTTTCGATTGGGCCCCAACATCATGCTCCTCTGGTGAGCTAAGAGGGATTTCTGTATGCAGGCTGCACAGACTATCTTTTTTATAATTGTAAAATATCACCTGCTTATGCTTCATGACGTGTAACATTTTTGTTGAAAGTGATGTGTAACATTATTGTTAGTCCTGTTTTGCCATGTAGTACAAAATAGTGTCTTGTTCGCTTCACGGTTGTAACTATATTTTTGCCCTAGTCATGTGTACTTACAGAAACATTTCAGGATGAAGTGACATCAACACAAAGATCTGCGAACAGTGAGACATGGCCGTTACCGAATGATTATGGATTGGAATTGGAATGTGTTGATGTTCTCGAGCATTAACGAGAGGTGGCAAGACAACATGTACATGATCGTCAACGTATAATCAACAAGTTGAGACACTGGACATGCAGGTATTAGATGCAGGAGTCAAAAAAATGAAACAAGACACTGAGGTAACCATGAAGGAATTGGAGGTTTTGCAGACTGAAATTTGTGCTATCTGAATCCGGCCAATCCTATTTTCTGAAGAGATTATAGTTCAAATGTAGTTAAGTTGATGTGCGTCCATCATGTATGAGCTGTATTTGCCCAATGTATGTAATTTGCTATTTTTGTATGCTTTGTTATCACCTGTGCCGAACCATAATGCCCAGTGGGTATAATCGGCTGTAATTTCTTTATTTTATAGTGTAGGATTATTCTACCTTTCTATGCCTTGATCTCTTTGTTGTATAGTGTATGCTTTTTAGAGGTGATAGTATTGAGTAGGATAATTCTTTGAATATGCTATATCGTTCAAACGGGGGCCAACTCGCCCGACCATGTCCCTTCATGGGCCGTCGGATCCATGGGCCTTCTATGTCTCGTAGGATCCATGGGCCGCAGAGTCATTTATGGGTCTTGTACGGGCCTTTAATGGGCCGTAGACGGGCCTGTAATGGAAATCGTATGTTTTATGGGCTGACCCTAACGGGCCGTTAATAGGTCGTATTTGGTGATGCTATGAAAATGGCCGAATAGACTAACGGTCCACAAACGGGCCGACTGTAACGACGGGCAGAATTTGGCCGACAAGCAGAAAATGACAGTAACGGGCCGTAAGTAACCGAATGCTGCAAATGAGCCCAAGAATAAATCGGCCCTCAGAAGGCCGAAAGTAAACTTGGGCTGGAAACGGCACAATGGAATAACGGGCCGTTAATGGGTAAAAAGTGATACACTGTTCATTATGGGCCAGTTTCACCACAGGCCATTAATGGGTGTAAAGTAATACACTGTTCATTACAGGCCAGTTTCAGCACGGGCCGCTAATGGGCCAAGAATTACAAAGGGCCTCATATGGGCCGAAAGACGTCATGGGCCATACATGGGCCAAAAGTGAAACGGGCTGGAATCATATTGAATGGCCCAGATGACGCTACTGGGCCTATTTCGGATAGGGCGTAACGGGTCTTGGGTTAGTGGGCTGTAAATGGGCTATATGCAACAGGCCGTTAACAGGCTTTCCATGGGCCGGCCCGCCAGCTTTTGACCAAGTCAAACGGGCCGGCCTTTTCACAGCAATGGGCCACTGTTGGGCCGTGCCATGTGTCGACGTATCATAGGCGCCTTCTGTCCAATGAGTGGATGACATCTGTCCCAATGATGAGCCGACACGTGTTTCCTCCAGCCAATGATGATTTTACACGTGGAAAATCCCCATTGGTCGGGGCTGTTAACGGGTTATCGGATCCAAAACCCGACCTGATAGCTTAACGGCGTTCCGTTACGGTCGATGCCACGTGTCGGTCACCCTTGACGAAAGCACTTCTGTGACCCGCAATTTATCATCATGGAAGTGGACACTTCCGTGATGACAATTTTGGTAATGTCATCGAACACTTTTACAACAGCACAGGTATGACTATCTTGATTCTGTCATAAATTTTTCATGGATGTACATGCATGACAAAAAACATGACCTACTATGACAAACACGTATCATCACGGAAGTGTATTTTTTTTGTAGTGTCCACGGCGGCTCTCCCTCAGTGCGAGGCCCCTTCGGCGGCGACGTCCATACCAGCCGGATCTGCTCCAGCTCTCGCTCGCGCTGCTGCTGCTGCTCTCGCTCTCGCTCTATGGCTCGCTCGCCCAGCTGCTGCAACTCCGCATCTCGCTCGCTTGCTCGTGTTGCTGGTACTGCTCCCCCCTCGCTCGTGCTGCTGCTCTGCTCTGATTTAGCTATACTTCAGTCGACTGAATAGACTTTTGGGTCAGTCGATTTTCAGGGGGTGGGGGGCTCGCCGGAGTTAAGGAAGAACCACCCGCAGTGGGGACGGGGGCTCGCCGGAGAGGTACCCCACTATCTATCTTCGGGTTCAGGGTGGGGGCGGGGGGCCTATAGGGCTGGTCGGGGTGGCGGCGGACCGGCGGTCGGGAGTTGTTTCGGGGCGGAGAGGCGGCGTTGGGTCCGGCGGTTCGACAGGTGGTGGCTGGCGGCACAGGGTGGTGCAGGTTGAAGATGAACGGCAGGCCCTCCCTAAACTACATGTCAAGTGCCTCTCTGCTACCATTGCGTTTAGTTTTGACAATAACATTCCGATTCCACAGTAAATTTCAGTTTCGACAATTAAGTTCAGAGTCAATAGTTTTTACCTCATCTATTGTAGTCAGGTGGTTGTTGGTGATGTAAATTTTACATCTATTTTACATCATCTATTGGAGATGCTATTAGAATCCCACTTGAGATTGATGATGTTTGTCTTGTGCTACTTTAGCCTTGACGTCTTACGGCTCACCGAGGCTGCTCCAACGACAGAACGATCCATCACAATAGAACAGTGCCCTGGACGCCGTCTACAGATTCCTCAGATCTTCCTCCACACCTTCGACAACCACCTCTGCCTCAACTGCTTCAGCAACCAACCCAATGATGACGAGGTCGACACGGCAACGACAAAGAGGTTGTACACTTGTTGCATCACTTATTACTATACATTCATGTCGATCCATTAGGTCTATTTTGGTTCAGCGGAAAAACATAGCAATAGGGAATTTTCCAATGGCACTCTACTATTCAATTATTCATGCATTTTGTTGAAAGGAATGAAGCAAAACATCCACCTAGACCTAATTTTCCAAATCCTATGCATGAAAACAAGACCAAGTGCATTAATGGCAGAATAACATTTTAACTGTACACGCTTTCATATGGTTTCACTTTATTTTGGCCATGTTTCTTTGCATTCCTCTGCTCTTCCAATTCCTGTAAACCAAACACTCAAGTTGACAGAAATCCTGTGTTTACATATGCTCTATTTACCATGTGCATTTCTATCCTATTCCGGTGTTTTTCCTATCCCTGCATTTTTAGAATCATGCAAGCCAAATGAGCCCTTACAGAATTACTTCAGTTATAGGTAGGTGTCGAAGGGAACTTTGTGTGGTTTGTCCTGCTCCTGCCGCGGCGTCGTCCACCTCAACTGAGCTGCTCCATCGACAGAAACATCCACCAAACCAGACATCATGACACCTGACCATCTTTCGCCGCCTCAGATCTCCTTCCCTGTCGCCGGCACCCACCGCAACGACATTACCATCATCGACTCAGCAGATGAACCTGAGGAGTACACGGGTCCACAAGAGAGGTCGCACTCTTTTGTTTCTGCTTATGTTATGCACTACTTAAAATTACCTGCTACTTTATCGTCCTGTTCGCCTCTTGGACTCCAAGTCAGGTCCAAATTAATGTTCAAACTTGAGTTCTAAATTAGTTGTGGGGCACATATCGAGGAAGCAATGAATAGTATCTCTGTTTAATATCTGGTTCACCTAGGGTATGCCTATGTTGTTCATCTTGGGTGGGAAACAAATAGTAAAGCAATCATCATCTGTCTTTTTTATTAAATTAAAGCAATCATCAGCCTGTTGTCATTATTTTTGGATCCATCCACTGGTTGTTACCATCACTCTAAATTTCTGCATGCTCTCCTTACATAATCTCACCATATTTTTTTCATATGCATGTCAGATATTGTACACAGTCATGCTGAACATGTAGAGAAGAAGAGAAGAGTTTTGCGCAGCAATACAATGTCATGCAAACATCGCTCCATGCTGGGTTCAATGGCAAACCCTCCCCACCCCTCTCCAGATTGTAATACAGAGGAAGATATCTGTTCTGAGGCGGATTCAGACGCCGCTGACCACTCCTATTTACCCCCAAGGTGTTTGCTCTACCTTGGCATGATGATGTTAGTCATATCATGCATACGTTGCCTTGCAGTGCCTACTTTTGACGTCATATATGTCATCTGCTTAGTTTAGACATGTTATGTAATGCCACCTATTTAGTTTCTATATCATATATGGGAATTATGCAGTCTCATGTCTTTTAGTCGACCATAATATACGTGAAATGTTTATTGCCATCCTATTTAACCAGGCATCATATATTTGAATGATATCTTGGCCATCCTTTTCTTCATTACATTTCCATTTGTCGACAATGTTTGTACATTAAACTACTCTTCCTGTGAATCAGCCATTTGGGTGGGAGATTGAAAAATCTAGAGTGAAAACAAGGCCTTCAGAGCAGACAATGCTACCTGCCGAAGCAGATCTCTTGTTGGGTCCCGATAGCTCCTCAGAGATGGATTCAGAGAGATGACCAGTCCTATTCCCCCACCGAGGTGTATGCTCTAACTTGGCACGGTTATACTGCTCATATCATGCATATGGTGTCTTGCATTGCATAGTTTAGACATCATATACACAATATTCAACACCATGTTCTTAGTTTAGACATCATATCTAATGCCCTCTATTTAGCATATAATCACATATGTGAATTAAATGATGTGATCCTGATTACTTAGATAACATGTAGGTGAATTATGTCATGCGATCCTATTTAGTTATTCATCATATCTTTGAATTATGTTATGCTATGCTATCTAGTTTAGATAGACATCATATATGTGAAATTATGTCATGCTATCCGTTTTAGTTAAACAATATACATGTCAACTATTTCATGCCCTCTTTTTTCCACACTATCTATTGCATCTATCTCTCATACAATGTCTGTACATTCAACTATGTTTCCTGTTTATCAGCCATTTGAATTGGAGCGGGTGACGCCAGCATCTAGCGGACTAAAAACACGGTCTTCAAATAAAACAGTGCTACCTCTTGGTGGAGATAGCACCCTGGTTGTACATGCACGAGAACTAGCCCTACCACACATAACCCAAACTCTCGCAGATTGTACCCCTACTGCGATGGACAGAGAACCAGCTTCACCCAGCTAACCCCAACCCCAGCAGATAGTAACCCACTTCCTGTTGACACAGCACCATCTCCACCATAGAGCTCCAAAACAAGAGCAGTTAGTAAGGCAGCTCCAGTGCCCAAAGGGCCAGTACTACCACGGCGAACCCCAACTCCACCAGTTAGTACGCCTATTCCTGTGGAGGAAGCACAACCAGCTAGTTGTAGTTTAGCATCTATCGCATTTCATGTTGTTAAATCGTATGTGCATATCTTCCCATCTTGGAAATATTATATTCAAGATGATGGAAAAAGCCAGTTGCAGGTGTTTATCCAAGTTATGTATAAGTAATGTTACTCATGGCAATTACTTTGCTTTGTCCCACACATCCTACCTCCATATGGTTATAATACAGCAAATTTTCCCATTTTTCTCTATAGAGAAGGACCAATTGGGAAACTCAGGATGAGGAAACACTACTAGGAAAAGGCCTACTAATGGCGCACCGGTTTTGCCTACTAATGGCGCACCACCGGTGCGCCATTAGTATCACGCCACTAGAATTTTTTTACTAATGGCGCACCACTGGTGCGCCATTAGTATCTGGTATGCTAATGGCGCACTAGGCAGTGCCCATTAGTTTTGCCCACGGTGCGCCACTAGTGTATGCTATACTAATGGCGCACCACATGGTAGTGCGCCATTAGTAACAATTTTTTTAATTTTTTTCTTAATCTCAGGTCACTATTTCACCTATGAGATATCCAACACATATATATACAACAAGCATCCATATAACAATCATAGCCAACACACAAGTTCCATCATATATACATACATAGACAACACACAAGTTCCATCATATATACATACATAGCCAACACATAGTTCCATCGTTACATATTACAAAAGTTTCACATTGTTCATCCAACACCGTTATCCATCAATTCACAAAAGTTTCACATTGATACAAAATAAAAACACAAATGGAAAAGAAGCACTCCATCCATGCAAGCTTCCGTGAATTAAATCAAATCTGCAAAATGATAAACAAGAAGTTATAAGAAGAAAAAGAAGAAGACTAGAAGAATACTAGAAGAAGAAGAACACTAGAAGAAGAATAAGAAGAATTTTGGAAAAGAAGAAGAATAAGAAGAAGACTATAAGCTTATTATGTAAACTTGATCATTTTGTGCTAACATAAGTTATTTTGTAGCTAACCTGTAGGAAACTAAGCATATAAGCTCTAAGTTAGTATATTAGAGCCAACTTAGGTAAAATGAAGCTAACCTATGTCATTTTGGAAAAGAAGAAGAATAAGAAAAAGACTATAAGCTTATTATGTAAAATTGATCATTTTGTGCTAACATAAGTTATTTTGGAGCTAACCTATAGGAAACTAAGCATATAAGCTCTAAGTTAGCATATTAGAGCCAACTTAGGTAAAATGAAGCTAACCTATCGGAAACTAAGCATATTAGAGATAACATAGGTAACTAAGTATATATATATATATATATATATATATATATATATATATATATATATATATATATCATTTTGGAGATCTAACATACCTGACAAAGTTCAGTTCTCATGCATTGTTCTTCTCCTTCTCCTTCCTCAGCCTGATGTGCCAAGAGCGGCGAGGCGGTGGAGGCGGTGGAGGCAGTGAGATGTAGTCTTCTACCTCAATTGGCGTGGTCATGTCGCCCAGCTGTGGGATCGCGGGCGCCACCACCGGTGCATGGTCATTGTCAGGCACCACCACCATCGTGAGGCAACCTTCAGGCACGACCATCGCTAGGTCATCCTCAGCCACCTCCATATCTTGCCCATGGTCAGCCACCACCATCTCTTGCCCATGGTCAGCCACCACCATCTCTTGCCCTTGGTCAGCCACCACCAGCGCTAGGTCATCCTCACCCTGATGCCCATCGTCATCCTGCAGCTCCTCATCCCCACTCTGCTCCTCTTCTCCCGCACTCCAGTCTGGATCATCCTTCTTGTTGTCTATGCTGCTGCCGGAATCGCTGCTGCTTTCGCTACAGCCAGAATCGCTGCTGCTTTCGCTACAGCCATAGTCGCTGCTGCTTTGGCTATAGCCAGTGTCGCTGCTGCTGCTTCCATTACCTGTCCAAATGCAACAATGATCGTTAACAATCGATGTGAGACAAAGCCAAATGTAGAGGAATAAGAAGAGGCAGAACGTACCGGCATCATCATCGTCAGCGTAGCGCATGCGACACATAGTCGCGTTGAACACCTTCACGATGAGCATGGTGGCATCGTCGTCATACTTGAAGAGAAGGAAGTACCCCAGCCGCAGGTCGTAGGCACGGTAGAACTTCTCCCACCCACGAGACAAGTACATGTGGCCCTCCTTGATCACCAAATCCACATCCCACTGCCTGCGAAACCCGCTGCCGGCCGGTCGCAGCTTCACATTATTTGGCGGATCTTCACCCATCAGCATGTTCGTAAAACTGTCACGCAGCCTCTGCAGTTTGGGACAATGAGTGATGTAGCAAACAACAGATATCATAATGAGATGGGTGAAGGGGAGATCTCTCATTTTATATACCTGCGTCATGGATGATACTGAAGTCCCAAGTATGATAGTGAAGAACTCGGAAGCATCCAACTCGTACTGCGGTGTCGCAGAGCGGCGGTGGCTACTTCCCGCCATCTCTGATAAGCAATAGAAGAGACCAATTAGTACCCTTACAACAGATCATAAAACATGCATGATAACAGGCATTAGTCACAAGTACCCCATATGTCCTATTTTTAGCAAAGTCATGCTAAAATTCACGGAAAATTTCAGCATGACCTTTGCTGAAAATAGGACATATGGAGTACCCGAATTTGTCGGAACGGAAGTTAATCGACATTCCGGCAAACTCAAGGGCCTCTCGGGGTACCTGCAAATTTATCACGACACAATGGTCTAGCAAGTCTGTACAAACACAAAAAGAATAGAAAATTATAGTCTATGCATCATGAAAAATATAGTGTATGGATCATGGCATTTTTTATTCTACATTTTTATTCTATGGATCATGCCAGGAAATTATAGTCTATGCATTTCTTTAATCTCTTGATCATGATCCAACAAAATTGCCATCTCCCATGGCAAATATAGCCTATTCATCATGGAATTTATACTGTATGGATCATGCCATTTTTTTGTCTATGGATCATGATCTATAGAACATTTTAGTCCATGTCATTTTCTGAAACATATTTTTGCCATGGCAATTTTGAATCAATAGACATACTTCTCAAAAGAGGCATGATCAAATTCTGGTGCCCTTGACTTACTAGTATTTATCTCTTATGACTGATGAATGTGCATTGAGTCCAGAAGCAAAGACTCTACAGTGAAATGAAAAAAACCTTGGAAATATATTTATGATAACTATAAATGGATCAGAAGGTGCAGATGCACTTGTAAAAAAAGGTATGCATTTGCAGCAGCTTTGTTCTGATTATGACACCATTCTGTTAAGAAGGCAAAATAACATTATCATCCCAATTCATGGTTGAAGTTGAAGACCCTAAGCTTTAAAATGCCAAGTCTCACTTACGCATGTTAACTTATTTACCAGTTCAGAACTATCACCAGAAAATAGTAAATCCACATTGACCACATAATATTATTTTGCAACCACTCAGTTTGTCCTTGACTGGGACACTTGAAGCACAAAACAACTAATGCAGAGCTAGGTTGTATGTTTGTCTTAAGGGTTTTCCTTTTCAAATTCTGACTCTGTTTCTAAACAAAGTAGGCTTCTATCCTGTCTAGAATGTAATGAAGATGTCTTGGATAAGATGAGTGTTTTTTAACAATTTTCTCATTTTGACAGCATCTGTATCACATTGCACTTGATATATTTTCACTCCTGTGTGTTGTAATGAAGATGTCTTGGTGAGACTTGATATATGTCCAAAATTATAAATATCACAAGGTACTTTCTCTACCTAATAAACTCCATATGACTACATAAAACCATGTTTAACACACCTATAAAGAGGAACAACCCCCCTAAGGAGCTAGAAAGCTATATCGCGCACTGCCTCGTCGAATGTCTATCAAGGGAAGAGATAAAGAGCATATAAAACATTACCACACAAAAAAATGAGAGAATGTAAAAAATTTAAAAACGAGAACCATAATGAACAATCTAAACTTGACATTACACTTGGCACGGAGGGAGCACACAATGACATTGTAGTTATCAATTTTCTCCTGTATGAGCTGTAGCAATCCCCACATACAAGAAAAAACTGAAAGGAAAGCTTTACTCTCCCAACAAGATTCTAAGAATACTACTTGACTAATAATAGAAAGCCCATGTCACATCCCTAGCTAGGCCATGCATTAGAGTGTGCATCATGTTTAAATTCTATTAATTCTGAAATGGGAAATGCCAGAACCCCCAACACACACTTCCCCCCCCCCTGGAAATAACTAGGGTTTACTAAAATCTTTTTCAATGAACCTGAAATGCCCTTCTAAAATGTTCACCCTCTTTGTCTTGGATTAAACCCCCTGGCAAAAATAGTGCACATTTTTCTAGGTCAACAGAAGGTTATTGAATTAACACATAAGTATTTGAATTTGGGCATTTAAAATTTATAAAAATATTTTAAATGTTCAACTATTCTCAAACAGAAATGTTTCATGTTGTCTATATTTTAAATAGCAAGCATGTGCAGTTTGAGAATTTTTGGAGTGGTCTAGGTATTTTAAATAACTCCACAAAGTTGCAGAAGAAATAGGAAAGAAAACAAAATTAAAAAAAAGGAGGCCTACCTGTGCCAGCTGAGGCCCGCTCCTGTGCGGCCCAGCTGGGCCAGCCCACCAGCGTCGTCGTCCTCCTGGCGCCAGTCGGCCGGGCGTGTGGCCGGCGCGCGCGCACGGCCGTGCCGCCACGCCACCTGCCTGCCTGGCCCTCCCCCCCGACGCTGGACGTCCCGCACGTCGCCACGCAACGCCCCGCCGCTCGCTCTTTTTCCCCCCTCTCCTCTGGATCCTCCTCTTCCCCCTCCCCGAGCGGAGCTCGTCGCCGACGCCCGCTGCTGCCGCGCCCACAGCCGCTCCCTCGCCTCTCCGACAAGCCCGGCTGCTCCGCCTCGTCGCTAGCTGCCTCCTCGACGAGCCACGCGAGCCGGAGTGCCCCGTAGCGTCGCCCTCGCTGTCCTCTTCGTCGCCGGCCGCCGCAGATCGTCCTCGCCGCCCCGTCGTCTCCGACTCGTCCCCGAGCCCGCTGACGCCGCCGCTGCCTCCGCTGTGAGCTCCCGCCTCGATTCCACCTCCTCCCCTGTCTTTTCGAGCCCCGCAGCGCTGCGCCCGCTCAAGCTCGACTCCGGCCGCCGCCCTGAGCTTCGCTCCGGCGAGCTCCGGCCGCCCCCGCCTCTCCCTTCTGCTCCAATCGGTGCGGACGAGCGCGGGCTTCGCTCCCGTGGTCTCCGCGCGCCTAATCGCCGCCTGTAGCGCAACTCCGGTGAAGAACCGCCGTGGTTTGAGGTCGTCGCCGGCGAAACTCCGGCGAGGCCGACGTGGCGTCATTAGCGCCTAATCCCGCAACCTAAACCCCCCCCTAAGCCACTGACCGTGGGCCCAGGGCCAAGTCAAACCCTGGTCAGCGCGGGTTTGACCGGGATTAGCCCCTGTGTCACTGACGTGTGGCCCCACACGTCAGGTTTGACCCAGTCAGCGGGGTTGACTGCTGACGCAAGCATGACACAGTGCTGACGCAGTTATTATTTTGCTGGATTTATTTTTATACAGGAAAATCCAGAAAATAGTTCAAACTTCAAAAATTCATAGAAAATTATCTGTAACTCCAAATGCAAAGTTCTATATATGAAAATCTATCAGAAAAATCCAATCTATCCAATGGAACTGGTTTCATGCATGTTAAAACAAGTTAAACCCACTGTTTAGGCATTATAAGATATTGCACTAATATGATCTTATAAATGCACTACCATTTGAATCTTTGGTTCAAATGGGGTCATTTCCTTCTGGTTTAACTTGCACAAGACCAGGACACATTCATATTGCCATGTCATTGCATGCATCATATTGTTGCATATCGTCATGTATTGATTGTGTTGCAATGTGTCATTCGTGGTAGGTTCTGCCTCCGAGGATATCTCCGAGTATCCAACTGAAGGGCAGTATCCCACCACCACTCCATCAGGCAAGCAACCCATTGATCATTCCGATACAAACCCATGTTCTCGCTTCTGCTCTCGTTTACTGCATTAAGACAACGCGTTTCAAACTGCTGTGTGTTGCGGTAGTTGAACCCACTTCCTTTGCATGACCTGTCATTGCCACAGTAACTAGATGAAACCCACTAGCATGTGTAGGAGTTGATTGAGCCAATACATGTGTGTGTGTATTCCTACCATGCTATGCTTGCTATGCTTAGAGTTGTGTCAGGTCTGGCTCATCGGGATGATGAACTGGAGTGAAAGGTTGTGTCGGTGACAAGAGTGAAGTGTGAATACGATTTGGTAAAGGAATCGATGAGAGGCCATGTAGGAGTACATGGTGAGTTGTTTCATTGAGGCCGTCCTTAAGAACTGAGATCTGTGTTTGTGATCCATGATACAGTTACTACCACACATTGGGCCCTGAAATATGACCCCGCTCGACTTCTTATCCAACCTTGTCCTCTGTCCAGGAGTTGCAAGTAGTTTCTGGTGTTTGTAGTATGCTGGGGGCTGCACGCGGCGCTGACCATCGGGGTGGGCTGTGTTGCGGTAGGCACGTGGCACGGTGTACCGACTCGCCCGTTTGGTGTCTCGGGAACCCTGTTCACATCGTTCGGGGCCGTTAGTGGAAACCTCGGCCGGACTCCCTGCGGATGGAACCCGAATAGGCGATAAACCTGGACTAGAGACTTGAGTGTTTAGGTAGGTCGTGGTCTACACCCACGTCGGCTTTCGCTTGAAGTCTGCCGAGCACATGTCGTGTGCAGACGCTAAGTGGTGGAAACATGTGTGAAGAAGTACACCCCTGCAGGGTTATAAATGAACTATTCGAATAGCCGTGTCCGCGGTAATGGACTTCTGGGTTGCCTATATCAGTTCATAGACAAGTTAAATGGATACTACTAAAAATCTCAAGATAAGTGTGAGTACCGCGGATGGCCCTCTCGTAGGATGGCGAGAGAGGATCCTCGGTGGAGTATTGTGATGGTGTTAGTGGACTCGTGTGCGACAAATGTTTTACAAGTGGTGTCTATCGTAGGATAGCTTAGCCAAGAGTCAAAGCTGGCTTGCTGCAATAACCCCACTACCTTCTTGAGAATGTGCATGTATGATAGGTTCCTGTTGTAAGACTTGCTGAGTACTTCTGTACTCATGTTGCTTTAATCATGTTTTTCAGACGACTGCACCAACCCTTCTGATGGGTTTTATGTAGACCTCGACGTTGACGAGTGACTTATCACCCAGGTGGTGATCCAAGACTTGTGAAGGGTCGATGTAGATAGACAGGCTTCATCAAGCCTTCTTTCTTTCTAGTGTCTGTACTCAGACTAGTTTGCTTCCGCATGTGCTTGTATGTTTGTATGACTTGAGTGTTGGGTCATGTGACCCCTATCTGTATGAATGATATGTATGGCTCCTCGGAGCCTTCTAAATAAAGTACTTGAGTCATAGAGTACTGTTGTGTTGCCATGTTGTATCTACTCATATCGGGCATATTGTGTGTATGATTGAAATGCTTGGTATGAGTGGGATCCAACTATCTAGTTGTTTATCCTTGGCAGCCTTTCATATGGGGAAATGTAAGTCTTGTGCTTCTGAGCGATAGTAGTCCGCTACAGCCCGGTTCACCGGAGTCCTGCTAGCCCAGCACTACTGCTTGGACACTTGACTGGCCGGCATGTGTCTCACGTCGTTCCTATGTCTGTCCCTTCGGGGAAATGTCACGCGTTGATATTCGGAGTCCTGCCTAGCCTGCTACAGCCCGGGTTACCGGAGTCCTGTTAGCCCAGTGCTACAGCCCGAATAGATACGTTGATGACCGACATGTTCGATGTGATTCATGTATGCCTGTCCTCATAGGCTAGCGCCGCTTTGGGTTCACGACTAGCCATGTCGGCCCGGGTTCTCTGTCATATGGATGCTAGCGACACTATCATATACGTGAGCCAAAAGGCGCAAACGGTCCCGGGCCAGGTAAGGTGGCACCCGTGGGAGTACCGTGCGTGAGGCCGCAAAGTGATATGATGTGTTACACGCTGGATCGATGTGGCTTAGGATCGGGGTCCTGACAGCGTTGGCATCAGAGCCGGACTGCCTGTAGGTTCGCTAAGCCAACTGGTCGATGTCGAGTCTAGAATTGCTTTAGCTATATGTAGGGGAATTGATTGTGGGAGGGAACGTAAGGCTCTTTTACTTCTTTACCTTATGCCCTCTATTCTGAGTCATTCTCTTCTCATTCTACGTGGGTTAAGGACTAGGCTCTATTCTCTCTATCAGGTTCACGTGTTACTAAATCCGTAGTAACTTATAGGATTGTTGGATACAACCCAGTTCAGTTCTACTAAAGTTTAGTATGTTGCCATTGAACCAGAACCTTGATATGATATTGTTGTTGAGTGGTTTCGCAAACTGTTGTGGATGCCTCAAGTCTTTTTCTGAGCATTTACAGCCGTTATGCTGTCCAATTTCATCCAGAAATTCTAATGCCTTTGCACTAATTTGTGCTTTCAGATGGCTACCCGTCCCCAAAACCAAGTGGTTCGTCTGACCCGTTGCATCGGTGTATGTGGTCATACCGCCATGTTGGTTCGAGTGATGGTTGAGGCAGGTTACCGATGGTACCCCGAATACACCGTCGAAGAGCAGTTTAGAGATTTTAACCAGAGCCAATATCTGTGCACGGTTAGGATATATCCATCTTATCCCGGAGCCACGGAACCACTCCACTGTTCTTATGGACTCGGGATCACTATTGGGATGTCCGTTCAAGATGCAGCCTACTCGATGATGACCATTATGCGAGCTAGAACTGCCTTGTTGAGCAACACTGAGTTTTGCTACATGCCAGCATCCCTCCCTGGGGCGCATGGTTACCTTCAGGGCATGTACAGTGATGCATCCCATGAGGACTCACTCCTTTGCACCACTACTGAGATGTTGGAAGATAAGGACCGTGAAAACCGGGCCTTGCGTATGGAGCTCTTTAATGCTCGTGCTGATCATTGGGCCACCTTGACGAGGTTTGCACCTGCTGTGCAAGCCGGATACATGGACACGAGAGACTTGTACCCTGTGCGGGCTAGTCTGCCAGACTTCATGGAATAGCGTGAGGTGGGAGGCATCACCCCTCCTCGTGGGCCTCTTCTGCCGCCATCTGTTGGACCGAGGCCGCACCCAAGTCCCTATGGTCCACAAGCACCGCAGGACCGTCTGTTCCCAGATGACCATGTTCCGCTTCCAGGTCTGGGTGGTGACTTCTATGAGGACTTCTACGGAACCGTCTGAGCTAGTAGCAGTCTCGCTAGTATTGTAATAGTTGTATGTCCACCGTCCTGCGTTATTGTGGAATATAACTTAGTGTGTACCAATTCCGGAGGTGTAGAAAAATAATGTATAGGAGCTTGGAATGCCTCCGATGAGATGTAACGTCTTTCGTCTTAGTTGTACCTCAGCTTGAGCTTGTACTATACTATGTATGATGTGTATGACCGTTGGTATATATATGGCAGTTTCTATATTACCATGTCATACGGATGATCATCTCTGCATTCCTTGTTATCCATTACATTCCGCACTTCCTTGGCCAGATTTTGCCATCCTGGTTTAAACCGTTGTTTTGTTTTTTCCTAGGATGGTCAACACCCGCAGCAACCCTGCTGCTTCGGAGCAAGGAGAAGCTAGTGCACCTAGAGAGGAAAGTCTGCCTCAACCACCTTCTCTGGCCGAAGTGATGCTGGAGGCAGAGCGCAACAGGCGCGACACCAACCGCTTGTTAGAGCGGATTGAGCAGAACACTGCACGTCAGCAGAGGATCAATTCGGTGTCCATCAATGACTTTGTCAAGCTGTGCCCGCCAAAGTTCAATCATTCCATCGAACCTCTCGATGCGGATGACTGGCTCCGCAGCATCGCCCACAAGCTACGTTCTGCTAACGTGGCTGAAGATGATAAAGTCACCTTTGCTGCCTATCACCTCGAAGGCCCTGCCAGCCTTTGGTGGGAGAATTACGAAGCTATGCGTCCGGTCGGCCAACTCACTACTTGGGCTGATTTCAGTGCCGCTTTTCGTGAGCATCATATTCCGGAAGGTCTCATGGATCGCAAGAGGGAGGAGTTCTGTAACTTCACCCAGGGGAAGCTGACTGTGGATGCATACAGTCGCGAGTTTGGGAAGCTTGCACGCTATGCTCCCGAAGAGGTATCCACCGATGCCAAGAAGCAGGCAAGGTTCCGCAAGGGACTTAGCCCTGAGCTCCGACGTGACCTTCGTCTGCATGAATGCATTTCTTTTCCAAAGCTAGTCAATAAGGCCATCAGTGCCGAGACGGGGCAAAATGATTTTGAAGCTTCACGCAAGCACTTCCATGACTATGGTTCTTCATCCGGCTCTGGATCTCAGAAGCGCCGGGTCTGGATTCCAAATTCTGCTATGCCACCTAGGTATACCCCGAGGCCATCCTTTGAGGCGCCTCGCCCCAATCAGCAGTATATGCCGCCCAAGACTTTTGGTGGCCCCACTGCCAATACTGCTCCACGCCCCAATATAACAACTTGCTTCAAGTGTGGTGAGCCGGGCCACTACATCCGTGAGTGTCCCCAGAACAACCCCAGTCAGTTCGGAAAGTCTGTTGGCCGTGGTAAGTCAACAGCGAAGGTGCTTGTCGCCAAGCCAGCCACCACTGCTCGTGGCCATGTCAACTACGTCTCAGCTGAAGAGACTCAAGAGGACCCCAACGTCGTTCTCGGTACGCTCCTTGTTAATTGCCATCCGGCAACTGTTCTCTTTGATACTGGAGCATCTCATTCATTTATTTCTGAGAGCTATGCTCGTTTGCACAACACCACTTTTTGTGACATGCCTACCTCCATGGTAATTCAAACCCCTGGTTCTAAGTGGCAAACCTCTAGAATCAGCCATGGAAATGAAATTCTTGTTGACAGATTGGTCTTCCTTGCGTCACTAATAGCTCTCAAGTCCTCAGACATAAACATCATCTTGGGTATGGACTGGATGTCAGCTCATTACGCCAAGATTGACTGCTCAACTAGAACTGTTCAACTTACCCATCCATCGGGCAAGACAGTCAATGTTTTGACCCGAGTATCGGAGCGTCAGCTCTACTCTCTAAATGCCAATCCCCTTCCAGACCTCGAAGATATTCCGGTAGTTCGTGACTTTCCGGATGTCTTTCCAGAGGAATTGTCAGGTGTTCCACCTGACAGAGATGTCGAGTTCGTAATAGACCTTGTTCCAGGAACCGTCCCAATCTCTAGGAGACCTTATAAGATGGCACCCCTAGAACTAGCCGAGCTTAAGAAACAACTCGATGAGTCCTTGCAAAAAGGTTTCATCCGTCCTAGTTCATCTCCATGGGCTTGCCCCGTCCTCTTCGTCAAGAAGAAGGATGGAACGGATCGGATGGTTGTAGATTACCGACCTGTCAATTTGGTCACCATCAAGAACAAGTATCCGCTCCCCAGGATCAACGACCTGTATGACCAGCTCGCTGGATCCTCAGTCTTTTCCAAAATGGATTTGAGGTTGGGCTACCATCAAATCAAAATCAAGAACGGGGACATTCCCAAAACGGCTTTCGTCACTCGTTACGGCCAATACGAGTACACCGTCATGTCCTTCGGTTTAACCAATGCTCCAGCCACCTTCTCTCGGTTAATGAACTCGATCTTCATGGAGTATTTGGATAAATTCGTCGTGGTTTACCTCGATGATATACTCATCTACTCCAAGAATGAGGAAGAACATGCCGAACATCTAAGGCTAGTATTGATGAAACTTCGAGAGCATCGCCTTTATGCCAAATTCTCCAAGTGCGAATTCTGGTTGCCAGAAGTGACCTATCTGGGCCATGTAATCTCTGGCAAGGTCATTGATGTCAATCCCGAGCGAGTTCAAGCTGTCCTTGACTGGACTCCACCTGAAACGGTCAAGCAAGTCCGGAGTTTTCTTGGTTTAGCGAGCTATTGCCGCCGCTTCGTCGAGAATTTCTCCAAGGTTGCTAAGCCTCTAACTGAACTCCTCAAGAAAGATAAAAAGTTCGAGTGGACCCCACAGTGCGAGTTCAGCTTCCAGGAACTGAAAAGACGCCTGACATCTGCTCCCGTACTGGTACCACCAGACTTCTCTAAGGACTTTGTTATCTATTGCGACGCCTCGCGACAAGGACTAGGTTGCATACTCATGCAAGATCGTCATGTGATTGCCTACGCATCTCGACAGTTGCGTCCACATGAGGATAATTATCCCACTCATGATCTAGAGCTTGCAGCGGTAGTCCATGCACTCAAAACCTGGCGACATTACCTCTTGGGTAACCGTTGCGAAATTTACACTGATCACCAAAGTTTGAAATATATCTTCACCCAACCGGATTTGAATCTCAGGCAAAGACGTTGGGTCGAGTTGATCTCGGATTACGACTTAGGAATAACTTACACCCCAGGCAAAGCCAATGTCATGGCTGATGCACTAAGTCGTAAATCTTATTGTAACAACCTGAGGTTACAGCAAAGTCAACCACTTCTCCACGAGGAATTTCGTAAGCTTAACCTTCACATTGTTCCTCGAGGATTCCTTTCCACCCTGGTGGCGAAACCTAACCTTACGGATCAAATCATAGCTGCCCAGAAGCGCGATAAGGGCATATCTCGGATTAAGGAATACATCGCTAGCGGAGTTGCTAAATGTTTCTCCATGGATGAACGAGGTGTTGTCTTCTTCGAGAACCGCTTGGTGGTTCCCAAGAAACAACATTTACGACAATTGATCCTTAAGGAAGCTCATGAATCCCCTCTCACCATTCATCCCGGTAGTACTAAAATGTATCAAGACCTACGCCAGAGGTTTTGGTGGACTAGGATGAAGAGAGAAATCGCTCAATACATTGCAACTTGCGACGTATGTCGTCGTGTTAAAGCAGAGCATCAACGGCCTGCTGGCACCCTTCAACCTTTGGAGATTCCTGAATGGAAATGGGATAAAATCGGTATGGATTTCATTACCGGGTTTCCCAGAACCAAAAGAGGGAATAATGCTATCTTCGTTGTTGTCGATCGTCTTTCCAAAGTAGCCCACTTCTTACCTGTTCGCGAGAGTATAACCGCTAGCCAGCTAGTTGATTTGTACATCTCTCGAATAGTATCTCTCCATGGTGTTCCATTGGAAATTAATTCGGACCGTGGAAGTCTTTTCACCTCTCGATTTTGGGAAAGTTTCCAAAATGCTTTGGGAACTCAAGTTTCCTTTAGCACCGCCTTCCATCCTCAGTCAAGTGGTCAAGTAGAACGAGTCAATCAAATTCTGGAGGATATGCTCCGAGCTTCTGTCATCTCTTTCGGTATAAATTGGGAGAAGTGCCTACCATTCGCCGAGTTCGCTTATAACAATAGTTATCAAGCTAGCTTGGGCAAAGCTCCTTTCGAAGTTCTTTATGGACGAAAATGTCGAACGCCTCTTAACTGGTCAGAAACCGGCGAGAGACAACTCTTTGGCCCGGACATGATCCAGGATGCAGAAGAGCAAGTTCGTATTATTCGTGAGAAGTTGAAAACCGCCCAATCTCGACAAAAGAGTCAGTATGACCGCAAGCATAAGCCCATGGCTTATGAAGTCGGCGAGATGGCTTACCTTCGGGTTACACCTTTAAAGGGAACCCATCGATTCGGTATCAAAGGCAAATTGGCTACTCGCTACATTGGACCCTTTCGCATTCTTGCCAAACGAGGGGAAGTTGCCTACCAACTGGAACTACCTCCGCATCTCTCCAGAGTTCATGATGTCTTCCATGTTTCTCAACTCAGGCGTTGCTTCGCGGATCCTATCCGTGGAGTGGACCACGAAACGCTTGATCTCCAAGATAACCTCACTTATCGGGAACACCCCGTTCGTATCCTTGATCAAGCCGAGCGTACCACTCGACGCCACAATATCAAGTTTCTCAAGGTTCAATGGTCACACCATTCCGAGCAAGAGGCTACCTGGGAAAGGGAGGATCGTCTTCGACTTGAGTACCCCGCCTTCTTTCCGGAGGAACCTAAATCTCGGGACGAGATTCTTTTGAGTGGGGGTGAGTTGTCACATCCCTAGCTAGGCCATGCATTAGAGTGTGCATCATGTTTAAATTCTATTAATTCTGAAATGGGAAATGCCAGAACCCCCAACACACACTCCCCCCCCCCTGGAAATAACTAGGGTTTACTAAAATCTTTTTCAATGAACCTGAAATGCCCTTCTAAAATGTTCACCCTCTTTGTCTTGGATTAAACCCCCTAGCAAAAATAGTGCACATTTTTCTAGGTCAACAGAAGGTTATTGAATTAACACATAAGTATTTGAATTTGGGCATTTAAAATTTATAAAAATATTTTAAATGTTCAAATATTCTCAAACAGAAATGTTTCATGTTGTCTATATTTTAAATAGCAAGCATGTGCAGTTTGAGAATTTTTGGAGTGGTCTAGGTATTTTAAATAACTCCACAAAGTTGCAGAAGAAATAGGAAAGAAAACAAAATTAAAAAAAAAGGAGGCCTACCTGTGCCAGCTGAGGCCCGCTCCTGTGCGGCCCAGCTGGGCCAGCCCACCAGCGCCGTCGTCCTCCTGGCGCCAGTCGGCCGGGCGTGTGGCCGGCGCGCGCGCACGGCCGTGCCGCCACGCCACCTGCCTGCCTGGCCCTCCCCCCCGACGCTGGACGTCCCGCACGTCGCCACGCAACGCCCCGCCGCTCGCTCTTTTTCCCCCCTCTCCTCTGGATCCTCCTCTTCCCCCTCCCTGAGCGGAGCTCGTCGCCGACGCCCGCTGCTGCCGCGCCCACAGCCGCTCCCTCGCCTCTCCGACAAGCCCGGCTGCTCCGCCTCGTCGCTAGCTGCCTCCTCGACGAGCCACGCGAGCCGGAGTGCCCCGTAGCGTCGCCCTCGCTGTCCTCTTCGTCGCCGGCCGCCGCAGATCGTCCTCGCCGCCCCGTCGTCTCCGACTCGTCCCCGAGCCCGCTGACGCCGCCGCTGCCTCCGCTGTGAGCTCCCGCCTCGATTCCACCTCCTCCCCTGTCTTTTCGAGCCCCGCAGCGCTGCGCCCGCTCAAGCTCGACTCCGGCCGCCGCCCTGAGCTTCGCTCCGGCGAGCTCCGGCCGCCCCCGCCTCTCCCTTCTGCTCCAATCGGTGCGGACGAGCGCGGGCTTCGCTCCCGTGGTCTCCGCGCGCCTAATCGCCGCCTGTAGCGCAACTCCGGTGAAGAACCGCCGCGGTTTGAGGTCGTCGCCGGCGAAACTCCGGCGAGGCCGACGTGGCGTCATTAGCGCCTAATCCCGCAACCTAAACCCCCCCCTAAGCCACTGACCGTGGGCCCAGGGCCAAGTCAAACCCTGGTCAGCGCGGGTTTGACCGGGATTAGCCCCTGTGTCACTGACGTGTGGCCCCACACGTCAGGTTTGACCCAGTCAGCGGGGTTGACTGCTGACGCAAGCATGACACAGTGTTGACGCAGTTATTATTTTGCTGGATTTATTTTTATACAGGAAAATCCAGAAAATAGTTCAAACTTCAAAAATTCATAGAAAATTATCTGTAACTCCAAATGCAAAGTTCTATATATGAAAATCTATCAGAAAAATCCAATCTATCCAATGGAACTGGTTTCATGCATGTTAAAACAAGTTAAACCCACTGTTTAGGCATTATAAGATATTGCACTAATATGATCTTATAAATGCACTACCATTTGAATCTTTGGTTCAAATGGGGTCATTTCCTTCTGGTTTAACTTGCACAAGACCAGGACACATTCATATTGCCATGTCATTGCATGCATCATATTGTTGCATATCGTCATGTATTGATTGTGTTGCAATGTGTCATTCGTGGTAGGTTCTGCCTCCGAGGATATCTCCGAGTATCCAACTGAAGGGCAGTATCCCACCACCACTCCATCAGGCAAGCAACCCATTGATCATTCTGATACAAACCCATGTTCTCGCTTCTGCTCTCGTTTACTGCATTAAGACAACGCGTTTCAAACTGCTGTGTGTTGCGGTAGTTGAACCCACTTCCTTTGCATGACCTGTCATTGCCACAGTAACTAGATGAAACCCACTAGCATGTGTAGGAGTTGATTGAGCCAATACATGTGTGTGTGTATTCCTACCATGCTATGCTTGCTATGCTTAGAGTTGTGTTAGGTGTGGCTCATCGGGATGATGAACTGGAGTGAAAGGTTGTGTCGGTGACAAGAGTGAAGTGTGAATACGATTTGGTAAAGGAATCGATGAGAGGCCATGTAGGAGTACATGGTGGGTTGTTTCATTGAGGCCGTCCTTAAGAACTGAGATCTGTGTTTGTGATCCATGATACAGTTACTACCACACATTGGGCCCTGAAATATGACCCCGCTCGACTTCTTATCCAACCTTGTCCTCTGTCCAGGAGTTGCAAGTAGTTTCTGGTGTTTGTAGTATGCTGGGGGCCGCACGCGGCGCTGACCATCGGGGTGGGCTGTGTTGCGGTAGGCACGTGGCACGGTGTACCGACTCGCCCGTTTGGTGTCTCGGGAACCCTGTTCACATCGTTCGGGGCCGTTAGTGGAAACCTCGGCCGGACTCCCTGCGGATGGAACCCGAATAGGCGATAAACCTGGACTAGAGACTTGAGTGTTTAGGTAGGTCGTGGTCTACACCCACGTCGGCTTTCGCTTGAAGTCTGCCGAGCACATGTCGTGTGCAGACGCTAAGTGGTGGAAACATGTGTGAAGAAGTACACCCCTGCAGGGTTATAAATGAACTATTCGAATAGCCGTGTCCGCGGTAATGGACTTCTGGGTTGCCTATATCAGTTCATAGACAAGTTAAATGGATACTACTAAAAATCTCAAGATAAGTGTGAGTACCGCGGATGGCCCTCTCGTAGGATGGCGAGAGAGGATCCTCGGTGGAGTATTGTGATGGTGTTAGTGGACTCGTGTGCGACAAATGTTTTACAAGTGGTGTCTATCGTAGGATAGCTTAGCCAAGAGTCAAAGCTGGCTTGCTGCAATAACCCCACTACCTTCTTGAGAATGTGCATGTATGATAGGTTCCTGTTGTAAGACTTGCTGAGTACTTCTGTACTCATGTTGCTTTAATCATGTTTTTCAGACGACTGCACCAACCCTTCCGATGGGTTTTATGTAGACCTCGACGTTGACGAGTGACTTATCACCCAGGTGGTGATCCAAGACTTGTGAAGGGTCGATGTAGATAGACAGGCTTCATCAAGCCTTCTTTCTTTCTAGTGTCTGTACTCAGACTAGTTTGCTTCCGCATGTGCTTGTATGTTTGTATGACTTGAGTGTTGGGTCATGTGACCCCTATCTGTATGAATGATATGTATGGCTCCTCGGAGCCTTCTAAATAAAGTACTTGAGTCGTAGAGTACTGTTGTGTTGCCATGTTGTATCTACTCATATCGGGCATATTGTGTGTATGATTGAAATGCTTGGTATGAGTGGGATCCGACTATCTAGTTGTTTATCCTTGGCAGCCTTTCATATGGGGAAATGTAAGTCTTGTGCTTCTGAGCGATAGTAGTCCGCTACAGCCCGGTTCACCGGAGTCCTGCTAGCCCAGCACTACTGCTTGGACACTTGACTGGCCGGCATGTGTCTCACGTCGTTCCTATGTCTGTCCCTTCGGGGAAATGTCACGCGTTGATATTCGGAGTCCTGCCTAGCCTGCTACAGCCCGGGTTACCGGAGTCCTGTTAGCCCAGTGCTACAGCCCGAATAGATACGTTGATGACCGACATGTTCGATGTGATTCATGTATGCCTGTCCTCATAGGCTAGCGCCGCTTTGGGTTCACGACTAGCCATGTCGGCCCGGGTTCTCTGTCATATGGATGCTAGCGACACTATCATATACGTGAGCCAAAAGGCGCAAACGGTCCCGGGCCAGGTAAGGTGGCACCCGTGGGAGTACCGTGCGTGAGGCCGCAAAGTGATATGATGTGTTACACGCTGGATCGATGTGGCTTAGGATCGGGGTCCTGACAGCCCATGACAGTGAGGGTATCTAATACAGTAGTATTTCTAATTCTATAAGCCTGCAAGTTTATGAAATTGACACAAACCAATTTGGTTAGCAAGTCACGGCAGCACATGACAGTGAGGTAGCAACAAAAATGCACCTGATGCAGAAACGTAACCTACTGCCGCTGGATCATCAACCTAGATTCTTGCATTACAGAAAAGAGCATCACAAACTCAATTCTGGCAATCATTCAGCACTAGTATTTCAACGACTTGCAGATGATAAGCAGCTACATATATATACATGTCTACAAACGACAAAGGCTAAGGAGAGGTGGACTTGGCGATGGCCGTGGTGCCCTCGGACCTCGCCGGGGAGGGAGATGCGGATGGAGGTCTGGACCCTAGATGGATGGAGTAAGAGCGCGCCGTCGCATATAGGCAAATCAAGAATCTAGGGCTTTGACCGTGGCGGAGCTCAGCGGTGATGGTGCGAACCCTAGAACTAGAGGAGAGATGAGGGGGGACAGCGGAGGAGGTGGCGTGAAATTACCTATGGGAAGCCGCAGGAGAAGGGTAGGTGGCGGCGAGGGTGGAGTCCGGCGGAGTAGAGGTGGTCGTCGTCTCCTCCTCCTCCTCCTCGTCCTCCTTCTGGTCCTCCTCCTCCGGCTCAGGGCACGGGGGAGCTGCAGTGGTGGGGGGTGCGGGGGCGCGGGGGTGGCGGTGCGGGGGAGCTGCGGTGGTGGGGGCGTGGGTGCGGCGGGGGTGGAGTCCGGCGGGGGTCGGGGCGGCGGCGTCGGGGCAGCGCGCGGGTGGATCTGGCGAGGGAGAGGGACGAAGGGGATCTGGCGAGAGGGAGGGAATTAGCTAGTGGGGAGAATCTTACTAATGGCGCATCCGCGGTCGGTGCGCCATTAGTAATCTTTTTTTTTACATAGCAATGGCGCACAAGGCAGAGGCGCGCCATTAGTAATCTTTTTTTTATATAAATAGCAATGGCGCACCAACCAGAGGTGTGCCATAAGAAATTTATTTTTATTTTTTTGTTGCATGTAATATTTTTTTAGAAAATGAATATGAATATGAAACAGTAATATTTTTTTATAAAAACAGTAATAATTGTTGTTTAACAACAATTGTAGTCTACACTTTTTTTATTTCTAAAAAATGAATATGAATATGAAACGGGGGGTGCTCGTCGACGGCGGTGGAGCGGGGGAGGGTGTGGGGGGTGCTCGTCGGCGGTGGTGGAGCGGGGGAGGGGGCGGGGGGGTGCTCGTCGGTGGTGGTGGAGCGGGGGAGGGTGCGGGGGGTGCTTGTCGGCGGCGGTGGAGCGGGGGAGGGTGCGGTGGGTCGGCGGCGGCGGTGGAGCTAGCGGGGGAGGGTGTGGGTGGGATCGAGATCGAGATGGAGGGGGATAGCGATCGAGATGAAGGGGCATCGAGATCGAGATGGAGGGGGAATCAAGATCAAGATGGAGGGGGATCGAGATCGAGTGTCCTCAGCAACAAGGCAGCCATGTCCCTGGGCGACGTGTAGTCTGGCGAGGAGGACAACCGTGTTCTCCAACGACGTGCGCGGCTAAAACCATCGGGCGGTGGTATGACTAGTCGTGTCCCTGGCATATGAAGTGTTAAGCGGGAGCTCCTATTTGCTGACCTGGTGTCGGAAGTCGGTGGTATGAGTAGTTGTGTCTGGATGACAGATGGCGAAGCGCTGGCGGATCGTGAAGACCGTACACTTGCAACCAAGTAGAGAGGCAGTGCTTGCAGTTGATCGTCGGCGGCGGTGGAGCGGGGGAGGGTGCGGTTGATCGTCAGCCGCAAGGGGGACATCGATGTCCCATGAACACGGTTTTTGAAGACCTGGGATCTCTATCTAGCTGGCGATACGTTGTGTCATCCATGCACCTTACGCATCCAGAAAATCCGTGGACTACCTGCCCCGCGAGATAACCGTAACTGAGATAGTCGTGTAGTAGTGAAAAATATATATATACTAATGGCGCACCGCGTAGTAGTGCGCCATTACTAGATTAAACTAGTAATGGCGCACTGTGACACAGTGCGCCATTAGTTGTTTTGCAAAAAGAAAGAATAAAAAAAATTCAGTACTGGCGCACTCCTTGTCCGGTGCGCCATTACTAGTTAGAACTAGTAATGGCGCACTTCGGCCGGATGCGCCATTAGTATGTATGTAAAAATGAAAAAAAAATTATCACTAGTGGCGCACCTTTTGTATGGTGCGCCATTAGTGTCTTCCACACTAATGGCGCATCACCAACTGGTGCGCCATTAGTATATAGTAGTGGCGCACTACTTCCCTGGTGCGCCATTAGTGTCAATCCTATCTATAGCCCTTTTCCTAGTAGTGTAACCTGTGCTAATACCTCTGCTATCTTCAAGAATGCTTGGTGGCAGTATCGGAATTACCTGAAGAAAACGTACTTCACCGGCAAAGAAACTCATCAAATTCCCTTACGTTCTCCTGAGACACATTTATTGGACGATGACTCACTACTAGGAAAACCCTTACCAGTAGCGCGGGCAGGCGCGCTACTGCTACGGTGCTACAGCTATTTTGTAGCAGTAGCACTTGTTTGAACCAGCGCTACTGCTATCTGTATCTAGCAGTAGCGCGCTTCTGTTCATCGCTACTGCTAATACTAGTAGCGTGCCCCTTCAAAAAAACGCTGCTGGTAAGCAGCGCTGCTACTACTCCAATACCCCACGCTACTGCTAGTATTTTCTTTTTTTATGTTGATGTATTCGTATTTTTTCAGGTTTTATACAGTTACAACATACACATACACTAGAACTATATGAAAAAGGAATGTCTCATCATCATCATCGAAGTGGTACAACATAGTCTCATCATATCAACATAGTCTCAACACAAATGATGTCGATCTCATCATCATCTCGAAATAGCGATACAAGTTAATGATCACATGTCTCTTACATTGTCACCGTAGACACATGTTTCATCATCTACCTAAACTAAGACATACACGATAAGAGCGATCACGATGATCAAAAGCGGTATGATGTAGTAGTTTTTGCAGCAGCACTGGTTCTGAATCCCCTTTTGTGCTATGAATCTCAAGTAACTAGCTTCGGCTTCCGCTCTGCTATCAAACCCTGTCTGGCTTCCGCCGGAGAAGCCAGAGACTTAGGCCTGACACTCTGGCCACTCATCATACACACCCGGAACATGCCCTACATACACGGCATACCACTTCCACGCCATCATCGATCTATATACCTGTCAGAGATGCACATATATATACCATGAAGCGAATTCAACAAAACAATTATGAAATCGAAGCAACATATATAGTAAACATAGTTAACAAATTTCATCATACCGAAAGTAATTAACTAGAGCGCAGCACCATACATCTAATAGTTTCATCGTACTGAGAGATTCGAAGTTTTGTCGTACATAAAGTAACAAGTAACTAAACAGACACTGTGTTTTTAAGCAGTGCACTCTTCCCATACGTCCATATCCGGAAGGGTGCACACAAGCTTAGTGAAAGGCGTCATGTCCTGACGCTGTAGGGCAATGCGGGTTCAGACGTCAGCTCGCGATATTGGGCCGACATAGAACATCCCATTCTCTTCTAGGGCATCTTTGATGATGATGGACGCAATTTCCTATTGGATCCGGTAGAAATCATTTTGAAGTCGATTATCCGGTACGGCTCCAAAGGCTTCGGCCCATCTCTGGATATGGGTATCGCATGAAGATTTCATGCAAAGTGATGGCACATCCCTTATGTACTCCATCATTAGATGGATGATGTAGAATCCATCATTCTCACTTCTTGCCGGTTGCTGGATGCAACAGAAGTCAGTCTTGTGACTGAAACAAAGCCCAGCCTTATTTGTTTTTTTTGCATTGGATGTAGCCACCCCGCATGCTGAACCCCAGCATAACTCTGTCCAGAACATACTTTATGTGTGTGTAATCTTTCTTCTGTATGGTCTTCGACGGATCCAAATATAGAGCGCGGGAGAAACACGGGTAAAGAACAATGAGGATGGCACGACACCCCCCGCTGCGCAAAATACACTATCAAGTTTAGCCTCCATGCGTGCAAAGTAACTATTGAAATGCACGAAAGGATGTATGTGTTATAGTGCTATCCGCGGATGGCTTACCTGGGATGATAAGGTAGGAGAATTGTTTCTTTGTCCTTATTGCTGAGCAAGAATTCTTCGATGTACTGACTCGCATATTGACGGTTGGCGTCGTTGATTGACAAGAAGCCCTCATGCATGTAGTATGGGTCCGCGACCGCAAGACCGGTGACTTCCTCTCTTCTGACAATGTAGTTCATGTGCAGCGCATACAGGCGGACGAAGGTAAAATCGAGTGTACTAATTTGAAACATCTGGAAGATGTAATCAAACCTCAGGAAGAAGAGGTCCGCGGGGCATGTGTGGACATACATCTTGCAACTGTCGTATAAAGTGGGTATCCTGGATCATCCGACGAGAGGAGGCTTCTCTCTGTCGAAAGCACATGGTCATGGAGTCACCTGAGATCCCCTTCTATGGCAGCTAGTGCATTCGCCGGTACCATTGGCTCTCCCGCGACATGGATTAATGGCGCATGTTTCATCGGTACATGATCAACCTTGGTCGAAGGCGGCTTGCTACTAGAACCAACATTGCCATATTTATTGGATTTTCTCGCCGCCGGTCTCTTCCTCTGCTTCTTCTTGGTGGGCTCAGGTGCTGGTGGGTCTGTCAGACCCTCCCTGAGCACCACCCCTAGTGTTGTTGGGCTCAGCTTTGGACGACTCTAGCTAATCAGTTGAGCTTGGGTGGAGCCGGCATCTGGAGGCGTGTCCTGCGAGGATTGCATGAACAAAGACTTCTTGCACTCCCGAGGACGTTCCGGCTCTGGTACATGCATCTCATATTCATATGGTTGACTCATTGTTACTTCATTGTGAAAGGCAGTATTGAAATACTGGTTAGGGTCATCGTCGCCCTCCTCCATGCCATAATCCCTATCCTCTTCCATGGGGCAGATGGCATCATCTGCCGGCGGAACGGTTGGCCCTCCTTCCTCATGTCTCTCGAGCTCAGCAAGTAGCACAGACGATGGTTGTACTTGTGTAGGTGGTGTTGTGGTCATACCTTCCTGACGTCCTGTTGGTGTGCTCCCGGCCACCTCGACACGAAGAAGATTTTTCGGCCACAGGATCGACCAATTTTTGCATTGCCCAAGCTGCGTGGGGGTCTCGTCATCCTCTCCTTCGGTTTGTATCGGACAAGGGAGACCATCGTAGCCCTCTTTCACACTTGCCACGGAGACCCTTAAGGCGTTATCAGGCATCTGTCGGCGGTGAAACAATCGATCCTTAGGCTTCACTATAGTACCCTTCCCCACATCCACCAACCCGCCCTTCATATTGCAAAGGAGGGTGCACGGAGTGGAGTCGGCCTACAAAGACATATATGTGCGGCGTCAGAGATCCAAAAAGAACAGCAACTGAAGATTACTTAATTAGTTGCGTTGATGAAGGTGGGACGACACGTATTTACCGTGAGGGCGTCGAGCTCAGCCAATGTCGACGGCCCGACATTCAAGCCAGAGACGGAGCTAGGGCTGTTGTGAGAGCTGGGCGGAGGAGCAGGTGCTGGAGGAGGTGCGGGTGCGCTGGTTGCCATACTAGGTACGTGTATGAGTGCGGTGTTCATTGAGTTGCTCCCGGTGAACCTGGGCATGGGAAAATCACTTGGTGGCGCATTTGGATTTTGTTCCACCCATGTGACCACTATTGGAATCAAGCTTGTAAAGGCAGCCACCATATCAGATCTACAGGCAGCGATTATCTCAGCTTTGGTCTCCACTTTTGCTTTCTGCATCGCCCGCGCCACCTTCTCGTCGATAGTCACTTGACTGAAATTCTTTCTCTGCCTTTTGGCCACGGGGTGCTCGTTATAATAGTACTTCCAAGTGGCCCCATCCCTGGCGCCATGCACACGTCCATATTGCGGCTACTGGTCGGGCGGGTGTCCCATCATTATGTTCATGGCCCGGTTGAAAGGAGTGTCCCACTTGTACTTCGCCGACGACTGAGTTGACTGAGTCGACGAGTCGCTCTCGGCCGCAAGCTTGTGTTGCTCTCTCTACAAAATGGACCGTGAATCATTCACGAATGCGACTAGAATGTAGTAGACTTCCTTGATCAAAACCTAATATGTAAGGTGGTAAAAAGGATAATTACCAGTAATATCACGAATTTCCTAGTCGTCCAGTCAGTGAAAAACATCTTTTTCTTGGGGTCCCACGAGAATCGGGCCCTGATGAAGTCGTGCTCCTGCTGGTCAGTGAACTCAGCCAATGGGTCTGGGATCCCCGGACGTTCACGTTCTGTGTCCTCCTTAGCCCACACAGACCTCTTTCCCATGTAACCACGACTTCCAAGGCGGTGGTTCCCCATGTTCTTTGCCTACAGCTGCTTGCCTCTCTCCGACCTGGCCTTGGCAGCTTCTTCATATCAAGTCTCTTTGAACCTTTCAAAGTCCTCTATCGTAATTTTCGGATTGTCTACAACAATCTCGGCGTAGTTTTCATGGTCTACTTGAATCGCCCTTTTCACCCCAGTTTTCCAAGCGCTCAATGTGTTGCTAAACTTCCCTAGGGCTTTGTTGTTGATTTTTTTCATGCCCTCATCATCCCATGGGTCGACATCGTCATTTCGACCGGGGAACTGGAATCTTGCGTGCAACCTAGTTAGAAGCAGCTTCTTCAAATATTTATCCTTCCGTATTTTTGTGGTGTTGATGTTAGCGGTATCACGTAGGATGCATCATAGTTGGTTGTCGTAACACGCTGCCACTTCTCGCGGCTCTATTGGCTCGAACTCGCCAGGGTGCACCGCCGTGACCACCATTCTTCCGGTGCCGAGCTCATTTGGGCGTCGTGTCCTCTTTTCCTTCTGTCCCTCACTGGCTTGGGAGGTCCCACCTTCCGTGCTGCAGTTAGGAACATCGTCAGCGCCAGTCTTAGTGCCACTGTCATTGGTTGCATCAGTGTTGGCGCCGGAGCCACCATCGTCGTTATCCGTCATGACAAGGCGGTCCGGACACCCAGCTTGCTGTCTCTCCTGATCCGCCAGAAAGTCGTGGTAGGCGTGTGCTTGACATAATTGGGACTGAGAACCTCCGGCCTCATCGGTGTTGGTCATGTTTCCTAGGGTTCAATGTCGTAGTGGTTTAATTATCGAGCATTATATAATAAAGTGAATAATGACACAAAGTGACCTTTGTTTTACCAGTGTCAGTGGGAACGACACCTATGGGATCACAAGAATCCCTACTACGGTTAGCGGGTCGCGGGGTCGTGAGAAGAGCGGATCAAACAGATAGTACACAGTTTGTTTATCCAGGTTCAGGCCGCGAGGATGCGTAAAACCCTACTCCTGCTTTGGTGGTGTATATTCCTATTCCTGAGCTAGCTCTGCGGCGTTAGGTGCTCCAAAAAGCCGAATCCTTCTCCTGGTTGCCTCGGGCCTCCTTTTATAGAAAAAGGGGTCGCCACAGTGGCACACAGGAGGTGGAAAGGGTACAGTGATGCGAGGTTATCCCTCACATTACATGATAAGGCGCATTTAATGCGTCTCGCTTAGGTGTCCTTGCTTTATCGGGGACGGGGGAGAAATCCGTCTCGTCCGTCACCACTCCTTCTTGTGTCGACACGCGCCCTGGCCAGCGATGCATGTGATGCCATGTAGGTAGGCAGGCAGCTGAGGTGGCGCAGTGGTGGGTCTTCACGAAGATCTGCATGCCGCCACGCAGGTGCCTGCCCAGCTGGTTGGGTTGGCAGTTGCATGCGTATGATGGTGGATGTTTAGTCGACGTGGCCCTGATGGTGGCACTGTGGATGTCCGCGGCAAGGGCCTTGCCGGGGCCCGGCAAGGGTCTTGCCGAGGTGCCTCCTGTCATCCCCGGCAAGGCGCTTGCCGGGGGTCTTGTGGTCTTCCTCGGCTGGGATCCCGCCAAGGATCGTCGTCTTCTTAGTGCGTATCTGATCTTGAATGTCTTCACAAAGATCTGCATGCCACCACGGGGATGTCTCCCGAATCCTTGCCTCATGGGGGCAGTCGACTCAAGGGTGATTTGCTCCGTAGGCGTGGGGCGAGTTGCTGCGGCAAGGGTCTTGCCGGGGCTGCTAAAGCCGGCCCCGGCAAGGATCTTGTCGGGGGAGCCCGCCTCGCCCATTGGCTCTTCGTGGTCCTGGCCTTGGCGTCGTTCTAGTCACCTTGAGCTTCGGTCTTACCCTGGCTCACCTCCCTTGCCTTGCTTGGTGTGGTCGTGGGCGCGGCTCTGACTGTCCGTGCATAGTCATAGGGGTACAAAAAGTTTACCCCTCTTTTCGTACACTGTCAGGAGCCCCCGGGCCTGGGCCACACATAAGCGTAACGTGTTGTTAGGCTAGGCCCAAAGACGGTGCGCGGGCAGGCGGGGCGGTTTTTACCGCGGTAAGATTTTTCGTGCGCTGCGCTTCCCACGACTCGCGCAGGTGGCGCGGCGTGGGGAGGTGGGCGTGATGTGGGCGGCATGCGTGGGGCGGTCCCTGTAGGCATGCGTCACATTGTAGTAAAGAGGTGGCTTCGCGCCTTCCCCGTAAACGGAGGGAGGTGTGGAGGCGCAGCCCATTTAACTGAATGGGGCCGAGGCGCGGTCTTCAAGGCATCCACTCCCCACGATCATGGGGTGGGGAGAGGTCGCCTCACCTGTCCTCTTGGTTCTGCACATCTGCCACGTGTCTCCCATGTGCTTGGGGTGGCAAACGCTGGAGGCGGGGAACCGGGCCGTCGCTGGTTGGGGCATCGGGTCGGCCCTGGCTCCCTGCGCCTCCCGTGTCTTGATTGGTCGAGCGGGGCGGCCGAGCCCCAACCCCTTTCCTTTATAAAGAGCGGGAGGGGGATGGCGTCCCGCATTCTTCCATCTTCTTCTTCCTTCAGTTTCTGCTCCCCTCTTCCATCCGTCATGGAGAGAGGAAATCCTGGTCCTTCAACGGTGGCGGCGAGGGTCGCTGCTCGACAACGCGTCCCTCCTTCTCCTGCTCCTGCGGTGGCAGAGCCGGCCGCGAGGGGAAGGGGGAGGGGGCGAGGCCGTGGGCGAGGCCGGGGCGCTCAGGGAAGAGGAGGACGGGGTGGTGCGCCGGCCTCGCCCCCGCCAGCAGCTCCTTCTCCAATGGAGGGCCATGTTGGGGACGACCCCTGTGAGTTCTTCGTAAGGCTGCGCCGTCCGCCGCGCCGTCGCCTTCGTCTCCTGACTCCATTCGCGCGGGAGATGGAGCTGGATCCATCGCAGTCATTGCGACTGCACATGAGGGGCTACGGGATCAGTGGTATGCGGGTCCGCGTTGACTTCCCTGCTCCTCACGTGATGTATCTTCGTCGGGGATGGAAGACGTTTGCTCGTATCCATAGCTTGGCGGAGGGGCTCACTCTCCATTTTAAGCTGATGGAGGGTGGCCTTCTCTCCGTCAAGGTCTTCGGGCACTTTGGGACTCGTGCAAGGTGCTGCGTGGAGAGCTCTTCTGATGGTGAAGATTCCTCCTCGAGCGAGAGTGACGAGAAGGACAGCGGCAGCTACGACGAGGGCGGTAGGCGGTAGGATGACGGGTCCGACTAGGTGTCGGCCGGCGCTCCGTGCGGCACCGGCGACCCCATCATCCCTGTTGCCGGCTCCTTGAACTTCTCGGGGTCGTCTCCTTGGGCGGCTGGCATTGGGAGGCTGCGGAAGAGGAAGAGGGCGGGCGGCAAGGCCGTCAAGTCGGAGTACGCTGGCACTGACGCCTTCGACGCGTACTGACATCCTGCCGCCTCGTCTTCGAGCTCTGCTTCCGGCGCCGCCATCACCATCCAGCCTTGGGACGGCCACCAAGATGTTCTCTTGGTGTCTTCTGTCACCCGTTGCTCGCCTAGGCGCTCCTTTCTCCCTTTTTGCCTCCTTGACATGCCTCCTAAGGAGAGGGACAAGAAAAGGATTACGGGCACATTATCTCTTTTTAGTCCGTAAGCCTTCGGGCCTTTGCTGAATTTAAAACTTGTAATCCTCTCATTCATGTTTTTCATTCCCTATGGACTGTACCTGAGTGGAATATTTTTAATGAAAAAGGGATGTTTGCCGGGTCATTTGTTTGCGGGTGGAACCCACACAAGTAATAAATCCTTGATATCTCTAAGATAAAACATTTTCTCGCCCGGCAACAGGCCTTGCCGTCTCCCCACCTTGCTCGACCTTTTTCACGCCTTTGGCGGAGGCAGGGATGAGGTGGGTTTAGGCTCCTCGTTTCATCCTTTTGCTGCCGCGACCACGACCAAACTTGGTCCCAGGAACGAGCCCTAGGGCCTAGAGTTAGGGGAGCACGGTAGCTTAAGGGAAAACGAGGTTTCACATACCTCAGTCCATAATGAAATGCATGATAAGGAATGAAGAACTTATCTGAAGCTGCAGCCCCCGGCAACCCTGGTTTGCCGTGGGTGAATCTTTGCTCTTGCAGCCCCCGGCAATACTGGCTTGCCGGGGCCTAGATGCTGGTCCGTTCCTTTTTTCTCCCCAAGTGGCTTGGCAAGGATATCTGTGTGTCCTGCGAACCAAAGAAGACAAAAGAAAGACAAAGAGATGCAAACTCGACCTCTAAGCTAGGGGTTAGCCACCGCTAAGCACTATCAACCCTAACCAAGGACGAGACTCAACCTAGCATGCATGCTATAACTTAGGGCGCCAGCGCTTCATTTATTTATGCTCAGGGTCTGCGCCTGGCTTTGTACAAAGGGTTACATGCGTCATCGGCAAGGCTTGTACAAGAGGTGGCTTGCCGGGGGGGGCGACAAGCCGCGCCTCACGGGTAAAACTTGCGAAGATGCTCAATGTTCCAGGATTTACTCATCGGAACGGCATCTTCGGTCTCCAGGCGGACTGCGCCGGGCCTGGTGACTCGTATTACCCGATAAGGGCCTTCCCACTTTGGCGTCAACTTGTTGGAATTCTTGGCCGAGTGAACGCGCCGAAGAACAAGGTCGCCTTCCTCAAAGCTTCGGGCACGAACCTTGCGGCTATGGTAGCGGCGCAAGGCATGCTGGTAGCGCGATGCTCTCACAGCCGCCCGAAGACGATCTTCCTCAAGGAGCGTTGCGTCATCTTGCCGCAATTGCTCTTGCTCAAGCTCATCATAAGCGAGTACTTGAGGTGACCCGTATATGAGTTCTGTGGGGAGAACTGCTTCTGCCCCGTATACCAGGGCAAAGGGTGTCTGGCCGGTGGCTCGGTTTGGTGTCGTTTTGATTGACCAAAGAACCACCGGCAATTCATCAATCCAGCGCCTTCCACTCTTGCGCAGTCTGTCAAAGGTCTTTGTCCTCAGGCCTTGCAGTACTTCAGCATTTGCCCTCTCAGCTTGACCATTGTTCGTGGGTGAGCAACGGAAGCGAAACAGACCTTGCTGCTGAGGTCTTGAATATATTGCATGAAGGCGTGGCTTGTGAACTGCGTGCCGTTGTCGGTGATGACCCTATTGGGTACACCAAAACGGCACACCAGTCCTTTGAAGAACTTGACGGCTGACTATGTTGTGACCTTCCTCACTGCTTCCACTTCCGGCCACTTTGTGAACTTGTCAATTGCAACGTACAAGTACTCAAAGCCCCCGACAGCGCGGGGGAAAGGGCCCAGTATGTCGAGCCCCCAGACCGAGAAAGGCCAGGAGAGAGGAATGGTTTGAAGGGATTGAGCTGGCCGATGAAGCTTCTTTGAATGGAACTGACACGCTTCACACCTGGTGACTAGTGTCGTCGCATCCTGGAGGGCGGTGGGCCAGAAGAAGCCTTGCTGAAACGCTTTGCCAGCAAGGGCCCTCGACCCTATGTGGGATCCACATATGCCTCCATGTATCTCTGCCAACAGCCCCAGTCCTTCCTCTCGAGGGATACACTTCAATTTCACACCATTCGGCCTCTTTCCATACAAGACGTCATCGACGAACTGGTATGTAGTAGATCGACGGGCTACTTTTTCCGCTTCTTCCTGCTCCTCAGGAAGTTCCCCTGTTTGGAGGAATCGGATGGTATGTTGTGCCCACACTGGAGCCTGGGGCTCGACGGCGAGGACTAAAGGCATTTCCTCCGCCATAGGAGCGGCTGTCTCCATGGCAAGAGCTTGATGCTCCGTCGGAGCTAGCCGTCCCGTGGCGGGCTCCGTGTCTCCGGCAATATCCTTGCCGGCGGCTTCGGAGAGCTCAGCGGGAAAGTACTTGCCGGGCCCTGATTTTCTCCTCTTGTTTTGTTCTGTTGATGGATCAACGGATGGCTGAGTTAGCTGAAGCACAAAGATACCTGGTTCCACAGGTAGCTTGAGGGCAGCACGTTTTGACAGGTAATCAGCGATGTCGTTCTCCGCCCGGGGAACATGCTCGGCCTGTATACCGTCAAAACGCTCTTCCAGCTTCCTCACTTCATCGACATATGCCTTCATCAACGGGCTCTCGTAATCCTTGTTGACTTGTTTGACGACAAGTTGCGAGTCGCCCCTGACAATGAGTTTCTTGATTCCGAGGTCTGCCGCGATCCTAAGATCAGCAAGCAGCCCCTCGTACTCCGCAGTATTGTTTGTCGACACCTCCCTGGGGAAGTGCATCTGGACCACGTACTTGAGGTGCTCTCCGGTGGGCGCGACAAGCAGTACGCCAGCCCCGGTGTCTTGTAAGGAGAAAGCTCCATCAAAGTACATGACCCAGTTGCAACTTGCCTCTTTGCCGGGGAGAACAGTCTCCTGGGTTTCTTCATCAGGCGTCGCGGTCCACTCGGCAACGAACTCCGCCAGGACTCGGCTTTGAATCGTCGAGGTACTCTCAAACTTGAGGCCAAAGCTGGACAGCTCCAGTGCCCATTCTACAATTCTTCCCATTGCGTCTGGATTGTGCAATATCCATAGTAGAGGGAGGCGAGTAATGACGGTGATCTCGTGCGCCTAGAAGTAGTGACGCTGCTTCCTCGAGGCCATAAGAAGGCCGAAGAGCAGTTTCTGCACACCGGAGTACCTTGATCTAGCCCCCTGCAGGAGGGAGCTAACAAAGTAGACCGGGTGCTGCATCATTTTCTTCCTTGGCGGCACTCCAACCGGCTGTGTTGTCTCTGCACCAACGACATCAGGCTCTGTCGCTGCTATCACTTCGTCATCAATCTCTCTCTGCGCCACTAGCCCGGCGCTGACCACCTGGTTCGTTGCCGCCAGGTATAGCAGCAACGGTTCTTGTGGCCTAGGCGCAACTAGTACTGGCGTGGAGGAGAGATACCTCTTCCAATCTTGCAATGCTGCTTCGGCTTCTAGCGTCCATTCCATCGGGCCCGCCTTTTTCAAAATCTTGAAAAAGGGAAGGGCGCGCTCGGCGGACTTGGAAATGAACCTGCTCATGGCGGCAACGCAACCAGCAAGCCGACATACATCCTTGACCCGCTTGGGCGCTTCAATCTGTTCTATAGCTTTGATCTTGTCCGGATTGGCCTCTATCCCACACTGTGACACAAAGAACCCGAGAAGCTTGCCGGACGGGACGCCGAACACGCACTTCTCAGGGTTCAGCTTGAGATTGATCTTGCGTAGGTTTGCAAATGTTTCTTGTAAATCCGGTATAAGGGTTGCCCTGTTCTTGGTTTTGACCACTATATCGTCCATATAAGCTTCCATATTTGTATGGAGCTGGGGTTCAAAACAAATCTGGACCGCCCTTGCAAACGTTGAACCAGCACTCTTCAACCCGAAAGGCATCCGTATGAAACAATACGTACCACGTGGGGTGATGAATGCCGTTTTCTCTTCGTCTTCTCTTGTCATGAAGATCTGGTGGTAGCCGGAGTAGGCATCGAGGAATGACAAAAGATCACACCCAGCCATGGAGTCAACAATCTGGTCGATGGGCGGCAACGGGAAGGGGTCTTTGGGACAAGCCTTATTGATATATCTGTAATCAATACACAGCCCCCACTTCCCATTTGCCTTGCGCACTACCACTGGATTGGCCAACCACGTTGGATGGAGCACTCCTCTTACCAAACCTGCTGCTTCCAGTTTCCGGATCTCCTCTGTGATGAACTCTTGTCGTTCCAAGGCTTGCTTTCTGACCTTCTGCTTGATGGGCCATGCATGAGGACAGACAGCAAGGTGGTGCTCAATCACCTCCCTGGGAACACCGGGGATGTCGGATGCTTGCCATGCAAACACATCGACATTCGCCCGCAGGAAGGTGACGAGTGCGTCTTCCTATTTGTCGTCAAGGGCGGAGCTTATGGTGAAAGCCCCTCCCGTGCCGTCCTCCTTGACAGAAACCTTCTTGGTTCTCGGTGGTGTGGCCCTGCTCTTCTTGTTTCTGCCGGTGGAGCTCTCTGGCACGTCCTCGACAGGAGCACTACACTCCGAAGAGGTGCGCTTGCCGGAGTGGGTTCCTGAGGTCTCACCGGTCTTCTTCTTTTTCCTTCCCGGGGCTCCAGCGGCAGGAGCAAGTGCCTTAGCAGTGGCGGCTGCTGCAACTGCTTGTTGGTAGAGTTGGTCAGCGCAAATCAGCGCATCCTTCTTGTCTGACGGGACGGTGATGATCGTCACAGGCCCCGGCATCTTCAGGGTGTTGTAGGCGTAATGTGACGCCGCCATGAACTTGGCTAGCGCTGGGCAGCCAAGGATCCCGTTGTAAGGCAAGGGGATCTTGGCAACGTCGAACACAATCCTTTCTATCCTGTAGTTCAGATCACTCCCAAAAGTCATCGGCAATGTGACCTTTCCCTTTGGTTGACTTCTTCCCGGGTTGACCCCCTGAAACGTGCCCGTCTCTTCGAGGTCTTCATCAGGAATCTGCAGTTTCTCGATCACGGTAGGCGAGATTAAGTTCAGACCGGCCCCGCCATCGACTAGCATCTTTGTCACCTTGAGGTTGCGTATTGTTGGTGAAACCAACAATGGCAAGCACCCGACTGCAGTGGTGCGATCAGGGTGATCCTCAGTGTCAAAAATGATAGGTGTGCTGGACCACTTCAGCGGCCTTCGGGCATCAAACGACAGCTCTACCGCTGTAATATCACGCGCCCACTGTTTAAGCTGGCGGTAAGAGGTATGCAGTGAGGCGCCGCCATCGACGCACATGGCCTCTATAGCTTTTTGAAATTCTTGGTCACCAGACTCATCGTCCTCTTCGTGATCATCGTCTTCTGGCTTTTTGTCACGGCCCCGGGCGGGCCTCTCCTGCTGTTTATCCTTGCCGCGACGACCCGCCTGGCCGTCACGCTTCTTGCCGGACCCCTCAGTACCGTCCTGGCCTTTCTCCTTGTCCCGCCTCTCATATTTAGCCCTCTGCTTCTCAGCAAGGAGCTCAACCTGTCGGCAGTTCTGGAGATCATGGCCTTTGGTGCGATGGATCTTGCAGTATTGCTTGTCGGAGCTTCCTGGCTTCTCGGCAGCCGCCAAGGCCCAGCAGGTGACACATCTGGCAATTTCCTTGCCGGGGTCATATGCCTTGGTTTTCTTGGCGAAGCCGGCGTCATCAGATCCCTCGACGGCAAGCACGGCTTTACCCTTGTGCTTCCTGTTGCGGCACCGGCCTTTCTTTGCCGGGGCGGTAGTATCCTGATCTGAAGAGTCGGTTTCCACGCCGGCATCTTCGCCGGGGTACTTCCTTCCCTCTTCAGCCTGGGCACATCTGTCAGCAAGAACATAGAGTTCTGCCACGTCCTTCACCTTGTTCATCGCTAGCTCTTCGCGCATCTTGCGGTTGCGCATGTTCTGATGGAATGCGCTAATGATGGCGGCAGGGTGAACGTTAGGGATATTGTATTGTACCCGGCTGAACCTCTATATATACTTGCGCAGACTCTCGCCTCCCTTCTAGGGAATGACGTGTAGGTCGCTTGCTTGGCCATGGGCCTGGTGACCTCCAGTAAAGGCGCCAACAAACTCATGGCACAAATCCGACCAGGAGGAAATAGAGTCTACCGGCAAGTGCATCAACCATGACATGGCGTTGGGTTTAGGAGCCAATGGAAAGTAATTCGCAAGCACCTTATCATCGCGGGCTCCGGCAGCTTGCATCGCGATGGTGTAGATGGTGAGGAACTCAGACGGGTGGGTCTTGCCGTTGTATTTCTCACCAACGTCAGGTTTGAAGGTGCGGTGAGTGGGCCACTGGAATTGCCGCATCTCACGGGTAAAAGCCGGACAGCCTACCTCGTAAGGTAGGCCTCCAGGGCTCTCCGGGGCCTGGTGGTTTGCAGCAGGCCCTGCTCGCCTGTCTGACTAGTGGCGCGCTCCGCGCCGGCGCTCGATAGTGGTTCGAGCGTCTTCATGGGATCGTTCCCGAAGAACTTGGCGCTGGTCATAGTGGGTCCGTGGGTCGAACGACGCTATGGAGATGTCGTCGCCCGTGATGTCGCGACGCACCGGCGTCCGCGGTACTGGATGGGGAGGAGGCGAATGCACCGTGGTCGCGGCGCCACTGGCTTTTCCGCCACTGGTGCATGGGACTCCATCGGAGCGTCGACCCGGGGGCTCCACCGGACTTCGTTCATCTTTGTTGGCCACCGCAACAAGGCTTCGGATAGTGGCTCTCCATTCGTTGAGTTTACCCGTAGTGGGAGGAAAGTCGAGGAGCAACTGCTCGCGCGCCAGGGCCTCTGCTGGCGTCGGCAGCAGCGGAACCTGCACGGATCGCGACGCGCTTCGACTTCTGACCATGTCAGAAGGAGCTCTATCACGATCCCGCGGTCGCATGCCATTTCCACCAGCGCTTAGGTGAGTGGGCAGGTCTTCTACGTCCCGGGGGTGGCGCTCGGGGCTCTTCCCGCGGGGACGCCAGGGATCTTCGGCGTGATGATGCCGTTCGTCGTGCGTTGCCTGGGAGGAGCGCGTTGTTGGCGCCGGCGTGGGAGTCTTGGAGGCCCTTGCGTCGCCTTCGGGTGGGGCGGCGGTGACCTTGGAAGGTCCCGCTCCACCCACGGAGGGCCTGGCTTCGCCTTTGGATTTAGCGATGTGTGGCCCATTACCAGGCACACAAACATCGCCGCCTCCCAAACTCCGGCCGCTGGGATGGTGTTGGTGTTCGCGAGCAGCACCCCGGGTCCTTTCTGCGACCGGTCCGCTGCTCGCCCGCGTCGGGACGGGCTGTCCGGCTTCCGACTGGCCAACCACCACCGTCGTCTTCTTCTTGGGCACCATGATGATGAAGAAGCGTCGAACTAACTGCTAAAGCCGATTCTCACAACTGCGCCCCCTACCTGGCGCGCCAAAGATGTCGGTGGGAACGACACCTATAGGATCACAAGAATCCCTACTACGGTTAGCGGGGCGCGGGGTCGTGAGAAGAGCGGATCAAACAGATAGTACACAGTTTGTTTATCCAGGTTCGGGCCGCGAGGATGCGTAAAACCCTACTCCTGCTTTGGTGGATGTATATTCATGTTCCTGAGCTAGCTCTGGGGCGTTAGGTGCTCCAAAAAGGTGAATCCTTCTCCTAGTCGCCTCGGGCCTCCTTTTATAGAAAAAGGGGTCGCCACAGTGGCACACAGGAGGTGGAAAGGGTACAGTGATGCGAGGTTATCCCTCGCATTACATGACAGGGCGCATTTAATGCGTCTCGCTTAGGTGTCCTTGCTTTATCGGGGACGGCGGAGAAATCCGTCTCGTCCGTCGCCACTCCTCCTTGTGTCGACACGCGCCCTGGCCAGCGATGCTTGTGATGCCATGTAGGTAGGCAGGCAGCTGAGGTGGCACAGTGGTAGGTCTTCACGAAGATCTGCATGCCGCCATGCAGGTGCCTGCCCAGCTGGTTGGGTTGGCAGCTGCATGCGTACAGCGGTGGAGGTTTAGTCGACGTAGGCCTGATGGTGGCCCTGTGGATGTCCGCGACAAGGGCCTTGCCGGGGACCGGCAAGGATCTTGCCGAGGCGCCTGCTGTCATCCCCGAGAAGGCGCTTGCTGAGGGTCTTGTGGTCTTCCTCGGCTGGGATCCCGCCATGGATCATCGTCTTCTTAGTGCGTATCTGATCTTGAATGTCTTCACAAAGATCTGCATGCCACCACGGGGATGTCTCCCGAATCCTTGCCTCATGGGGGCAGTGGACTCAAGGGTGATTTGCTCCGTAGGCGTGGGGCGAGTTGCCGCGGCAAGGGTCTTGCTGGGGCTGCTAAAGCCGGCCCCGGCAAGGATCTTGCCGGGGGAGCCCGCCTCGCCCCTTGGCTCTTCGTGGTCCTAGCCTTGGCGTCGTTCCAGTCACCTTGAGCTTTGGTCTTACCCTGGCTCACCTCCCTTGCCTTGCTTGGTGTGGTCGTGGGCGCGGCTCCGACTGCCCGTGCACAGTCATAGGGGTACAAAAAGTGTACCCCTCTTTTTGTACACCGACAACCGAAAATGTCGTTTCATTCCCGGAGCGACAAATCTCGAGCACTCGATATGTCCAACTTTCTAGCACAAGTCATGCCGAAATTCACGGAAAATTTTGGCATGACCTTTGCTAGAAAGTGCACATATAGAGCGCCTGACATTTGCCTGAATGGAAATGAATCAACATTTCCAGCAAAACATAGGTCACTTTGTTGTTGCTAACATATAAACAATCATGAACATTGCTGCCCAACTGATGCAAAAAAGATCAACTGTACCAATCTAACAGCTCATTAACCAATCTAACAGCTCCACTCCCCATTGCATCATTATGAACACTTTAACAGCCACATTATGAACACTCCCCCTTGCATCATTATGTGCTGACATATGAAGAGGGAGGGAACAGGGGGTGGTGCACCTCGGGGTCGGGGTCGCCGGGGCAAAAGGGGGGTCGAGGGCGTCCTTCTCCTCCTCATCGATCTGCGCCTAGCTTCGATCTGCAGAGAGAGAGAGTGACCAAATTTTCAAACACTTCCATTAAAAATCCTCATTTTCAAAATGGACAGCATTTACATAAGCTAATTTTCAAAAACTGTAATTTTCATTTCCATTTTCATTTAAAAACAAACACTAACAGCAAATGAACCTAACTAACACTAACTAACTATCATTGGGCTAACACTAACACTAACTAACACTAACAGCAATTAACTAACTAGCACTAACAGCAAATTAAGCTAACGTCGGGGTCGGGGCCGATGGGGTCGGGGTCGATGGCCGGCGTCGGGGTCGCCGGGGTCGCTGATCTGCAGAGAGCAGAAGGGGGTCAGAGTGAGAGCCAGGGTTGAGGGGTCGGGGGGCATACAGAAGCGGGATGGGGACGAGGCGGGGCGGGGCGGGGCTGGCATCGGCGGCGGCGTGGGCAGGGTGGGGCGGGGCTGGCTTCGGCGGTGGCGTCAGAGGGGATCGACGAGCGGCGCGAGTGAGAGAGACAAGAAAGAGGGGGCTAGCGGACTGGTGCTATAGCTAAATTAGCTATAGCGCTTGTTGGCAAAACGTGCTGTAGCTAAGTTAGCTATAGCGCTTGTCCAGAAAAAATGCGCTACTGCTAGTTTTTTTAATTTTTTTTCTTTTTCTTAGCTATAGCGCTTCCCAGGATAAAACGCGCTACTGCTAACTTTTTTTCTTTTTCTTTTTCTTTTTTTCTTTTTCTTTTCTTTTTTTATTTTTCTTGCATTTCATTTTCCACAACTTATTAGTTCCTTTTTCTTTTTCCTTTCATTTCATTTTGTAAAACTTCCTTTCTTTTTCTTTTTCTTTCATTTGCACTTTTCTTTTTCTTATCTTTCTTTTGCACTTTCCTTCCTTTAATTTGGTCTGTCGTTAGAGCAATACCACTGTTACCCTTCGGATAATAATTAGTATAATATATATTACATGATTTGACCGCTAGCACCGGTATACAAAAAAGACACACACCAACTTTGGGGATTAGTTTGTCAGCTTGGGCGACGACGACGCTTCAGACTGATCTTCTTCCCTCTTTTGTTCGTTGTCGAATAATTGAGCCCATGGTCGTGACTTTTCCTTCTCCAGGGATTACGATCTTTCGTAGGTAATGTAGTCTTCATTCTTCTTTTGACATATGTTTCGTCGTCATCAGCATCTTCTTCCCTCATCGGATCACCGTACTGGTCATAGTCTTCCTCGTTGGTGACTCCATCCATTCCGGCGATGCTCCTTTTGCTTCTCCTCACGACAACACGGCTGAGATTGATCGGATCAGTTATGAAGAAACATTGTGTCACCTGTTTAGCGTGTACCCATGGCTCATTTTTGGCGATGGCGTTGACGATACCGCTATCATCGGAGTCGCGTATACACATGGTAGTGAAATGTCAGTTTTCTCTGTGTACATTTTTAGCCCATCTGACAGGGAACATCGTCGCGCTATGCAATCCAGAGTAGTTAAGCTCCCATATCTCTTCAACCCTTCCGTAATATCTTTCAATTACATTCCCGGTCATGGCTTCTATCGTCACCCCTGAGTTTTGGTCATCACTGTTTATATCTTTCTCCTCCGTGTAGAACGTTTATCCGTTGATATCGTATGCTTGATAAGTCGTGAGGTTGGTCGAGGGCCATGTGCTAAGGCGTATATGAGTGTTCCGTTCGGACAACCCTCTTCCGGGGGATTAGCCAGAACTCGCTCTTTGAACCAATGCATGAAGGTGGAGTTGTGCTCTCTAATAACTTCAGCATCCGTCCTGTGCACCCCACGGTCACGGTATTTCTTTGCGATGGTCTCTTTGTGCAGTGTCACGAAATATTCTAGCACATCTAGGTGTTGTAGCACTACTAAGTTTGCCCTATCAATGTCGTTTTGTCGGCCCGAGCGTAACACATTCACATCCCTATGACCGTTGGTGTGACCTTCGCCTTCGAGCCTTCCACAGTGCTTGTTGACGGGCAAACCAACAACATGGTCTTTGGTCAGATAACTATCACAGAAAGAGATGCACTCTTTGGTCAGATATCCCTGGGCTATGCTTCCATCTACACGGGACATGTTATGAACGAATCCTTTGATGACCCCATACATCCTCTCGAACGGCATCATGCTATGTAGGAATGTCGACCCTAGGTCGATGATGTCGTCCACGATGTGGACACATAGATGCACTGTGACATCAAAGAACGCGGGCGGGAAGTACATCTCTAGCTCATTCAGAATGACAACGATCTTTTCCTATAGCCTATGGATTTGCTTCACACTTATCGACTTTCGAGAGATAGCATAAAAAACGGGCATAGGTCAGTAAGTGTCTCATGCACATGTGTGTCCATAATCCCTCTAAGTGCAACCGGGAGTAACTGCGTGATCATCACATGACAGTCATGAGACTTCATCCCACTGAACCTTTTTTTATTAGTGTCCAGATATCTGCTTATCTTCCCACAGTATCCGGAACTAACTTTGATTCCGGCAAGGCACTTGAACAATTGATCGACCTCCTTCGGATCTAAGGTGAAGCAAGAGGGGGGCAATATTGTTCTTCCTTCTTGTTTACTTTTTTGCCCCTATCTTCCGTCTCCGTCTCTGTCTCGGTCTCCTCTGACGACCTTTTATCAGGCATTTGGAGATCTTTCCTGATTTTCAAAAATTCCAAGTCTTTTCTTGCCTTTGGCCCATCTTTGGTCCTCTCCGGCATGTTCATCAATGTTCCAAGCAAACTCTCAAGGATATTTTTTGTGATATGCATTTGATCAAGGCTATGAGGCGTGTCGAGTATGGGCCAGTATTCCAAGTCCCAGAAAACAGATCTCGTCTTCCATACCTTCAGCAGGGGCTCTGGCGCCTTTTTCTTCATCTTTCCCAGTGAGGGGCACTCTTTCCAGTTCTTCAACAACTCATATATTTCTGCACCGCTACGCTTACATGGAGGACCTCGATGCTCAGCCTTACCATTGAATAGATCTCCATGCTTTCTCCATGGGTCATCCTTCTCAAGCCATCTTCGATGCCCCATGTACACGATTTTCAAAGACCCACCATCTTTCGATAGCTGCAGAGAAGTTGTGTCGTCCATGCACCTCGTGCATCCGCAATATCCGTGGCACACCTGGCCGGAGAGATAGCCGTAATCGAGATAGTGTTGCACCATCGTGATCAGCGCGGCTCTCATGTAGAAATACTCTCCTTTGCTTTCATCCCATGTCTTGGCCGGCATTGTCCATAAGGTCTGTAACTCCTCTTTCAGTAACCCGAGATACATATTTATATCATTTCCCGGTTGTCTCGACCCTTGAATAAGCATAGCCATGTGTATGTATTTTTCCTTCATGCACAACCAGGGGGGAGGTTGTACATCCATACAAACACGGGCCATGTGCTATGATTGGTGTTCTGGTTGCCAAATGGATTCATGCCATCACTACTAGCGCCAAGCACGATGTTCCTTGGATCATGTGCGAAAAAATCAAATTCAGCATTTAATGCTCTCCACTGGCTAGCATCTAGGAGGTGTCTCAGCTTCGGCTCATCTCCGTCATCTGGCTTCACCCTCTTCGCGTGCCAGCGCATAAGCTTCGCTTCCTTAGGATCTACGAAATACCACTGTAGATGCGGAGTGATCGGAAAGTACCATACAACTTTCTGTGGAGCTTTCTTTCCGTCCTTTTTATATCGTGAAGCATTGCACTTTGGACAAATGGTTTTTTCTGCGTGCTCGTTCCGATATATGATGCAATCATTGATGCATGCGTGATATCTAATATGTGGCAGATCAAGAGGGCACACGATTTTCTTTGCCTCCTCGACACTAGTAGGACACAGGCTTCCCGCAGGAAGAACCTTCTTTAGGTACTTTAGAAGCTCATCCAGGCTTGTATCTATCCATTTGTTTTTTGCCTTCATCTTTAGAAGTTCTAGCGTGAAACTCAAGCGGGTCACCTCGGGATTGTTGCAACCATCATACAAAGGAGTCATCGAGTCTACCTCTAGTTGCGCCTGTTTGGCCTCCTCTCTAGAAGCAGCTATGTCGCTAGTCGTCTTCTTGTGAAGCAGGTCTCGAACATGCGGGTCCCGCATGGCTGAACTTAGTAGCAACAAAGACGGTGGCATGTCCGCGTCTTCTCCGCCTTGAACTGCCTCTTTGCCATCGACATTTCCGAGGCCGTCTTCCTCTTCGGGAACATAATCGGTCATCTCTTCGTCTGGTGGACCCATGTCGTTATTTCCTGCCCCGTTGACGTCCTCATCATCATCATCATCTTCACTTATCCACCGAGTATGGCCATGCATGAAACCATGCATGAGCAGGTGCGCCTTGAATTTACCACCCTGAAAGGGGTCGAGCCTGACTCTTCCTTTGCATTTTCGACGCGGACATAAAACATACTTCAGTCTTTTTTCATACATGTCATCCACAGCGGATTGCCAGTATCTTTCCACCATCCTTCCATTGACCTTCTTGGTCACCTGCTAGTGGAGCAAATATTACAACCACGTATATATGCATTCATGGATCAGATTCATACAAAAATTCGGCATGACCTTCCCTAAACATAGGACATATTGATTTTTCCCGAAATTTGCCGAAACAGAAATGAATCGACATTTCGGCAAAACATAGGCAACTCATGTCACTCACGTTATTTCATCAAATACACAATGTAGGCAACTCAAATTATGCCACACACAATTCGGTATATTCTCATATCTCCCATATATATATATATATATATATATATATATATATATATATATATATATATATGTATATATATATAGTTCGGTCCTATCCACACAAACACTTTTTTTGCTCACCTATGTGTCGAGAGGGATATCGAGCACCTTTCTTCTTAATTACCTAGTAGCTCTATAGATATATAGCTCTAACTAGCTAGGTAGCTAGGGAGAGAGTGGGAGGAGAGGGAGAGGAGAAGAGGGAAGGCATTAATGGAAGGGGGTGGTGGAGGGCAAAGAAGAGGGGGAAGGAGGGCATTAATGGAGGGGGTGGTGGTGGAGGGAAAAGAAGAGGGGGTGGTGGAGGGCAAAGAAGAGGGGGAGGGAGGGGGCTCTAATGGAGGGGTGTGGTGGAGGGGCAAAGAAGAGGGGGTGATGGAAGGGCAAAGAAGAGGGGAAGGGAGGGCTCTAATGAAGGGGTGGTGGAGGAGAAAAGAAGAGGGGTGATGGAAGGGCAAAGAAGAGGGGAAGGGAGGGCTCTAATGGAGGGGTGGTGGAGGGGGAGCATTGGAACAAGCAAGGTGCAAGGAAAGGGGGAGAAAGGAAGGGGGAGGAAGAAGAAAGGGGAGGAAGGAAGGGAAAGGTGGTAGGTGGGTGGCGGGCATAGCAATAGCGCAGGTCTCCTATGCGCGCTACTGCTATGGCAGCTTGCAAAGTATCTACGGTTGGTGGTGCACTACCTATAGCGCGGGCCAAAAAAACACGCTACTGGTAAAATTTTATAGATAGAAAAAAATAGCAGTAGCGCGTTTATACCAACAGGCGCTATAGATCCAAAACTAACAGTAGCGCTGGTTGGGCGACAAGCGCTACTAATATTTATTGATCAGATATTGTGGTGTGTTACACTTAGCAGTAGCGTGTGTTTATATAACAAGCGCTGCTGCTAACTTATACCAGTAGCACTCTTTCTAGCCAGCGCTACTACTAACTACTAGTAGCGTGGGGTCATAAACAAACGCTACTGGTAAACTTCTATCTATAAGCGTTTTCCTAGTAGTGACTGGGAATGCCTTGTTCTGTACTGGTCCCGAACCAAGAATGAGGTAAGGTCTATGAGCTAATTTTCTATTTTTAAGTACTATATTCTTGCGTCTTGCTGTACTTTGTTCATGTAGAACAAGTGCCTAAACCTGAATAACAAATGTTCTAATTTAAGATTCCATTGCTATCATAGTTCAAAAAAGCACTAGGCGTTAATTATGCGTTTTGCCACCGCCTTGCGCTTTACTTACCAAAGCGCGTGCTTATGCGCAGTTATGCACGGATTAAGCGTAGTTATGCTCAGTGCGTTTCGCCAACGCCTAGAGCCTAGGCACACTTAAGCTCTCGCTTAGGCGCGCCTTTTTTAACTATGATTGCTATCGTGCATACTGCTTTGCTCTTGTGTCACTGTATTTACTCATACAAACTTATTTTTAAATTGAAGGATCCAATCGAAACTCCAATGGCACAAGAGGTATGTTCACGCATGTTTCTTTAATAGGCTTGCTCTTATCAATAGCTCTGTTGATTTCAATTTCAATTGTGTATACAGTTGACTTCTCATATCATGCACATTACTAGCATCACAACAGAGCCAGTAGTGTTGTTGTACATGTAGACCCGTGGTAGCCATCTGAAATCTTGTTGCACCATGTAGTTTCCCACACTTTGTATTCTTTCACTGCTGCTTTGTCTTGAACTGATATGATTTGAACCGTGTCTCTATTTTAATTTGGCAAGACAATGCAGTGACCATAGGACATAGATATATGTTTGTTTGATGCTTTTATTATGTACTATTACTTGGCAATAGAAGACTTGGTAGTTTAATCCTGTCCACCTTACTAATGAATTGGTTCACCAAAATGAGTTTCATATACTAGTACATGCTAAACCTGTTATGTGTCTGCTTGTTTCTTCTTTTAGAATGCTGACAGAATATTGGGGAAGAGTGCCTTATTAAGCAATGGTAAAGGATGTAATGCAGATAAGGTTCAGGATAGTGACACATCCTTGTTGGTCTCCAACAAAGCTGATAAAACAGCTAAGGAAGACTATCTCGAAGACAGTGAGCCAACCCCAAAGTCCTGTCTTGGTTTAGTGTTCGAGTTACTGGCCACTACTGCTTGCACAAGATATTCAAACTCACTATCTGAATTAGTTCGGTCTCATGAATCTCAACTACAAGCTGAAAGGCATCGATCAGCTGTGGTGCGACAAGAAGCGGAAGGACCGCGGAAGTCCCTGGAGCATTCAGATGCATACTTTCTGGTGCAATAGCAAGCGTTGGAGGATTTTAGCGCCAAACAGGACAAAGCTAATAAGCTTGCTAAGCTTATTGCCAGCATGGTGGATACCACGTTTCTTGAGCTCTTCTGAAGTTGTTTCAGTTATGCTCTTGTTTTGCTGTCGCGTTTATTTGCACTGGTGGCCAATTTTGACGGCGAGTGTATGTAATTTGCTGCTTTGTTCCCTATATTTGCACTGGTGGCGAACTTTCATGCCCAGTGGATGGAATATGTGTAATAGCGGTAATAGGCTAGCATTAATTGCTTGCTTATTTATTTCCTTATTGTCTTGTTTAGTTGTTTGCTTGTAGTCACTGCAGTTCTTTTCCTGTGTTTTTCTAGTGGCCACAATAACCTATTTTTGGAAACTAGGCCAAAATAATCATGGCAACACATAGACTGTTGTAACCATGGGCCTCCTGCGAGCCGTATGATCCATGGGCCTTCTACAGGCCGTAGGATCCATTGGCCTTCTATATGGGCCGTAGGATCCATGGGCCTTCTATGGGCCATACGATCCATGGGCCTTTTACGGGCCGTAGGATCCATGGGCCTTCTATGGGGCGTATCATCATTTCGCCAATCATGGGTCGTACTATTCATGGACAATAACGGGTAGTTAATAGGCCGTATTTGATAACTCTATGAAAACAGCCCAACGGGTTTTTTTCGACATGAAAACGGCCCAACATATGAATGGGCCACAAACGGGCCGACTGTAACCACGGGCTGAATTTGGCCCACAAGCAGAAAATGACAGTAACGGGCCGTAAGTAACCGAATGTTGGAAATGAGCCCAAGAATAAATGGGCCCTGAGAAGGCCGAAAGATAACATGGGCTGGAAACGGCCCAACGGAATAATGGGCCGTTAATGGGTATAAAGTGATACATTGTTCATTACGGGCCAGTTTTACCATGGGCCGTTAAGGGGCCGAGGGTTACTAAGGGCCTAATATGGGTCGAAAGACGTCATGGGCCATACATGGGACGGAAGTTAAAACGGGCTGGAATTATATTGGATGGCCCAGATGACGCTACTGGCCTAATTCGGATAGACCGTAAACGGGCCCTGGGATAGCGGGCTGTAAATGGGCTATATGCGAACAGGTCGTTAACATGCTTGTTGTGGGCCGGCCCGCCACCTTTTCACCAAGTCAAATGGGCCGGCCTTTTCACAAGAATGGGCCTTTGTTGGGTCGTGCCACGTTTCGACGTATCATAGGCTCTTTGGGTCCAATGAGTGGATGACATCTGTCCCAACGGTGAGTCGACACGTGTTTCCTCCAGCCAATGATGATTTTACACGTGGAAAATCCCCATTGGTTGGGGCTGTTAATGGGTTATCGGATCCAAAACCGGACCCGATAGCTTAACGATGTTCCGTTACGGTGGATACCATGTGTCGGTCACCATTGACGAAAGCACTTCTGTGACTCGCGATTTATCGTCATGGAAGTGGACACTTCCGTGATGATAATTTTGGTAATGTCATGGAACACTTCTACGACAGTACAGGTATGACTATCTTGATTCTGTCATAAATTTGTCATGGATGTACATGCATGACAGAAAATGTGACCTATTATGACAAACACGTATCATCACGGAAGTGTATTCTTTTGTAGTGTCATCATCCGTCTGACGTGTGCAGGCAGTCATGGACTTGGATCCAATCAAGCGTATGCGTACGCGGCTACGCGACACCAGGCGCTGCTCCATGCGGCCGGCTTCAAGAGCGGACGCCACACACACAGGCCAGGAGGACCAGCATCATCGACTAGGAGTCTACGGCGAGTCGGCAACCTGCACGACATCGATCTGCATCGACAACCTCGTCACGGCCGCAACTCCGGACAGCTTCGATCCGGCAACACACAACTGGCAGCACCGCACATCGTCAACATCTTCACCGAGCCGGCCCGCAGCACGGGACACCAGGAGAGCCCGCATGTCTTCTACTTCGAGGCACGCCCACCCACGCGATCTGAAAATCTGCACCAAGCCAACTCCATCGGACTTCTTGGCGACGACCTGCCATCTACATCAAGCTGTATGACAAGTTGTATGACTACATCGCCAAAGAAAATAGACAAACTTCGTCGATTATATCTAAGGGAAGCACTGCAATATGCATCATCCAGACGATGGAATTCTTCACCAACTTTTCCGGCGTGACACGACATCGACACTTGGTCGCCGCAGAGGGACGCCTTCCAGCGACGCATCATCGTCGACACACCGCTGCAACGCCATCGCCGACACTTCATCACCAACATCTTCGTCAACACACGATCGCTGTCTTGTCAACAAGATGGACACGTAGAATCCTCTGACAGACTTTTCTGCAAGACGCGACCTCGATGACGGCATTGCCCGCGTTGCAATGACGGCATCGACCGCTTCATCCACGACTGCATCGACATGGCGTCACTACAGTGACGACCCTACACGGCCACACGGTTCTGGCAAAACCGATGTGTGCTGGATGGGCTTCCTCCAGTCTTTGGGAAACCCGGCGGACTCATCGCCGACGGCACCCTCTGACAGTTAAAAGGAATTATTTGTCGTGGTTAGCCCCAACCGGCTGGCATATCTTTATATTGACTGATCAACTTATACAACAAGGAAATACAACAGGTATACAACATGTATACGTATATATAGAAAATACAACTCTAACACCCCCCCTTAATCTAAACCGTCGTGAACAAGGTTGAGATTGGAACTAAAACGATGAAATGTGAGCTGAGGAGTAGGCTTCATGAAAACATCAACCAACTGATCGCCAGTGGAGATGAACCGAACATCAAGAGCACCTAATGCAACCCGCTCACGCACAAAGTGAAAATCAACCTCGATATGCTTCGTGCGGGCATGAAAAACTAGATTGGCAGATAGATAAGTGGCGCCAACATTGTCAGACCACAAAACCGGAGGGTGAGAAAGAAACACACCAAGCTCCTTCAACACCGACTGTATCCATATAGCCTCAGGGGTGCCATTTGCCAAAGCCTTTTATTCTGCCTCGGTACTAGAACGAGAAACTGTGGGTTGCTTGCAAGAACTCCAAGAGACGAGGTTGGATCTAAAAAAATAGCAAAACCGCCCGTAGAGCGATGATCATCAGGACAGCCTGCCCAATCTGCATCAGTGAAGATACTCAAGCTCATAGAAGCGGAGCGCTGGAAACGCAAGCCAGTAGACACAGTGCCTCGGATATATCGAAGAATTCGCTTCACTGCCTCATAGTGAGCGGTAGTAGGCTACGACAAGTATTGGCACACCTTGTTAACAGCAAAGCACAAGTCAGGATGTGTCAAAGTTAGGTACTGAATACCTCCAACAAGACTCCTGTACTTGAAGGTATCCTCGGAGCTCAGCGGTTGTCCTTGATCTGGAGACATTTTGTCGGAAGTAGACATGGGAGTAGTAACAGACCGACATTGCTCCATGTTGGCCCGATGCAAGAGATCAAGAGCATATTTGTGCTGCGACAAAACCAGACCCTTAGAATTATAAGTGGCCTCAATACCAAGGAAATACTCCAGGCGCCCAAGGTCCTTGACAGGAAACGAACCAGAAAGAGTGGTAACCAGCTTCTCAACAGCAGACGAAGAGGATCCAGCCAAGACGATGTCGTCAACATAGACAATCATATATATAATAACCCCATGATGATCCAAAATGAACAGAGAGGTATCGGCCTTGCTAGCAACAAAACCGAGCTGATGAAGCTTGTCACTCAAGCGGGCATACCAGGCACGAGGTGACTGCTTGAGACCATAGAGAGAACGCTACAGCTTGCGAACATACCGAGTGTACCGTGAATCCTCAAAACCGGGGGGCTGCTGCATATACACTTCCTCAAACAGAAAACCATGAAGGAAGGCATTACTCACATCAATTTGACGAAGACACTAACCACGAGAGACGGCAAGAGAAAGCACCAGGCGAATAGTGACTCGTTTAACCACAGGACTGAAAGTATCATGATAATCAATATCGTACTGCTGTGTGAAACATCGAGCCACAAGCCTCGCCTTGTATTTATCAACAGAACCATCGCGACGGAACTTCGTTTTGGATCCATTTGTTGCCAACAATGTTAGTGCCAGGTAGACGGGGTACCAATATCCACGTTTTATTAGCCTGAAGTGCCTCGAACCCAGCCTCCATAGCAGCACGCCAAGATGGCTCAGAGAAAGCAGTACGATGAGATGCAGGCTCGACCATAAATGCCTGGCGATGATAGGGATCATATCGAACCGTGCCATCCCGATACACCTTGGGACGGAATATATCATTGCGCCATCGCGTGACGATGACCCGTGCTGGTTCAGCAACGGGAGGCGTTGGAGGTGGCGACGCTGGTGGTGTAGAGGACGTCGACGAGGGCGATGAAGTGGCCCTGTCACGGGCCAGAGACGCAGGCGGTGACGGGCCAGGCGAAGAAGCCCCTTCAGGAGCCGGCGAGCAAGCCCGCGCTGGCGACGGAGAGCGAGACTGCGAGCCATGGTCGACGACCGGGGCTGATGTGTCGGCCTGGGCGGGGTCGGCACCAGAAGCGACACGAGAGGCCGACTCGGGCGAGCGGGGCCTGGGCGTGCCGGCCGAGGCATGCAGAGGCGGTGTCGTGCCCGAAGCGGCATGCATGCCTGCATGCAAGCGGGGCCCTGGCGTGCCGTCCGAGGCATGTAGAGGCAGTGGCGTTGATAAAGCAGGGACATCGAGCGGCGAGGTGGACGTCGTGGGGACCTGCATAGGAGGACTAACAACAACACCAGGTGCATTAGCCGGTAACAAGGTAATGTCATAATTACGCATGTCGGTACTCTGAGTAACTGGCTCATCGGACAGAAACGACACGGGAAGGAGTTGGGAGACATCAACAGTGGCACCGAGAGTGGCATAAGGAAATACCGTCTCATCGAACACGACGTCACGAGAGATCTAAACACGACCAGTGGAGCGATCAAGGCACTTGTAGCCTTTATGCATGGGACTATAACCAAGAAACACACACATCTTAGAGCGAAACTCGAGTTTACCTGAGTTGTACTTACGCAATCTAGGCCAACACGCACAACCAAAAGTGCGGAGAAAAGAATACTCATGAAGCATGTTGAGGAGGCGAAACACGGGTGTGGCATTGTTGATAACAGGCGTAGGCATCCTATTGATGAGATAGCAAGCAGTAAGAAATGCCTCATCCCAAAACCGAAGAGGTAGTGAGGAGTGCGCTAGGAGAGCTAGACCCGTCTCAACAAGATGACGGTGCTTGCGTTCAGCTATACCATTTTGTTGGGAGGTATGTGGATGATACGTCTCCAACGTATCTATAATTTTTTATTGCTCCATGCTACTTTATCTACTGTTTTGGACTATATTGAGCTTTATTTTCCACTTTTATATTATTTTTGGGACTAACCTATTAACCGGAGGTCCAACCCAGAATTGCTGTTTTTTGCCTATTTCAGTATTTCGAGGAAACAGAATATCAAACGGAGTCCAAACGGAATGAAACCTTCGGGAACATGATCTTCTCACCAAACGTGATCCAGGAGACTTGGACCCTACTCCCAGAAGTTTCCAGGGAGGTCACGAGGGTGGAGGGCGCCCCCCCTGGGAGCGCCCCCTGCCTCATGGGCCCCTCGGAGCTCCATCGACGTGCTCCTTCCTCCTATATATACCTACGTACCCCCATTAGACCAGATACGGAGCCAAAAACCTAATTCCACCGCCGCAACTTCCTGTATCCACGAGATCCCATCTTGGGGCCTGTTCCGGAGCTCCGCCGGAGAGGGCATCCATCACGGAGGGCTTCTACATCAACACCATAGCCCTTCCGATGAAGTGTGAGTAGTTTACTTCAGACCTTCGGGCCCATAGCTAGTAGCTAGATGGCTTCTTCTCTCTTCTTGGATCTCAATACAATGTTCTCCCCCTCTATCGTCGAGATCTATTCGATGTAATCTTCTTTTTGCGGTGTGTTTGTTGAGACCGATGAATTGTGGGTTTATGATCCAACTTATCTATGAATAATATTTGAATCTTCTCTGAATTCTTTTATGTATTATTGAGTTATCTTTGCAAGTCTCTTCGAATTATCCGTTTTGTTTGGCCAACTAGATTGGTTGTTCTTGCAATGGGAGAAGTGTTTAGCTTTGGGTTCAATCTTGCGGTGTCCTTACTCAGTGAAAGAAAGAGTTGCAAGGCACGTATTGTATTGTTGCCATCGAGGATAACAAGATGCGGTATTTATCATATTGCATGGATTTATTCCTCTACATCATGTCATCTTGCTTAAGGCGTTACTCTGTTTCTAACTTAATATTCTAGATGCATGCTGGATAGCGGTCGATGAGTGGAGTAATAGTAGTAGATGCAGGCAGGAGTCGGTCTACTTGTCACGGACGTGATGCCTATATACATGATCATACCTAGATAGCCTCATAACTATGCTCAATTCTATCAATTGCTCAACAATAATTTGTTCACCCACTGTAGAATATCTATGCTCTTGAGAGAAGCCACTAGTGAAACCTGTGGCCCCCGGGTCTATTCTCATCATATCAATCTCCATTACTTTATTTTACTTGTTTTGCTTTTACTTTTCACTTTGCATCTTTATACCAAAAATACAAAAAAATTATCTCTATCAGATCTCACTCTCGTAAGTGACCGTGAAGGGATTGACAACCCCTAAGCGTTGGTTGCGAGTTGCTACCATTTTGTGCAGGTACGAGGGACTTGCGCGTGACCTCCTACTGGATTGATACCTTGGTTCTCAAAACTAAGGGAAATACTTACGCTACTATGCTGCATCACCCCCTCCTCTTCGGGGAAAACCAACGCTAGCTCGAGACGTAGTAAGAAGGATTTCTGGCGCCGTTGCCGGGGAGGCCTACGCAAAAGTCAACATACCAAGTACCCATCACAATTTCTATCTCTTGCATTACATTATTTGCCATTTGCCTCTCGTTTTCCTCCCCCCCCCCCACTTCACCCTTGCCGTTTTATTCGCCCTCTCTTTCCCAATCTCCTCCTCTTTTTCCCTTTGCCTTTTGTTTGCTCGCGTGTTAGTTTGCTTACCTGTCGCTATGTCGAATTTCTTATCCACTCCTATGTCTCCCGAGTTTGAAGTTCTTCACTTCAAGCAACGGCAAGGAGAAAACTTAAAAGATGCTTGGTATAGGATGATGGAATCTTATCGTAAGTGCACCCTAGAGGTGAACTTTAGAATTCTTCTTCGCAATTTTTATGTTGGGTTAAACATGACGCATAGACAACTCTTGGATTGCATGGCCAAGGGAAATTTCATTAATATTGATCCCGGCATTGCGCATGAGATTATAGAGGGAATAGTGGGAACACCACCCCAAAAGGGAGGGTCTCATCCTACCCAGGAAGAAACCCAAGTGTTTGAGAAGATTTGCAAAGTAACAAAGATTTTACAAAAGTCTCTTGAGCCTCTTAAAAATATTAGCGGAAATCTTAACCGTATGAATATGTTGATTACTCTTTGCAATAAACGGTTGAATTCTTTAGACCTAAAAATTTCCGAGTATGAAGGGAAGAGGGAAGAACCCCCCGGATTCGAGCATGAATCCGCTAAAAAGTTGAAAATTAAAGATGGTAATACCTAGATCTATCCTTGATTTTATGCCTAGCTGGGGGTGTTAAACGATAGCGCTTGTTGGGAGGCAACCCAATTTTATTTTGTGTTTTTGTTTTTGGTTCTGTTTAGGAATAAATAATCCATCTAGATTCTGTTTAGATGTGGTTTTATCTTTTAATTAGTGTTTGTTCCAAGTTAAACCTATTAGATCTTCTTGGAAGATAGTTATTTGATCTTGCTGTAATTTCCAGAATCTTTGCGCTCAGTGCCCGAATTGTTAAAAAATCACCAGAACGTGATAAAATAGTGATTCCAATTGATGCTGATCAATAAACAAATTTCCCAGGTCGTCTAATTTTGGTAGAATTTTTCGGGTTCCAGAAGTTTGCGTTAGTAACAGATTACTACAGACTGTTCTGTTTTTGACAGATTCTGTTTTGCGTGTGTTGTTTGCTTATTTTGATGAATCTATGGCAAGTAAAATAGTTTATAAACCATATAGAAGTTGGAATACAGTAGGTTTAACACCAATACAAATAAAGAACAAGTTCACTACAGTACCTTAAAGTATTCTTTTGTTTTCTTTCTCTAACGGAGCTCACGAGATTTCTATTGAGTCTTGTGTTGTGAAGTTTTCAAGTTTGGGGTGAATTCTTTTGATGGATTATGGAACAAGGAGTGGCAAGATCCTAAGCTTGGGGATGCCCATGGCACCCCCAAGATAATCCAAGGACACCAAAAAGTCAAAGCTTGGGGATGCCCCGGAAGGCATCCCCTCTTTCGTCCACTTCCATCGGTAATTTACTGGAGCTATATTTTTATTCACCACATGATATGTGTTTTGCTTGGAGCGTCTTGTATTATTTGTGTCTTTGCTTGTTAGTCTACCACAATCATCCTTGCTGTACACACCTTTTGAGAGAGCCATGCATGAATTGAAATTTGTTAGAATACTCTATGTACTTCACTTATATCTTTTGAGCTTGATAGTTTATCTATGTGCTTCACTTATATCTTTTTGAGCGTGATAATTTTTGCTCTAGTACTTCACTTAGATATTTTAGAGCAAGGTGGTGGATTGTTTTAAAGAAACTTGATCTCTCATGCTTCACTTAGATTATTTTGAGAGTCATTAATAGCATGGTAATTTGCTTAATGTTAATATACTTGGTATTCAAGATATGTGAAACTTTCTTTTTAGTGGGTTGAATACTAAGATAAGTTTGATGCTTGATAATTGTTTTGAGATATGGAGGTGATAATATCATAGTCGTGCTAGTTGAGTAGTTGTGAATTTGAGAAATACTTGTGTTGAAGTTAGCAAGTCCCGTAGCATGCACGTATGGTTAAAGTTGTGCAACAAATTTGAAGCATGAAGTGTACCTGGCTTGTGCATACTTATGAGTGGCGGTCGGGGACGAGCGATGGTCTTTTCCTACCAATCTATCCCCCTAGGAGCATGCGTGTAGTACTTGATTTTTGATGACTTCTAAATTTTTGCAATAAGTATATGAGTTCTTTTGACTAATGTTGAGTCCATGGATTATACGCACTTTTACCTTTCCACCATTTGCTAGCCTCTTCGGTACCATGCATTGCCCTTTCTCACATTGAGAGTTGGTGCAAACTTCGCCGGTGCATCCAAACCCCGTGATATGATACGCTCTTTCACACATAAACCTCCCTATATCTTCCTCAAAACAGCCACCATACCTACCTATCACGGCATTTCCATAGCCATTCCGAGATATATTGCCATGCAACTTCCACCACCACCATCATCATCATGACATGCTTTACATTTGTCATATTGCCATTGCATGATCTTGTAGTTGACATCGTATTTGTGGCAAAGCCACCATGCATTATTTTTCATACATGTCACTCTTGATTCTTTGCACCATCCCGGTACACCGCCGGAGGCATTCATATAGAGTCATATCTTGTTCTAGTATCGACTTGTAATCATTATGTTGTAATCAATAGAAGTGTGATGATCATCATTATTAGAGCATTGCCCAATCAAAAAAAAAGAGAAATGCCAAAAAAAAAAGAAAGGCCAAAAAAGAGAAAATAAAAAGGGCAATGCTACTATCTCCTTTTCCACACTTGTGCTTCAAAGTAGCACATTGTTCTTCATGTAGTGAGTCTCACACATTGTGCTTCAAAGTAGCACCATGATTTTCATATAATGAGTCTCATAAGTTGTCTTGTTCATACTAGTGGGAATTTTTCATTATAGAACTTGGCTTGTATATTCCAACGATGGGCTTCCTCAAAATGCCCTAGGTCTTCGTGAGCAAGCAAGTTGGATGCACACCCACTAGTTTTCTTTTGTTGAGCATTCTTAGCTCTAGTGCATCCGTTGCATGGCAATCCCTACTCCTTGCATTAACATCAATTGATGGGCATCTCCATAGCTCATTGATTAGCCTCGTTTATGTGAGACTTTCTCCTTTTTTGTCTTCTCCACACAATCCCCATCATCATATTCTATACCACCCATAGTGCTATGTCCATGGCTCGCGCTCATGTATTGCGTGAAGGTTGAAAAAGGTTGAGATTATTTGAGTATGAAACAATTGCTTGGCTTGTCATCGGGTGTATAGAAGTTGGGAACATCTTTGTGTGACGAAAATGAAGCATAGCCTAACTATATGATTTTGTAGGTATGAAATTCCTTTGGCCATGTTATTTTGAGATGACATAATTGTTTGATTAGTATGCTTGAAGTATTATCATTTTTATGTCAATATGAACTTTTGTCTTGAACCTTTCGGATCTGAATATTCATACCATGATTAAGAAGATTTACATTGAAATTATGCCAAAGTATCACTCCGCATAAAAAATTCTCTTCTTATCATTTACCTACTCGAGGACGAGCAGAAATTAAGCTTGGGGATGCCTGATACGTCTCCAACATATCTATAATTTTTGATTGATCCATGCTACTTTATCTACTGTTTTGGACTATATTGGGCTTTATTTTCCACTTTTATATTATTTTTGGGACTAACCTATTAACCGGAGGCCCAGCCCAGAATTGTTGTTTTTGCCTATTTCAGTATTTCAAGGAAACAGAATATCAAACGGAGTCCAAACGGAATGAAACCTTTGGGAACGTGATCTTCTCACCAAACGTGATCCAGGAGACTTGGACCCTACTCCAAGAAGTTTCCAGGGAGGTCACGAGGCTAGAGGGCACACCCCATGGGCGCGCCCCCTGCCTCGTGGGCCCCTCGGAGCTCCACCGACGTGCTCCTTCCTCCTGTATCTACCTACGTACCCCCATTAGACCAGATACGGAGCCAAAAACCTAATTCCACCGCCGCAACTTCCTGTATCCACGAGATCCCATCTTGGGGCCTGTTCTGGAGCTCCGCCGGAGAGGGCATCCATCACAGAGGGCTTCTACATCAACACCATTGCGCTTCCGATGAAGTGTGAGTAGTTTACTTCAGACCTTCGGTTCCATAGCTAGTAGCTAGATGGCTTCTTCTCTCTTTTTGGATCTCAATACAATGTTCTCCCCCTCTCTCGTGGAGATCTATTCGATGTAATCTTCTTTTTGCGGTGTGTTTGTTGAGACCGATGAATTGTGGGTTTATGATCCATCTTATCTATGAATAATATTTGAATCTTCTCTGAATTCTTTTATGTATGATTGAGTTATCTTTGCAAGTCTCTTCGAATTATCCGTTTGGTTTGGCCAACTAGATTGGTAGTTCTTTCAATGGGAGAAGTGTTTAGCTTTGGGTTCAATCATGCGGTGTCCTTACTCAGTGACAGAAAGAGTTGCAAGGCACGTATTGTATTGTTGCCATCGAGGATAACAAGATGGGGTATTTATCATATTGCATGAGTTTATTCCTCTACATCATGTCATCTTGCTTAAGGCGTTACTCTGTTTTTAACTTAATACTCTAGATGCATGCTGGATAGGGGTCGATGAGTGGAGTAATAGTAGTAGATGCAGGCAGGAGTCGGTCTACTTGTCACGGACGTGATGCCTATATACATGATCATACCTAGATAACCTCATAACTATGCTCCATTCTATCAATTGCTCAACAGTAATTTGTTCACCCACCGTAGAATATCAATGCTCTTGAGAGAAGCCACTAGTGAAACATATGGCCCCCGGGTCTATTCTCATCATATCAATCTCCATTACTTTATTTTACTTGTTTTGCTTTTACTTTTCACTTTGCATCTTTATACCAAAAATACCAAAAATATTATCTCTATCAGATCTCACTCTCGTAAGTGACCGTGAAGGGATTGACAACCCCTAAGCGTTGGTTGCGAGTTGCTACCGTTTTGTGCAGGTACGAGGGACTTGCGCGTGACCTCCTACTAGATGGATACCTTGGTTCTCAAAAACTGAGGGAAATACTTACGCTACTATGCTGCATCACCCCCTCCTCTTCGGGGAAAACCAACGCTAGCTCGAGACGTAGCAGTGGACAAGACACACGATGAGCAATGCCGGTGCGCTGAAAATAAGCATGGAGACGGTGATACTCATGCCCCCCCCCCCAGTCTGACTGAACAAAACGAACCTTAGCATTGAAGAGAGCTCAACATGGCTTTGAAAAGTGTAAAAAAATGCTCTCAACATCAAATTTATGCTTGATCAAGTATATCCAGCAGTAACGACTATAGTCATCAATGAAGCTGACATAGTACCTAAAACCCCCGGAAGATGGCAAAGCAGGCCCCCAAACATCGGTATGAATAAGATCAAGTGGTAATGTAGAAATACGAGTAGAATAATTATATGGTAACTGGTGACTCTTAGCACACTGACAAGCATCACACACAGAAGACTTATTGTTTGGAGAGCACAACAATTCATTTGAACTAACAATGGTATGAACTATTTTATTCGAAGGATGACCAAGACGCCGATGCTATTGCTCGGTAGTCAGCCTAACGCCGGAAGACGCATTACGTCCAGAACTGACAGCGCGACTGAACAGAAGTGGGTAGAGGCCTCCACGACTCCTACCGCGAAGAAGGATTTTCTTCGTGAGCTTTTCCTTGACATAGAAAAAGAATTTATGAAATTCAACAAAGATCTTATTGTCAGAAACAAGACGATAGATGGAGAGCAAATTAGTGCTAAGGTCAGGGACAAGAAGAATATTTTTGAGTTCAATCGGGGCGGATGAACCAGGTAAACGAGAGTGGCCAACATGTGTAATAGACAAACCTACACCGTTGGCGACTTGCACTTGATCCGTGTCGTTGTAGCGCTCCTGGATGTTCATCCGGCTCATGTCGTTGGTGAGATGATCCGTGGCGCCGGTGTCTAAGAGCCAAGGTTGACTGGGGGCAGGTTGGTAAGAGGCAGAATTGCCAGCATGATTTTCGTCATACTGGAACGCATGGTTGTAGCGCTGTTTGCACTGGAGAGCCTCATGCCCCCAGTACCGGCAAACTTGACAGCGGGGGCGCTCGCGCCGGTTGTTGCGCCTGCCACCGCCGTTGCCCTGTCCTCTTCCGCCGTTGCCACCACCACCGCCCCCTTGGTTGGAGCGGTTGTTACCGCGGGAGGCCTGCTGGCCGCCGTTGTACTGGCCTCCTCCTTGCGAGCCAGTTGGACGACCCCCGGAGCGGCCGTCGTTGGTGGTGTCGGCGAAGGTGCGCCCCCCTCCCCGACCGTCGCCTTGCCGCGCCATGGCGTTAGTGGAGGTGGAGAACTCGGGGGCGAAGGCATTCTGCTCCTTGAGAGATTCGCAGGAGAGGAGCATGGAGTAGAAGTCCGACAGGCTGAGATTTTCAGCACCGGCGGCTGCCAACACCGTGAGAGAGTGCTCGAGGGACTCGTATTGAGGCCCGAGACCGACGACGATGTAGTCGATCACCTCAACATTGGAGGGAGGAAACCCAGCTGGGTCATGGCGTCCGCGAAACCCTTCATCTTGTGATAGTAGGCGGCGACGCTGAGGTCGTCCTTCTTCAGCGTCGAGATTTTACGCCGCATCTGGCGCACCCCGGCCCTGTTCTGCGCCGAGAACATGGTTTCGAGGCACGCCCACATAGAGGACGCGGTGGTGTGGCCGATGACATGGCCGATGATCTCCTCTGTCATGGAGCCGACGAGGATGCTTAGAACACGTTGATCTGTGTGGAACCACAAGGCGTACTCCAGGTTGGGCTTGGTCACAGCCTTGGCACCGTCTCCTTCGGTGATCGTGGCCGGAGGCGCTCCGTAGGAGCCGTCGAGGAAGCCGTACCAGCCCTGGCCAGCGATGTTGGGGACGACCTGCATCTTCCAGAGAAGAAAATTGGTGCGATCTAGACGCACCGTGATGGTGTTGAGGTGCTGGCCGGTAGGGGCGAAGACGATGGCGCCGGCGGGGACGGATGGTGTGGAGGACTGGGACGAGGAGCTCGAAGAGGAGATGGAAAGCTGCAACAAGGCGGTGGAGCCAATCGCGTCGGAGAGCGGCGGCAGCGGGGAACGAGACGGCGGCGGCGGAAGCGCGTGAGCGAGAGAAACCCTAGGTCGGATCGACCCGCTCTGTATACCAAGTTAAAAGGAATTATTTGCCGTGGTTAGCCCCAACCGGCCGGCATATCTTTATATTGATTGATCAACTTGTACAACAAGGAAATACAACAGGTATACAACACGTATACGTATATATAGAAAATACAACTCTAATATTGACATCCGCAAGGTGCATCGTCCACATATGCAGCTTCGTCATAGCGCTTTTTTCGCGCCTCCAGCTTTGTGCGGCTTCATCATCCACGACGACTACACCATCGACCACGAGTACATCGACCACGGCTACATCAACATGATCGGCTACCTCAACATCGACATTAATGGCTTGGTCTACAACAACACATCGGCAACAACTCCAGTCAACAGCGTCCGCGTCATCACTAGAGTCCACGCCACTCCCGCTGTGACTGTGGGAGGGAATAGAGGAGAGACAAGGAAGGCACCAGAAGTGGACGCAGTCACCGCCCTATGTGCTGACCCATTAGACATTAGAAAGACAGAAACGCAGTTGATGATGGTGCAACGGAGAGGACGACAAAAGCGCTAGACTTCAAAATCAGTCGCAATTGTCTGCTTCGCTCCCGCTACGACTGAGGGGGAATGTTAGAAATATAATTGGGTTTAAGTTAGAGATAAGGAGATAGAAATAGAATTAGTTTAAACCATATGTAACTTGTCTTGTACTCCAAGTCTCTACCCCACCATGTAGTCTATATAATCCCCACGAGGGTTAGATCAAACAACACAATATTCATCCATCCTATAATTTTGCACAGTGACGACTTGGGCAATTTGGAAGTAGCGGAACGCGAGGCTCTTTGGAAGGGCCGATCAGCAATTGCAACACGTGTAACTGAAGGCACAAATCATAGACGAAACCAAGGATTGGAGGGCTGCCGGAGCAGGAGGTCTAAATCAGTTAGCGAGAGAGTAGCTTTAGTGCATTTTCAGGTGTCGGTGTAGCTGTCTGATCGAGCCCTGTTTGCAGCTTGTTCGATCTTGTAAATTGTCTTGCTCTCTTCTATAAAAATATGATACGCCTTTGGCATACTCTTGAAAAATAATTTTATAAATGTAGGATAAGTTATTCTTTTGCAGGTATCAAGTTTACAAAGCATAAACATGCATTAAGAAAACTTTGAAGACTAAAAAGGCTGGATTTGATGATTGGTGGTTGGTTGGAAATTTAAATACTCGATTCCTCTAATAAGTTTTGAGCTTTTGAGGGAGCACACTTCCCGTTAAAATAAACAAGACTTGCTTTCCCCTAATCACTTGTTATGGGCTAATCGAGGAAGCATAACATCAAATATTTGGCGGTTTATTTTTGTTTTTCCTTTGGCCGACACGTAATACATGAGCTACCTACATTCCTAGTGAGGGCTACAAAAGCATTCTACTGTTTGTAGCGCACTCGTATTTCCTTCCATTGACAATCCAAGCAAGCAAACCGTGTGATTTCGCGGTTCTCCTCACCAAAGGACGAATATATTAAGCAACGAAGGATATCCTTTCTCCCCTCTCCATCCATGCTCTCACTTTAGGTGCGGCGTGCGTGCCTGCATGCGCGCGTGTACTGCCCCCGCTGCTGTGTATGTGCGTGTTCTGCAGGCAACGCACCTACACATGATCATCATCCATCTATCTATACAGATGTAACTCATCAGCGCTGGTTGTCTTCGTCGCCAGTACAGTACTAATTATCGGCTCGCTACTTATTTGGTTGTTTGAAAGGTACTCGTGTAGTAGTAATAGCACAAGCTAAGAGAGATTGATTAACAGGCACCGTCTGTCTCCTCTTTAAACCGCTCCTTTCCGAAAGCAAAAGCGGCAGGGAGAAGGAAATGAAGGATATATTTTTCTTGTTTGTGTAACGAAAGAATGAAAGAGGAGAGGGAAAGGGGGGAGGAAAGCAACGGAAAGTTCGTTCGTAGATAAAGCAGTGAAGCAAAAGGAAGGGAAAACAAAACAAAGCCCAGATTCCCCTCCAAACAGGCCCTATGCTTTTTCTTCTCTTCTTCTCTCCCCCACACCCTCCCCCTCCCTCCCAAGAACATCATATACCCCATTGCTCAAAGAAATAAGCCACTGGCCCCTTGAAGATTGAGCTGAGATTTCCGCACAGCGGGTGAAAGGGCCGGAGAGGCGAGAGCATTCCTTTCAGCGGGAAGCCGGGAACGCATCTCCCCCGCTCTATCTCCTCTTTCTCTCACCAGAGGCAAGTGATGAATCGAGGAGAATTCCAGAGCTCCCTGGTGCAACAGATGATCTGGAGCGGCACTGGGGATGGTGGTACCAGTAGTATCATGAGTAGCTTGAAGACATGCCACGAGGAACAAGAGGCGTCTCCCAAGCTGCCCTCCTTGTCTTCTCCCTCCATGCTTTTCTCCCAGCAGTTTCCTCACAGCTCATCAGGCCTGGGTCACATCAACGGCGGCACCTCTCTTCTAAGCTTGCATGACGGCAGCACCGGCACCCAGGAGGGCCACATGCCAGAGTCATGGAGCCAGATGATACTGTAAACACCTCTTTCTCTCTCTCTCTCTCTCTCTCTCTCTCTCTCTCTCTCTCTATCTATCTATCTATCTATCTATCTATCTATCTACATGCTAGTGATTCAGATAAGAAGAAAACATGCTTGTAAAATTTAATTACGTACGTGAGTATGTGTAGCTCTAGGGGAAGGAATAAAGTGATTAATCCACTTCGTCCTTTAGTAGATCACAATCAGCTCCTATATGCTAATTAATCAACTGTTGCATGTTCATTTCACTAACTTGCAGTTGTTTTTATCTCCATGGACTGATGTATTTGTGTATATCTGTGTGTTCCTTGTGCAAACTGCATCATATACAGCAGTGGGGGATTGGTTGGAGGTCAAGAGGGAGAGGGATACAGCACCACCACGGCTCTCCTGTCAAAGGGACTAGAGAATTGGGGGAATCATCAGACTGCTGCAAGTGCATGCATGGTTGGAACCAAGGAGAACGGCTCCATGCATCAGTCTGTCGCCGGAGGCGCTTCTTCTTACAACTTCTATGGGAGCCATGTTGCTGGTGACGGACATGAGATCCAGCCTAAGTCCCAGCTGAGCCAGATGCTCCTGACCTCCTCTCCTAGGTCATGCGTCACCACAAGCCTGGGCAGCAACATGCTCGACTTCTCAAACAGCATGGCGCCGCCCCCGCCAGAGCTGAGGAGCCACCACCACTCCGACAACTCATCCGAGGTGAATAACGATAGTACTAGTTAATTTGCTCAGTAATATAGGTCACCGGGAAGGTAGTAGGGCGTTTTGCTCTCTTCAGTTTTCTATGGCTGGCTTTATTTAGTTTAGCATGCTTCGCGGCTTATTTCATGTATACCTTGGTTTGTTCCTCTATGAGTATTGAGTTGGTTCTTGCAAGTGCGTTTCATCTCCTTCATGAAAAAGCTGATGTTGTCATCTAAAGTGGAAAGCTCTATATGTATGATCATGTTATTAGTAATAATCCTCTAGGTTCAGGTTTTTATGGCTGTCGATGCAATCTCTTGACAATGGTGCACTCAGTCATCCCCTAGATATTGTTCTTTTCTGAAAAGATACTCCACATGCTCTGTTATTCCTTTGGAAACCCTCTTTGGTGAACTAGTTAATTGATGTCTCCATAGCTTGATGTTTCAGGATCTCTTGGTAAGAGTGTAGGACATTGCAAAATCATTGGCAAAGCTAGCTACTGGATGTTTTGCTCATTTCCTCACCCTGAATTCTTTTATATTGTGCTATAGTATAAGTGTTCAGCTGTACTCACTGTAGAGGGCCGGGTAGAATCGTTGGGCGTTCACTTTACCAATGGAGAGGAGGGTTCTTGCTGGGATAAGATAAAAATGGGGTCATGATTATTCACGCTTTGGTTTGTTTGTCTTTCTCTAGTGCAACAGCACCGCGACAGGTTCAGCTCTCAAGAAGGCTAGGGTTCAGGCCTCGTCCTCAGCACAATCTACTCTAAAGGTTTCTTCCTCGTCAAATCCCTGCTTTCCATGCATAACTCTAGCCCATTACTCTCTCTCTCTCTCTCTCTCTCTCTCTCTCTCTCTCTCTCTCTCTCTCTCTCTCTCTCTCTCTCTCTCTCTCTCTCTCTCTCTCTCTCTCTCTCTCTCTCTCTCGCACACACACACGCCCGCGCGCATAAAGGGCACTTGACTATATAGAAGTTCGTGCGGCAAGACCACACGAAAATGACTCTCACAATTGACATTTATTTCCACCACCATCCAGTTTACAAGCATTTGTTTATTCATTGTGACCATTTTCCAGGTGAGGAAGGAGAGGCTAGGGGACAGAATAACTGCACTTCACCAAATAGTTTCCCCATTTGGCAAGGTGATAACCGGGACGTGGAGAACTAGATCTAATTGTGTACCCGCAGTAGATGTACTACAAGCTATAGCTCATGTGTGCTGTTACATTTGTCTATAGTTTTCTTTGTTTTGCCTGTTTCAGTTCACTTGAGGTGTTGTGTCGAACCAAAGTTTATCTCTGACACACGTGCTCCCTTTTACAGACTGACACGGCGTCTGTACTGCAAGAGACCATTGGCTATGTCAGATTCCTCCTGGGTCAAATTGAGGTCTAATCTCTCTCTCTCTCTCTCTCTCTCTCTCTCTCTCTCTCTCTCTCTCTCTCTTATGGTACCTTGATCAGAAGAGTATGGGTGAATAGAGGACATATGGGCTATGGCCCACATGTCAGTTATAGCATGAGCAGTATCTCTAAAAAGCGCTAGTAACATTTTCCAACGCCTGCTGTGGCTTGATAGTTGAGCCCACCACTGCATGTGTCCACACGCAGGCGACGGAACGAGATCCTCTAACGTAAAACGAACTACTGCAGAGGGACGTCGGTGCATGTAGTCCGTTCCTTGTGCATCCGACGGCACAAGGTAGAACCAGTGGAAACTCCGCCATAGGTGGGGGCCCAGAAGGCATGATACAGCCCAGTTCACTCGCCGCCGTCGTCCGCTCGCCGAAGTAGCGCTCGGCACGGAGCCACGGACTCGTCGCCGTTCGCTAGCCAGCACGCCCAGATCGATGGTTATGGTCGGCTACACCACGTCGACGAGGCCGATCGGAACCAGCGCTCGTATCTGACCTGATTGTCGTGCTCATCTCTGCGCGGCCGCCGCCCTGAACGTGCTAGTCTCTTCTTCCATCTCATGATCTTAATATACAAAGGATCACAAATTCAACCAGCCGTTTTTTCCATGATGGAGAATAGGGAAAGACTTGATCAAGTTCAAACCTAATTTGATGACGTCGGTTTGATCAATCGAGTGACATTAAAACAAATCTGGCCAAAGGAAGGCAGAGAGATTTACGTACGAGCAGTACAGCGCGTTCACTTCAGCTCTCGTTCCGTCGACCTCGTGCGTTTCTGTCGTCCTCGCGCCATTTTTCTCCAGCGCTAGCATCGGACTGGGCCGCATCGTGCTTCTGGGCCGATGACTTCCGCTATGTTCTGCAGGTGTTCAGAAATTCAAACAGCCGCTGCCATTGGATGCTGCACGGACGGTGATGCGTCTTGGACGTCCCTCTGCAGTAGTTTGTTTTACGTCAGAGGATAGAAGCACACTAAGGGCGCGCAGGAAACAAAAAGAGAATATGGCTGGGGGGTAGGGTATGGGTGTGGGACTGGGTGCAAGAGCACGCTGTTAAAGTTGGGCGCTGTGTGCATGCATGGGAGCGCGAGCACACACCAGCAGCAGCACACAGAGATATCGATGGATGGATGGATGTGCTGCGTCTTGTAGCGTCTTGTGTTTCAGGCGACTAGGATTTTATGCGCTCTCTCTCTCTCTCTCTCTCTCTCTCTCTCTCTCTCTCTCTCTCTCTCTCTCTCTCTCTCTCTCTCTCTCTCTCTCTCTTTCTCGCGTGCTCTCTCTCTCTCTCGTGCATGACCAGTGATTGTTCTTCTGGCAGGCTCTAAGCTACCCATACATGGGCCACGGCAGCAACGGGGCATCCATTCAAAATGTAAGTTCTACCCCCCCCCCCCCCCCTCTCCCTCCCTCTGTAGATCTCGCCGTCCCTCTCTCTTTCATGGAGGAGAAAGTTTTTAGGGCAACTTCAACGCGGTTCAGCAAAACCTACATCATTAAATGTTCACGGACCTCATTGTCCGCAGATATTTGGGGACTCCCGTTGAATGGCAAAAAGTGTTCGGACCGTATGGTCTGGACATTTAGTGGTGATTTGGTGATCCACGTTGGAGTTGCCCTTACTTGTATGTGGCGAGATGCTTATGCGCGTGTGAGGTGTCATAGAATGAAATATGCCACAAATGTTCGTAGGTTATTGTTGCTTTTGTCTTGCCTTTGTGGGAAAACTTTCACCAAAGATAAGTGTGAGTAGGATACCAACCCTTTTGATAACCTTTTGTGGAAAGTAACTTTAAGCTCTTTGTAGGTGCAAAGTAAGGGAATCAAGTTCTTTGAAACAATACAGGACTGCAATTAATAAATTACACGCATGTAAATGTATGTTTGTGATATATTTTAGACGTACGAAATGAAAAACAGATCAAACTCAAACGAAGGATCCAAATAGGCTATTATGGACTTCAGGGTTGAGCCACTCCCCAGGGTTTTAAGCAAAATGAATGGAATTTCAACTTTCATTAAAGAATATTCAGTTTCTCAAGCATGTTTTCGCGTGTGCAAAAGATACATGTTTATGAATTATAAATTACTTAGGGTAAGTGCCGTAAAAATGATGTCATAGTAAACCTTGTGACCTGTCTATTGCAATTGTACTAGCCAAACTACCTATGCTTACCAAGTTACCATGGAAAAAAGAAATACCTATGCTTGCGTATACAACTCTATATATAACAGTTATCGTTTGGAAATATAATTGCATGCATTGCATAGTTGCGGCACCCTGATTCAAGACTCCTTAGGCTTTACTCCCAGTTATGGTAGATACATATCTTTTTGTCCAATTAATATCAGAATTTGGTACCGCATGTAACCAAAGGTGAAAGCTTTTGAATAACCTTATTATGGAAGGAGCCATAATTGCATAACTTTATCTTAATAATTTAGCATACCCGTATAAGGTTCTTTCATACATTAATGGTGTAATTTTGTTTTCAATATATAAAACTAAATATATCTATACATAGTTAATAATATAGAAAACTTCATAAATTCATATATTTTGATGCTCATGTTTGTCGTGGCCGAGGTCATAGAAAAATTTATCTACGTCTAGAATAACCAATAAATACCAGCAAACTTGTGATAAATTACTGTGTCATATGGTGTATTATACAAAATAAATACCACTACATTTGTAATATGTAGAATACCAAATGAATTAATATATATGTATATGTATACAATAACTTATTATACCTAAAATAAAAGAATAAAACTTGTACTAAAACAGGGTACAAAATATATTAATTTTTTAAACAATGTACTAAATTAGCTAGTATCTAATAAAAACCCTATTTCGGAATTAATTATCACATATTTTATATTATTTTACTACATTTTTATATAATGTTACTAGAGGTGTAGAATAACTATTTTGCACTCATGCTTAGAATAGGGCCACCATGTGTGTGTGTGTAGTCATGGGAGTATTTACTCCCACATTCAAATATACCCCTTAAACAAGCATATTAATTATTAATTACTTCAATATATCTTATTTAATTTGTGAATATAACTAAATGCGAGTTGCACGAAAACATAAAGTCCGCGTCCGTAGTTTATGTGGTATATCTTTTTTGTACAAAAATTTATAGTTTTCCTGCAATTAAATAAAATATGTAGTCTCAGATGTTATTTTTCATGAAACTCATTTTGGGGGTATCTATTGATTGTTATTGAAATGTATTATAAAACATAAAGAAGTATAAAATGTAAGCGTGGGTGTAGAGGAGCTTGTTCTACATCCGTAGTAAAAAGTGCACGAAATATTATAACATACTCTTTGTGTACTTCTATAAGACGTTTTAGGTCATTAGTACAAAGGTAGAAGTATACAAAATATTGTAATTTATACGATGTACTAATTGGCGACTTGATAGTAATTTTTGTTCATATTTACTACATTTCGTACACTACTTTATTAGATTTTTTATATATAGTGTTACGAGGGGGTGTAGAATAAGCATTTTACATCAATTATGGACACCAACATTGAAGTATACCTCTTAAACAAACATATATATTATACATTTGTATCATTCTAAATATATCATATTCATTATTCTAGTATAGCTTAGTATATGTTTCACGAAATAAATCGTTGAACCTTCTCGTTAATGCAGTATATTTGTTTTCTCAAACATGTCATGTGCGGCTACTCATTAAATAATAATTGAAGGACCTATGTTATAGTTTACATGCCAAATTAAAGCTGCCACGTGTATAGTAATTAACTTTGGGTTGAAAACATGTATTGACATATCACTTTGGGGCCTTTTTATAATCATATTTATTCCCTTTAAATTAACAAGCGACGAGCAGTGGCATCTGGTATAAGAGAAGCATAAAACAATGAACAGGTTGTTCATTTTTATCGGGTCGCCACCCACCGTTAACATGTCCACCAGGAGTCTCCTCGTTTGAATTATTTTCTTGATATGTAAGCATGAAAGAAAAAATTATAACAATGGGAGGAAAGTACACTTGTGGCCCGATATATCTTTCTTTCAACAAGCACAATAGCCATCATTGCTAATTTTTGTTATAAAAGTTGAGAATGTTTGTTCCATATAATTATCATATACATTCGTATTGATAATTCATGAAAAACAAATTTCTTTGCTGAGTTTTTTTCTTCTGAAATACAATTTTAATTTACCCCATAGGATGAAGTTACGAGTTCACTGGGACAGTACGTATGCACTCAGAAATTAAGATATGTACATATTACTCAGTAAAATAACTAAGGGGAACTTTTAACATAGCGCGCACAGCAGGGGGTTACCACATAGTTACATGACTGAACAAATGAGGCAACATTGAAAGTCGACACAAAGTACTTACACTTGTGGAGACACATAAAAAATTAATATGACAGTTATTGTTTAGTTAATCGTGGCCATGATCTGCGACACATTGGGCCGGTGGGTGCAACTGATCATGGGTTCAATCATATTTACCTAGTCTGAGGAATTATTCCTCCCTGCCCTTTTCGCACGCTTGTACGTGCAACGTTGACATGTGACAAAGTACTTTCTTCTTTTCATTAACAGGGACCAACTGGAGAAAGCAACCCTGGCCTCTTCCCGGAGTACCCCGGACAGGTAAGTAGAGATCTTTACATCCACATGAGAATCTCTCTGCCTTTACAGCTCTGCCTAAGCTACTTTTCAATTTTGGGCAGTTGCTAAACCATAATAACAACACTGGAGGAGTACAGCAGCAGGCTCTAGGCCAACCAGAGCAGCAGGTATGTATATCATGAACACACTTTGCTTACCTTCAAAGTCATTTTCAATCATGTATATCTACATATGCATTTTGGCAAAAAAATAAGATCATTCCTAGCTAGCACTCGATGTTAGTTTATTTCTGTGACGTGTAGCATCAAGTGCGTACGTGTTTTTTTGAGTTGCAATTAAGTACGTACGTGTTGGCGAAACAAGCAAAATTCTCTCTTTTATTTACATTGTGCAACGTACAGTCTTTCTGCATCAGTTAACGTTTGCTACCTTAACTGTGGCATGCAATACCATGTGTATATACAGGGTGCTGTGAATGAAGAAGCGAGCAAGAAGGACCTGAGGAGCCGGGGCTTGTGCCTCGTCCCAGTCTCGTGTATGGCCCACTTTGGCGGGGACAACGCTGCTGACTACTGGGCCCCGGCGCCGCTTGGCGGGATGATCCTCCGGTAGAAGAGACGACTGGTCTTGCAGCAAGTATATGTGTTGTGCATGGGGGGTGGTGCAGGAGTACGTAACTGCGCGCGTACGTACGTACATACCATCAGGAGCAGTCACTCTACTAAGGCTGATTGCTCTTGATGCTATGCTATGCGAGTGTAGTGTAATCATATCATGGGGGTGAAAGCGATTAAGCCTTCTGTATCTGCATTGTTTCTGCGAAGAGGCTTTTCATGATTGAAGATGTGCATGGCCGGTCTATTTCTTCTCTAGCTGGTCGTCCTCCTTCAGTCCTTGCAAAATGTATGGCTTTGTTGTATATGTAAATCTAGCAAGTTATATAGTGAACTTTAAATATTTTTTCTGTCCGTCTGCGCCATGCACTTACTAGCTGATTTTTTTTTTCACGAATACGCCTAGGCATATCATTGAATTGATAGAAGGAAGAATGAGATACAAAATTGCAACGTCCTACGTACACAAGCTGGGCATAGGAGACGTCACATGAGCACAAGACAGCGCGAACACAGCTACAGAATTATCCAGAAATTAACATGTACCCTTGGCGCTGGCTTTAGCCTTTTTTTCGAAAAGGAGGAATACCCCCGGCCTCTGCATTAATCGATGCATGCAGCCATATTATTAAATAAAAACATAACAAGATCATAAGGTCCAAAGAAGCTCATAACTGAGCGGTAGCCGAAAGCAAATAAATCTGAAAAGCGCCACGACCGGCGATATAAAACTAAAAATGTGCCACATCCGGCGACAGGATAATAAGCTACGATACCTATACACCTAGTCTATTATTAGCTCGCCACCCAAATCGGCTAAAGATAGCCCTTGGTACCGTCTCCCAACGGTTGCACCCAATAACCAATACATCCCTGAAGTCCGCATAAGTGAGTAAGGACCACATACGGATCCAAGTTGTAGCTCTGTAGATAACCTGCAAAAAATTGGTGAATTGTGCCCCATTAAAAATCATATCATTTCTAGTGTTTCATATAGCCCAAAATAATGCACATACTCCTATCCGACTATGTTTAGCTAAATGTATGTCCACTCCATTAAGCCAATCCCCAAATAACGTGTGTATACTCCTTGGAGGTTGAACGTGAAAGGCTATATGAATTGATCGCCATAATAATTGTGCAAGAGGACATTCGAGAAAGAGGTGTTTAATCGTTTCATTTTGATCACAAAACAACACCTAGAGTTACCAACCCAATTCCTTTTTGCCAGTTATCTTTGGTTAGAATAACCTATGTATGGAAAACCCACGTAAATATTTAATACGAAGTGGAACTTTAATCTTCCAAATGTGCAACGACCTCAACAATGGTCCGGAATCAATTAGGTCTGAATACATGGATTTCACTAAGAAGATACCATTTGTGGTTAACTTCCAGCAAATTGTATCCGCCTGATCAGATAGGTGAACTTCCATCAACCTACGAACCAGGTGCAACCAAGCATTCCAATGTTCCCCTACTAGGGATCTCCTAAATTGGATATTAAGCAGTATCGAGTTCAATACTGTGTCAACATAATCCTCCTTACGTTGCACAATATTATATAAGGATGGATATTGCAAAGCCAAAGGCGTCTCCCCAAGCCATGTATCCTCCCAAAATCTAGTAGTATTACCATTACCAACTAGGAATCTCACTCGTTGGAAGTAAGTTGCTTTCGTCCTCATTAATCCTTTCCAGAAGGGTGAGTCCGTTGGCCTAACGGTGACTTGGGCCAAAGTCTTAGAGTGTAAGTATTTATTCCGCAAGGTTTGTATACACATACTCTCGGTCTCGAAATTCTGTATTGCCACTTGCTAAGCAGACGTCTATTTTGACCTCTAAATTTTTGATCCCTAACCCGCCTTGGTCTTTTGGTCTGCAAATAATATCCCATCTAGCCAACCTGTACTTCTTCTTGGCCTCATCACTTTTCCAAAAGAATCGGGATCTATAAAAGTCAAGTCTTTTCCGTACCCCTACCGGTACCTCAAAGAAGGATAGAAGGAACATCGGCAGGCTCGTCAAACCGAATTTATCAAAACCAACCGACCTTCATATGACATGAGCTTGCCCTTCCAACAGCTCAGGTTCTTTTCAAATCGATCTTCTATACATTTCCATTCCTTGTTCGTTAAACGTTTATGCACTAGTAGAAAAAGGACCTTATGTGAGACACATTAGTCCCTGTTCGATTTTGGCCCGGTACTAATGGTACCATTAGTCCTAATTCGAACGGCTATGCATTAGTGCCGGTTCGTGCCACGAACTGGTACTAAAGGGGTGGTGGCAGGCTGGCGTCAGGCCGGGGCCCCACAAGCCCCTTTAGTCCCGGTTCGTGGCATGAACCGGTACTAAAGGGCTAACCTTTAGTACCAGTTCATGCCATGAACCGGGACTAAAGGGGTCTGACCTATAGTCCCGGTTGGAGACACAAACCAGGACTATAGGACAATTTTCAAATTCTACCCCCCCCCCCCCCGCGTGTATCGCCATTTCAGTTTTGAAAAAAACAAAAGAAAATGATAAAAAATCAAAAATTAAAATCCTTCGAGATGTAGTTATGTTACTACATCTACAAGTTAGGAAAATTTAAAAACATAAATTTGGACATGTTTTGCAAAAAAGTGTGATGAAAAAGTAAAACGACTATATCTTTTGCATGCGATGTCGAAAAAAACGTATAATATATCAAAATGTTCAGCATGAAAATCCGCATCCGATTTTGACGGCCGTAGGCCTGTTTGCAAATTTGTAGAATCCTCAAATTCTAAAAGAAAAAAAAGATATGCTCAAATTTCAGTTTTTTTGAATTTTGGTCAAACTGTGGTCAAACTACCTATTCAAGAAATATTAGTGTTACTAAATAATTATTCAAGAATATTAGTGTTACTAAATAATTATTTCAGTTTTTTGAATTTTGGTCAAATCTGGTCAAACTATGGTCAAACTACTTATTCAAGAAATATTAGTGTTACTAAATAATTAATGTTTTTCAGAATAATAGTTTCAAACTCAAATGGTGAAACGTGTGACCTAATGCTCAAGCTAAACTCCTAAGGGTTAATAGGATTGACAGCTTACATTTGTCAGGAAAACAACAAGTGTAGACTTGGAAAGTAGGGGAAATAGAACTCCGAAGTTAAGCATGACCAGGCTGGGGTAGTGAGAGGATGGGTGACCTGCCAGGAAGTTAGACGATTTGGAACGGGTGATCCACAGTTGAGCAATTAAGAGGGGTGATTAGAGGCTAAATCATCAAATAATTCAGAAAATTGAAAATTCTTTTCCAAAATTTAAAAATAAAATAAAAAAAACCCTTCAGTACTGGTTGGTGTTACCAACCGGTACTAAAGGTGCCCCATACCACGGCGCGAGGTCACGCCACATGGTGGGCCTTTAGTGGCGGTTCGTGCCCAACCGGTACTAAAGGGGGGGCTTTAGTCTCCGCCACCCTTTAGTGCCGGTTGCAGAACCGGCACTAAAGGCCAATACGAACCGGTAATAAAGCTCCGTTTTCTACTAGTGATGATGAATTGGGATCCCTAGATAACTAAAAGGTAAGGATCCCATTTCACAACCGAACAAATTTCTATAGTCATCTTGTTCCTCTTTGGCTCTCCCAAAACAAAACAATTCACTTTTATTGAAGTTGATTTCCCCAAACAGTTGCTCAAAAAGACACAATACAAGCTTCATATTCCTAGCTTTTGCAAGATCATGTTCCATGAATATAATTGTGTCATCCACGTATTGTAAGACGGAGACTCCCCCTCTACTAGGTGTGGGACGAGTCCTCCTACTTGGCCACTCTCTTTGGCCCGGCCAATTAGTTTTGCCAACATATATGCTACAATGTTAAACAGCACCAAAGACATGGAATGTCCCTGTCGTAACCCCTTCTGTGTCTGAAAAAAATGTCCTGTATCTTCATTGACTTTTGTTCCGACACTACCTTTCTGTATGAATGACTCCACCTGAGATCTCCAAGACTCATTGAACCCCTTCATACATAAGGCTTGCTGCAAAAAGGGCCATTTGACCTTATCATACGCTTCTTCAAAATCCACTTTGAAGATAACACCATCTAATTTCTTCATATGGATTTCATGCAGTTTTTCATGTAAGACCACAACCCCTTCAAGGATGTGTCGTCCTGGCATGAAAGTAGTTTGTGGTTGCACAACCGAATGGGCTATCTGTGTCAACCTGATCGTGCCAACCTTTGTAAAAAATTTAAAGCTTACATGAGAAGATAGATCGGTCTGAATTTCTCAATGCGAATAGCCTCAACCCTCTTTGGCAACAACATGATTGTTTCAAAATTGAGGTGAAGGAGGTTTAAGTGGCCATCGAACAAATCATGGAACATAGGTATAAGATCTCCCTTGCCAGCATTTCTGATAAAATTCCGCAAGGAACCCTTCCGGTCCAGGGGCTTTACTATGCCTCATTTGTGTTATTGCATCAAACACCTCTTTCTCAGTGAACGGAGCAGACACCAACTCATTCTCTTCTAAGTTAAGCTAAGGTATGTCCTCGATCGAACTCTCATCTAGAGCTATGAAACTTTCTTCCAATGCTCCAAAAAGCTTCTTATAATATTCAGAGATGTACAATTTTAGGTCCTTGTGTCCTATAGTTGTACCCTCATCTTGTTCGAGCTGTATTATCTTCTTTTTTCTATGTTTCCCATTAGCTATCATATGAAAAAAATTGTGTATTATCATCTCCTTGGACGATCTTAGACACCTTTGCTCTAAGCGCCCATTTCATTTCCTCCTTTCTCATAAGGGCTTGTAACTTCTTCTCGGCCTCATTCTTAATATCTCGCTCTAACATATTAAGAAGGGTGGATTCCGCTTTCACATGAAGTTCATTAATAGTTTGTGTTAGCCTCTCCTTTTCAACTTTGTAAATACCACTTTGATTTTTGGCCCATCCCCTCAAGAATTGGCACAAATGTCTAATTTTGTTTTGCCATATTTCCACATGAAAAGTCCCACCAGACTCCCTGGCCCACTCTGTGGCAATAAGGTTTAGGAAGCCCTCCCTCTCGAACCATCCTAGTTCGAAAGAGAATGTATTTCTGTTGTCCACATGGGTCGATTCCCCAGAATCAACCAGCAAAGGGATATGGTCCGGAATGGCCCTCTATAGAGCAAGAACTGTTACCATGGAAATTTCTATTCCCACTCAACACTAGTAAGGACCCTGTCCAATTTCTCATACGTAGGAATTGGTAAGAAATTAGCCCATGTGAATTGTCTACCAGAGAGTTCAATCTCCCTCAAGTCGAGACTCTCGATGATCATATTGAACATGAATGACCACCTTCATCGAAATTGTCATTATTTTTCTCATCTTGTCTTCTAATGATGTTGAAATCTCCTCCAACTATAATGGGCAGCCTTTCATCCCCACAAATTCTCACTAAATCTGCAAGGAAGTCAGGATTAAGTTCTGGCTGCGCTGCACCATATATAGCCACCAAAGCCCACCTGAAGCCATCAATTTTCGATCTCACTCGAAATTTGACAGCAAATTCACCAAAAACCACATTTAGCACTTCTAAAGTGTCGCATGTCACCCCAAGTAGGATCCCTCCAGATCACCCCCTTGGAGGAAGATAGTGCCAATCAAAGTCAACCCCCTGAAATGGTGTTGAGAAACTAGGGAGTAAAATTATCCCTACCCGTCTCTAATAAAGCCATGAAATCAAATTTTTGCTCTATCGATGTATCACTAAGGAATCTTCTTTTAGCCAAGTCCGCTAGACTTCTGCTATGCCAGAATATTCCTTTCATATTTCATCATGGAATTTTTTCTTTTGTTTAACTTTCGCGCTCCTACGCGCCGCCGATGTGGGATAAACCTTCCTCTTCCAGGTTCTTTTTGGTTTGTCCTTCATCTCCTCTGTGTGAAGAGGGTCGGTGTCAGTAGAAAAAATGGCCTTTGGTTGCAAACGGGCCATATACCCCTTGGCAATCACATCCTCATCCTCGCCTTCTAAGCCCTCCGTGGGAACTAAATCCTCACAAAGACTCTGAAGCGTTGTTACTCCTAGATCATTAATATCACTGTCATGCATGGGTTTTATCGCCGCTATATTTTAAATCTAGAGCTCAATCCATTTCTAAATCTAATAGATCATTAATGGATTTGGCGGTTTATTTGCCATTACAACCAAGAGAAATCCCTAAGTTGCTGGCTTTATCAATAATTTCATGTTCAGAAAAGTGCAGAATGGAACAACTTGTATTAACCGACATACCTGTACGAGCTTCGATGTGACAAAGCTTGGCGGACCTCATAGCACACCTCATCTGTATGTCATCCGCGTCATGCTGGCCCTAGATCCGGTGACTGAATCATCTGTCACCGGACATAGGATTCGGAATACCTCCAAAAGGGATCACGTCCTCCACAACGACTCCATCCGGGCTGTGACCGCCTGTCATATGCCCGAAGGAGTCTAAAGAAGTGGGAGGTATGAACCTCTGATGTCTACTATGCAACCTTCTTCTTGTAGACGTTGTTGGGCCTCCAAGTGCAGAGGTTTGTAGGACAGTAGCAAATTTCCCTCAAGTGGATGACCTAAGGTTTATCAATCCGTGGGAGGCGTAGGGTGAAGATGGTCTCTCTCAAGCAACCCTGCAACCAAATAACAAAGAGTCTCTTGTGTCCCCAACACATCCAATACAATGGTAAATTGTATAGGTGTGCTAGTTCGGCGAAGATATGGTGATACAAGTGCAATATGGATGGTAGATATAGGTTTTTCTAAACTGAAAATATAAAAACAGCAAGGTAGCGAGCGGTAAAAGTGAGTGTAAACGGTATTACAATGCTAGGAAACAAGGCCTAGGGTTCATACTTTCACTATTGCAAGTTCTCTCAACAATAATAACATAGTTGGATCATATAACTATCCCTCAACATGCAACAAAGAGTCACTTTGAAGACACTAATAGCGGAGAACAAACAAAGAGATTATGGTAGGGTACGAAACCACCTCAAAGTTATTCTTTCCAATCAATCCGTTGGGCTATTCCTATAAGTGTCACAAACAGCCCTAGAGGTCGTACTAGAATAACACCTTAAGACACAAATCAATCAAAACCCTAATGTCACCTAGATACTCCAATGTCACCTCAAGTATCCGTGGGTATGATTATACGATATGCATCACACAATCTCAGATTCATATATTCAATCCAACACAAAGTACTTCAAAGAGTGCCCAAAGTTTCTACCGGGGAATCACGACGAAAACGTGTGCCAACCCCTATGCATAGGTTCATGGGCGGAACCCGCAAGTTGATCACCAAAACATACATCAAGTGAATCACGTGATATCCCATTGTCGCCACAGATACTCGCGGCAAGACATACATTAAGTGTTCTCAAATCTTTAAAGACTCAATCCGATAAGATTACTTCAAGGGGAAAACTCAATCCATTACAAGAGAGAAGAGGGGGAGAAGAAACATAAGATCCAACTATAATAGCAAAGCTCGCGATACATCAAGATCGTGCCAAATCAAGAACACGATAGAGAGAGATCAAACACATAGCTACTGGTACATACTCTCAGCCCCGAGGGTGAACTACTCCCTCCTCGTCATGGAGAGCGCCAGGATGATGAAGACGACCACCGGTGAGGGTCCCCCCCCCTCCGGCAGGGTGCCGGAACAGGGTCCCGAGAGGTTTTTGGTGGCTACAGAGGCTTGCGGCGGCGGAACTCCCGATCTAATCTCTGTTCTGGAAGTTTTACGATACGTAGGTATATATGAGTGCAGGGGTACGTCGGTGGAGCTTCGGGGGCCCCAGGAGGCAGGGGGAGCGCCCCCACCCTCGTGAGCACCTCCCTTGGCTCCTGACGTGGGGTCCAAGTCTATCCGGTAGCTTTCCTTCCAAAAATAACTTCTCCAGTTGATTTTGTTCCGTTTCGACTCCGTCTGATATTGCTTTTCTTCGAAACACTAAAATAGGCAAAAAACAACAAATTTGGGCTGGGCCTCCGGTTAATAGGTTAGTCCAAAAAATAATATAAAATTGGATAATAAAGCCCAATATTGCCCAAAACAGTAGATAACATAGCATGAAGCAATCAAAAATTATAGATACGTTGGAGACGTATTAAGCATCCCCAAGCTAAATTCCTGCTCGTCCTCAAGTAGGTAAATGATAAAAAATAATTTTTGATGCGGAGTGCTACTTGGCATAATTTCAATGTAATTCTCCTTAATTGTGATATGAATATTCAGATCCGAAAGATTCAAGACAAAAGTTCATATTGACATAAAAATAATAATACTTCAAGCATACTAATCAAAGAAATCATGTCTTCTCAAAATAACAGGGCCAAAGAAAGTTATCCCTACAAAATCATATAGTCTGGCTATGCTCTATCTTCACCACACAAAGTATTAAATCATGCACAACCCCGATGACAAGCCAAGAAATTGTTTCATACTTTAACATTTTCAAAGCTTTTTCAATCTTCACGCAATACATGAGCGTGAGCCATGGATATAGCACTATATGTGGAATAGAGTGGTGGTTGTGGAGAAGACTAAAAGGGAGAAGATAGTCTCACATCAACTAGGCGTATCAACGGGCTATGGGGATGCCCATCAATATATATCAATGTGAGTGAGTAGGGATTGCCATGAAACGGATGCACTAGAGCTATAAGTATATGAAAGCTCAACAAGAAACTAAGTGGGTGTGCATCCAAGTCGCTTGCTCACGAAGACCTAGGGCATTTTCAGGAAGCCCATCATTGGAATATACAAGCCAAGTTATATAATGTAAAATTCCCACTAGTATATGAAAGTGACAACATAGGAGACTCTCTATCATGAAGATCATGGTGCTACTTTGAAGCACAAGTGTGGTAAAAGGATAGTAGCATTGCCCCTTCTCTCTTTTTCTCTCATTTTTTTTTATTTTTTTGGGCCATTTCTCTTTTTTTATGGCCTCTTTTTTTTCTTTTTTTTTCGTCCGGAGTCTCATCCCAACTTGTGGGGGAATCATAGTCTCCATCATCCTTTCCTCACTGGGACAATGCTCTAATAATGTTGATCATCACACTATTATTTGCTTACAACTCAACAATTACAACTCGATTCTTAAAACAAAGTATGACTATGTGAATGCCTCCGGCGGTGTACCGGGATGTGCAATGAATCAAGAGTGACATGTATGAAAGAATTATGAACGGTGGCTTTGCCACAAATACGATGTCAACTACATCATCATGCTAGCAATATGACAATGATAGAGCGTGTCATAATAAACGGAACGGTAGAGAGTTGCATGGAAATATATCTCGGAATGGCTATGGAAATGCCATGATAGGTAGGTATGGTGGCTGTTTTGAGGAAGATATATGGTGGGTGTATGATACCGGCGAAAGGTGCGCGATATTAGAGAGGCTAGCAATGGTGGAAGGAAGGAAAGTGCGTATAATCCATGGACTCAACATTAGTCCTAAAGAACTCATATACTTATTGCAAAAATCTAGAAGTTATCAAAGCAAAGTATTACGCGCATGCTCCTATGGGGATAGATTAGTAGGAAAATACCATCGCTCGTCCCTGACCGCCACTCATAAGGAAGACAATCAATAAATAAATCATGCTCCGACTTCATCACATAACGGTTCACCATACGTGCATGCTACGGGAATCACAAACTTTAACACAAGTATCTCTCAAATTCACAACTACTAAACTAGCATGACTCTAATATCACCATCTTCATATCTCAAAACAATTATCAAGCATCAAACATTTCTTAGCATTCAACACACTCATAAGAAAGTTTTTACTAATCTTGAATACCTAGCATATTAGGATTATTTAAGAGAATTACCATGCTATTTAAGACTCTCAAAATAGTATAAGTGAAGCATGAGAGTTCATCTATTTCTACAAAATAAAACCACCGCCGTGCTCTAAAAGATATAAGTGAAGCCCTAGAGCAAACAACAAACTACTCCAAAAGATATAAGTGAAGATCAATGAGTAGTTGAATAATTATGCAACTATGTGAAGTCTCTCTAACATTTAAGAATTTTAGATCTTGGTACTTTATTCAAACAGAAAGCAAAGCTAAAGAAAATAAAATGACTAATACGTCTCCGACGTATCTATAATTTTTGATTGCTCCATACTATATTATCTATTGTTTTGGACTATATAGGGCTTTATTTTCCACTTTTATATTATTTTTGGGACTAACCTATTAACCGGAGGCCCAGCCCAGAATTGCTGTTTTTTTGCCTATTTCAGTGTTTCGAAGAAACAGAATATCAAACGGAGTCCAAATAGAAAAATCCTTTTTGGAACGTGATTTTCTTCCCGAATAAGATCTAGGAGACTTGGACCCTACGCCAAGGAAGCTCCGAGGAGGGCACAAGTAGGGGGGCGCACCCTACACCCCCAGGCGTGCCCCCTACCCTCGTGGGCCCACCGAAGCTCCACCGACGTACTCCTTCCTCCTATATATATCCACGTACCCCCAAACAATCAGAACAGGAGCCAAAAACCTAATTCCACCGCCGCAAATTTTTGTATCCACGAGATCCCATCTTGGGGCCTGTTCCGGAGCTCCGCCAGAGAGGGCCGTCATCACGGAGGGCTTCTACATCATCATAGCCTCTCCGATGAAGTGTGAGTAGTTTACCTCAGACCTTCGGGTCCATAGTTATTAGTGAAAGTGCAACTATCCCTAAGTGGTTTTGGTAATTCATAACAACATATAGCTCACTGAGCTAATGCTATTCGAAGACAATTATTTCAGGAAAGCTCAATGATTGGCACGGCATGGATTATGAAAGTGGAACCCTCAAAATGCTACGGACAAAGGATTGGCTCAAGCTCAAAAGCTCAAGACTCTTCATTTTACATTTTAGTGATCCAAGATCACATTGAGTCCATAGGAAAAGCCAATACTATCAAGGAGAGATGAGGTGTTGCTTAATGAGCCTTTTGCTTCATGTGCTTAATGATATGCTCCAAAATCCTCAGCTACTTTCCCATATCCACAAATGACCTAAACCCAAAGCCAAACTCGGTCCTACCGATTCTTTCTATCTGGCGCCACCGAGTTTCACATGTCATAAGCCACTGCCAAACCCTAGCAAATCGGTTCTACCGATAAGGATCTCGGTCTCACCGAGATGGGATTGCAATCTCTCTGCTTCCTTTTTGTAACTTTTCAGTCTCACCGAAAGAGCGGATCAGTCCCACTGAGATTGCAATGTAAACTCTCTGTTTCCCTTTTGTAACTTTTCGGTCTCACTGAAAGAGCAAATCGGTCCCACCGAGTTTACCTGACCAACTCTCTGGTTAGCCTATTACCAAACCGGTCTCACCGAGTTTGTGTAATCGGCCTCACCGAGATTACGTTATGCCCTAACCCTAACCATATCGGTCCTACCGAGTTACATGTCAGTCCCACCGAAAATCTCTAACGGTCACTAGGTTTACTATTTCGGTCCGACCGAGTTTGTTGATTCGGTCTCACCGAGATTGGTAAATTGTGTGTAACGATTGGATTTTGTGTGGAGGCTATATATACCCCTCCACCTCCTCTTCATTCGTGGAGAGAGCCATCAGAACACATCTACACTTCCAACTCATATGTTCTGAGAGAGAACCACCTACCCTTGTGTTGAGGCCAAGATATTCCATTCCTACCGTATGAATCTTGATCTCTAGCCTTCCCCAAGTTGCTTTCCACTCAAATCTTCTTTCCACCAAATCCAAATCCTGTGAGAGAGAGTTGAGTGTTGTGGAGACTATCATTTGAAGCACAAGAGCAAGGAGTTCATCATCAACACACCATTTGTTACTTCTAGGAGAGTGGTGTCTCCTAGATTGGCTAGGTGTCACTTGGGAGCCTCCGACAAGATTGTGGAGTTGAACCAAGGAGTTTGTAAGGGCAAGGAGATCGCCTACTTTGTGAAGATCGACCACTAGTGAGGCAAGTCCTTCGTGGGCGATGTCCATGGTGGGATAGACAAGGTTGCTTCTTCGTGGACCCTTCGTGGGTGGAGCCCTCCGTGGACTCGTGCAACCGTTACCCTTCGTGGGTTGAAGTCTCCATCAACGTGGATGTAGGATAGCACCACCTATCCGAACCACGGGAAAAACATCCGTGTCTCCAATAGCGTTTGAATTCTCCAAACCCTTCCCTTTATATTCTTGCAAGTTGCATGCTTTACTTTCCGCTGCCTATATACTCTTTGCATGCTTGCTTGAATTGTGTGATGATTGCTTGACTTGTCCTAAAGTTGCTAAACTCTGCCAAGAACTAAAATTGGGAAAAGGTTAAGTTTTTATTTGGTCAAGTAGTCTAATCACCCCCCTCTAGACATACTTCCGATCCTACAAGTGGTATCAGAGCTTTGGTCTCCATTTGCTTTGATTTCCATAGCTTTTGGTGGTCATAGCCTTGGTTTCACAACCTAGGAGAGTATGGCGTCTAGCGAGGGAAATTATCACCGTAGAGGTCCTTACTTTGATGGTACAAATTTTGCTAGTTGGAAGCATAAAATGAAAATGCATATTCTTGGACATATCCCCGCCGTTTGGGCTATTGTGTGTGTTGGTTTGCAAGGTGACTTCTTTGATGGGAAAGAACCAAACCGTGAAGCTACCGCGGATGAGTTGAAGATGCTACAATACAACGCTCAAGCTTGTGATATTCTCTTCAACGGATTGTGCCCCGAAGAATTCAACAAAATCAGCCGTCTTGAGAATGCAAAGGAAATTTGGGATACTTTGATTGATATGCACGAAGGTACCGACTCCGTCAAGGAATCCAAATTGGATGTGCTTCAAAGTCAACTTGACAAGTTCAAAATGAAGGATGGTGAACGTGTCGCTGAAATGTACTCTAGGCTTGCTCTCATCACAAACGAGATTGCCGGCTTAGGGAGTGAAGAGATGACCGATAGATTCATCATCAAGAAGATCCTAATAGCCTTGGATGGAAAATATGATACCGTGTGCACATTGATCCAAATGATGCCCAATTACAAAGATCTCAAGCCAACGGAAGTCATTGGAAGAATTGTTGCTCATGAGATGTCGCTCAAGGATAAAGAGGAACTTCACAACAAATCAAGTGGTGCTTACAAAGCCTCATGTGAAGCCCCCACATCATCAAGTGAGAAACAAAACTTCAATGAATAATTGAGCTTAATGGTGAAGAACTTCAACAAGTTCTACAAGAGTAGAAGCAAAGATAGAAGCTCCAAGTCAAGGTCCTACAATGACAAAAGATCTTCTAGTCGAGAGCGAAACTGCTACAATTGTGGAAGACCCGGACACTATTACAATGAGTGTACGGCTCCCTACAAAAGAAGAGAAGATTCTCCAAAAAGAAGAAGCAAAAGAGAAGAATCACCATCAAGAGAGAGAAGGAGTAGAGATGATCGTTATGAACGAAGATACTCACGGAGAAGCAAGGATTCGGAAAGAAAGGATAAATCATCAAGGAGCTACATGAAACGAAGACATCAAGCTCATGTTGGTGAATGGGTATCCGGCTCCGACTCCGACAACCACTCCGAGAGAAGTTATCACTCCGATTCCGAATATACTCAAGATGAAGGTGTTGCCGGTCTAGCACTTGTGTCAACCAACTCCTACGACATTTGACTCACCAAATGTAGGAATTGGAAGATGCTTCATGGCCAAAGGTCCTAAGGTAACTCACCCTGAGTATGTTGATTTTAATAGTGATGAAGATGACTTGTTAGGTGATGATGATTTACTGGTTGACAACTCTAGTGATGAATACTATGATGAAACGTCAATTAATCATGCTAATCAAGATAAAACGAATGACAATGATAAGGAGAAAATTGAGGCTCTAACTAAAGAACTAAACACTCTTAAGTTAGCTCATGAAACTATCTTCGAAGATCATCGAGAACTTTTAAGAGCTCATGAGAAGTTACGCTTTGAAAAGCTCAATCTTGAGCAAGAGCAAGAGTTTTTAAAGGCAATCAATGATGATCTCCGCAAGAAAAGTTCTTCTTACATTGCCAAGCATTTACTCTTATCCACTTACATGCCTCAAGTCAAGTCTAGTAACAAGAACAAGAAATCTTCTTCCTCTAGTAGTAACAATGATCATGTAAAATCCAATATGGTTGCTTCTAGTAGTTCTCTTGATTCCACTAATTATTCTCTTAGCCAAGTTACACTTGAGCAAGAAAATAGCTTATTGAAGGGAATCATTGAGAAAGGAGTGTACAAAAGCCTTGCCGGTAGTAAGCAATTCGAGGAAATTTTACGCAAGCAAGGAAGGCACCAGAAGAATCAAGGTGTTGGCTTTGAACGAAAGTTCAATGCCAATGGAGTTGAGTGGGAAGAAGATCAATACCCCAAGACAAAGTTTGTTCCACAACAAGAGAAGTATGATCCTACTTCTTTCAAGGGGACACAAGCTCAAGATGATCTTCCACCACAAGACTACAAGCAAAAAGGCAAGGACAAGCTTCAAGAGGAAATTGATGCATTTGAAGAAGCTCCTAAGACCTTAGTCAAGTGGATTCCCAAGACTACTTCAAGTTCCACTTCATCAATTACGACTACAACTCCAAGGATTCCCATCAAGATGGTGTGGATCCAAAAGAAGAAGAACTAGAGAGTTCTTGAGGGTGACTCCGCCAACATACTTTACTCTTATCATTTTGGCAAGAACAAGTGCAATCAACTTCCACATCTTGCACTAGTTTAAGGAGTCACAAACCTTGTTGTTGGTAAGACAAGGGACAAGGTAACCTAAAAGCTTTCATAGACATCATCTTGTGTGTGCATCACTCTATGTCTATGGATATCCTTGTTTGTTCCTTGTGGGACTAACCCATGTAGGTATTGAAAGTGCAATTCACTCAAAAGGATAGCTCCAAGTGATCTACATCAACATTGAGCATCCACATCTTCAACATCTACATGAAGTCATCATCGACAAAACCCAAGGTTAGTTCATCCCTCTTAGGGGGGATATCACATCTAGGGGGAGCTTTACTCTAAGACTTGAGTTAAAGCAACTCTAATGATGTGAACACAACAATGCTTTATGTAAAAGTGGTAACCCCACTTGAGCTTAAACAATTAGTATGAGCTATGATCAAGTGTTCTCATTTGACCCCTAAGTCAATATACTCATATATAGATGACCTAGTCATCGCCAATTGCTTGATCGATGCTAGAATTGGTTGTGCATGCTTTGTCACATATTTCAATTGCCATTTTATTGTGTGAGCATGTTGGTTGCATATTTTATTCATTCGAGGACATCCACTTGTTCTTTTGATTGTTTGTCTTTATTTTTCTTTTGCCAAGTGGATGGACAAGAATGCCTAAGAACCTTCTCTAGCTATCTATGCTTTTCTCGTCTCAAACTCTGTTCATGCTACATCACAAAATTGATCAAGTCAGTTTCGAACCACTCTGTGTGAGGAGCACTCGGAGTCCCCGATTCGTCATAGACTTAAACTACCAAAACCTCTTTGTGATTCTCGGTCTGACCGATACCCCACTCTCGGTCTTACCGAGATCATTAAGTTGATCTATGTTTTCGATCTCGGTGCAACCGGTTTGAACCATTTGGTCACACCGAGTTGCAATAACTGTATACAGTTTTGCATCTCGGTGCCACCGAGTTGTTCCACTCGGTCACACCGACAGGGTCGGGCTATATATAGACACGAGCAAAAAATTGGAAATTTCTCCGAACCCTTTCTCTCGCGCGATAGCTCGCTCTGCCTACGTGGTCTCCAGATCGTCTCCTTGCCGCCAGCCGCCTCCAGTCGCTGGTATCCGTCGCCGTCAATGGGATTCAACCCACCGTTGCCGCTGTAGCGAGTCTGTCACATCCCTAGCTTCTAGTACTGCCAGGTGTCTTCATTTTGTTGCATCATGTTTAAATTCTATTCAAGTTGAACTGAGGAATTTTGGAAGCCTCAAAAACTTAAATAAAAGAAGGAAAAAAGAAACCCTGAAATCCCATTCACTTGTTTCCAAAATGCTCCTCTTATAAGTTTGATATTTTTGGAAAGGGTTCTGGTCCCAACCAAAAATATTGAACATTTTTAAGGACTTAATTTTGGGACTTTGAATTTAAATCATTAATTATTTGAATTTGAATTATATTCATACAATTAGAATATAATTTCAAATACCCCTGAATTATTTTATGAGCTTTTGGAGAAGTCCATCTAGCAAAATAAAAATATTCAGAGGAGTTCTTGGCATTGTTTGAATTGCTTTGAATTCAAAACAGTGGCAAAATAAATAAACAAAACAGAAAATATAAAAGAACAGAAACTTACCTGTAACTTACCTGGCGCGCCTGTAGCCCAAGTGGCCGGCCCAACACTGTTGGCCCAGCCCAGCAGGTGCCCCCACCGTCTTCAACCTCCTGCCAGTGGGCAGGAGGGCGTGTGGTCGCCGCGTGTGGGCACGCGCCTTGGCCACCTCCTTCCTCCCAGCCTGCCTGGCTCCTCCCCGACGCCCTGGTGACGCCACGCGTCACCCTCGACCCCTTCTCACTCTCTCCCGTGCAATTCCCCTCTCTTCCCGAGCGCCGCCGTCGCCGCCACTTGCCATAGCCGTGCCCGCCGAGCTCCCCCTGCCTCTCCGACAAGCCCGAGAGCTTCGCCGCGTCTGCCTCGTCCTCTCCGCCAAGACACGCACCTCGGGAGTCCCTGGAGTGCCTCCATCGACGCCGCCTTCATCTCCGGTCGCCGGAGATCGTCTTCGCCACCCCGCCGACTCCAGCCGTCCCCGAGCCCGCTTCGACGCTCCCTGCACTCGCCGTGAGCCACTGATCCTCTTCCCCCTCACCGTTCTCGCTCTCGTGCACCGTAGCCACCGCACCTTGCTCACCCGCACGCGCCACCGCCTATGCTCGCCGCCGATGTATCTCCGGCCACCTAACGGTCCGGCCGTCGTGCTCAGCTTCCTATCCGCGCCGCGTGGAGCACGTTGGTGCCCCGCACGAGCTGCCCCGACCGCCGTAGCGTCGACCCCGAGCTCACCCGAGCTCCGGCGACCGCCAAGGTCGACGCCGGTGATGACTCCGGCCATTTTAGGCCCAGCCGCTGCCATTACTCGACGCGGACGAGCGCCCGCGTCACATAGACGCCCTCCGCCGGCCAATTGGTCGCCGGAGGAGGAAACCCGCACCCCTCCGCCGGCCCTGGCATCGCCGGCGTCAAGCCGCCGGTGGGGTTGACACCGCTGACCCTGTTTGACCACGGGGAGGCCTAGTTTGACCCCTGGGTCAATGACAGGTGGGGCCCAGCCGGCTAACTAATCTAGGGTTAGTACTAATTATAATTAGTTAAAACTAATGACACTGACACGCGGGTCCCACGTGTCTGGTTTGACCCTGGTCAATCCTGTTGACCTGCTGACGTCACTGTTGACCCTGCTGACGCAATAACTCATATTCTGGATTTATTCTTATTCAGGAAATTCCAGAAAATCCTATAAACTTCTAAAAATCATAGGAAATAATCTATAGCTCAGAATGAAATAATTTATATATGGAAAATTATCAGAAAAATTCAAGGAATCCATCTGTACCATTTTCATGCATGTTTAAACAATGTTTGTCCTCTGTTTTGGACAAAACACATAAAGGGCATTTAAATAATCATATATGGAGTTGGAATTTGAATCATGTATTCAAACCAACTTCATTTAAATCATAGCTAGATGCATTAGCTCAAATCACAGCATATTGCCATGTCATGATCATGCATCATATTGTTGCATTGCACTGAATGTGTTCTTCTCTATGTTGCCGGTACTTGTCCCCTCTCGATAGACGTGATACCGACGATGAGATCGATGACACCGATGAAGAGCTATATTATCTTCAGAAGTGCCAGGCAAGCAAAACCCCCTTGTTCATCCCGATACAATCCCACCCTCTCGCTCCTGCTCTCTTTTACTGCATTAGGACAACAACGATTCATGTGTTACTTGCTGCGGTAGCTGAACCCCTTTATCCTTTGCATGACCTGTCATTCCACAGTAAATAGATGAAACCCACTAGCATGAGTAGGAGTTGTTTGAGCCCATGTTGTGCCTACTCATTCATGCTTGTTTGTCATGCCTGCTACTGCTTAGAGTTGAGTCGGGTCTGATTCATCGGGAATGAATTGGAATGGTGATGAACATGTCCCACTGTGTGTGAGCTAAGTGTGTGAACACGATTTGGTAAAGGTATTGGTGAGAGGCCATGTAGGAGTACATGGTGGGTTGTCTCATTGAAGCCGTCCTCAGGAACTGAGTTCTGTGTTTGTGATCCATGAAACAGCTACTACCATGCATTGGGCCCTGAAATATGACCCCGCTCGACTTCTTAATCACCCTTGTCCTCTGTCCAGGAGTTGCAAGTAGTTTCTGGTGTTTGTAGTATGCTGGGGGCCGCACGCAGCGCTGACCGTAGGGGTGGGCTGTGTTGCGGTAGGCACGTGGCACGGTGTACCGATTCGCCCGTTTGGTGTCTCGGGAACCCTGCACACATCGTTTGGGGCTGTGAGCGAAACTCCGGCCGGATCTCCTCATGGATGGAACCCGAATAGGCGATAAACCTGGACTAGAGACTTGAGTGTTTAGGTAGGTCGTGGTCTACACCCACGTCGGCTTTCGCTTGAAGTCTGCCGAGCACATGTCGTGTGCAGACGCTAAGTGGTGGAAACATGTATGAAGAAGTACACCCCTGCAGGGTTAACATCATCTATTCGAATAGCCGTGTCCGCGGTAATGGACTTCTGGGTTGCCTATATCAGTTCATAGACAAGTGAAAGTGGATACTCTAAAATGCGCAAGATAAGCGTGAGTGCTATGGATGGCCTTCTCGTAGGGAGACGGAAGTGGATCCATAGTGGTGTATTGCTATGGTGAATATGTGGACTCGTGTGCGCCACCTCAAAAGAGTTACTTGCAGTCGTAGTTCAGGATAGCCACTGAGTCAAAGCTGGCTTGCTGCAGTCAAACTCCACCACCCCCTTTATTGAAACTGATGCATACGTAGTTAGTTCTGATGTAAGTCTTGCTGAGTACGTCTGTACTCACGTTTGCCTATTTTATGTTTTTGCAGAGAGACTTCAGTCTCGCTAGTAGTACCGCTTGGACTTCGACGTTTAGCTTGATACCTCAGCTACGATCTTGTGCCCTTGGCAGGATCTGGTAGATAGTCAGGCTTCTCAGCCTTTTTCATTTGTAGATGTCTGTACTCAGACATGTTAAGCTTCCGCATGTGCTTTGACTTGTATGCTCTGATTGTTGGGTCATGAGACCCATGTTTGTAATATCTCGCTCCTCGGAGCCTAATGGATAAATACTTTGAGTCATAGAGTTATGTTGTGATGCCATGTTGTATTTACTCATATCCGGCATATTGTGTGTATGAATGAAATGCTTGGTATGAGTGGGATCCGACTATCTAGTTGTTTATCCTTGGCAGCCTGTCATATGGGGGAATGTAGTCTTGTGTTTCTGAGCGATAGTAGTCCGCTACAGCCCGGTTCACCGGAGTCCTTCTAGCCCAGCACTACTGCTCGAACACTTGACTGGCCGGCATGTGTTTCACGTCGTTCCTGTGTCTGTCCCTTCGGGGAAATGTCACGCGGTGTTATCCGGAGTCCTGCCTAGCCTGCTACAGCCCGGGTTACCGGAGTCCTGTTAGCCCAGTGCTACAGCCCGGATATATACGTTGTTGACCGACATGCTCGATGTGATTCATGTATGCCTGTCCTCATGGGTTAGTGCCGCCTTGGGTTCACGACTAGCCATGTCGGCCCGGGTTCTTTGTCATATGGATGCTAGCGACACTATCATATACGTGAGCCAAAAGGCGCAAACGGTCCCGGGCCAGGTAAGGTGGCACCCGTGGGAATACCGTGCGTGAGGCCGCAAAGTGATATGATGTGTTACATGCTAGATCGGTGAGACTTAGGATCGGGGTCCTGACAGAGTCTCCGCCGAACTACGGTACGGAATCGATCTTTGTTTTATTCCCCAATCCGATTCCTAGCACATTGTGATCATATTGATTCTAGCCACGTTTGATAAACTCCTATCAAGTAAATGAATTCGTAGAATAGGTTTAATTCGTAAATGTTAGGGTTAGGTTTCCGCCGAAACCATCTCGGACCCACCGAGTTGAAAAACTCGGTCCCACCGATTTGGCTTATGCCATTGCACAAGTGAGACTCGGTCTGACCGAGTATTGCTAATCGGTGCGACCGATTTTGGAACTTTGTGAAACCTTAGCAGTCTCGGTGCCACCGAACTGTGACTCGGTCTGACCGAGTTCACCAGTTTAGGTTCCAAAAACTGCTTCAGTATCACCGAGTTTAAAAATCGGTAGATCCGAAATGATTTCTGTGGGAAACTAAAACTAAGTTTTTGAATCATTCTTTTGCAAAAATCTCTGTATTTTGTGATGCTCATCCACTCTACCTCATCTATAAACTATTCACAGGGTCAGCAGTCAACTTGTTCATCATGTCAGACTAGAGTGATAGCCAGAACATGTCAGAATAGCCAGTGCAGATGAGTGAGGGCACTAGTCCCTCCAGTTCTTCAAATGAAGGCAGCAGGAGCACCCCTAGCAACCTGCCAAAAACTGCCACAAGACAAAGGAAGAACAGAACCTCAGAATCGATGAGGACTATGTGGAAGAAGAGGAAGCAACTTCCAAGAGTGTTGTGCTCAAGAAGGAGTATGGCTCAGCTGCAGCCATGAAGCCAGGAATGCACAAAAAGGCACCTTCCAGGAGAGTTCCTACCTCCAAGCCTAGGAAGGCTGTTCCTGAGGAAACTATAAAATTCACTATGGAATCTGAAGAGGAAGAAATTAGCCAGGACAAGAAAAAGAAGAGAGCTAGAACTACCACTGCCAGAGTTGTTGGCAGGCCTTCTATGAGGAAAGATTCTGATGAGGAAGAAGAAGAAGAGGTTGCTACACCAGCACCTAATGCACCCAAGCTGATGGGTGATGCTATCAAATCAGGGGCTACTGCATCTAAGCCCAAGGAAGCACCCAAGGCTGCATCAAAGGCTAAGACAGCTCCAAAAAGGAATACAAGGAGCATCCCAGCTGCTGAGAAGAACAAGGCCCCAGTGCCTGACACTGTAGAAGGAGAAGGCAAGGAAGGAGAAAGTTGCAAAGATGCCAACTCAAGAGGAGGCATCTGAATACTTCTTGAAAACCAAGCAAGAGCAGCTCAGTTACTTGATTGCATCCACCCTGAGGATAGAGAAATGACTGGCCACCCTCAATCAGAATTAGGAGAGCTTAGAGAGGATTGTAGAACAAAAGTTCTATGACTTGGATGTCAAAGTGACAGAAATTCAGTCTGAAGTGGAGCAACTTCAAGATGATATGCAGGAGAGGAAAGGGAAGACTACCACTGATGCATTTGGCAGAGTGCCACGAGCTCAGAGGTCCAGTGTAGTGCCAGTTCCTGACACAAGAGCCATCGCCTCAGCTCCAGCCACAGCACCAGCCCAACCAGCTCCAGCATCCACTTCAGCTCCAGCTCCAACCACGTCTACAGAAGCCTTCGTCCTTGGAGTGATCCAGACTCCACCACCACCAGAAGATCAAGCCTGAGTGTCGATTTAGCACTATGCATTTTCTAGGAACTTTTTGGTAACTTGTTGCCAAAGGGGGAGAAAAATGTATAGATCATAGGCTTCGAGAGAGAGAGTGTTGTTTTTCTCTCTTGATTTATTTGGTGGTTTTTCAAACATTGTTTGCTTTTGGTCGAGATACTTTGATATGCTTGTGAGACATTGATGATCATGTGTTTGATCATAAGCTACACTTATGCATGCTTGATATATCTTATCTATCTTATGTGATCATTCACTTTTCCTTGGTGATGAGTGCATGTATTTCATTATTATCATTTTGAGCGCTCCACCAAGATGTATGTGACATGGAAGAGTAACCCATAATTCTAACTCCTTGTGCATTTGTAGTCCAAAGCAAATTTTAAATATGCACAAATTTAGGGGGAGCTCTTACTTATCACATTCTTCTCAAAGCGACGATATAATTCATTCTTATTATCATTTGTCGAAGCTTTGATCTATATGTTGTCATCAATTACCAAAAAGGGGGAGATTGAAAGTGAAACTATCCCTAGGTGGTTTTGGTAATTCATAACAACATATAGCTCATTGAGCTAATGCTATTCCAAGACAATTATTTCAGGAAAGCTCAATGATTGGCATGGCATGGATTGTGGAAGTTGAACCCTCAAAATGCTAAGGACAAAGGATTGGCTCAAGCTCAAAAGCTCAAGACTCTTCATTTTACATTTTGGTGATCCAAGATCACATTGAGTCCATAGGAAAAGCCAATACTATCAAGGAGGGATGAGGAGTTGCTTAATGAGCCTTTTGCTTCATGTGCTTAATGATATGCTCCAAAATCCTCAGCTACTTTCCCATATCCACAAAGGACCTAAACCCAAAGCCAAACTCGGTCCTACCAATTCTTTCTATCCGACGCCACCGAGTTTCACATGTCATAAGCCACTGCCAAACCCTAGCAAATCGGTTCTACCGATAGGGATCTCGGTCTCACCGAGATGGGATTGCAATCTCTCTGTTTCCTTTCCATAACTTTTCGGTCTCACCGAGAGCGGATCGGTCCCACCGAGATTGCAATGTAAACTCTCTGTTTCCCTTTTGTAACTTTTCGGTCTCACCGAAAGAGCAAATCGGTCCCACCGAGTTTACCTGACCAACTCTCTGGTTAGCCTATTACCAAATCGGTCTCACCGAGTTTGTGTAATCGGTCTCACCGAGATTACGTTATGCCCTAACCCTAACCATATCGGTCCTACCGAGTTGCATGTCAGTCCCACCGAAAATCTCTAACGGTCACTGGGTGTCAGGACCCCGTTTTCTAAGCCACATCGATCCAGCGTGTAACACTTCATATCACTTTGCGGCCTCACGCACGGTACTCCCACGGGTGCCACCTTACCTGGCCCAGGACCATTTGCGCCTTTTGGCTCACGTATATGATAGTGTCGCTAGCATCCATATGACAGAGAACCCGGGCCGACATGGCTAGTCGTGAACCCGAAGCGGCGCTAGCCTATGAGGACAGGCATACATGAATCACATCGAGCATGTCGGTCATCAACGTATCTATTCGGGCTGTAGCACTGGGCTAACAGGACTCCGGTAACCCGGGCTGTAGCAGGCTAGGTAGGACTCCGAATATCAACGCGAGACATTTCCTCGAAGGGACAGACATAGGAACGACGTGAGACACATGCCGGCCAGTCAAGTGTCCAAGCAGTAGTGCTGGGCTAGCAGGACTCCGGTGAACCGGGCTGTAGCGGACTACTATCGCTCAGAAGCACAAGACTTACATTTCCCCATATGAAAGGCTGCCAAGGATAAACAACTAGATAGTCGGATCCCACTCATACCAAGCATTTCAATCATACACACAATATGCCCGATATGAGTAAATACAACATGGCAACACAACAGTACTCTACGACTCAAGTACTTTATTTAGAAGGCTCCGAGGAGCCATACATATCATTCATACAGATAGGGGTCACATGACCCAACACTCAAGTCATACAAACATACAAGCACATGAGGAAGCAAAGTAGTATGAGTACAGACACTAGAAAGAAAGAAGGCTTGACGAAGCCTGTCTATCTACAACGACCCTTCACAAGTCTTGGATCACCACCTGGTGATAAGTCACTCGTCAACGTCGAGGTCTACATAAAACCCATCAGAAGGGTTGGTGCAGTCGTCTGAAAAACATGATTAAAGCAACATGAGTACAGAAGTACTCAGCAAGTCTTACAACAGGAACCTATCATACATGCACATTCTCAAGAAGGTAGTGGGGTTATTGCAGCAAGCCAGCTTTGACTCTTGGCTAAGCTATCCTACGATAGACACCACTTGTAAAACATTTGTCGCACACGAGTCCACTAACACCATCACAATACTCCACCGAGGATCCTCTCTCGCCATCCTACGAGAGGGCCATCCGCGGTACTCACACTTATCTTGAGATTTTTAGTAGTATCCATTTAACTTGTCTATGAACTGATATAGGCAACCCAGAAGTCCATTACCGTGGACACGGCTATTCGAATAGTTCATTTATAACCCTGCAGGGGTGTACTTCTTCACACATGTTTCCACCACTTAGCGTCTGCACACGACATGTGCTCGGCAGACTTCAAGCGAAAGCCGACGTGGGTGTAGACCACGACCTACCTAAACACTCAAGTCTCTAGTCCAGGTTTATCGCCTATTCGGGTTCCATCCGCAGGGAGTCCGGCCGAGGTTTCCACTAACGGCCCCGAACGATGTGAACAGGGTTCCCGAGACACCAAACGGGCGAGTCGGTACACCGTGCCACGTGCCTACCGCAACACAGCCCACCCCGATGGTCAGCGCCGCGTGCGGCCCCCAGCATACTACAAACACCAGAAACTACTTGCAACTCCTGGACAGAGGACAAGGGTGGATAAGAAGTCGAGCGGGGTCATATTTCAGGGCCCAATGTGTGGTAGTAACTGTATCATGGATCACAAACACAGATCTCAGTTCTTAAGGACGGCCTCAATGAAACAACCCACCATGTACTCCTACATGGCCTCTCATCGATTCCTTTACCAAATCGTATTCACACTTCACTCTTGTCACCGACACAACCTTTCACTCCAGTTCATCATCCCGATGAGCCAGACCTGACACAACTCTAAGCATAGCAAGCATAGCATGGTAGGAACACACACACACATGTATTGGCTCAATCAACTCCTACACATGCTAGTGGGTTTCATCTAGTTACTGTGGCAATGACAGGTCATGCAAAGGAAGTGGGTTCAACTACCGCAACACACAGCAGTTTGAAACGCGTTGTCTTAATGCAGTAAACGAGAGCAGAAGCGAGAACATGGGTTTGTATCGGAATGATCAATGGGTTGCTTGCCTGATGGAGTGGTGGTGGGATACTGCCCTTCAGTTGGATACTCGGAGATATCCTCGGAGGCAGAACCTACCACGAATGACACATTGCAACACAATCAATACATGACGATATGCAACAATATGATGCATGCAATGACATGGCAATATGAATGTGTCCTGGTCTTGTGCAAGTTAAACCACAAGGAAATGACCCCATTTGAACCAAAGATTCAAATGGTAGTGCATTTATAAGATCATATTAGTGCAATATCTTATAATGCCTAAACAGTGGGTTTAACTTGTTTTAACATGCATGAAACCAGTTCCATTCGATAGATTGGATTTTTCTGATAGATTTTCATATATAGAACTTTGCATTTGGAGTTACAGATAATTTTCTATGAATTTTTGAAGTTTGAACTATTTTCTGGATTTTCCTGTATAAAAAAATAAATCCAGCAAAATAATAACTGCGTCAGCACTGTGTCATGCTTGCGTCAGCAGTCAACCCCGCTGACTGGGTCAAACCTGACGTGTGGGGCCACACGTCAGTGACACAGGGGCTAATCCCGGTCAAACCCGCGCTGACCAGGGTTTGACTTGGCCCTGGGCCCACGGTCAGTGGCTTAGGGGGGGGTTTAGGTTGCGGGATTAGGCGCTAATGAGGCCACGTCGGCCTCGCCGGAGTTTCGCCGGCGACGACCTCAACCGCGGCGGTTCTTCACCGGAGTTGCGCTACAGGCGGCGATTAGGCGCGCGGAGACCACGGGAGCGAAGCCCGCGCTCGTCCGCACCGATTGGAGCAGAAGGGAGAGGCGGGGGCGGCCGGAGCTCGCCGGAGCGAAGCTCAGGGCGGCGGCCGGAGTCGAGCTTGAGCGGGCGCAGCGCTGCGGGGCTCGAAAAGACAGGGGAGGAGGTGGAATCGAGGCGGGAACTCACAGCGGAGGCAGCGGCGGCGTCAGCGGGCTCGGGGACGAGTCGGAGACGACGGGGCGGCGAGGACGATCTGCGGCGGCCGGCGACGAAGAGGATAGCGAGGGCGACGCTACGGGGCACTCCGGCTCGCGTGGCTCGTCGAGGAGGCAGCTAGCGACGAGGCGGAGCAGCCGGGCTTGTCGGAGAGGCGAGGGAGCGGCTGTGGGTGCGGCAGCAGCGGGCGTCGGCGACGAGCTCCGCTCGGGGAGGGGGAAGAGGAGGATCCAGAGGAGAGGGGGGGGAAAGAGCGAGCGGCGGGGCGTCGCGTGGCGACGTGCGGGACGTCCAGCGTCGGGGGGGGGGGAGCCAGGCAGGCAGGTGGCGTGGCGGCACGGCCGTGCGCGCGCGCCGGCCACACGCCCGGCCGACTGGCGCCAGGAGGACGACGGCGCTGGTGGGCTGGCCCAGCTGGGCCGCACAGGAGCGGGCCTCAGCTGGCACAGGTAGGCCTCCTTTTTTTAATTTTGTTTTCTTTCCTATTTCTTCTACAACTTTTTGGAGTTATTTAAAATACCTAGACCACTCCAAAAATTCTCAAACTGCACATGCTTGCTATTTAAAATATAGACGACATGAAACATTTCTGTTTGAGAATATTTGAACATTTAAAATATTTTTATAAATTTTAAATGCCCAAATTCAAATACTTATGTGTTAATTCAATAACCTTCTGTTGACCTAGGAAAATGTGCACTATTTTTTCCAGGGGGTTTAATCCAAGACAAAGAGGGTGAACATTTTAGAAGGGCATTTCAGGTTCATTGAAAAAGATTTTAGTAAACCCTAGTTATTTCCAGGGGGGGGGGGGAAGTGTGTGTTGGGGGTTCTGGCATTTCCCAATTCAGAATTAATAGAATTTAAACATGATGCACACTCTAATGCATGGCCTAGCTAGGGATGTGACAACTCACCCCACTCAAAAGAATCTCGTCCCGAGATTTAGGTTCCTCCGGAAAGAAGGCGGGGTACTCAAGTCGAAGACGATCCTCCCTTTCCCAGGTAGCCTCTTGCTCGGAATGGTGTGACCATTGAACCTTGAGAAACTTGATATTGTGGCGTCGAGTGGTACGCTCGGCTTGATCAAGGATACGAACGGAGTGTTCCCGATAAGTGAGGTTATCTTGGAGATCAAGCGTTTCGTGGTCCACTCCACGGATAGGATCCGCGAAGCAACGCCTGAGTTGAGAAACATGGAAGACATCATGAACTCTGGAGAGATGCGGAGGTAGTTCCAGTTGGTAGGCAACTTCCCCTCGTTTGGCAAGAATGCGAAAGGGTCCAATGTAGCGAGTAGCCAATTTGCCTTTGATACCGAATCGATGGGTTCCCTTTAAAGGTGTAACCCGAAGGTAAGCCATCTCGCCGACTTCATAAGCCATGGGCTTATGCTTGCGGTCATACTGACTCTTTTGTCGAGATTGGGCGGTTTTCAACTTCTCACGAATAATACGAACTTGCTCTTCTGCATCCTGGATCATGTCCGGGCCAAAGAGTTGTCTCTCGCCGGTTTCTGACCAGTTAAGAGGCGTTCGACATTTTCGTCCATAAAGAACTTCAAAAGGAGCTTTGCCCAAGCTAGCTTGATAACTATTGTTATAAGCGAACTCGGCGAATGGTAGGCACTTCTCCCAATTTATACCGAAAGAGATGACAGAAGCTCGGAGCATATCCTCCAGAATTTGATTGACTCGTTCTACTTGACCACTTGACTGAGGATGGAAGGCAGTGCTAAAGGAAAGTTGAGTTCCCAAAGCATTTTGGAAACTTTCCCAAAATCGAGAGGTGAAAAGACTTCCACGGTCCGAATTAATTTCCAATGGAACACCATGGAGAGATACTATTCGAGAGATGTACAAATCAGCTAGCTGGCTAGCGGTTATACTCTCGCGAACAGGTAAGAAGTGGGCTACTTTGGAAAGACGATCGACAACAACGAAGATAGCATTATTCCCTCTTTTGGTTCTGGGAAACCCGGTAATGAAATCCATACCGATTTTATCCCATTTCCATTCAGGAATCTCCAAAGGTTGAAGGGTGCCAGCAGGCCGTTGATGCTCTGCTTTAACACGACGACATACGTCGCAAGTTGCAATGTATTGAGCGATTTCTCTCTTCATCCTAGTCCACCAAAACCTCTGGCGTAGGTCTTGATACATTTTAGTACTACCGGGATGAATGGTGAGAGGGGATTCATGAGCTTCCTTAAGGATCAATTGTCGTAAATGTTGTTTCTTGGGAACCACCAAGCGGTTCTCGAAGAAGACAACACCTCGTTCATCCATGGAGAAACATTTAGCAACTCCGCTAGCGATGTATTCCTTAATCCGAGATATGCCCTTATCGCGCTTCTGGGCAGCTATGATTTGATCCGTAAGGTTAGGTTTCGCCACCAGGGTGGAAAGGAATCCTCGAGGAACAATGTGAAGGTTAAGCTTACGAAATTCCTCGTGGAGAAGTGGTTGACTTTGCTGTAACCTCAGGTTGTTACAATAAGATTTACGACTTAGTGCATCAGCCATGACATTGGCTTTGCCTGGGGTGTAAGTTATTCCTAAGTCGTAATCCGAGATCAACTCGACCCAACGTCTTTGCCTGAGATTCAAATCCGGTTGGGTGAAGATATATTTCAAACTTTGGTGATCAGTGTAAATTTCGCAACGGTTACCCAAGAGGTAATGTCGCCAGGTTTTGAGTGCATGGACTACCGCTGCAAGCTCTAGATCATGAGTGGGATAATTATCCTCATGTGGACGCAACTATCGAGATGCGTAGGCAATCACATGACGATCTTGCATGAGTATGCAACCTAGTCCTTGTCGCGAGGCGTCGCAGTAGATAACAAAGTCCTTAGAGAAGTCTGGTGGTACCAGTACGGGAGCAGACGTCAGGCGTCTTTTCAGTTCCTGGAAGCTGAACTCGCACTGTGGGGTCCACTCGAACTTTTTATCTTTCTTGAGGAGTTCAGTTAGAGGCTTAGCAACTTTGGAGAAATTCTCGACGAAGCGGCGGCAATAGCTCGCTAAACCAAGAAAACTCCGGACTTGCTTGACCGTTTCAGGTGGAGTCCAGTCAAGGACAGCTTGAACTCGCTCGGGATTGACAGCAATGCCCTTGCCAGAGATTACATGGCCCAGATAGGTCACTTCTGGCAACCAGAATTCACACTTGGAGAATTTGGCATAAAGGCGATGCTCTCGAAGCTTCATCAATACTAGCCTTAGATGTTCGGCATGTTCTTTCTCATTCTTGGAGTAGATGAGTATATCATCGAGGTATACGACGACGAATTTATCCAAGTACTCCATGAAGATCGAGTTCATTAACCGAGAGAAGGTGGCTGGAGCATTGGTTAAACCGAAGGACATGACGGTGTACTCGTATTGGCCGTAACGAGTGACGAAAGCCGTTTTGGGAATGTCCCCGTTCTTGATTTTGATTTGATGGTAGCCCAACCTCAAATCCATCTTGGAAAAGACTGAGGATCCAGCGAGCTGGTCATACAGGTCGTTGATCCTGGGGAGCGGATACTTGTTCTTGATAGTGACCAAATTGACAGGTCGGTAATCTACAACCATCCGATCCGTTCCATCCTTCTTCTTGACGAAGAGGACGGGGCAAGCCCATGGAGATGAACTAGGACGGATGAAACCTTTTTGCAAGGACTCATCGAGTTGTTTCTTAAGCTCGGCTAGTTCTAGGGGTGCCATCTTATAAGGTCTCCTAGAGATTGGGACGGTTCCTGGAACAAGGTCTATTACGAACTCGACATCTCTGTCAGGTGGAACACCTGGCAATTCCTCTGGAAAGACATCCGGAAAGTCACGAACTACCGGAATATCTTCGAGGTCTGGAAGGGGATTGGCATTTAGAGAGTAGAGCTGACGCTCCGATACCCGGGTCAAAACATTGACTGTCTTGCCCGATGGATGGGTAAGTTGAACAGTTCTAGTTGAGCAGTCAATCTTGGCGTAATGAGCTGACATCCAGTCCATACCCAAGATGATGTTTATGTCTGAGGACTTGAGAGCTATTAGTGACGCAAGGAAGACCAATCTGTCAACAAGAATTTCATTTCCATGGCTGATTCTAGAGGTTTGCCACTTAGAACCAGGGGTTTGAATTACCATGGAGGTAGGCATGTCACAAAAAGTGGTGTTGTGCAAACGAGCATAGCTCTCAGAAATAAATGAATGAGATGCTCCAGTATCAAAAAGAACAGTTGCCGGATGGCAATTAACAAGGAGCGTACCGAGAACGACGTTGGGGTCCTCTTGAGTCTCTTCAGCTGAGACGTAGTTGACATGGCCACGAGCAGTGGTGGCTGGCTTGGCGACAAGCACCTTCGCTGTTGACTTACCACGGCCAACAGACTTTCCGAACTGACTGGGGTTGTTCTGGGGACACTCACGGATGTAGTGGCCCGGCTCACCACACTTGAAGCAAGTTGTTATATTGGGGCGTGGAGCAGTATTGGCAGTGGGGCCACCAAAAGTCTTGGGCGGCACATACTGTTGGTTGGGACGAGGCGCCTCAAAGGATGGCCTCGGGGTATACCTGGGTGGCATAGCAGAATTTGGAATCCAGACCCTGCGCTTCTGAGATCCAGAGACGGATGAAGATCCATAGTCACGGGAGTGCTTGCGTGAAGCTTCAAAATCATTTTGCCCCGTCTCGGCACTGATGGCCTTATTGACTAGCTTCGGAAAAGAAATGCATTCATGCAGACGAAGGTCACGTCGGAGCTCAGGGCTAAGTCCCTTGCGGAACCTTGCCTGCTTCTTGGCATCGGTGGATACCTCTTCGGGAGCATAGCGTGCAAGCTTCCCAAACTCGCGACTGTATGCATCCACAGTCAGCTTCCCCTGGGTGAAGTTACAGAACTCCTCCCTCTTGCGATCCATGAGACCTTCCGGAATATGATGCTCACGAAAAGCGGCACTGAAATCAGCCCAAGTAGTGAGTTGGCCGACCGGACGCATAGCTTCATAATTCTCCCACCAAAGGCTGGCAGGGCCTTCGAGGTGATAGGCAGCAAAGGTGACTTTATCATCTTCAGCCACGTTAGCAGAACGTAGCTTGTGGGCGATGCTGCGGAGCCAGTCATCCGCATCGAGAGGTTCGATGGAATGATTGAACTTTGGCGGGTACAGCTTGACAAAGTCATTGATGGACACCGAATTGATCCTCTGCTGGCGTGCAGTGTTCTGCTCAATCCGCTCTAACAAGCGGTTGGTGTCGCGCCTGTTGCGCTCTGCCTCCAGCATCACTTCGGCCAGAGAAGGTGGTTGAGGCAGACTTTCCTCTCTAGGTGCACTAGCTTCTCCCTGCTCTGAAGCAGCAGGGTTGCTGCGGGTGTTGACCATCCTGGGAAAACAAAACAACGATTTAAACCGGGATGGCAAAATCTGGCCAAGGAAGTGTGGAATGTAATGGATAACAAGGAATGCAGAGATGATCATCCGTATGACATGGTAATATAGAAACTGCCATATATATACCAACGGTCATACACATCATACATAGTATAGTACAAGCTCAAGCTGAGGTACAACTAAGACGAAAGACGTTACATCTCATCGGAGGCATTCCAAGCTCCTATACATTATTTTTCTACACCTCCGGAATTGATACACACTAAGTTATATTCCACAATCACGCAGGACGGTGGACATACAACTATTACAATACTAGCGAGACTGCTACTAGCTCAGACGGCTCCGTAGAAGTCCTCATAGAAGTCACCACCCAGACCTGGAAGCGGAACATGGTCATCTGGGAACAGACGGTCCTGTGGTGCTTGTGGACCATAGGGACTTGGGTGCGGCCTCGGTCCAACAGATGGCGGCAGAAGAGGCCCACGAGGAGGGGTGATGCCTCCCACCTCACGCCATTCCATGAAGTCTGGCAGACTAGCCCGCACAGGGTACAAGTCTCTCGTGTCCATGTATCCGGCTTGCACAGCAGGTGCAAACCTCGTCAAGGTGGCCCAATGATCAGCACGAGCATTAAAGAGCTCCATACGCAAGGCCCGGTTTTCACGGTCCTTATCTTCCAACATCTCAGTAGTGGTGCAAAGGAGTGAGTCCTCATGGGATACATCACTGTACATGCCCTGAAGGTAACCATGCGCCCCAGGGAGGGATGCTGGCATGTAGCGAAATTCAGTGTTGCTCAACAAGGCAGTTCTAGCTCGCATAATGGTCATCATCGAGTAGGCTGCATCTTGAACGGACATCCCAATAGTGATCCCGAGTCCATAAGAACAGTGGAGTGGTTCCGTGGCTCCGGGATAAGATGGATATATCCTGACCGTGCACAGATATTGGCTCTGGTTGAAATCTCTAAACTGCTCTTCGACGGTGTATTCAGGGTACCATCGGTAACCTGCCTCAACCATCACTCGAACCAACATGGCGGTATGACCACATACACCGATGCAACGGGTCAGACGAACCACTTGGTTTTGGGAACGGGTAGCCATCTGAAAGCACAAAATAGTGCAAAGGCATTAGAATTTCTGGATGAAATTGGACAACATAACGGCTGTAAATGCTCAGAAAAAGAATTGAGACATCCACAACAGTTTGCGAAACCACTCAACAACAACATATCAAGGTTCTGGTTCAATTGGCAACATACTAAACTTTAGTAGAACTGAACTGGGTTGTATCCAACAATCCTATAAGTTACTACGGATTTAGTAACACGTGAACCTGATAGAGAGAAGAGAGCCTAGTCCTTAACCCACGTAGAATGAGAAGAGAATGACTCAGAATAGAGGGCATAAGGTAAAGAAGTAAAAGAGCCTTACGTTCCCTCCCACAATCAATTCCCCTACATATAGCTAAAGCAATTCTAGACACGACATCGACCAGTTGGCTTAGCGAACCTACAGGCAGTCCGGCTCTGATGCCAACGCTGTCAGGACCCCGATTCTAAGCCACATCGATCCAGCGTGTAACACTTCATATCACTTTGCTGCCTCACGCACGGTACTCCCACGGGTGCCACCTTACCTGGCCCGGGACCGTTTGCGCCTTTTGGCTCACGTATATGATAGTGTCGCTAGCATCCATATGACAGAGAACCCGGGCCGACATGGCTAGTCGTGAACCCGAAGCGGCGCTAGCCTATGAGGACAGGCATACATGAATCACATCGAGCATGTCGGTCATCAACGTATCTATTCGGGCTGTAGCACTGGGCTAACAGGACTCCGGTAACCCGGGCTGTAGCAGGCTAGGCAGGACTCCGAATATCAGTGCGAGACATTTCCTCGAAGGGACAGACATAGGAACGACGTGAGACACATGCCGGCCAGTCAAGTGTCCAAGCAGTAGTGCTGGGCTAGCAGGACTCCGGTGAACCGGGCTGTAGCGGACTACTATCGCTCAGAAGCACAAGACTTACATTTCCCCATATGAAAGGCTGCCAAGGATAAACAACTAGATAGTCGGATCCCACTCATACCAAGCATTTCAATCATACACACAATATGCCCGATATGAGTAAATACAACATGGCAACACAACAGTACTCTACGACTCAAGTACTTTATTTAGAAGGCTCCGAGGAGCCATACATATCATTCATACAGATAGGGGTCACATGACCCAACACTCAAGTCATACAAACATACAAGCACATGCGGAAGCAAAGTAGTCTGAGTACAGACACTAGAAAGAAAGAAGGCTTGACGAAGCCTGTCTATCTACAACGACCCTTCACAAGTCTTGGATCACCACCTGGTGATAAGTCACTCGTCAACGTCGAGGTCTACATAAAACCCATCAGAAGGGTTGGTGCAGTCGTCTGAAAAACATGATTAAAGCAACATGAGTACAGAAGTACTCAGCAAGTCTTACAATAGGAACCTATCATACATGCACATTCTCAAGAAGGTAGTGGGGTTATTGCAGCAAGCCAGCTTTGACTCTTGGCTAAGCTATCCTACGATAGACACCACTTGTAAAACATTTGTCGCACACGAGTCCACTAACACCATCACAATACTCCACCGAGGATCCTCTCTCGCCATCCTACGAGAGGGCCATCCGCGGTACTCACACTTATCTTGAGATTTTTAGTAGTATCCATTTAACTTGTCTATGAACTGATATAGGCAACCCAGAAGTCCATTACCGCGGACACGGCTATTCGAATAGTTCATTTATAACCCTGCAGGGGTGTACTTCTTCACACATGTTTCCACCACTTAGCGTCTGCACACGACATGTGCTCGGCAGACTTCAAGCGAAAGCCGACGTGGGTGTAGACCACGACCTACCTAAACACTCAAGTCTCTAGTCCAGGTTTATCGCCTATTCGGGTTCCATCCGCAGGGAGTCCGGCCGAGGTTTCCACTAACGGCCCCGAACGATGTGAACAGGGTTCCCGAGACACCAAACGGGCGAGTCGGTACACCGTGCCACATGCCTACCGCAACACAGCCCACCCCGATGGTCAGCGCCGCGTGCGGCCCCCAGCATACTACAAACACCAGAAACTACTTGCAACTCCTGGACAGAGGACAAGGGTGGATAAGAAGTCGAGCGGGGTCATATTTCAGGGCCCAATGTGTGGTAGTAACTGTATCATGGATCACAAACACAGATCTCAGTTCTTAAGGACGGCCTCAATGAAACAACCCACCATGTACTCCTACATGGCCTCTCATCGATTCCTTTACCAAATCGTATTCACACTTCACTCTTGTCACCGACACAACCTTTCACTCCAGTTCATCATCCCGATGAGCCAGACCTGACACAACTCTAAGCATAGCAAGCATAGCATGGTAGGAACACACACACACATGTATTGGCTCAATCAACTCCTACACATGCTAGTGGGTTTCATCTAGTTACTGTGGCAATGACAGGTCATGCAAAGGAAGTGGGTTCAACTACCGCAACACACAGCAGTTTGAAACGCGTTGTCTTAATGCAGTAAACGAGAGCAGAAGCGAGAACATGGGTTTGTATCGGAATGATCAATGGGTTGCTTGCCTGATGGAGTGGTGGTGGGATACTGCCCTTCAGTTGGATACTCGGAGATATCCTCGGAGGCAGAACCTACCACGAATGACACATTGCAACACAATCAATACATGACGATATGCAACAATATGATGCATGCAATGACATGGCAATATGAATGTGTCCTGGTCTTGTGCAAGTTAAACCACAAGGAAATGACCCCATTTGAACCAAAGATTCAAATGGTAGTGCATTTATAAGATCATATTAGTGCAATATCTTATAATGCCTAAACAGTGGGTTTAACTTGTTTTAACATGCATGAAACCAGTTCCATTGGATAGATTGGATTTTTCTGATAGATTTTCATATATAGAACTTTGCATTTGGAGTTACAGATAATTTTCTATGAATTTTTGAAGTTTGAACTATTTTCTGGATTTTCCTGTATAAAAATAAATCCAGCAAAATAATAACTGCGTCAGCACTGTGTCATGCTTGCGTCAGCAGTCAACCCCGCTGACTGGGTCAAACCTGACGTGTGGGGCCACACGTCAGTGACACAGGGGCTAATCCCGGTCAAACCCGCGCTGACCAGGGTTTGACTTGGCCCTGGGCCCACGGTCAGTGGCTTAGGGGGGGGGTTTAGGTTGCGGGATTAGGCGCTAATGACGCCACGTCGGCCTCGCCGGAGTTTCGCCGGCGACGACCTCAACCGCGGCGGTTCTTCACCGGAGTTGCGCTACAGGCGGCGATTAGGCGCGCGGAGACCACGGGAGCGAAGCCCGCGCTCGTCCGCACCGATTGGAGCAGAAGGGAGAGGCGGGGGCGGCCGGAGCTCGCCGGAGCGAAGCTCAGGGCGGCGGCCGGAGTCGAGCTTGAGCGGGCGCAGCGCTGCGGGGCTCGAAAAGACAGGGGAGGAGGTGGAATCGAGGCGGGAGCTCACAGCGGAGGCAGCGGCGGCGTCAGCGGGCTCGGGGACGAGTCGGAGACGACGGGGCGGCGAGGACGATCTGCGGCGGCCGGCGACGAAGAGGACAGCGAGGGCGACGCTACGGGGCACTCCGGCTCGCGTGGCTCGTCGAGGAGGCAGCTAGCGACGAGGCGGAGCAGCCGGGCTTGTCGGAGAGGCGAGGGAGCGGCTGTGGGCGCGGCAGCAGCGGGCGTCGGCGACGAGCTCCGCTCGGGGAGGGGGAAGAGGAGGATCCAGAGGAGAGGGGGGGAAAAGAGCGAGCGGCGGGGCGTCGCGTGGCGACGTGTGGGACGTCCAGCGTCGGGGGGGGGGGAGCCAGGCAGGCAGGTGGCGTGGCGGCACGGCCGTGCGCGCGCGCCGGCCACACGCCCGGCCGACTGGCGCCAGGAGGACGACGGCGCTGGTGGGCTGGCCCAGCTGGGCCGCACAGGAGCGGGCCTCAGCTGGCACAGGTAGGCCTCCTTTTTTTTTAATTTTGTTTTCTTTCCTATTTCTTCTGCAACTTTGTGGAGTTATTTAAAATACCTAGACCACTCCAAAAATTCTCAAACTGCACATGCTTGCTATTTAAAATATAGACGACATGAAACACTTCTGTTTGAGAATATTTGAACATTTAAAATATTTTTATAAATTTTAAATGCCCAAATTCAAATACTTATGTGTTAATTCAATAACCTTCTGTTGACCTAGGAAAATGTGCACTATTTTTGCCAGGGGGTTTAATCCAAGACAAAGAGGGTGAACATTTTAGAAGGGCATTTCAGGTTCATTGAAAAAGATTTTAGTAAACCCTAGTTATTTCCAGGGGGGGGGGGGAAGTGTGTGTTGGGGGTTCTGGCATTTCCCAATTCAGAATTAATAGAATTTAAACATGATGCACACTCTAATGCATGGCCTAGCTAGGGATGTGACACTGGGTTTACTATTTCGGTCCGACCGAGTTTGTTGATTCAGTCCCACCGAGACTGGTAAATTATGTGTAACGGTTGGATTTTGTGTGGAGGCTATATATACCCCTCCACCTCGTCTTCATTCGTGGAGAGAGCCATCAGAACACATCTACACTTCCAACTCATATGTTCTGAGAGAGAACCACCTACCCTTGTGTTGAGGCCAAGATATTCCATTCCTACCATATGAATCTTGATCTCTAGCCTTCCCCAAGTTGCTTTCCACTCAAATCTTCTTTCCACCAAATCCAAATCCTGTGAGAGAGAGTTGAGTGTTGGGGAGACTATCATTTGAAGCACAAGAGCAAGGAGTTCATCATCAACACACCATTTGTTACTTCTTGGAGAGTGGTGTCTCCTAGATTGGCTAGGTGTCACTTGGGAGCCTCCGACAAGATTGTGGAGTTGAACCAAGGAGTTTGTAAGGGCAAGGAGATCGCCTACTTCGTGAAGATCTACCGCTAGTGAGGCAAGTCCTTCGTGGGCGATGGCCATGGTGGGATAGACAAGGTTGCTTATTCGTGGACCCTTCGTGGGTGGAGCCCTCCCTGGACTCGCGCAACCGTTACCCTTCATGGGTTGAAGTCTCCATCAACGTGGATGTAGGATAGCACCACCTATCCGAACCACGGGAAAAACATCCGTGTCTCCAATAGTGTTTGAATTCTCCAAACCCTTCCCTTTACATTCTTGCAAGTTGCATGCTTTACTTTCCGCTGCCTATATACTCTTTGCATGCTTGCTTGAATTGTGTGATGATTGCTTGACTTGTCCTAAAGTTGCTAAAATCTGCCAAGAACTAAAATTGGGAAAAGGTTAAGTTTTTATTTGGTCAAGTAGTCTAATCACCCCCCCTCTAGACATACTTCCGATCCTACAAGTGGTATCAGAGCTTCGGCCTCCATTTGCTTTGATTTCCATAGCTTTTGGTGGTCATAGCCTTGGTTTCACAACCTAGGAGAGTATGGCGTCTAGCGAGGGAAATTATCACCGTAGAGGTCCTTACTTTGATGGTACAAATTTTGCTAGTTGGAAGCATAAAATGAAAATGCATATTCTTGGACATAACCCCGCCGTTTGGGCTATTGTGTGTGTTGGTTTGCAAGGTTACTTCTTTGATGGGAAAGAACGAAACCGTGAAGCTACCGCGGATGAGTTGAAGATGCTACAATACAACGCTCAAGCTTGTGATATTCTCTTCAACGGATTGTGCCCCGAAGAATTCAACAAAATCAGCCGTCTTAAGAATGCAAAGGAAATTTGGGATACTTTGATTGATATGCACGAAGGTACCGACTCCGTCAAGGAATCCAAATTGGATGTGCTTCAAAGGCAACTTGACAAGTTCAAAATGAAGGATGGTGAAGGTGTCGCTGAAATGTACTCTAGGCTTGCTATCATCACAAACGAGATTGCCGGCTTAGGGAGTGAAGAGATGACCGATAGATTCATCATCAAGAAGATCCTAATAGCCTTGGATGGAAAATATGATACCATGTGCACATTGATCCAAATGATGCCCAATTACAAAGACCTCAAGCCAACGGAAGTAATTGGAAGAATTGTTGCTCATGAGATGTCGCTCAAGGATAAAGAGGAACTTCACAACAAATCAAGTGGTGCTTACAAAGCCTCATGTGAAGCCCCCACATCATCAAGTGAGAAACAAAACTTCAATGAATAATTGAGCTTAATGGTGAAGAACTTCAACAAGTTCTACAAGAGTAGAAGCAAAGATAGAAGCTCCAAGTCAAGGTCCTACAATGACAAAAGATCTTCTAGTCGAGAGCGAAACTGCTACAATTGTGGAAGACCCGGACACTATTCCAATGAGTGTACGGCTCCCTACAAAATAAGAGAAGATTCTCCAAAAAGAAGAAGCAAAAGAGAAGAATCACCATCAAGAGAGAGAAGGAGTAGAGATGATCGTTATGAACGAAGATACTCACGGAGAAGCAAGGATTCGGAAAGGAAGGATAAATCATCAAGGAGATACACGAAACGAAGACATCAAGCTCATGTTGGTGAATGGGTATCCGGCTCCGACTCCGACAACCACTCCGAGAGAAGTTATCACTCCGATTCCGAATATACTCAAGATGAAGGTGTTGACGGTCTAGCACTTGTGTCAACCAACTCCTACGACATATTTGACTCACCAAATGAAGGAATTGGAAGATGCTTCATGGCCAAAGGTCCTAAGGTAACTCACCCTGAGTATGTTGATTTTAATAGTGATGAAGATGACTTGTTAGGTGATGATGATTTACTGGTTGACAACTCTAGTGATGAATACTATGATGAAACGTCAATTAATCATGCTAATCAAGATAAAACGAATGACAATGATAAGGAGAAAATTGAGGCTCTAACTAAAGAACTAAACACTCTTAAGTTAGCTCATGAAACTATCTTCGAAGATCATCGAGAACTTTTAAGAGCTCTTGAGAAGTTACGCTTTGAAAAGCTCAATCTTGAGCAAGAGCATGAGTTTTTAAAGGCAATCAATGATGATCTCCGCAAGAAAAGTTCTTATTACATTGCCAAGTGTTTACTCTTATCCACTTACATGCCTCAAGTCAAGTCTAGTAACAAGAACAAGAAAGATTCTTCCTCTAGTAGTAACAATGATCATGTAAAATCCAATATGGTTGCTTCTAGTAGTTATCTTGATTCCACTAATTATTCTCATAGCCAAGTTACACTTGAGCAAGAAAATATCTTATTGAAGGGAATCATAGAGAAAGGAGTGTACAAAAGCCTTGCCAGTAGTAAGCAATTCGAGGAAATTGTACGCAAGCAAGGAAGGCACCGGAAGAATCAAGGTGTTGGCTTTGAACGAAAGTTCAATGCCAATGGAGTTGAGTGGGAAGAAGATCAATACCCCAAGACAAAGTTTGTTCCACAACAAGAGAAGTATGATCCTACTTCTTTCAAGGGGACACAAGCTCAAGATGATCTTCCACCACAAGACTACAAGCAAAAAGGCAAGGACAAGCTTCAAGAGGAAATTGATGCATTTGAAGAAGCTCCTAAGACCTTAGTCAAGTGGATTCCCAAGACTACTTAAAGTTCCACTTCATAAAGTACGACTACAACTCCAAGGATTCCCATCAAGATGGTGTGGATCTGAAAGAAGAAGAACTAGAGAGTTCTTGAGGGTGACTCCGCCAACATACTTTACTCTTATCATTTTGGCAAGAACAAGTGCAATCAACTTCCACATCTTGCACTAGTTCAAGGAGTCACAAACCTTCTTGTTGGTAAGACAAGGGACAAGGTAACCTAAAAGCTTTCATAGACATCATCTTGTGTGTGCATCACTCTATGTCTATGGATATCCTTGTTTGTTCCTTGTGGGACTAACCCATGTAGGTATTGAAAGTGCAATTCACTCAAAAGGATAGCTCCAAGTGATCTACATCAACATTGAGCATCCACATCTTCAACATCTACATGAAGTCATCATCAACAAAACCCAAGGTTAGTTCATCCCTCTTAGGGGGGATATCACATCTAGGGGGAGCTTTACTCTAAGACTTGAGTTAAAGCAACTCTAATGATGTGAACACAACAATGCTTTATGTAAAAGTGGTAACCCCACTTGAGCTTAAACAATGAGTATGAGCTATGATCAAGTGTTCTCATTTGACCCCTAAGTCAATATACTCATATATAGATGACCTAGTCATCGCCAATTGCTTGATAGATGCTAGAATTGGTTGTGCATGCTTTGTCACATATTTCAATTGCCATTTTATTGTGTGAGCATGTTGGTTGCATATTTTATTCATTCGAGGACATCCACTTGTTCTTTTGATTGTTTGGCTTTATTTTTCTTTTGCCAAGTGGATGGACAAGAATGCCTAAGAACCTTCTCTAGCTATATATGCTTTTCTCCTCTCAAACTTTGTTCATGCTACATCACAAAATTGATCAAGTCAGATTCGAACCACTCTATGTGAGGAGCACTCGGAGTCCCTGATTCGTCATAGACTTAAACTTCCAAAACCTCTTTGTGATTCTCGGTCTGACCGATACCCCACTTTCGTCTTGCCGAGATCATTAAGTTGATCTATGTTTTCGATCTCGGTGCAACCGATTTGAACCATTCGGTCACACCGAGTTGCAATAACTGTATACAGTTTTGCATCTCGGTGCCACCGAGTTGTTCTACTCGGTCACACCGACAGGGTCGGGCTATATATAGACACGGGCAAAAATTTGGAAATTTCTCCGAACCCTTTTGCTCGCGCGATAGCTCGCTCTGCCTACGTGGTCTCTGGATCGTCTCCTCGCCGCCAGCCGCCTCCAGTCGCTGGTCTCCGTCGCCGTCAACGGGATTCAACCCGCCGTTGCCGCCGTAGCGAGTCTCCGCCGAACTAGGGTACGGACTCGATCTTTGTGCTATTCCCCAATCCGATTCCTAGCACATTGTGATCATATTGATTCTAGCCACGTTTGATAAACTCCTATCCAGTAAATGAATTCATAGAATAGGTTTGATTCGTAAATGTTAGGGTTAGGTTTCCGCCGAAACCATCTCGGACCCACCGAGTTGAAAAACTCGGTCCCACCGATTTGGCTTATGCCATTGCACAAGTGAGACTCGGTCTGACCGAGTATTGCTAATCGGTGTGACCGATTTTGGAACTTTGTGAAACCCTAGCAGTCTCGGTGCCACCGAACTATGACTCGGTCTGACTGAGTTCACCAGTTTAGGTTCGAAAAACTGCTTCGGTATCACCGAGTTTAAAAATCGGTAGATTCGAAATGATTTCTATGGGAAACTAAAACTAAGTTTTTGAATCATTCTTTTGCAAAAATCTCTGCATTTTGTGATGCTCATCCACTCTACCTCATCTATAAATTATTCACAGGGTCAGCAGTCAGCTTGTTCATCATGTCAGACCAGAGTGATAGCCAGAACATGTCAGAACAGCCAGTGCAGATGTGTGAGGGCACTAGTCCCTCCAGTTCTTCAGATGAAGGCAGCAGGAGCACCCCTAGCAACCTCCCAAAAGCTGCCACACGACAAAGGAAGAACAGAACCTCAGAATCAGAGGATGAGGACTATGTGGTAGAAGAGGAAGCAACTTCCAAGAGAGTTGTGCTCAAGAAGGAGTATGGCTCAGCTGTAGCCATCAAGCCAGGAATGCACAAAAAGGCACCTGCCAGGAGAGTTCCTACCTCCAAGCCTAGGAAGGCTGTTCCTGAGGAAACTATAAAATTCACTATGGAATCTAAAGAGGAAGAAATTGGCCAGGACAAGAAAAAGAAGAGAGCTAGAACTACCACTGCCAGAGTTGTTGGCAAGCCTTCTATGAGGAAAGATTCTGATGAGAAAGAAGAAGAAGAAGAGGTTGCTGCACCAGCACCTAAGGCACCCAAGCTGATGGATGATGCTATCAAATCAGGGGCTACTGCATCTAAGCCCTAGGAAGCACCCAAGGCTTCATCAAAGGCCAAGACAGCTCCAAAAAGGAATACAAGGAGCATCCCAGCTGCTGAGAAGAACAAGGCCCCAGTGCCTGACACTGTAGAAGGAGAAGGCAAGGAAGGAGAAAGTTGCAAATATGCCAACTCAAGAGGAGGCATCTGAATATTTCTTGAAAACCAAGCAAGAGCAGGTCAGTTACTTGATTGCATCCACCCTGAGGATAGGGAAAGGACTGGCCACCCTCAATCAGAATCAAGAGAGCTTATAGAGGATTGTAGAACAAAAGTTCTATGACTTGGATGTCAAAGTGACAGAAATTCAGTCTGAAGTTGAGCAACTTCAAGATGATATGCAGGAGAGGAAAGGGAAGACTACCACTGATGCATTTGCTAGAGTGCCACGAGCTCAGAGGTCCAGTGCAGTGCCAGTTCCTGACACAAGAGCCACCGCCTCAGCTCCAGCCACAACACTAGCCCAACCAGCTCCAGCATCCACTTCAGCTCCAGCTCCAACCACGTCTACAGAAGCCTTCATCCATGGAGTGATCCAGACTCCACCACCAACAGAAGATCAAGCCTGAGTGTCGATTTAGCACTATGCATTTTCTAGGAACTTTTTGGTAACTTGTTGCCAAAGGGGGAGAAAAATGTATAGATCATAGGCTTCGAGAGAGAGAGTGTTGTTTTTCTCTCTTGCTTTATTTGGTGGTTTTTCAAACATTGTTTGCTTTTGGTCGAGATACTTTGATATGCTTGTGAGACATTGATGATCATGTGTTTGATCATAAGCTACATTTATGCATGCTTGATATATCTTATCTATCTTATGTGATCATTCACTTTTCCTTGGTGATGAGTGCATGTATGTCATTATTATCATTTTGAGCGCTCCACCAAGATGTATGTGACATGGAAGAGTAACCCATAATTCTAACTCCTTGTGCATTTGCAGTCCAAAGCAAATTTTAAATATGCACAAATTTAGGGGGAGCTCTTACTTATCACATACTTCTCAAAGCGACGATATAATTCATTCTTATTATCATTTGTCGAAGCTTTGATCTATATGTTGTCATCAATTACCAAAAAGGGGGAGACTGAAAGTGCATAACAACATATATCTCATTGAGCTAATGCTATTCCAAGACAATTATTTCAGGAAAGCTCAATGACTAGCATGGCATGGATTGTGAAAGTGGAACCCTCAAAATGCTAAGGACAAAGGGTTGGCTCAAGCTCAAAAGCTCAAGACTCTTCATTTTACATTTTAGTGATCCCAGATCACATTGAGTCCATAGGAAAAGCCAATACTATCAAGGAGGGATGAGGAGTTGCTTAATGAGCCTTTTGCTTCATGTGCTTAATGATATGCTCCAAAATCCTCAGCTACTTTCCCATATCCACAAATGACCTATACCCAAAGCCAAACTCGGTCCTACCGATTCTTTCTATACGGCGCCACCGAGTTTCACATGTCATAAGCCACTGCCAAACCCTAGCAAATCGGTTCTACCGATAGGGATCTCGGTGTCACCGAGATGGGATTGCAATCTCTCTGTTTCCTTTTCGTAACTTTTCGGTCTCAACGAAAGAGCGGATCGGTCCCACCAAGAATGCAATGTAAACTCTCTGTTTCCCTTTTGTAACTTTTCAGTCTCACCGAAAGAGCAAATCGGTCCCACCGAGTTTACCTGACCAACTCTCTGGTTAGCCTATTACCAAATCGGTCTCACCGAGTTTGTGTAATCGGTCTCACCGAGATTACGTTATGCCCTAACCCTAACCATATCGGTCCTACCGAGTTGCATGTCAGTCCCACCGAAAATCTCTAACGGTCACTAGGTTTACTATTTCGGTCCGACCGAGTTTGTTGATTCGGTCCCACCGAGATTGGTAAATTGTGTGTAACGGTTGGATTTTGTGTGGAGGCTATATATACCCCTCCACCTCCTCTTCATTCGTGGAGAGAGCCATCAGAACACATCTACACTTCCAACTCATATGTTTTGAGAGAGAACCACCTACCCTTGTGTTGAGGCCAAGATATTCCATTCCTACCATATGAATCTTGATCTCTAGCCTTCCCCAAGTTACTTTCACTCAGATCTTCTTTCCACCAAATCCAAATCCTGTGGGAGAGAGTTGAGTGTTGGGGAGACTATCATTTGAAGCACAAGAGCAAGGAGTTCATCATCAACACACCATTTGTTACTTCTTGGAGAGTGGTGTCTCCTAGATTGGCTAGGTGTCACTTGGGAGCCTCCGACAAGATTGTGGAGTTGAACCAAGGAGTTTGTAAGGGCAAGGAGATCGCCTACTTCATGAAGATCTACCGCTAGTGAGGCAAGTCCTTCGTGGGCGATGGCCATGGTGGGATAGACAAGGTTGCTTCTTCGTGGACCCTTCGTGGGTGGAGCCCTCCGTGGACTCGCGCAACCGTTACCCTTCGTGGGTTGAAGTCTCCATCAACGTGGATGTAGGATAGCACCACCTATCCGAACCACGGGAAAAATATCCGTGTCTCCAATAGCGTTTGAATTCTCCAAACCCTTCCCTTTACATTCTTGCAAGTTGCATGCTTTACTTTCCGCTGCCTATATACTCTTTGCATGCTTGCTTGAATTGTGTGATGATTGCTTGACTTGTCCTAAAGTTGATAAAATCTGCCAAGAACTAAAATTGGGAAAAGGTTAAGTTTTTATTTGGTCAAGTAGTCTAATCACCCCCCTCTAGACATACTTCCGATCCTAAAATTAGCTAGATGGCTTCTTCTCTCTTTTTGGATCTCAATTCAATGTTCTCTGCCTCTCTTGTGGATATCTATTTGATGTAATCTTCTTATTTTGCGGTGTATATGTTGAGACCGATGAATTGTGGGTTTATGATCAAGTCTATCTATGAATAATATTTGAATCTTCTCTGAATTCTTTTATGTATGATTGGTTATCTTTGCAAGTCTCTTCGAATTATCCGTTTGGTTTGGCCAACTAGATTGGTAGTTCTTGCCATGGGAGAAGTTCTTAGCTTTGGGTTCGATCTTGTGGTGTCCTTTCCCAGTGACAGAAGGGGCAGCAAGGCACGTATTGTATCGTTGCCATCAATGATAACAAGATGGGGTTTATTTCATATTGCATGAATTTATCTCGCTACATCATTTCATCTTGCTTAAAGCGTTACTCTGTTTTTAACTTAATACTCTAGATGCTAGCTGGATAGCGGTCGTTGAGTGGAGTGATAGTAGTAGATGCAGAATTGTTTCGATCTACTTGTCACGGACGTGATGCCTATATACATGATCATGCCTAGATATTCTCATAACTATGCTCAATTCTGTCAATTGCTCAACAGTAATTTGTTCACCCACCGTAGAAAACTTATGCTCTTGAGAGAAGCCACTAGTGAAACCTATGGCCCCCGGGTCTATTCTCACCATATCAATCTCCATCACTTTAATCTTGATTTGTTTTTACTTTGCCTTTTACTTTTCACTTTGCATCTTTATATCAAAAATACCAAAAATATTATCTCTATTAGATCTCACTCTCGTAAGAGACTGTGAAGGGATTGACAACCCCTAATCGCGTTGGTTGCGAGTTGCTATCGATTTGTGCAGGTACGAGGGACTTGAGCGTGGCCTCCTACTGGATTGATACCTTGGTTGTCAAAAACTGAGGGAAATACTTACGCTACTCTACTGCATCATCCTCTCCTCTTCGGAGAAAACCGACGCAAGCTCAAGAGGTTGCAAGAAGAATTTTTGGCGTCGTTGCCGGGGAATCTACGCAAAAAGTCAACATACCAAGTACCCATCACAATACCTATCTCTCGCATTACATTAGTTGCCATTTGCCTCTCGTTTTCCTCTCCCCCACTTCACCCTTGCCGTTTTATTCGTCGTCTCTTTCCCAATCTCCTCCTCCTTCACCTTCTCTGTTTGCCTTTTTCTCGCTTGCTTGTCGTTATGTCTGAATTTGGGGAAATTATTGCCGATATGGACAATAATAATATCATGGAGAATTCTGATGCTCCTACTGAAGAACCCCCTACCTTGCATACAAAAAAATTTCGTGTTGGTAGTGGCAATATTATTGGAAAAGGAGTTATCCAAGATTTCTTTACTTGTGTCGGTACTTTGCCCTCTACGGGCGGTTCTATTCTTCATAGAACTAGTAGTCTTGCGGACGCTATTGCCATGCTTATAGTTGAACTTGAAAGACAATTTATGCACATGCATCCTTGCTTCCAAAGAATCTTCTTAGAGTTCTCTAATATTGAGCATTCTTCTGTTAAGCGTGCCGCTACTATCTTTTTGGCTCATGAGTTTAGATTTATAATAAAAGAGGCCAAAGAAATCTTTGCGCATTATAGGGTGGATGCTAGTCATCCTCCCATTGAAGCTATCCTTTTTAATCAAGAAGACATGATGCGTTTGCAATCTTTAGATCATATTGCTTACAATGAAAATCTTAGGAAAAAGGTTCCTGCCGACGTTCTAGTTGATAAAATTTCCGAGCTTAATGATGATTTTGCTATTCAGAATAATGGACTAGGTTTTCCTCTTGAACTAAGGCTTGTAGCTTTTTGCCAAAATAATGCTCTTAATGATGAATTAATTGTGCAATACAAAGGGCCTAGGGAGGCACCCATACCTCCCGGGATTGATCTTGGGGACTTTTGTCCCATTAAATTTAGCCCTTTTGATTACTTTTGCTTGCCTGAAAGAAAACTTGCTGCTGAACGTAGAAAATATGAAAGAATTTTTCATGATTTGCCATACCACTATTATGTCAATACCTAGATCTATCCTCGCTTTTATGCCTAGCTAGGGGCGTTAAACGATAGCGCTTGTTGGGAGGCAACCCAATTTTATTTTTAGTTTTTTTGTTTTTCTTCTGTTAGGGAATAAATAACCCATCTACCTTCTGTTTGGATGTGGTTTTGTGTTTTAATTAGTGTTTGTGCCAAACTAGACGTATTGGATCTTCTTGGATGATAGTTATTTGATCTTGCTGTAATTTCCAGAAACTTTGCGTTCAGTGCCCGAATTATTAAAAATCATCAGAACGTGATAAAATACTGATTCCAATTGCTGCTGGTCAATAAACAAATTGTCTAGGTCGTCTAAGTTTGGTAGATTTTTTGGAGTTCCAGAAGTTTGTGTTAGTTACAGATTACTACAGACTGTTCTGTTTTTGACAGATTCTGTTTTTCGTGTGTTGTTTGCTTATTTTGATGAATCTATGGTTAGTAAAATAGTTTATAATCCATAGATAAGTTGGAATACAGTAGGTTTAACACCAAAATAAATAAATAATGAGTTCATTACAGTACCTTGAAGTGGTTTTATGTTTTCTTTCTCTAACGGAGCTCACGAGATTTCTATTGAGTTTTGTGTTGTGAAGTTTTCAAGTTTTGGTTGAATTATTTTGATGGATTATGGAACAAGGAGTGGCAAGAGCCTAAGATTGGGTATGCCCATGGCACCCCAAGATAATCCAAGGACACTAAAAATTCAAAGCTTGGGGATGCCCTAGAAGGCATCCCCTCTTTCGTCCACTTCCATCGGTAATTTACTTGGAGCTATATTTTTATTCACCAACATGATATGTGTTTTTCTTGGAGCGTCTTGTATTTGTGTCTTTATTTGTTAGTGTGCCACAATCATCTTTGATGTACACACCTTTTGAGAGAGTCTCCTATGTTGTCACTTTCATACACTAGTGGGAATTTTTCATTATAGAACTTGGCTTGTATATTCCAATGATGGGCTTTCTCAAAATGCCCTAGGTCTTCGTGAGCAAGCGAGTTGGATGCACACCCACTTAGTTTCTTTTTTTGCGCTTTCACATACTTATAGCTCTAGTGCATCCGTTGCATGGCAATCCCTACTCACTCACATTGATATCTACTAATGGGCATCTCCATTGCCCGTTGATACGCCTAGTTGATGTGAGACTATCTTCCCCTCTTTTTGTCTTCTCCACAACCACCGTTCTATTCCACATATAGTGCTATATCCATGGCTCACGCTGATGTATTGCGTGAAGGTTGAAAAAGTTTTGAAAATGTTAAAGTATGAAACAATTGCTTGGCTTGTCATCAGGGTTGTGCATGATTAAAATACTTTGTGTGGTGAAGATGGAGCATAGCCAGACTATATGAATTTGTAGGGATAACTTTCTTTGTCCATGTTATTTTGAGAAGACTTAATTGCTTTATTAGTATGCTTGAAGTATTATTATTTTTATGTCAATATGAACTTTGTTCTTGAATCTTTCGAATCTGAATATTCATACCACAATTAAGAAATTTTGCATTGAAATTATGCCAAGTAGCACTCCGCATCAAAAATTCTCTTTTTATCATTTACCTACTCGAGGACGAGCAGGAATTAAGCTTGGGGATGCCTGATACGTCTCCAACGTATCTATAACTTTTGATTGCTCCATGCTATATTATCTACTATTTTGGACTATATTGGGCTTTATTTTCCACTTTTATATTATTTTTGGGACTAACCTATTAACCGGAGGCCCAACCCAGAATTGTTGTTTTTTGCCTATTTCAGTGTTTCGAAGAAAAATAATATCAAACGTAGTCCAAATAGAAAAATCCTTTTTGGAACGTGATTTTCTTCCCGAATAAGATCCAGGAGACTTGGACCCTACGCCAGGGAAGCTCCGAGGAGGGCACGAGGTAGGGGGGTGCGCCCTACACCCCCAGGCGCCCCCACCCTCGTGGGCCCACCAAAGCTCCACCGACGTACTCCTTCCTCCTATATATATCCACGTACCCCCAAACGATCAGAATAGGAGCCAAAAACCTAATTCCACCGCCGCAACTTTCTGCATCCATGAGATCCTATCTTGGGGCCTGTTCCGGAGCTCCGCCGGAGTGGGTCGTCATCATGGAGGGCTTCTACATCATCATAGCCTCTCCGATGAAGTGTGAGTAGTTTACCTCAGACCTTCGGGTCCATAGTTATTAGCTAGATGGCTTCTTCTCTCTTTTTGTATCTCAATACAATGTTCTCCCCCTCTCTTGTGGAGATCTATTTGATGTAATCTTCTTCTTTTGCGGTGTGTTTGTTGAGACCGATGAATTGTGGGTTTATGATCAAGTCTATCTATGAATAATATTCGAATCTTCTCTGAATTCTTTTATGCATGATTGGTTATCTTTGCAAGTCTCTTCGAATTATCCTTTTGGTTTGGCCAACTAGATTGGTAGTTCTTGCTATGGGAGAAGTGCTTAGCTTTGGGTTCAATCTTGCGGTGTCCTTTCCCAGTGACAGAAGGGGTAGCAAGGCACGTATTGTATCGTTGCCATTGAGGATAACAAGATGGGGTTTATTTCATATTGCATGAATTTATCTCTCTACATCATTTCATCTTGCTTAAAGCGTTACTCTGTTTTTAACTTAATACTCTAGATGCATGCTGGAGAGCGGTTGTAGAGTGGAGTAATAGTAGTAGATGCAGAATCGTTTCGATCTACTTGTCACAGACGTGATGCCTATATACATGATCATGCCTAGATATTCTCATAACTATGCTCAATTCTGTCAATTTCTCAACAGTAATTTCTTCACCCACCGTAGAAAACTTATGCTCTTGAGATAAGCCACTGGTGAAACCTATGGCCCCCGGGTCTATTCTCACCATATCAATCTCCATCACTTTAATCTTGCTTTGTTTTTACTTTGCCTTTTACTTTTCACTTTGCATCTTTATATCAAAAATACCAAAAATATTATCTCTATGAGATCTCACTCTCGTAAGAGACCGTAAAGGGATTGACAACCCCTAATCGCATTGGTTGCGAGTTGCTATCGATTTGTGCAGGTATGAGGGACTTGAGTGTGGCCTCTTACTGGATTGATACCTTGGTTCTCAAAAACTGAGGGAAATACTTACGCTACTCTGCTGCATCATCCTCTCCTCTTCGGGGAAAACCAACAGAAGCTCAAGAGGTAGCAATGACGCTCCAAGCAAAACACATATCATGTGGTGAATAAAAATATAGCTCCAAGTAAAGTTACCGATGAACGAAGACGAAAGAGGGGATGCCTTCTGGGGCATCCCCAAGCTTAGACGCTTGGTTATCCTTGAATATTACCTTGGGGTGCCTTGGGCATCCCCAAGATTAGGCTCTTGCCACTCCTTATTCCATAGTCCATCGAATCTTTACCCAAAACTTGAAAACTTCACAACACAAAACTTAATAGAAAACTCGTGAGCTCCGGTAGCGAAAGAAAACAAAACACCACTTCATGGTACTGTAATGAACTCATTCATTATTTATATTTGTTTTATACCTAATGTATTACAACTTCTCTATGGTTTATAAACTATTTTACTAGCCATAGATTCATCAAAATAAGCAAACAACACACGAAAAACAGAATCTGTCAAAAACAGAACAGTTTGTAGTAATCTGTAACTAACGCAAACTTCTGGAACACCAAAAATTCTAAAATAAATTGGTGGACCTGATGAATTTGTATAGTAATAATCTGCAAAAATAATCAACTAAATATTACTCTCCAGTAAAACGTTCTAGCTAATCTCGTGAGCGCTAATGTTTCTGTTTTTTACAGCATGATCATAAAGACTTTCCCCAAGTCTTCCCAAAGGTTCTACTTGGCACAAACACTAGTTAAAACACAAAACCACATCTAAACAGTGGCTAGATGGATTATTTATTCCTAAACAGAACTAAAAATCAAGAAACTAAAATAAAGTTGGGGTGCCTCCCAACAAGCGCTAACGTTTAATGCCCCTAGCTAGGCATGATGATTTCAATGATGCTCACCTAAAAGATAGGAATTGAAACATAAAGAGAGCATCATGAAGAATATGACTAGCACATTTAAGTCTAACACACTTCCTATGCATAGGGATTTGTGAGCAAACAACTTATGGGAACAAGAATCAACTTGCATAGGAAGGTAAAACAAGCATAACTTCAAGATTTTAAGCACATAGAGAGGAACCTTGATATTATTGCAATTCCTACAAGCATATATTCCTCCCTCATAATAATTTTCAGTAGCATCATCAATGAATTCAACAATATAACCAGCACCTAAAACATTCTTTTCATGATCTACTAGCATAGAAATTTTATTACTCTCCACATAAGCAAAATTCTTCTCATTCGGGATAGTGGGAGTATCATAAGAGAATTGAATACTATAAATTGTTTCCACATTGAAAGAGTAATGTTCAGAAAAGGGTAATCATAATCATGACAAGTTTTATAAATATAATCATCACTACTTTTTATAGCATAAGTTTCATCACAATAATCATCATAAGTAGCAACTTCGTTCTCATCATAATCGATTGAAACCTCTTCCAAGATAGTGGATACATCACTAAATAAAGTCATGACCTCTCCAGATCAACTTTCATAAATAGTATAAGATGCAACACCCTCCAATATTGTGGGATCACTACTTCCTAAAGTTGACACTCTTCCAAACCCACTTTCATAAATATAATCATCATAGGTAAAAGGCATGCTATCATCATAGCTACTTTGCATATGAAAACTTGAGAGGCTAAAAATATCATCATTATTAAACATATCATCCCCAAGCTTGGGACAAACATTAATTGCAGCAACTATATTCTCAAATATGTCATCCTCATCAAACATAGCTTCCCCAAGCTTGGGCCTTTTTCGTATCATAAGCATAATCACTCTCATTATTAATAGAATGGATAGCACCAATAGTATAGCAATTATTATATTCTTCCAAGCAAGTGTCAAAAAGATTTTCAAGATCATAAGAAGTGTCATTATCTTCCCAATCATAATCATCACAACAAGCAATAGGCATAACGAGATCATCATCAAGTGTATCATCTTCATTTTCATGAGGCACAACAATAATAGGAGCAACCTCATTTGGGAGAGATACCTTTTTACCTCTCTTTCTTTTCGTTTCTTCTTCTTCACCACATCATGTGGGGGTTCAATCCTCTTTCTGGAGCTCCTTATTAATGATATTGGTTGAATATAAGGCTCCTCCTCGTTACCTAATTCATCATAAGAAATAATAGGAGGATATTGGGAAGTCTATTCCCTTTCATTAGTATTATCTTCATCTTCTATTTGTTTTCTTTTCTTTATGTAATTGGCAATATAAGGATTTTCAATGCAATTCACCGCACAATACATATAAATCTTTTCTAGATCAAAATCAAGAATTTTATCAAGATTAAATTTTGGAATACCCTCAGTTATACGTTTCATTTCTTCATAACCCAAAAGAAGGCTAAGTTCTTTATGATGCTCAAGGGTAATCAAATTTTCACAATATTTGGACACGACTTGATCATGAAACAAATAGCATTGGAGCTTTAAATGACCATGTTCATTGCAAAGTTCCCCAGGGGCACGAAAAATATTGAATATTTGTCGGGGGTTGGGTGCGACATATGCCAAAGGATGGTTTATCATGGTGGGGGCGAGTAGAACGTCGCCGGTGCCTGGAAGCGGGATGAGGCGTAGACATGCACGCCGACGAATCTTACCCAGCTTCGGGGCTCTCCGAAGAGATAATACCCCTACAGCTGCTCTACGGGGTCTCCGCATGACCACTATGGTGATATGTGTACAAAGTTGCTCCTCGAGCTGTGTTCTGGAGGTAGGAGAGGGCAAGGCTAGCTCTCTCCCTTCTATGCTGCTGGTCTGGTGGAAAAAGGATCGAACCCTTTGCATGGGTGCTCCGGGGGGTTTATATAGGCCTACCCCCCGGGGGTACAATGGTAATCTGACTGGGCGCGGGTCCCAGCCGTCTGTCTCTTAGGCCGCCGTCTTCTCCGCCGACTCCTGGGGGCCGCCTCTGGTGGGCCCCGCCGACTGACCTGGCCACTGTAGCCGCGCCTCTAATGACGTTGGCTGGGTCGTGGGGGCGTGGCAACAGTGCCGCCGCCTGGCGGGCGATCACTGTCGCCACTCCCCGTCTTATCTGGTTAATGGCGTGTGGGGCCCATGGGAGGAACGGGCCGACTCTCGGAGGCCGACTCCCACGGGGTCCGTCTTTGGGTGCTCTCGCCGTCTTCGTCCCTCCCGCTGACTAGCGGGGCCTGCCGTCTCTAGGCCGTACATGCGGGCCAACGTGGGAACAGTGCCCCGTCGTCAGGGCGGACGTCAGGGCCAGCATGGCGACAGTGCCGCACCGGACGGAGCTCGCCTCCGGTACGGCGTACTGTAGCCATGCCTGCCCCTGATAATCAACGTAGGGGAGGGCCGTACTCTGGCCATCCTCGGTCTCGTCCTTCTTCCCGAAGGCAGAGAGTGGTGAAGTCACGGGCCGACTCCCCATAGTCGGCCTCCCTGGAGTCGCCGATCGGGAGTCACAACCGTCTCTGGGACTCGGCCATGAGTGGGTATCGGCGATGCTGCGGCCGACTCCCAGAGTCGGCTGATCGTCTTGGGATTCTTTGAGGGGCGTAGCCTGCCCCGATGTCTTGAAAGGTTCTGGGTCCCGGGTTAGCCTACCCGTGGCCCATTACTCTGACAGTAGTCCCCGAAGCTGGTGAGGCGCCGAGGGAGACCTATCGAGGAGCCTCAACAGTTTCTTCCTCCGAGTGGATCGTGGGGGAGGCGATCTTTATCGAGGCCGCCTCCGACAAGCCGACTATGGGAAGCCGGACTCGTCGAAGGTCCTCTTGCTCTTCAAAGAGTTTGAAAGTCGTGGCAGGACTCGGGGGGCGTGCCTGATAAGCCACACGGCCGCCGCCCGTCGCGGACCCGCCGAGGGACACCACGTGGCCGAGCCAGTCTGCCAGCCCACGCGCGCGACAGGACAGGCCCATGGGTGGGGCCCGCCATTACCGCGCCTCGGCCCTCGAACGGATCCATTACGGCCGCGCGGGCGGTTGAGCTTCTCAGCGCAGTAAATGCGCGTGGTAACTTCCGTGGTAAATCGTGGGGGTCGTGGGGGCGTGGGCGCAGTTAATACCACGACGCCCCCTCGGTTCTTCAGCCCGCAGGCCTATAAGTAGGCGGAGGGAACTGGGCGGCGAAGCACGCGCGCCCGCTCCCCTCTGCTTCCTTTGCTTCTTTTCTCCTCCTTCTTTCTCCCACCGCTGCCGCGCCGGACCGCGCCTTGCACGCAGCGATGAGCTCTATCTCCGCCGCTGCGCCCGCCGCCGTGCGCTCCGGTGTATGGGATGGTTCTGAGATCGACGACGACATGATTGACTTCCTCCGCAAGACGCGCCGCATCCCCGGCGCACACCTCGTGCAGGCCCGCGCTCCGTCGCCGACGGAGGTGACGCCGGCGCCGAAGGAGGGCGAGCGGCTCGTGTTCCGCTCCCACCTGATGCGCGGCCTGGGGCTGCCGGCGAGCGGGTTCTTCTGCTCGTTCCTGGACTTTCATGGCCTCCAGCCGCACCACCTCACTCCAAACACGGTGGTGCTGCTGGCAGCCTTCACTGCGTTGTGCGAGGGCTTCCTCGGCGTTCTCCCCACCATCGAGCTGTGGGGAGAGTTCTTTATTCCAGGCTCGGCACGCATGTCGCCGGCGTGCCAGCTCAGTGTGGTGCCTTCATCGCGCTGCGGAGGTCGACGGACGACAACCCGTTCCCCGCCATCCAGCTGATCAAATCGGTTAAGATGTGGCAGCGCTCCTACTTCTATGTGAAGAACGTCGCCCCAGACGGCGACTGGGTTAACCTGCCGGCTTATGCAGCCGGCGTGCCAGCTGGGAGGCAGCCCAGCTGGTCCTACCGCGCCACGACGCTGACTCCGGCTGGAGCCGCCGCCGTATCGCGACTTCGAGTGCTGACGCAGTCGGCCGGCTTGACCGGGGCCGACTTGGTGGCCGCCTTCGTGGCTCGCCGAGTCCTCCCGCTCCAAGGCCGGCCTCATCTGATCTGTCAGATGAGCGGCCACCGGGCCCCCAGTCGGACGTGCACCAAGGACATGCCTCACGTGGAGGTAGCCGACACGGTGAACTATATCGCGAACTGCGGCCTCTCGGAGGATTGGCAGTTCGGCTTGGAGCCGTACTCGCGCGCCAACCCCTCGCCGGTGGTAAGTGATTCTTCTTCTTCTTCTTCTTCTTCTTCTTCTTCTTCTTCTTCAGCCGAATCCGACTCCTGATCTCTTTATTCGTATCTCTTGAACCAGAACCCCCTCCTCCAGCCCGCGGTCGGCACCACGGGGCCGCCCCGCCAGTTCGCCCCCGATCGAGCGGAGAGCGACATCGACGACCCCGACCTGGGGGCGGCGGCGATGGAGGCCGACGCCGAAGGAGGCGGCGAAGGAGAGGAAGGTGGCCTCAGGCCCTCGGCCACCTTCGCCGACTGGCCCGCCGGCGAAGATGGAGGAGTCGCCCCGCGCCATCAACCGAGGCAAGACGGCGCGAGGAAGCGTCGGGTCGGGCCGAGTTCCCTCGGAGGCCGGGAAAAGAAGTTTAAGGGGGCGGCCGCCGCGACCTAACGGGAAGAGGCGGTCGCGAGGGCCCATCGCTTCCGTAAGGAAGTGAAGAAGTCGCCACTTTCTTCTGGGTACGTGTTTCTCTTCTTTGTCTTATTTTATCTCTTGGTGGATTTTGTCTGAGTCCTTACGTGTCTTCCCTGTTCCAGCGCTCCCCTCACCCTTGGGAGAGTCGCCACCACCTCCATCAGGGGGTCGGTGGAGTCGTCCGCCATGACTCGGCGTATCGACCCCGCTGCCGACCTCCGGGAAGCGACGGAACGGAACGCGCAGGAGAAGCGCGACGAGGACGAAGCTGCCCGCCGGGAGAAGGCGGAGGCCAAGAAGGCGGCCGCCTCCACCCAGGAGGGGCTGGAGGGAGCAGAAGCCGCCGCCGCGGCCAAAGAGCGGGCCGACGAAGCCGCGCGCCGCCAGTTGGCGCTGCTCGTTGTCCCATTGCGCTCGGCGCCGCCTCCGAATCCTATGGAGCAGTCTGGGGAGGCCGGCGGGGAACATCCCGTCGTGGAGATGGAGGGCGGCGATGCCCCCGGTCTGGACACGATGGTGCCGCCACCAGCGCCCCCGCCGCCATCGGGAAGCGCGAGGGATGAACGGCCGGCGGACCCGCCGGTGCCGCCGACCACGGACGAAGCCGAGGCGAACTTGCTTCTCCAAGTCGCCTCGCCGACACGCCGCCGTCTGGAGAAGGCGACTTCAGCGCCGCGACCTCTGGAGACTGGAGCGGCCAGCTCGGCCGCCCCAGATGTCGAGGTGATGAGCGCGGCGCCCGTCGGGTGGGTGCGAGGAGGCGGCACCGGCCCGCTGAACCAGGCGCTCCTGGACGTCCAGGCGAAGCTGCGAGCCGAGAGCGACGCCCTCCAGAACCGCACCAAGGCGCATCTGGCGTCGCGTGCGGCCGTCCGGGATTGTTTCTTCTGTCTTTGTTTTTCTTGCTCTTCTTTGTGGGGGCGCGCCAGCGCACCCACTGGGTGTAGTCCCCGAGTTCCGAGCCAGCTGCTGAGCAGGCGGGTTGGAACTCTACTGGCGAGTTCCAGACGCTTATTATTTTTGAAAATGCTTATCATAGGACTACCACAACCTCCGAGTCACCGTCTTCAACCGCAATGTTGAAGAGCTGGGCAAGCGGACTGCCGACTTGTTGGAAATCCGGAGTGAGTTTCCTTCTTTGCGGGGGTGCGCTGGCGCACCCGCGGGCTGTAGTCCCCGAGATTCGGGCCGACTGCTGCGCAGTCGGGCCGGATCTTCTTGGCAACCTTTTCTGATGACTTGTGTCCTTTTTCTTCTTTCTTTAGAGGCCAACGCCATTCTTCAGCAGCAGATGGGCGAAGCCAACACCGCCTTGCGCGCCAAGGAGGTGGAGTGTGGCAAGCTCGTCACGGAGCGCGACCTGCTGGCCGCGCAGCTGGCGGAGCAGAAGGAGCTGCTCAGGAAGGCGCAGGAGGAGGCGAAGGAGAGGGAGACTGGACTCCAAGCTGAGTTCGAAGCCGAACGCTCCTCCTGGACCGATAAGGAGGCGATGCTGACCTCCGGCTTCCACGAAATTGAAGATATCGTTGATGGTAAGTTTTCTTTACTCGCTTCCTTTGGGCAGCCGACTGTGGGCCGACTCTTGCCCTTTCTGACTTGCTTCTTTTTTTCGTCTTGGTAGATTTCTTCCCAGGCCATGCGCAAGCCGCCGTTCAAGCCATCGAGGCCAATCGCGAGGCGCGGAGGGCGGCCGGCGAGGAGGTTGCTGCCAACGCCCCCCGGACTCTTGATGAACAACTTTTGAGCATCGAGGCTCGCCTGCGGCCGGCTCATCGGATGCTGCACCGGCTTCAACGTGCCGGCGCCCAGGCGATTGCTGCCTTGTGGCCGGAGATGCTGATTCTGCGCACCGCCAGCCGGACAGCCGACTGGCTAGAGGTCGCAGCGGGCCACTTGGAGGCCTGGAAAGGCTCCTCGGCACGCGCCGGAGTGCGTTGTGCCTTGGAGTTCGTCAAGGCGTGGTATCCGGACCTGAGCCTGGACCAGCTAGCCACGCTCCGGGCTGAGGCCCAGCCGGAGCTGGCAGCCATGAAGGATGACTTTGTCAAGCGCGCCGCGGCACTCGCCGAGTACGTCGACCCCAATGTCTTTGTTCCTGAGCTAGCTGACAACGGCGAGGAGGCGCCGCCGGAGTGGTTCGGGATGAACCCGAACTACGGCGAGGACTCGGTGGAGGTGATCGGCTCCAGTGTCGAGGAGGGAGGCGAGGTGGAGGTCGGAGACGAGATGGAGGCGCCAGAAGCCGGAGCGGGCGATCATCCTCAGCTCGACCGTGCCTCCAACAACGAGCCGCGCCCAACTGCGCCGACTGCTGCTGGAGGTGATCAAGCCGAGTCTGCCCAGCCGGCTGCCCCAACGTCCGACACCGCCATCTCCTCCGAGCCCCCAAACCCGTCTGCGGCTTCATAGGCCGCTGCCTTGCTTTATTTATCTGCTTAGTAGTTGCTCGAAGAACTTTGTTAATTCGCACAACTCCACCCGCTGGGTGTATTTTGAACTTCTGTTCAGTGATTCGGCCAATGGCCTCTATGATGTAAATATTTATCTGGGTTCTATCATTTCTTGCTTATTGCTCTTTTGGCTTTTTCCTTTTGCCGCCTTCCCCTAGATGTCGTCTTTGCCAGTCGGGCAGCCATTTCGCGGACTGCCGTTGGATCAAATACTTGGCTACTTTGGGGAAGGCAAGTACTCAGCCATTCTAGAGTTTTGTTAGCAAGTGGGATAGAAAACAGTAAGCCGACTATTCGGAGTTGGATTTGTGAGGAACTGCTGGACAGCCGGCTCGAGCTATGTTTGTGCTTTGAGTCCTTAGCCATTTTTGTGTGGGCACCCATTCTTCCCTACTCCTGCTCGCCGGGCAGCCGCTCTGCGATCTGCGGCTTCTAACAGGAGACGGCTTAAGCACCACACACTACTTGTCCGACTGCAGGAAGCGTTTTCATAGCACGAGACGGCAAGTCCCCTGGCCGACTAGTCGAGCCCGGCGCCAAGCGGCATAACAAAGAGTAGCATACTCGGAAGCATAATACTTATTATACAGATGTCAAAAGGGGCAGTCCCCGAGTCCTTCTCGGGGGGCCCAGAGTCTTGGTACTTCAATACAAAAGGGTAGCGTGGTACATACTGCATCAGCTATAAAATCTTCGAAGAAGATTCACATTCCATGGTCGCTCCGTCTCTTTCCCGGAGTCGTCCCTCTTTCGTGCTCGGGGCTTCTGAGCGTCGATCAGGTAGTAGGAGTCGTTGCCTAGCACCTTGCTGATGATGAAGGGGCCTTCCCAAGGTGCAGAAACTTGTGCTGGCCGGCTGTTCGCTGGATCAGCCGGAGCACAAGGTCGCCTTCTTGGAAGGATCTCGGCCTGACCTTCCTGTTGTAGTAGCGACGTAGGCTCTGCTGGTAGATGCTAGACCGGCTGAGTGCCAACAGCCGGCCCTCTTCCAGCAGATCGACGCCATCTTGTCGTGCTTCTTCTGCTTCCTCTGCAGTGTACATCGTGACTCGCGGGGAGTCGAACTCTATATCCGTTGGGATGACGACTTCAGCACCGTAGACGAGGAAGAAGGGTGTGAAGCCGGTCGACTTGTTTGGAGTCGTGCGCAGACTCCAGAGGACGGCTGGCAACTCGTCAAGCCAACAGCCGGCCAAACGCTCCAGTGGTTCGACCAACCGAGGCTTGATGCCGGACAGGATGATGCCATTCGCCCGCTCCACCTGCTCGTTCGACTGCGGATGGGCAAGGGACGCTAAGTCCAGTCGGATGCCCTGCGTCGCGCAGAAACGGGCCAAGGCGCCTTTGGCAAAGTTGGTGCCGTTGTCGGTGATGATGCTGTGCGGTATGCCATACCGAATTGTGATGTCTGAGATGAAAGTCACAGCAGTCGGACCATTCAACTTCTTGATGGGCTTCACTTCTATCCACTTGGTGAACTTGTCCACTGCGACAAGTAGATGGGTTAGGACGCCTCGTGCCGTCTTGAAGGGTCCCACCATATCCAGGCCCCAAACTGCAAAGGGCCAGGTGATGGGGATAGTCTTGAGTGCTGAAGCCGGCTGATGTGGCTTGGAGCGGAACTTCTGGCACCCCTTGCATTTCTGGACCAACTCTTTGGCCTCCTCGAGGGCAGTCGGCCAGAAGAAACCATGCCAGAAAGCTTTGGCGACGAGTGCCCTTGAAGCCGCATGGTGGCCGCACTCGCCTTGATGAATATCTCTGAGATTTGCTTGTCCTTGCTCTGGCTCGACGCAGCGCTGGTAGACGCCTGTGACGCTGCGTCTGACCAGCTCTCTGTTGATTATGGTGTATGCTGCCGCTCGGCGTTGTATTTGCCGAGCCAAGGTTTCATCAGTTGGTAGCTCCTTGTTCACCAAGAATTTGAGGATGGGCTGGGCCCATGAGGGTGCTGTTATCTCTTCAACCGCCAGAACTGCAACTTGGACGAGGGCGGCTGGGCTGGGAGGCGGCGGGCTGGTGTCCGCGACCGCTTGCTGGATCAGTGAAGTCCCCGGGCCGAGTTCTGGAGTCTTTTCTCTGGTCGCCGCAGTCCCTGGGCCGAGTTCTGAAGTCCCCGGGCCGGCTTTGACTGCGGCGTTCTTGGAGTCATCTGCGAGGGTTTTTGTGCCGTCTGCTTGGGCTTTGGAGTTGGATCCGACTTCTTCTGGAGGAGCCGGCACAAAAATGGAGTCTGACTCTGGCGAAGGCTTGATGGATGGCTTGAGGAGGCGCTGAAGAGCGACGCCAGATGGTATTGCTTGCTGAGTGGAGCCGATTCGTGCCAAAGTATCTGCTAGGTTGTTGTCGTTTCTTGGCACGTGGAGGAACTCGCACCCCTCGAAATATCCGCTGAGTTGCTGCACGAGGAAGCGGTAGCTTGCCATGTTTGCGTCCTTGGCGTCCCAGTCGCTAGATGATTGCTGGACCACCAAATCGGAGTCGCCATAACACAGGATCCGGCGAATGCCGAGTTCTTTGGCAAGCCGGAGCCCGTGAATGAGCGCCTCGTACTCAGCGACGTTGTTGGAGGCGGCGAAATGGATCTGCAGTGCATACTGGAGCTTGTCGCCTTTGGGAGAGGTGAGAACAACGCCGGCTCCCAAGTCGGTGCGCATCTTGGAGCCGTCAAAATGCATCCGCCAATGAGTGGAGTCGGGCGCTGGCGGCAGGTACTGGGTCTCGGACCAGTCGACGAGGAAATCGGACAGTGCTTGCGACTTGATGGCGGTGCGGGGTTGATAGTAGATCGTGTAAGGCGCCAACTCTATGGCCCATTTGGCCACTCGGCCAGACGCATCTCGGCTTCCAATGATCTCGGCCAATGGGGCTGTGCAGACCACTGTGATTGGATGTTCTTGGAAGTAAGGCTTCAGCTTCTTGGCGGCGAAGTGCATGCCGTAACACATCTTCTGGTATTGGGGGTAGTTCTACTTGGAGGTCGACAGTACTTCACTCAGGTAGTATACCGGTCTCTGGACTAGTAGCGCCTTGCCTTCCTCCTTGCGCTCTACTACAATGACTGTGCTGACTACTCGGCTAGTGGCGGCGATGTACAGGAGCATGGGATCCTTGGGAGTCGGAGCCGCCAACACAGGGGGAGTAACCAACATCTTCTTCAGCTGGAGAAAGGCCTCATCCGCCTTGTGGTTCCACTCGAAAATATTGGTCTTCTTCATGAGCTGGTACAACGAGAGAGCTTTCTCGCCCAGCCGACTGATGAAACGGCTGATGGATGCCAGGCAGCCAGTGAACTTCTGCACATCCAACAGTCGGCTGGGTACCTCCATCCTCTTGATGGCCTTGATCTTCACAGGGTTGCACTCTATGCCGCGTTCGGAGACCTGGAAGCCGAGTAGCTGGCCGGCTAGTACTCCGAAAACGCACTTCTCGGGGTTCAGCTTGATCCGGAATCGGCGCAGGTTCTCAAAGGTTTCTTTGAGGTCTTCCAGCAAAGTTCTGCGCTTTTCTGTCTTCACCACCACATCATCCACATAAACGTGGGCATTTCGGCCGAGTTGCTTGAGGAGGCACTTCTGCATGCAACGCTGAAAGGTGGCGCCGGCGTTCCTCAAGCCGAACGTCATGGTCAGGTAGCAGAAGGCTCCAAACGGCGTGATGAAGGCGGTCTTTAATCTGTCTGCTGGGTTCAGCTTGATCTGGTGATATCCTGAATAGGCATCTAAGAAGCTCAACAGCTCGCATCCGGCTGTGGAGTCTATCACCTGATCGATTCTCGGCAAAGCAAACGGGTCCTTGGGGCAGGCTTTGTTGAGGCTTGTGTAGTCAATACACATTCGCCACTGCTTGTTCTTCTTCAGTACTAAGACTGGGTTTGCTAGCCACTCTGGGAAAAATACTTCCATGATAAAGCCGGCTGCAAGGAGCCGGGCTATCTCTTCACCAACAACTCTTCTCTTCTCTTCTGACAGGCGGCGCAAGGGCTGCCTGACGGGCTTCGCATCGGACCGGACATGTAACTTGTGCTCGGCGAATTCCGTCGGCACACCTGGCATGTCTTTGGGGGACTATGCGAAGATGTCCCGATTCTCACGGAGGAAATCGACGAGCTCGCCTTCCTATTTGCTGTCAAGGTTTGCACCTATGACTGCGTACCTCTCCGGGTGCTCTGGGTCCAAGGTTATCTTCTTCGTTTCCTTCGCTGGCTTGAACGAGCCCTCAGCTTCCGACTCCTTGGGGTTGGGCGACATCTCAGGCTGCTTGCCGGCCATCGCCACAACCCGATCAAGAAGCCGCTTCTCTGCTGCAATAACCAGGGACTCGGTCAGCAGACTGCTCTTGGCCGCGCAAGTGGACGACTTCCTGTAGTCGCCGGTCACAGTCAGAATTCCCTTGGAACTCGGCATCTTCATCTTGAGGTAGGCGTAGTGGGGGACCGCCATGAACTTGGCCAAAGCAGGTCGGCCAAGAAACGCATGGTACGGGCTTCTGAGGTCCACCACTTCAAACCAGACTGGCTCTCGGCGGAAATGTTCCTTATCCCCGAAGAGGACGTCTATCAGAATCTTGCTGATTGGGGAGCAGGAAAGGCCAGGGACAATCCCATGGAACACGGTTCGGCTGCTCTGGAGCTGTCTTTGCTTGATTCCCAGCTTCTCCATTGTATCCTTATACAGGATGTTGATACTGCTACCTCCATCTATCAGAACTCGTGAGAAGCGAGCTGCCCGCCTATCAGTGGCAAAGGTGGCCTCCAGGACCAGGGCATAGGACCCTGGATTCGGCATCACCTCTGGGTGATCAGCTCCGCTCCAGCTGATAGGCTTCTCGGACCAGTGCATGAACTCTTGTGTGTCTGATGCCACTGCATTGACTTCTTGCTGCTGCAGCCGCCTGCTGCGTCAGTCATCTGCCATACTGGTGAACACCATGTAGGCTCCATGCTCTTCCGGGTACTCGTCTTGTACCGCGCCGACTGGCCTGGCAGCCGGCTGCTGGGGCGGAGGCGGAGGCGGCTGCCCAGCCGGTGGGGGAGGCGCCAGGCCGTCTCCTTTGGCAATCCGGGTAAGCCAGTGGCACTTTCTGGTGGTGTGGTTCAACGGCTTCGCGCCGCTGTGGAACTTGCAGGGATCATTCAGAGTCTGCTCGTAGGAGAAAGCCGGCAACCAATTGGGCTTGCCGCCCTTCTGTCGCTTGGGTGGTGGCTGCTCCTCCGGCTATTGGTCTTCGACTGCTGCGACCTGCCGGCTACTGGAAGCCGGCTGCGGGGCCTTGCGCTTGTGATCGTTCTGCTGTTGCCGCCGACTGGTGTCTCCAGCCGGAGTTCTGGGAGCCTGAGGGGCCATTTTGCCGGTCGCGCTGACTTGGATCTCCGTCTTCATAGAAGAGTCGGCTGTGGCGTACTTGTCTGCTATGATCAGCAGCTCATCCAGGGTCTCCGGCTCGTCGCAGAGGAGTTTATGCTTGAGGAGGGTGCCTTCTCTGCACCCGGCGGTGAAGTACTCGATGGCCTGCACCTCGTGCACGCCCTCGCAGGAGTTTCAGAGCTCGGCCCAACGCGTGAGGTAGTCGCGAGTCGATTCGTTGGGGCCTTGCACCCACAAGGAGAGCAGGCAAGGCTTGGGAGGTCGCTTGTATGTGCTCGTAAAGTTGCGGATGAAAGCCTCGGTGAAGTCGGACCAGCCGTTGATGCTGCGGGGTTTCAGGCTGTTCAGCCATGTCCGGGCTGTGCCCTGGAGCATGAGCGGAACATACTTCACGGCAACACGCTTGTTGCCGTTCGCTATGCTGACGGCTGTGGAGTAGTCAACCAGCCAGTCCTCTGGCTTCACGGAGCCGGTGTACTTGGGAGTGTCTCTAGGGAGAGTGAACCCTTTGGGAAAGGGCTCATCTCGGATGCGGGGGCCGAAACACGGCGGTCCCAGCTCGTCTTCTTCTTCGAGCGCCAGGGATCGGTGGAGTCGGTCGATCCGGTGGCGGGCATCATTCTCTCCGAACCCCTCTCGGCGGCTGAGGCGGCCTCCGAGAGTCGGATGCTCGACAGGCGGCGGGGAGACTCGCCTTTCTCTGCGGGGTGGAGGAGGCACATAGTGGTCCCGCCGCTCTACTACTCTCGGGCGGCCGTCTTGGTCGCGCTCGATGGTGAGGTGAGTTCAACTGCGGCTCGCAGCCGGCTCCTTGTCTTTTCTTCCGCGAACCCCGCCAGTCGGCCTCCGAGACGTCGCGCCTTGGTCTCGGCGGGGTGGCAGGTCGTCGTTCTGCTGCTGCAGCCCCTTGGTTCGGTAGCCGGCCGCGTTCTGCGTGCCAGCCGTGTCGAGGAGTTGCCGGACTCGCTCCGTCATCACTCGGCGCTCTTCGCCTTCGAGTCCATATAACTCGTTTGCCGCCGTCTGGGAAGCTCGAATGTTCTCGGCGGGCGTGGCGTATACGGGGCGATTGGCCCCGAACATGCTGGCGACGTCCGCGCCGCCTTGCCGGACCGCGCCTAGGCGGCTCGGCCCTGTCGGAGCCGGCGAGCCGCCCACAGCGCGATCCATCTCACGCTGGTAGGCCTCTGACAAGCGTCTCATGCTTGCCAGCTTCTTTGCGCCTTTGACGAGCTGGAGGCGGCGTGCCTCCAGCATCTCGGCGTCTGCGTCCTCTGGAATGGGCGCATCCAGGTCTTGCAGTGCCGCATCAAGCGGGTCGCGAGCTCCTCCGTCGGAGCGCTCTCCATGACCGATGGCGAGCACTTGTGTGACGGTGCTCCCGCTGCCCTCCGCGCGAGGGAGCGGCTCGTCGTAGACCACCACGTTGGTGGGGAAGGCGTCGAGCGACGCAGTGTCGAAATCGACCAGCATCGGGTCGGTGGAGCCTACGGACTCCACGTCAGTGGCAGGCTCGCCAGCAACGTGGAGGTCGTCGAGGAGGCCCGCGAGAAGGCTCTCGGGGCCGCCGGTGCCTGCGTCAGATGCAGGCTCGTCGGAGAGGCTAACCTCGCCGACAAGATCGGCGAGGCAGCTGGTCGCGCAGGCGGTCTTAGCATCGTGCAGCGCGTCGGCGTGAACTCCCTCTGGCGTGCCGGGCTGGCTACGCTCGCCAGGGAGGAAAAGGGTTCCCGTCCAGAACAGATCTCCGGACAACGGTGCACCTCGCCCCACGGTGGGCGCCAAATGTCGGGGGTTGGGTGCGACATATGCCAAAGGATGGCTTATCATGGTGGGGGCGAGTAGAACGTCGCCGGTGCCTGGAAGCGGGATGAGGCGTAGACATGCACGCCGACGAATCTTACCCAGCTTCGGGGCTCTCCGAGGAGATAATACCCCTACTGCTGCTCTGCGGGGTCTCCGCATGATCACTATGGTGATATGTGTACAAAGTTGCTCCTCGAGCTGTGTTCTGGAGGTAGGAGAGGGCAAGGCTAGCTCTCTCCCTTCTATGCTGCTGGTCTGGTGGAAAAAGGATCGAACCCTTTGCATGGGTGCTTTGGGGGGTTTATATAGGCCTACCCCCGGGGGTACAATGGTAATCTGACTGGGCGCGGGTCCCAGCCGTCTGTCTCTTAGGCCGTTGTCTTCTCCGCCGACTCCTGGGGCCGCCTCTAGTGGGCCCCGCCGACTGACCTGGCCACTGTAGCCGCGCCTCTGATGACGTTGGCTGGGTCGTGGGGGCGTGGCAACAGTGCCGCCGCCTGGCGGGCGATCACTGTCGCCACTCCCCGTCTTATCTGGTTAATGGCGTGTGGGGCCCGTGGGAGGAACGGGCCGACTCTCGGAGGCCGACTCCCACGGGGTCTGTCTTTGGGTGCTCTCGCCGTCTTCGTCCCTCCCGCTGACTAGCGGGGCCCGCCGTCTCCAGGCCGTACATTTGGGCCAACGTGGGAACAGTGCCCCGTCGTCAGGGCGGACGTCAGGGCCAGCATGGCGACAGTGCCGTGCCGGACGGAGCTCTCCTCCGGTACGGTGTACTGTAGCCATACCTGCCCCTGGTAATCAACGTAGGGGAGGGCCGTACTCCGGCCATCCTCGGTCTCGTCCTTCTTCCCGAAGGCAGAGAGTGGTGAATTCACGGGCCGACTCCCCATAGTCGGCCTCCCTAGAGTCGCCGATCGGGAGTCACAGCCGTCTCTAGGACTCGGCCGTGAGTGGGTATCGGCGATGCTGCGGCCGACTCCCAGAGTCGGCTGATCGTCTTGGGATTCTTTGAGGGGCATAGCCTGCCCCGATGTCTTGAAAGGTTCTGGGTCCCGGGTTAGCCTACCCGTGGCCCATTACTCCAACAATATTTGAGCACATTCATCTAGCTCTTCTTGCAACAATTTGGTTTCTAAGTACTTATGTTTCTTGCAATATCTGTCTTCCCTATTTGGTGTGTACTTACAAACCCAATGCAGTCCACAAAAATTGACATGTTTATAGGAGGCATTTTCATCATAACTAGTGCAATCATCATTAGTACCATGGATATTCAAGGAGTTCATACTAACAACATTGCAATCATGCCCATCATTCAAAGATTTAGTGCCAAACATTTTAATGCATTCTTCTTCTAACACTTTGGCACAATTTTATTTTCCATCATACTCACGAAAGATATTAAAAAGATGAAGTGTATGAGGTAGACTCAATTCCATTTTTTTGTAATTTTCTTTTATAGACTAAACTAGTAATAATACAAGAAACAAAAAGATTCGATTGCAAGATCTAAAGATATACCTTCAAGCACTCGCTTCCCCGGCAACAGCGCAAGAAAAGAGCTTAGTTGACGGGGCATGAGTGCCGCTTACCTAGCCTCCCCGGCAACGGCGCCAAAAAAGATCTTGATGTCTACTACGCAACCTTCTTCTTGTAGACGTTGTTGGGCCTCCAAGTGCAGAGGTTTGTAGGACAGTAGCAAATTTCCCCCAAGTGGATGACCTAAGGTTTATCAATCCGTGGGAGGCGTAGGATGAAGATGGTCTCTCTCAAGCAACCCTGCAACCTAATAACAAAGAGTCTCTTGTGTCCCCAACACACCCAATACAATGGTAAATTGTATAGGTGCACTAGTTCAGCGAAGAGATGGTGATACAAGTGCAATATGGATGGTAGATATAGGTTTTTGTAAACTGAAAATATAAAAACAGCAAGGTAGCGAGCGGTAAAAGTGAGCGTAAACGGTATTGCAATGCTAGGAAACAAGGCCTAGGGTTCATACTTTCACTAGTGGAAGTTCTCTCAACAATAATAACATAGTTGGATCATATAACTATCCCTCAAAATGCAACAAAGAGTCACTCCAAAGACACTAATAGCGGAGAACAAACGAAGTGATTATGGTAGGGTACGAAACCACCTCAAAGTTATTCTTTCCAATCAATCCGATGGCCTATTCCTATAAGTGTCACAAACAGCCCTAGAGTTCGTACTAAAATAACACCTTAAGACACAAATCAACCAAAACCCTAATGTCACCTAGATACTCCAATGTCACCTCAAGTATCCGTGGGTATGGTTATACGATATGCATCACACAATCTCAGATTCATCTATTCAATCCAACACAAAGTACTTCAAAGAGTGCCCAAAGTTTCTACCGGAGAATCACGATGAAAATGTGTGCCAACCCCTATGCATAGGTTCATGGGCGGAACCCGCAAGTTGATCACCAAAACATACATCGAGTGAATCACCTGATATCCCATTGTCACCACAGATACTCGCGGCAAGACATACATTAAGTGTTCTCAAATATTTCAAGACTCAATCCGATAAGATTACTTCAAGGGGAAAACTCAATCCATTACAAGAGAGAAGAGGGGGAGAAGAAACATAAGATCCAACTATAATAGCAAAGCTCGCGATACATCAAGATCGTGCCAAATCAAGAACACGAGAGAGAGAGAGAGAGAGAGAGAGAGAGAGAGAGAGAGAGAGAGATCAAACACATAGCTACTAGTACATACCCTCAGCCCCGAGGGTGAACTACTCCCTCCTTGTCATGGAGAGCGTCGGTATGATGAAGACGACCACCGGTGAGGGTTCCCCCCCTCCAGTAGGGTGTCGGAACAGGGTCTCGAGAGGTTTTTGGTGGCTACAGAGGCCTGCGGCGGCGGAACTCCTGATCTAATCTCTGTTCTGGAAGTTTTACGATACGTAGGTATATATGGGTGCAGGGGGTACGTCGGTGGAGCTTCGGGGGCCCCACGAGGCAGGGGGAGCGCCCCCCACCCTCGTGAGCACCTCCCTTGGCTCCTGACGTGGGGTCCAAGTCTATCCAGTAGCTTTCCTTCCAAAAATAACTTCCCCAGTTGATTTCGTTCCGTTTCGACTCCGTCTGATATTCTTTTCTTCGAAACACTGAAATAGGCAAAAAAATAGCAAATCTGGGTTGGGCCTTCGCTTAATAGGTTAGTCCCAAAAATAATATAAAAGTGGATAACAAAGCCCAATATTGCCCAAAACAGTAGATAACATAGCATGGAGCAATCAAAAATTATAGATACGTTGGAGACGTATCAACCTCCCAGACTGCTCCACCGCGGTATCGTTAACCGCAACGGCCGAAGTAGTGATCACCGTTGATCGGGTATCGCCACCGACCAGCCGGGACATCACTTGTGTTGGGCTGGTCGAACGTGGCGACGGAGAGCGAGAAGGAGGCCTAGACCCCTCCACTGTAGGGGAAGAAGGAGTCGCCGCCGGTCTCCCCTCCGCCGCAACCACCACCACAGATACATCTGTCACCACCGTAGTGTCTCGCCGCAACTGCGGCATCGACTGCAGTGGAACCTCATCCACCATCTATTAGTGGTACTGCTCTACCACCTGTGATGGGAGATCATCATCAGAGTCCTCCATCTCCGCGCAATCAGCCCACAGACAGCTCGGTGCAAAGACCGCCGCCTAGAACGAACCAAACTGAAGAGATGTCGTCGGAGTGGACAAGACCGCCGCCCCCTTATCAGTCCTCGGCTCAGTCGACTGTGTTGGTTTTCTGACCGGTTTGTCCTTCCCACTATGGTCATCGGGATTACCATCCATCCCCTGGTCACCACTACCATCTCCACCATCAGTCATATCAACATCAGTAGTCCCAGTATTATTATTTGCTTGCTGAACCTCCTCAACCACAATATCAAGATCATAAGACATCCCATCATAGGTCCATGGTACAAAGTCAGGGATATAATCCACATTCACGACCCCGACAAGTAGTCTCGCCACTCCATGCAGGCGTGTAAATGGCATGTCCACCTTCTCTGTTTTACCTAACAGAGAGCCAAGACTCTTAGCAATAAGATAGTCATTAAGAAGAGTCTCTAGAACACCAAAAAGTCTAACCCAAACCTTTTCTAGTGGTATCCCTATCGGCCCAGGTTTTTTGCACTCGTCAAATTCAAGAATGCACTTACTCCCGGGCACCTTACTAAGCCCGCACTTCAATAGGTGGTTAAGATCCTCCCTCCTAGGGAACTCCACTTTGTAAACCTGATCCTCCAACCTGACGAGTGACCAGTGAAAAGACTTAGACACTAGCCGTCTGAGCTGCTGACACACCTGTTCTTTTGTCAATGTCCCCTGAGTAATCCTGACCAGACCAAACTTTGAACTGTCCACCACATGAGTCGCCGAAATCATGCGTGGAGTCTCAAAGAACATAAGCTTGGTATTATAGACACCATAAATGTTCACCATTTGTGTAGGTACTAGAAGCAACGGACAGTCTCCACAAAGCGTCCTGGCACACCACAACAATAATAGGTTATCTTTTCCTTCTTACGCGCCGCCTTATTAGCATGCACCACCTCCGCTTTATCACTACCTTTGTCACTCTGAGCATCTCTGTTGTCTCTAGGTGTGGATGAGGGAACAAATACCGATGCCAGTGCCTTAACCGCCGCCACCGCCTCGGGCAGTGTTGCAGAGGAAGAAGCAGCGACGTCTTCCACTTTGGCCACCCCGCTGCCAGTCCCCGCCTGCGGGAGTGTCAGTTTTGGATCCGTCTTGGGCACGTACACTACAAAAAAAGACACATCCGTGACATTTTGGGCCGAACGAATTTTTTTTCCTGTCATGCTTATGACACTTCTATGATGATAATTGTGAAAAAACCCGACATCATCATAGATGTGGTGGGATCCTACTTCTATGACAAAAAATCATGACAGAAAATGGGCTTTTCGTCCTGGGCGGGCCGGAGACGCGGCTGCATGATATTGCTTGGGCCGTCCATGATGGAAAAAACTGTTGTAGAAGCGAGGGCGAGGAAAATATCGGGGAGTTCCCTGTTACGGTGGGTTGTCAGGGGCAGAGCGATGCATGTTTCTCTCGTACACGTACGCGTGTGGGTGCGAGGCATTGGTCTCTAATTGAACCCGAGCGATTGCACTGCAGGCTACACGTTACTGAACCCGAGTGGTCGATCGGTCCCTTGCTGTTAACTGAACCCGAGTGATTCCTTCGCTACTGCTGCTAACTAAAGCCGATCGATGTTGCCTCTAGATGAACAGTGAGCGTTGTTCGGGGGTTCGGGTGAACAATTCCCGGTGGGGGTTTGGATGAACAGGACCCCGTGGTAGTAGAGGCCATTGCCGCTGGATGAATAGGACCCCGATCGATCGAGCCGGTTGGGGGTGGATGAACAGGACCCCGTGGAGGGCTAGATGAACAGGACGACCCCGTGGAGGGCTTGTTGAATAGTAGCCGGTGGAGGGCTGGATGAACAGTAGCTCGTGGAGGGGTGGTTGAACAGGACCTCGTGGAGAGGGGCTGGTGAACAGTAGCCGGTGGAGGAGCGTGTGGTGGAGGCTGGATGAATAGGAGCTCGTGGATGAACAGTCGCATGTGGAGGCTGGAGGAGGTCGACGGGGGATGAACAGTAGCCCGTGGAGGCAGTCGATGGTGGAGATGAACAGTATCCCGTGGAGTCCCGTTTTGCGGTACGCCACACCCCTCCCGATGAACAGGACCCCCGTTTCGATCGTAGCGCTCCAATACAAGTCCGTTTCCTCCGTTTTGCGGTACACCGCACCCCTCCCGATCAACAAGACCACGTTTTGACCATAGGAGGTCCAAGAGAAGTCCATTTCCTCAGTTTTGCGGTACGCCAGTGTCACAGCCCTCGATTTTTCATGCAAATAGTTGCAACTGCATCCATGCATCATGTCTAAATTTTATGAAACTTCGAAATGGGGGCTGATAAACCCTAGCAGCAAATGAAATTCAACTAGGGTCCAAATAAAATCATTTTCACTGAACCCGAAATGCCCTTCTAAAATGTTCATCATCTTTGCCTTGGTCTAGAACCTATGAAAAAAATGGTGCACACTTTTCTAGGACAACAGAGGGTCACTGGATTAAATCATATGTTATTTGCATTTGGACATTTAAATGCTATAAAATATTTTAAATGTCCAAATAATCATAAACTTCAATGTTTACTGTTGGATATATTCCAAACAGTGGGCTTGAGCAAGTTTCATGATTTTTGAGTGTGCCTAAGTATTTTTAATAAAGCCCTGACACTACATAAGAAATAGAAAAACAGAAACAAACAGAATAAGAGAGAGAGAGAGAGAGAGAGAGAGAGAGAGAGAGAGAGAGAGAGAGAGGAAACCTTACCTGCACTCACCGCGGCCCAGCTTCCCTGTGCGGCCAGCACTGTAGAAGGCCCAGCCCACCACCGCCGTCGTCCTCCTGGCGCCAGTCGGCCAGGCGTGTGGCCGACGCACGCGCACAGGCAGAGCGCCACGCCACCAGCTCGCCTGCCTGCCTCCCCTGCCAGCACGACGCCGCGTTGCCTCTCCTCGGTGTCGCCCCGACCTCCCTGGCCTATGCACTTCTCCTCTCCTTTCCTCTGGTCTCTTCCTCGCGGCCGCCCGAACGAGCCGGAGTGCGCCGACAAGCACCACCGCAGCCACCATGTTCCCCTTGCCCCTCTGCCCTCTCCAACGGGTCTGCCTCGACACCGTGAAGCACCAAGACAAAGCACGCGCCCACGGGACGCCTGAAACAACGCTATCATCTTCGTCTTCCTCGTCGGCCACCGCGGATCTCCCCCGTCGATTTGCCACCGTCCGAGCTTCCCCGAGCCCACTTCTACGGCCCCTGCAACCGCTGTGAGTCCACGATCCTTTTCCCCCTAACGCCGTGCTCGATTGCCTCCCCTAACCGCCCTAACCACCTTGCCGAGCGCTCCTCGCCGCCGGCCATGGCGCCGCCGCGGCCACAGCTGCTGTAGCTCGTGTCCGAGCCCATCAGCGCGCTCAGCACACTCCCAGGAGCACGTAGCACTATTCGTCTTCTCCTCTTATGCACCGTAGCATCGACACCGTCCACGCCCGAACTCCAGCCGCCGCCAAGTGCTCGCCGTCGATGAACCAGGCCACCCCGCGACCTCCTGACACCTCCCCTGGATGCGGGAGAGCAGGAGCTTACCTCCGGTGCCCTCGGTGCGTCCAGCCGCGGCCGGAAACGGCCGGCTGGCGATTGCCGCCGTGCCGAATTAGCGTCGCCAGTTAGCCACTGGTTAACCCCAGCGTTTGCACTAATTAACCCCCCTCCCCCTCACAGGCACTGACAGCGGGCCCCACCACTGGTCAAACCAAGTCAACGCCAGGTTTTGACCGGGATTAGCCTTGTGTCACCGACATGTGGACCCCACACGTCAGGTTTGACCCGGGTCAACCCAGTTGACCTGCTGATGCAATGCTGCTGTCATGCTGACGCAGTAATGGTTTTCTGGACTAAAAATAATTCAGAAAATTCCAGAAATTTGTATAAACTTCAAAAATTCATAGTAATTCAACCGTAACTCCAAATGAAATAAATTATATATAAAAAATGATCAGAAAAGTCCAATCTATCCATCTGTACTGGTTTCATGCATGTTAGAGCAACTTAACCTTGCTGATAGCTCAAAATATTTTAATGCACTTTATAAATTCATAATTTGAGTTTGGGATTGAACCTTTGGTTCAAAATGACCCAAACCCATCTAGTTCTAGTTGCATTAGGCCAACACACTCATATTACCATGTCATGAGCATGCATCATATTGTGCATTGCATTGATTGTGCTCTTCCTTGTTTGCCGGTAATTGTCCCCTCTCGGTAGACGCTGCTCCGACGCTGTGATCGATGACACCGATGAAGAACTGTCTCGCTACTATCTTCAGAAGTGTCAGGCAAGCAGAACCCCCTTGTTCATTCCAATACAATCCCACTCTCTCGCTCCTGCTCTCTTTTACTGCATTAGGACAACAACGATTCAACTGTTACATGCTGCGGTAGTTGAACCCCTTTCCTCTGCATGACCTGTCATTGCCACAGTAAATAGATGAAACCCACTAGCATGAGTAGGAGTTGTTTGAGCCCTGATGGGCCTACTCATTCATGCTTGTTTGTCATGCCTGCTATTGCTTAGAGTTGAGTCAGGTCTGATTCATCGGGAATGAATTGGAATGTGGTGAACATGTCCTACAGTTGAGAGCTAAGTGTGTGAACCCAATTTGGTAAAGGTAGCGGTGAGAGGCCATGTAGGAGTACATGGTGGGTTGTCTCATTGCAGCTGTCCTCAGGAACTGAGTTCTGTGTTTGTGATCCATGAACAGTTACTACCACACATTGGGTTCCGATAACTCGGCCCCTCTCGGCTTATTAACCAACTCGATCTCTGTCCAGGAGTTGCAACTAGTTTCTGGTGTTTGTAGGTAGTGTTAGTAGTCTACCAAGTGGCACCCGGTACAGGTGGGCTTGGGATAGACTAGGCACCGTGGCACGATGTACCAAGCGTAGATCCATCCGTCAAGGTGGGCTTGGAAACCCTACACACATCGTTTGGGGCCGTGAGCGACACCCTGGACGGATCTCCTTGCGGATGGAACCCGAATAGGCGATAAACCTGGACTAGAGACTTGTGTGGTTAGTCAGGTCGTGGCCGACTCCCTCGCCAGGCTTCCGCTTGAAGGTTGCCGAGGTACATGACATGTACATGGTGGTAAGTGGCAAGAGCGTGTGTGAAGAAGTACACCCCTGCAGGGTTATCATTATCTATTCGAATAGCCGGATTCCTCGGATATGGAAACTTGGACCCCTTGCATAGTTCATAGACAAGTGAAAGTGGATACTCTAAAATGCGCAAGATAAGCGTGAGTGCTATGGATGGCCTTCTCGCAGGGAGACGGGAGCGGATCCATAGTGGTGTACTGATATGGTGAATATGTGGACTCGTGTGCGCCACCTCAAAAGAGTTACTTGAAGTCGTAGTTCAGGATAGCCACCGAGTCAAAGCTGGCTTGCTGCAGTCAAACTCCACCACCCCCTTATTGATTCCGATGCATATGTAGTTAGTTCTGATGTAAGTCTTGCTGGGTACATTTGTACTCACGTTTGCCTATTTTATGTTTTGTAGAGAGACGCCAGTCTCGCTAGTAGTTCCGTGTGGACTTCGACGTTTGGCTTGATACCTCAGCTATGATCTTGTGCCCTCGGCAGGATCTGGTAGATAGTCAGGCTCCTCAGCCTTTTTCATTTGTAGATGTCTGTACTCAGACATGTTAAGCTTCCGCATGTGCTTTGACTTGTATGCTCTGAATGTTGGGTCATGAGACCCATGTTTGTAATATCTCGCTCCTCGGAGCCTAATGAATAAATAGTTGAGTCGTAGGGTTATGTTGTGATGCCATGTTGTATTTACACATATCGAGCATATTGTGTGTATGATTGAAATGCTTGGCATGTGTGGGATCCGACAACCTAGTTGTTTATCCTTGGTAGCCTCTCTTATGGGGAAATGTATTCTTGTGCTTCCATGAGCCATAGTAGTCCGCTACAGCCCTGTTCACCGGAGTCCTGCTAGCCCAGCACTACTGCTCTAGAGCACTTGAATGGCCGACATGTGATTCACTTCGTTCCTGTGTCTGTCCCTTTGGGGAAATGTCACGCAGTGACATCTGGAGTCCTTCCTAGCCTGCTACAGCCCGGTTCACCGGAGTCCTGTTAGCCCAGTGCTACAGCCCGGATTCGCACGCTGATGACCGACATGCTCGATGTTGATTCATGTATGCCTATCCCCGTAAGGTAGTGCCACTTTGGGTTCATGACTAGTCATGTCGGCCCGGGTTCTCTGTCATATGGATGCTAGCGACACTATCATATACGTGAGCCAAAAGGCGCAAACGGTCCCGGGCCATGGTAAGGCGACACCCGTGGGAATACCGTGCGTGAGGCCGCAAAGTGATATGAGGTGTTACCGGCTAGATCGATGTGACTTGGAATCGGTGGCCTGACAGCCAGCCCCTCCCGATGAGCAGGATCCCGTTTCGACCGTGGTCGGTCAAACATAAGGCCATTTACTCCGTTCTGCGGTACGCCAGGCCTCGTTTCCATCGGTTGTTCCATCCAAGCCGGTTGGATCCCGATGAACACGACAGCGACGCAGTTTCTCCGTTCTGACCCAGCCATGTACACGAGCCATGTCCATACGTATGCGTGAGTAGGCGTTTGAGACCCCGCCCGTATATACTTACGTGGCCGTTTTTACTTTCTTGCACCCTGGCCGCTATACATACGTGTACATGCTACGTGCGCGCCTCTACATCGAACAGTATGTACGTACACGTTCGCGACCAGAATGACAACGCTACGTACGCTTCGACCAGGTGAGTCCCGACTGTCAGGCACTACCTTGCGTGCGAGGATGTAGCTGGTGGGTCCCAGCAGTTAGGGGCAAATCATTTTTTTGCCCGTAATAAGGACGCACTTCCTTGCGTGCGGCGATGTAGCTGGTGGGTCCCAGCAGTCAGGGGAAGAAAACATTGTTTTTCAGGATAAATAGGATGCAGTTGCATGCATGCGTCCATGGGCCAGGTGCGTCCCCACTGTCAGCCTCTCATGTACAGTCATCTTCCGATGACTCTTGTTTGTTGACCACGTTGACCACACAGTGCCGAGCGCACCAAGGCCGGTAGACGACGACGAGGCCCCAGAATGGAATGACCCAGAGATGGGGAAGATGCGGTAGTGGAGTCACAGATGGAGAGGAGTGGGAAACTTGACTGGTTCGGGTGCGCGGCAGCACTGCCGCCTACGAGAGACACGAACAAGAACAGAGGTTTTTTTTGCGGGTGAACAAGAACAGAGGTTGAAGAAGGAGCACGGCTGTTGGATTAACATCCAACGGTCTAGCTTCTAGAATCATTTGTTGATTAAGTTGACAAAGCCCTACGTACACGTCCGCTTAGTAGGCCCACAAGTCAGCCATCAAACCTGACGGGTCCCAGCTGTCAATGGGAGGAATAGTGTTTTTTCGCATAACAAGGAGGCACTTCCTTCTGTGCGAAGATACAGCCGGTCGGTCCCAGCTGTCACGGGGAGGAAACATTTTTTTCAGCTTAATAAGGAGGAACTTTCCTTGCGTGGCACCGTAGACCTCGTGGGTCCCAGCCGTCAGGCTCTCCACGTACAATCCTCTTCCGATGATTCTCGTTTGTTGACCATGCCGCGCCGAGCGCAGCGAGGCGATGGACGGCGGCACTGGGGGAAGAAGATGAGAGATTCAAGAAGCATGCCAGCCGTTGGATGTAAATCCAATGCCTTGCTTAGGCTTCGATTGTATTATATTTTTTGCGAAAGTGCTTAGGCTTCAACCTACCGGCCCACATGTCAGCCAGTCCATTTGATTTTTTATTCCATTTGGTGGGCTGGGAGAAACAATGATGTAGCATCTATGCAGCCCGTTTATATATTATGGTAGAATTTAAAGCCCATTTGCATTTTTCTCGAAATTCGCGGACTTGGTGGGCTGGGTGAAAATATCATGTTCGGCTGGATGGAGAAATGTTATAAAAACATAAACACATGATTGCACGAATATTACTGCATTGGTCAGTAAAATCTTTGCAAGCTTATGTACCCAATCACTAGGAGTTAACTTGCCAAGTTATATATAAACAATTATTATTATTATTTTGTAAGAACTTTCAATTTATGAAATAAAATATCATTTTAATTTGATGAGATAATAGGACGTGGGGTATTATTGTTTTTTAGGCTAGACGTGGGACAGTTGAGTTGGTTCTAGGGAAAAGTAATGGGAGAAAACTCAGTTTACATCGAAAAAGAAAGTGGGAGAAAATTCAGATATAGGATTAATGAAAACGAAAAATAAAGGAAGTGGGAAGGTCTATAAAATGGTTGGACGAAAGACAGGTTTAACGGAACCTGATGTTGTTTCTATTATATATATATATGTGTGTGTGTGTAATAAAATAATATATATATATATATACTATTATAGAAGGGAAAACATAGGTTCAGTTTTGCATTCTTATAGAAAAATAGAACTGAGCTGTGCGTTGTCTTAAAAAAACAAACATAACTTGGGTTGCTGATGTTATAGACAAGCTAGGTGGGGAGGCCCAGAGGCCGCTTGATACCTGCTGGATCCAAAAAACGTTGAAACATGTCGTGGGCTGCCCATGTTAAACAACAAAACGTAGGCCATGGACCTGGTGGACCCGGGACTGTCAGCCTCTCGACGAGGAGTTGTCTCCTAATTCCTCTTGTTTTTGTTGACCATGTTGGGAATGACAGACGGCCGCGCCGTGGTGAGAGTACCAAGGCAGAGGAATACGTCGAGACCTCGGCCCGAACGAACCGGAACAGGGGAAGACAAAGGTGGAGGGGAGTATGAGGGTTGACTACTTGTTCGGGTGCAGGGTGGGCCGATGGAGCTGCCGCCGCTCGACAATGTGTGGGAGTAGAGGGATGGCCTGGCCAACGCCATAGGCTATGATGGCCAGCTGCTGTATAGGAAGAGGACGAAATATTGAAAAAAATAAAAAAATACAAATGGATAGGTGGTTGGTCCCATATGTCTGTGTACGAGACCTGCTGGGTCCACCTGAGAAGGGGAATATGTTGGGAGGAAGGAGATTCAAAGCACGACAGCCGAGTGAACTAGTCTTTTTTTCGAAATGGACGAGTGAACTAGTTACATACATAAGCAAATAGACACTAAAAAGGGCAAACAGGTTAATGGGTTCTTAGAAGAAATATTTCGGACAAAACAGATAATTACGACACATAGGCTAATACATGAAACACTCAAATGATAAACATGCCTAAACTGATAAAGTACAACATCTAGACCTTCCTGGCACGCTTGATCATGACGCTTCGGCTCACTACAAAAAAAACACACTTCCGTGATGATACATGTTTGTCACAGTAGGTCACGTTTTCTCTCATGCATATACATCCATGACAAATTTATGACAGAATCAAGATAGTCATACATGTGCTATCGTAGAAGTGTTCCATGACATTACCAAAATTATCATCACGGAAGTGTCCACTTCCATGACGATAAATCGCGTGTCACACAAGTGCTTTCGTGAAGGGTGACCGACACGTGGCATCCACCATAACGGAACATAGTTAAGCTATTGGGTCCAGTTTTGGATCCGATAACCCGTTAACAGCCCCGCCCAATGGGGATTTTCGACGTGTAAAATCATCATTTGCTGTTGGAAACACGTGTCGGCTCACCGTTGGGACATATGTCATCCACTCATTGGACCCAAAGCGCTTATGATACGTCGACACGTGGCACGACCCAACAGAGGCCCATTCCTGTGAAAAGGCCGGCCCGTTTAACTTGGTCAAAAGGTGGCGGGCCGGCCCACGGCAAGCCTGTTAATGGCCTGTTCGGATATAGCCCATTTACAGCTCGCTATCCCAGGGCCAGTTTACGGCCTATCCAAATTAGGCCAAGTAGCGTCATCTGGGCCGTCCAATATAATTCCAGCCCATTTTAACTTCCGGCCCATGTATGGCCCATGACGTCTTTCGGCCCATATGAGGCCCTTAGTAACCCTTGGCCCCTTAACAGCCCGTGGTAAAACTGGCCTGTAATGAACAGTGTATCACTTTATAACCATTAATGGCCCATTATTCCGTTGGGCTGTTTCCAGCCCATGTTATCTTTCGGCCTTCTCAGGGCCCATTTATTCTTGGGCTCATTTCCAGCATTCGGTTACTTACGGCCCGTTACTATCATTTCTTGCTTGTGGGCCAAATTCAGCCCATGGTTGCAGTCGGCCCGTTTGTGGCCCGCTAATACGTTGGGCCGTTTTCATGTCTATAAAACCCGTTGGGCTGTTTTCATAGAGTTATCAAATACGGCCTATTAACGGCCCGTTATTGTCCACGAATAGTATGGCCCATGATTAGCGAAATGATGATACTCCCCGTAGAAGGCCCATGGATCGTATGGCCCGTAAAAGGCCCATGGTTCGTACAGCCCGTAGAAGGCACATGGATCCTACGGCCCGTATAGAAGGCCAATGGATCCTACGGCCCATAGAAGGCCCATGGATGATACAGCCCGCAGGAGGCCCATGGTTACAACGGTCCGTGTGTTGCCATGATTATTTTAGCCTAGTTTCCAAAAATAGGTTATTGTGGCCACTAGAAAAACACAAAAAAAGACCTGCAGTGGCTACAAGCAATCAACTAAACAAGACAATAAGGAAACAAATAAGAAAGCAATTAACGCTAGCCTATTACCGCTACTACACATATTACATCCACTGGGCATCAAAGTTTGCTACCAGTGCAAATATAGGGAACAAATCAGCGTATTACATAGACTGGCCGTCAAAATTGGCCACCAGTGCAAATAAACGCAGCAGCAAAAACAAGAGCATAGCTGAAACAACTTCAGAAGAGCTCAAGAAACATGGTATCCACCATGCTGGCAGTAAGCTTAGCAAGCTTATTAGCTTTGTCCTGTTTGGCGCTAAAATCCTCCAATGCTTGCTATTGCACCAGAAAGTATTCATCTGAATGCTCCAGGGACTTCCGCAGTCCTTCCGCTTCTTGTCGCAGCACAGCTGATCGATGTCTTTCAGCTTGTAGTTGAGACTCATGAAACCGAACTGATTCAAATAGTGAGTTTGAATAGCTTTTGCAAGCGGTAGTGGCCAGTAACTCGAACACTAAACCAAGACGGGACTTTGGGGTTGTCTCACTGTCTTTGAGATAGTCTACCTTAGCTGTTTTATCAGCTTTGTTGGAGACCAACAAGGATGTGTCACTATCCTGAACCTTATCTGCATTACTTCCTTTACCATTGCTTAATAAGGCACTCTTCCCCAATATACTGTCAGCATTCTAAAAGGAGAAACAAGCAGACACATAACAGGTTTAGCATGTACTAGTATATGAAACTCATTTCGGTGAACCAGTTCATTAGTAAGGTGGACAAGATTAAACTACCAAGTCTTCTATTGCCAAGTACTAGTACATAATAAAAGCATCAAACAAACATATATCTATGTCCTATGGTCACTGCATTGTCTTGCCAAATCAAAATAGAGACACAGTTCAAATCATATCAGTTCAAGACAAAAGCAGTAGTGAAAGAATACAAAGCGTGGGAAACTACATGGTGCAACAAGATTTCAAATGGGTACCACGGGTCTACATGTACAACAACACTATTGGCATTGTTGTGATGCTAGTAATGTGCATGATACGAGAAGTCAACAGTATACACAATTGAAATTGAAATCAACAAAGCTATTGATAAGAGCAAGCCTGTTAAAGAAGCATGCATGAAGATACCTGCTGTGCCATTGGAGTTTCGATTGGATTCTTCAATTTAAAAATAAGTTTGTATGAGTAGATACAGTGATACAAGAGCAAAGCACAATAGCAATAATAGTTAAAAAAGGCACGCCTAAGCGAGCGCTTAAGCGCGCCTAGGCTCTAGGCGTTCGCGAAACGCATTGCGCATAACTACGCTTAATCTATGCATAGCTGCGCATAAGCATGCGTTGTGGTCAATAAAGCGCAAGGCGGTGGCAAAACACACAATTAACGCCTAGCACTTTTTTCAACTATGATAGCAATGGAGTCTTAAATTAGAACAGTTGTTCTTCAGGTTTAGGCACTTGTTCTACATGAACAGAGTACATTAAGACGTAAGAATATAGTACTTAAAAATAGAAAATGAGCTCATAGACCTTACCACATTCTTGGTTCGGGACCAGTACAGAACAAGGCGTTCCCAGTCATCATCCAGTAAATGTGTCTCAGGAGAATGTAAGGGAATTTGATGAGTTTCTTTGCCGGTGAAGTACGTTTTCTTCAGGTAATTTCGATACTGCCACCAAGCATTCTTGAAGATAGCAGAGGTATTAGCACAGGTTACCTCATCCTGAGTTTCCAAATCGGTCCTTCTCTATAGAGAAAAATGGGAAAATTTGTTGTATTATAGCCATCATGGAGGTAGGATGTATGGGACAAAGCAAAGTAATTGCCATGAATAACATTACTTAGACATAACTCCTGGGAAAAAACCTACAACTGGCATTTACCTTCATATTCAGTATAATATTTCCAAGATGGGAAGATACGCACATATGATTTAACAACATCAAATGCGATAGATGCTAAACTACGACTAGATGGTTGTGCTTCCTCCACAGGAATAGACGTACTAACTGGTGGAATCTGGGTTCACCGTGGTAGTACTGGCCCTTTGGGCACTGGAGCTGCCTTACTAACTCCTCTTGTTTGGGAGCTCTATGGTGGAGATGGTGTTCTGTCAACAGGAACTGGGTTACTATCTGCTGGGGTTGGGGTTAGATTGGGTGAAGCTGGTTCTCTGTCCATCGCAGTAGGGGTACAATCTGCGAGAGTTTGGGTTATGTGTGGTAGGGCTGGTTCTCGTGCATGTACAACCCGGGTGCTATCTCCACCAAGAGGTAGCACTGTTTTATTTGAAGACCATGTTTTTAGTCCGCTAGATGCTGGCATCACCCGCTCCAATTCAAATGGCTAATAAACATGAAACGTAGTTGAATGTACAAACATTGTATGAGAGACAGATGCAATAGATAGTGTGGAAAAAAGAGGGCATGAAATAGTTGACATGCATATTGTTTAACTAAAACGGATAGAATGACATAATTTCACATATATAATGTCTATCTAAACTAGATAGCATAGCATAACATAATTCAAAGATATGATGAATAACTAAACAGGATCACATGACATAATTCACCTACATGTTATCTAAGTAATCAGGATCGCATCATTTAATTCACATATGTGATTTATATGCTAAACAGAGGGCATTAGATATGATGTCTGAACTAAGAACATGGTGTTGAATATTGTGTATATGATGTATAAACTATGCAATGCAAGACACCATATGCATGATATGAGCAGTATAACCATGCCAAGTTAGAGCATACACCTCGGTGGGGAAATAGGACTGGTCATGTGTCTCTGAATCCATCTCTGAGGAGCTATCGGGACCCAACAAGAGATCTGCTTCGACAGGTAGCACTGTCTGCTCTGAAGGCCTTGTTTTCACTCCAGATTTTTCAATCTCCCACCCAAATGGCTGATTCACAGGAAGAGTAGTTTAATGTATAAACATTGTCGACAAATGGAAATGTAATGAAGAAAAGGATTGGCAAGATATCATTCCAATATATGATGCCTGGTTAAGCAGGATGGCATTGCACATTTCACGTATATTATGGCTGGCTAAAAGACATGAGACTGCATAATTCCCATATATGATATAGAAACTAAACAGGTGGCATTACAAAACATGTCTAAACTAAGCAGATGACATATATGATGTCAAAAGTAGGCACTACAAGGCAACATATGCATGATATGACTAACATCATCATGCCAAGGTAGAGAAAACACCTTGGGGGTAAATAGGAGTGGTCAGCGGCGTCTGAATCCGCCTCAGAACAGATATCTTCCTCTGGATTACAATCTGAAGAGGGGTTGGTCGGGTTTGCCATTGAACCCACCATGGAGCGATGTCTGCATGACATTGTATTGCCGCGCAAAACTCTTCTCTTTTTCTCTACATGTTCAGCATGACTGTGTACAATATCTAACATGCATACGAAAAAATATGGTGAGATTATGTAAGCAGAGCATGCAGAAATTTAGAGTGATGGTAACAACCAGTGGATGGATCCAAAAATAATGATAGCAGGCTGATGATTGCTTTAATTTAATAAAAAGACAGATGATGATTGCTTTACTATTTGTTTCCCACCCAAAATGAACAACATAGGCATACCCTAGGTGAAACAGATATTAGAGAGAGATACTATTCATTGCTTCCTCGATATGTGCCCCACAACTAATTTAAAACTGAAGTTTGAACGTTAATTTGGACCTGACTTGGAGTCCAAGAGGTTAACAAGACAATAAAGTAGCAGGTAATTTTGAGCAATGCATAACATAAGCAGAAACAAAAGAGTGCGACCTCTCTTGTGGACCCGTGTACTCCTCAGGTTCATCTGCTTAGTCGGTGATGGTGATGCCGTTGCGGTGGGTGCCGGCGATAGGGAAAGAGAACTGAGGCGGCGAAAGACGGTCACGAGGCGTGATGTCTGGTTTGGTGGATGTTTCTATCGATGGAGCAGCTCAGTTGAGGTGGACGACGTCGCGGTAGGAGGAGGACAAACCACACAAAGTTCCCTTTGACACCTACCTGTAGCTGAAGTAATTCTGTAAGGGCTCATTTGGCTTGCATGATTCTAAAAACGCAGGGATAGGAAAAATACTGGAATAGGATAAGAATGCACATGGTAAATAGAGCATTTGTAAACATAGAATTTATGTCAACTTGAGTGTTTGGTTTACAGGAATTGGAAGAGCAGAGGAATGCAAATAAACGTGGCCAAAATAAAGTGAAACCATATGAAAGCGTGTACAGTTAGAATGTTATTCTGCCACTAATGCACTTGGTCTTGTTTTCATGCATCGGATTTTGAAAAGTAGGTCTAGGTGGATGTTTTGCTTCATTCCTTTCAACAAAATGCATGAATAATTGAATAGTAGAGTGCCATTGGAAAATTCCCTATTGCTATGTTTTTCCGTTGAACCAAAATAGCCCTAATGGATCGACATGAATGTACAGTAATAAGTGATGCAACAAGTGTACAACCTCTTTGCCGTAGCCATGTCGACCTCAGCATCGTTGGGTTGGTCGATGAAGCAGTTGAGGCAGAGGTGGCTGTCGGAGGTGTGGAGGAAGATCTGAGGAATCTATAGACGGCGTCCAAGGCACTTCTCTATTGTGATGGATCGTTCTGTCATTAGAGCAGCCCCGGTGAGCCGTAAGACGTCAAGGCTGAAGCAGCACAAGACAGACATCGTCAATCTCAAGTGGGATTCTAATAGCATCTCCAATAGATGATGTAAAATAGATGTAAAATTTAGATCACCAAAAACCACCTGACTACAACAGATGAGGTAAAAACTGTTGACTCTGAACTTAACTGTCGAAACAGAAATTTACTGTGGAATCTGAATGTTACTGTCGAAACTGAACGCAATGGTAGCAGAGAGGCACTTGACATGTAGTTTAGGGAGGGCCTACAGTTCATCTTCAACCAGCCCCCCCTGAGCCGCCAGCCACCACCAGACGAACCGCCGTCCCCAGCGCCGCCTCTCCGCCCCGAAACAACTCCCCACCGCCGGTCCGCCATCGGCCCGGTCAGCCATATAGGCCCCCCGCCCCCATCCTGAACCCTAAGATAGATAGTGGGGTACCTCTCCGGCGAGCCCCCGTCCCCGCTGCGGGTGGTTCTTCCTTTACTCCGGCGAGCCCCGCCCCCCACCCCTTGAAAATCGACTGACCCAAAAGTCGATTCAGTCGACTGAAGTGTAGCTAAATCGGAGCAGAGCAGCAGCAGCAGCGCGAGCGAGCGAGCGACAGCCGGAGCAGCAGTAGCTGGGCGAGCGAGCGATCGAGCGAGAGCCGGAGCAGCAGTAGCTGGGCGAGCGAGCGATCGAGCGAGAGCCGGAGCAGCAGCAGAAGATCCGGCTGGTATGGACGCCGCCACCGAAGGGGCCTCGCAATGGGGGAGAGCCGCCGTGGAGATGTAGCCCGCGGCGCCGGCTTCAAGGTAGCCGCTCCATGGGGGTGCGGGATGGAGCACCGTCGGCGCCGGGAGGTCGAGCCAAGGAGAAGGTGCAATGCGATGAGTGTACAACCTCTTTGGTGGCGCTGAGTAGGCCTCGGCTTTGTCCGAGGAGTCGATGAGGATGCTACAGTTCCGATGGAGCGGGTTAAGGCGACACTGTGGGGATGGAGCAGCCACGATAGATGAGGTGATCGTTCGAGCAGCTCCTTGGAGGTGGAGGACGGGACGGCTGAACCGGCGGGACAACGATATGGATGACGGATCCTCATCCAGGAAGGTGGACGAGGGACGTCGAGCTGTTGCGGTGGACGACGTCGTCAGGGAAGAGGCTCCGGCTGGGCAGCGGTGAGGTGGCGGACGGAGGAGGGTGGGGTTTCGTGGCTGGAGCAGGGAGGTTATGGCGGCCTGGGATTTCGAATGGCAGAAAGAAGGCGATGGGAGGAGGTGAACCATGACTTAGGGATGCGCTTGTCCAAAATCTAGGGTGTGTTACAAAAGTACCTCCACTGATTTGAACTAGCGGCCCTTTCAGCTCAGGGTTAGAAGGGGGATTTCTCGTGTCGGGATTTGGCAGTTGGAGGGAGTTTTCGTGCGTTGTAGTTTCGGGATAGCAAGGCGTGGGTTGTGAGGGCACCAGTTTTGGGAGCACGATATCTGAATTTTCGGGATATAACAAGGTGCGGGTTGAATTTTAGGGACAAGCTTAACGTGTAATATTGTACTTGTACGTACCAAATCAATTCGCACTTCCCTCAACCAAAAAGAAAACGAAAAAAGTAAAACTATTCACACCACACAAAGAGAGAGTCTTGCCCCATTTTACAATAAAAATGCTATTCAAAGCTACTCCCTCCTTCCATCTATATAGGGCCTAACGCATTTTTCGATGCTAACTTTGACCAAATATTAGAGCAATAATATATGACATGCAACTTACACAAAGCACACCGTTAAATTCATGTGTGAAAGGTTCTCTTAGTGATACAATTTTCACATTGTGCATGTCATGTATTATTAATCTTATCAATAGTCAAAGGCGGTCTTAAAAAACGAATTACGCCCTATATAGATGGAAGGAGGGAGTATGAATCCATGTTATGTCCAATTAAATTTTTTCGCTTGCTGTATAATGCATGTAACCTACTCATACCAACATTTTAGTGCATTCCAAATGTCTATACTACCGCTGCAATTCGAACTGAATTTCAATTCGTTTCTCTATTTCAATAAGAATCTACAATCATGATTGTTGCCAACTTCAACCATCATTCGTGTATTACCTTAATAATGCACCACATGATTACTATAGAGATAGATATGAACTATGTGTACTACATGAACTCGAATTCTATTTTTTGAATACACTTGATGTTGATTCCAAATAATAGTACATTTGATCTACTAACTATATATTCATAATCTAAACCATGTTCCATACATGTACACCATGTTTATCACACATAGTATAGTGCCCCGCCCCCTACAATATGACAAGTATTTAGACCTGAGCTGCAAAAGCCACACATTGGCACAAATTATGATCAATGTTCTATATATTATACGTAGTACTAGCAAGATGCCCATGCATTCCACAGAACATCAACATGATCAAGGGGAGGTCTAATTTGCAAATATGGAGAGGGGTGTGGGTATCTTTTTTCAAAATTGCCATAGTTTTCTTCCTATCCGTCAGATATAAATTGGACGGCCTATATTGCAGGATGGCAGGCACACCTTCATCAACAACTCCGTTTTTTATAGAGATAAAATATATTGTATGTAGTATAACATCTTCATAACCACACCATGTGTATCACCGTTATATATATTCACACATGCGTCGGTTTAAAACACTATGACAAATTCTTCAAATATCTGAATTCACTTTTTATAATGAAGTATGATCTCTATTCGTCTTTTACACCCACACAATCCTCTTATCTTTGTAGCTAGCTAGCGCTAACTTTCCCTCGTGCATGCACACGCCCGCATCCCTCTCACCCTCCCTCAGCATTCTCTAGCTCCATCACGCCAATTCCTCTTTTCCCTTTAGGTCGATCACCCACGGTGTGTGTAGGCCCCCCAGCTCCTTCTTTACGGCACACATTGATCGATATGCCTCTCAAGCCAGGTGTGCCTAGCACAAACACAAGCTTCCCCTCTTCTCTTATCACCATTCATGCCTCACTCCCACCACTCTTTTCATCGATCTCGTACTCGCACACTCCTCCCCCTTGATATAGCATGACTCTCGCACCACCTCCTAGATGCATCCCTCTCTCTCTATCCTTCTCCAAGTGCCTCATTTGCTTCTAACACACACATGCATGTATATTGACCGATCTCCCAACATATACCTAGGTCAACTTTTACTATTCCACGCCCCATCGATCGACGTACCTCACAAGTTATGTCTCTCCTTTCTCTGACAAAGGACGATTGATCTTCCTATGTAGTTATGTCTGCTTACCACAACCATATCGTCCCGCCTCATCATTCGTGCATGGCTCCTGACCCGTCTATCACACGCACATGCACAGACAGGCAACCATCCCCTCTCTTATTGATATTGCAGGCGCGCCCTACGGTTGTCAAGCAAGCCTATCCCACCATTTGTTAGAAGCAACTCCACCGCCACTCCCTCCAACACTCTAACTTTGTCTCTCTCCCAACCTTATTCCTCTCCTACACCTATGCATGGATGCCGATCGATCTCCCTTAATACATGAGGTAGATCGATCTCCCGTAATACATGAGATAGGCCTCTCTCATCCTCCACACATATACCAGCCATCGTACCTCTATAGTTAATTAGGCCTCCCTCCCCCCCACCACACACCGATAGTCGAGCATTGTAGGTAGGTATCCATGCCACAGAGACAAACTGCACCTATCCCCTTTCTCGTTCTAGTAGGCCAGCCACTCTATATCTTTGACGTGGGCACACACAAATTCGATGGCACTCTTTATAGACAGCGCACGCACACACACACACATCATCCCTCTCTTCGATTCTATGGACACCTCAAGTCGATGATACCTCCACTCTCTTCTCGTGGATCGCCCCCACTATATGTATGATATATTCAGGACTCTATTTCACACACATTGCATATGTTACATTTTTTGATTGACCCCCCCTCCCCAAAAAAAGTCTCACGCTCTCTCACACAACCCCACGTAGGTGGTGTACGTATACAAGAAGAGAATAGGTGCACCGTGCACGTACTCATGCTTCGTGCCCAGTCACACCCACGTGGGTACACGGTGGAGCTCATTTCTATACGAAATGGTAGCCCACGTGCTAATTTGAACGCGTGTAGCGGTTGTTTACCTACGGAGGTCGTGTACCACGCGTGCACGAAAAAAAGTTCGACTTGCTGCGTTGGCGCGTTATTTTTAAATAAAGTTATATCTCTCAATGGCACGTACATAGAATATAAAATGATTTTTATGGAGAAAAAGGTAGTCCGCTCCACTACATACAATGGAGCCTCCCTGCCTGGTTTGTCTCTCTTTAGAGTATCTCACACAAGGCTGCAGTGGCCTCTCTCTCTCTAACCGTTGGTCATTGATCCGGTCGCATCCCATCCGTTGGTGGAAAGGGAGGACGTGTATTGTTTCTCCATTCGACGGCGCCGAGGCAGCACATCCCGATCTGCGGTACACGCCGTTCTCTCTGACCAAGCTCCGACACGGTAGGGCCTACGCCACCTGCTCGCTGCCGAAGTATGGGCAGGTTCCGCCCGCCGCCGCTCACCTAGTTATATCCTGACGACCTCCAGGTACCCCCTCCGGCCTTGCTCCACTGCCCTTCTTCCCACGTCGCTGCACGTGGATCTTCCGTAGTTCGTTGCACAAAACATAGCTCGTCTAGCGTACTTTCCATATTGCAATCTCGTCCTCACACCGTTTTAGACAAACACAACCGTGTTGTTATCTTCCCTTAGGACAAGGAATATGCTTCTTTTTTGTCGTCGCAACTGTGATCAACAATATTTGTCTTCTTAAAAATTTCAAAAGGGCATATTTTAGCGTAGATTCACTCATTTTGCTTTGTATGTGTACTCCATCCGTTCCTAAATATTTGTCTTTCTAGAGATTTCAACAAGTGACTACATACGGAGCAAAATGAGTTAATCTACACTCTAAAATATGTCTATATACATCCGTATGTAGTAGTCCATTTGAATCTCTAAAAAGACAAATATTTGAGTAGTCACTCGTTGAAATCTCTAGTAAGACAAATACTCCGGAGTATATTTAAGAACCGAGGGGGTAGTGCACAGCCGCATGGGAGACTCAGACCGGTCGTTGTGCCGCATTAATAGTGAGTAATGAGCAGTCAAATCATAAGCCACACCTTTCCCACTGTAAGTTGCTCGGAAGAAGAAACCATCAATACGTTCTTCTTTGAATCCGCTCATAGTACTCCATCCGTCACTGTTTATAGAGCGCGCTTTAGAAAAAGAGAAAATCTCTGGGACCAAGGCGACTAGCGATCGGCCTGAAAAATAGCATTGGTAGTTATAGCACGGCATCTATTACTAGAGGAAATAATGTGTACACACATGCATGCAGTGCTTCCACCTCGTGTACACACATGCATGCACTTACTCCACTCCGTAGTACTACATCGAGAGAAAATTGCGGTTACCACGCCCTAATTAATTGAGCATTAAACCAAACACGTCTAAAGTCTCTCTGGTGGTGGAAATGCATTGAAAGAGATGCATCATAATGAAGCGCTCCCTGTAAACTGTGATGGAGGGAGGAGTAGTAGGAAGGTGCAAAACCAAGTACGCATATGGCCAGGCGGTCAACGCACGTCCTCTTGGCATCTCACTGACATGTGGGACAGGAGTGTGAGCAAACCGATCTCAATTGACGGCAAAATGGCAAACCCGTCGTTCCTTAAGAGCGACGAGGAGCGAGAACACACAGACGGGCTCGCACGGAGGCCAAGATATATTCGAGCATGGTTGATCGATATCATCATTACATGTTGGGCTGCCATTTTCCGCCCTTCTCCGGAATAAATGTGTACTTTATCAGAGATTAAAAGAAAAATAAGAGTACAGAGGCTCCACCAAGGTTGTCAGAATCGCGATTCTGTTATACGATTCTATGACTTTACGATCCGAACTAACCCCTATGATTATACGATTTTACTTCTTAGAATCTACGTTTCTACGATTCTGATAGTGAAGATTCTACGATTTGCGGTCCTACCATCGAAGCTCCGATCCGATTCAAAATCGCAATTCTGACAACCTTGGGCTCCACCATGCGGTTCTAGTAGTAGTACTACTCGTACTACTAAACCTTGCGCTTGGCTCTTCGCCTCTTCGTGAAGTTGAACAATGATGGTACTCCGCATGTTCGGTACTACAGTGTATGCCTCTGGCAATATGACACCGAATGAACTAATGCATGTCCACCGCCTGGGCGAGGGTACGTTGCATTAGTCAAAAGGCGTAAGCGAGCTTCACCTTGTCCTGCAAGCTTCTCCTCGTTCTGCGAGTTGACTGGACACACCAACAAGTAGTGCTAGTCCATACTCCCTCTTTCCGGTTAATATGGCTTAATCTTTTTTGCGGGTAAATGAGAGAGCTTTATTCATATATAAGCATTCTTAGGACGATCAACCAAGACACTGGTCACTAGGAAGCGAGGTACCCCGCAAAAAAAGAAGTAGGAAGCGAGGTGTTTCATCAAGCCAACTCTTCGCCACATTCAAAGTGCAGCAAGCACGGTTCGCACAAATATGCGCTGCAAGGTTTGCTGACCTGTTTACATGCTGAATAACAAAAAAAGAGGAAATATTACCGAGCGCTCCTATTTTTAACAGGATATGAGCCAGAATTAAGCGAGAATTGTGGCGAGTGTTCCATGCAATCAACTTCCATTATCACATGCGAGAACCCTCAAAGAGAACCGAATGTGTTGAAGTTTGCTTTATCACATTTTAAAAATATAATAAGAGTGCAGACGCTCCTCCATCCGGTTCCTAGTACTAGTATAGTACATACCTCTATACACTATAGTAGTAGTACTAGTACTAGTAAACTTTGCGCTTGGCTGTTCACCTCTTCGGGAAGTGCAACAATAATAGTACTAGTATAGTGTATGCTTTTGGCAATCTGACACCGAATTAACTGTTGCACGTCCACCGCCTGGCTGAGTATGTGTGTGCATGCACGTGTAGGTTGAGCACTTGAGCGTGACCGTGTGTGTTCCGTCGTGTGCTCGGACATGCATGCATTGGGGCGTCGCGCACGTTTTTGCGTCCATGTGTACGTGTGACTGTTGCATACATGTAGGGGGAGTACGTGTAGGGGCCACTAAAGGAGCAGTCAAATCACACAGTAAGTTAGTCGGAAGAAGCAACCATCATTTCACTCTTCAGCGACACGTACACAATATAAAATGGTTGATATGGAGAGAAAAAGAAAACCACTATATATGCACTATCAGGAGCCTAAGCTACAAGCCTGCTTGCTTTGGTTGCTCTCTTCACAAGCATAGAACGACGGTGGTCACACCCCTGGTCACATATCCGGCCTGATCCCGCAGCTGGGGGAAGGGAACAATGTTCTACATAGACGCGATCGACATCGGCGAGGGAGAAAATCCATAGTCAGTGCGTCCCAATCGGGGGTCACCGCGGTATGGGCCGATGCCGTGTCCCAACCGCCCTTCTAGCTACAGCCCGATGTTCGTTTCAAAAATATTAGTGCATGTCAAAAAAAATATACTAGTATCGCGGTTACGTTCCGAAAAAAAGCATATAAGTTGTTACCTCCTACCCAAAGGATCTCTATATCCAACAGACACAAAATATCCATTCGACTGTTCGAAATTACTTTCACTTCTGATATGATGTCGAGGTAATTGCTGCATCACCACCAAAACCCACCATCTCTTAAGCTAAAGTAGACGGAGCTAACCCCTATATTAGCATATTACTAAGAAAAAATATGACGCCCTCGATTCAATCGTACACTAATCATACACGCAAAGGTGTACGATCGAGATCAAGGACTCACGGGAAGATATCACAACACAACTCTAGACACAAATTAAAATAATACAAGCTTTATATTACAAGCCAGGGGCCTCGAGGGCTCGAATACATAAGCTCGGAAACACAAGAGTCAGCGGAAGCAACAATATCTGAGTACAGACATGAGTTAGACAAGTTTGCCTTAAGAAGGCTAGCATAAAAGCGACAACGATCGAAAAGGCAAGGCCTCCTGCCTGGGAGCCTCCTAAGTACTACTCCTGGTCGTCGGCGGTCTTCACGTAGTAGTAGGCATCGGCGGTGGCATCTGGCTCCTGGGCTCCGGCATCTGGTTGCATCAACCAGAAAGAAGAAGAAAGGGGGAAAAGGGGAAGCAAAGCAACCGTGAGTACTCATCCAAAGTACTCGCGATCTACACTACAAATGCATCATTATCAAAGGAAGGCTGTATATGTGGACTGGGCTACAGAAATGCCAGAATAGAGGGAAAGCCTAGTCCTATCGAAGACTAGCATCTTCTGGAAACCACCATCTTGCAGCAACAGGAGGGAGTAGAGTAGCATAAGTAAAGTAGTAGTAGTGTTATCAACCTCGGCCAGAGATCCTTTCTCGACTCCCTGCGAGAAAGAAATCTCAGAGACATACTATCCAGTTATCATCACAATCCATTACTCATCACCATCCAGTTCTCATCACAAGTATCCAGTTCTAGTTGTATCGATCGGGATACAACTCCAAGTGTCCGTTACCGTAGGACAGGCTATCGATAGATGTTTTCTTCCCTGCAGGGGGTGCACCAACTTACCCACCACGCTCGATTAACTCCGGCCGGATACACTTTCCTGGGTCATGCCCGGCCTCGGCCAAACAATACGCCGCAACCCGACCTAGGCTTAATAGAGAGGCCAGCACGCCAGACTAAACCTATGCCCCCAGGGGTCATGGGCCATCTCCCCGGGAACTCCTGCACGTTGCGAGGGCGGCCGGTGAGCAGACCTAGCTACCTCCTTCAACAAGGCAGGCGCTTACACAGACCAACCCGGCGCGCGCCGCTCAGTCGCTGACGTCTATTAAGCTTCGGCTGATGCATACGACGCAGAACGCCCATACTATGCCCACGTGATGGTTAGTGCTATCAGGCCCGAGGCCCCTCGGATCAAATATCCAAATCGTAGTGGATTAGGAACGCGCGGTAACAAGCAGAGTCTCAAGATAGATGTGACCCCGTTGCCCCGTCTCGAGGACTTGTGGCAAGGGCTAGGAATGCCTGGCCACGCCTCGTAATTATCTTGCGGGCACCTTCCAGGTCCGCCCGACTCCACATCACTCGCAATTAAGCTCGCCCGGGTACCCCTCAGGGTCGACCCGTCTTTCCAAGTAACAGTGTTAAAGTCCAAGTATCCGTGTGTCCAAACATCAAGGGGAAAACCCGAGGAATCACCCCCGATGAATTCCACTAGATGTATCATCAAGGTGAACGCAAGAGGAATCACCCCCGAGGTTCACACACGAGGGGTTGCACGACAGAGTCATATCGAAAGTGGTTAAGGAGGAAATCACCCTCGATGACCACGACCGAATGACTACACTACAGGGTTAACATCAAAAGTGCTGAAGAGGTTCACCCTCGGTACTCGATAGTAACCCAGTAGTGTCGAGCAACTAAGGGGAAGTGATGTGCGGTGTCGGGGCCTGGTCTTCGATCACGTAGATCGAGTCGTCGATGATGAAGCAGGGGCGACAAGGACAAGTGGGGTCACTGATGGATCACTAACCAACCTATACTAAGCAGTATAGGATAAGCAGATGAGGTACAACAGCAGATACAAAAGCAGGCTATGCATCAGAATAGGAGCAAACAATAACAGTAGCAAAATCTAATGCAAGCATGAGAGAATGGAATGGGCGATATCGGGATGATCAAAGGGGGGGCTTGCCTGGTTGCTCTGGCAAGGAGGGGTCGTCGTCGATGTAGTCGATCACAAGGGTACCGACAGCGATCTCGGGGTCTACCGGAAAGAAGTAACGGAGGGGAACACAATAAATAGCAAAGCAATCAAAGCATCACCAAGCATAACATGGCAATACGCGGTGCTAGAGGTGATCTAACGCAGGGATAGGTAATACCGGCGAAGGGGGAAAACATCCAGGAATGTTTTCCCGGTTCCGGACGTCTGTCAGGCAGATGAACCGGAGGGGAAAAGTTCAACGTTCGCTATGTTAGGGACGTGTGATAGACGAACGGAGGGCGTATTAGGATTTGTCTCGTCGTTCTGAGCAACTTTCATGTAGAAAACATTTTCATCTGAGTTATGGTTTACTTTCTATGAATTTTCAAAGTTTTAAACATTTCTGGAATTATCTTTAATTCGAAAATAAAAGCAGAATACACTTTTGCTACCTAGTGCTACACTAGCCTACGTGTATGACAGTGGGGTCCAAGGGCCCAGTCAGCAAGTCCAATCAGCGTTGACTGGGTCAACATTGACCAGTCAACGGGGTCAAAGGGGCCCGCATGTCATTGACTATAGTTTTAACATGTTTACTTACCTAGTTAAATTACCAGTGGGGCCCACATGCAGTGTCTACTAGTGGACAGATTAGTGCCAACGGGGGGTTAGGCCACACTAATTAGGAACGGTTGGGGCCTCACTGGACAGAGGCCCAGGGCGGCCACGGCGGTTGGGCGCACCCAGGAGCTCCGGCGGCCATGTCCGGTAGCAGCAGCGAGCAGGCACGACAGGGCGACGGCCGCGTCGGCGAACAAAGGCGGGCGCGCGCCCAGGCGGCGGAGTGCAGGGCGGCAAGGGGGTAGCGGGTGAGCGGCGAGGCGGTAGCGGGCTAGCGGCGGCGGCCGCAGAGGCAGGAAGAGGGGCGCGCGGGCGCTCACAACACGCACGGGCGACCATGGGTGAGCACGGGCGGGGTAGGACCGAGCAAGGGAACAGGGGCGGGCGGCTACGGTGAGAGGAGATGGCGAGTGTCGGTGTCAAAACCGGCGGATCTCGGGTAGGGGTTCCCGAACTGTGCGCCAACGTCGGATGGTAACAGGAGACAAGGGACACTTTATTTTACCCAGGTTCAGGCCCTCTCGATGGAGGTAAAACCCTACTCCTGCTAGATTAATATTGATGATATGGGTAGTACAAGAGTGGATCTACCACGAGATCAAGGAGGCTAAACCCTAGAAGCTAGCCTATGGTATGATTGTGTATGATGATGGTTGTCCTACGGACTACAACCCTCCGGTTTATATGGACACTGGATAAGGTTAGGGTTACACAGAGTCGGTTACAATGGTAGGAGATCTCGAATATCCGCACACCTAGCTTGCCTTCCACGCCAAGAAAAGATCCTTCCGGACACGGGACGAAGTCTTCAACTTTATATCTTCATAGTCCTGGAGTCCGGCTGAAGGTATAGTTCGGCTATCCAAACACCCCCTAATCCAGGACTCCCTCAGTAGCCCCTGAACCACGCTTCAATGACGACGAGTCCGGCGCGCAGATTGTCTTCGGCATTGCAAGGCGGGTTCCTCCTCCAAGTTCTTCAAGAAGATTATAAACACCACAGAATAGTGTCCGGCTCTGCAAAATAAGTTTCCACATATTGCCATACAGAGAATAATATTAACACAAATCAAATCTGCTGACGTATCCCACAGTGCGTCATAACACTGCGGCCAAGCCTTCTATAAATTGTTTTCATCGTTCCACCTCAGCTCGTATAGCGAGGCGGTTTCCTTGGCACGTCTTGTCGAAGCAGAGATCGTGTGCCCCCCTCTAACGGGATTCTCATTAATACGGACGTGGGTAACCCAACCACGCCATTTACCGCGGTGTTTGGGAGGCAAGTGAGTTTTATTAGGTAGGTGAGGACGCCAAACCGCACCTGCTTATATAAAGGGATAAGGATTCACCTTTTTAACCTACGCCTTCTTCCTCCTTTGCCAATCCATCTCTCGTGCACTCAAGCTCCAGCGCCCAATTCCGCTCTTCTTCCTCAACCTTCTCCAACAATGTCCGGAGCGGGAGGCAAGTGGATGGTCTCCTCCGTTACGGAGGCTCAAGTAAAAAGACTAAGGAAAGCCAGATACTTATCCAAGGATATCCCGCATAGGCTTCCTGATAAGGGGCAACTTCTTCCTACCCCAAGGCCCCATGAGAGGGTAGTTTTTCTCACCCACTTCCTCCGCGGACTGGGTTTTCCACTTCACCCATTTGTCCGGAGACTCATGTTCTACTACGGCCTAGATTTTCACGATCTGACCCTGAACTTCGTCCTCAACATCTCGGTGTTTATCGTCGTGTGTGAGGCCTTTCTCCGCGTCCGCCCCGACTTCGGCCTCTGGCTCAAGACCTTCAACATCAAGCCCAAGGTGGTGTCCGGCACCCAGGCGGAGTGCAGAGGCGCTATGGTTGGCAAGATAGCCAATGTCCTCTTGTTTGATGGCTCCCTCGTGGAGTCCCTAAAGGGGTGCAGGCTGGGTGGTTTTACATCACCGAGCCCCGCGATCCGAAATGGGTCGCGGCCCCTGAGTTCAGATCCGGACCCCCCCCCCACATGGCTCATGTCCTGGAAAGAGACAGGCCTGTCGTGGGGCAACGAGGAAGAAGTGACTGGGTTGCAAACATGCATCCAGTCCCTGGTGGACAATCCAATCCGGCTCGCCAACATAGTCCAGGTCATGCTCGTTCGCCTGATCCTCCCGTGCCAAGAACGGGGTTTTACATTGTGGGAATTCGACCCGGCGCAGCACCAGACCCTCAGTAGGCTCTTCGACACGACGTATGAAGACGTCTGGAAGGTGCTAACCAAAGGCGCCGAGTCCCCCACATCCGCCTCCGAGGATCGCGGATACAGCTCGCAGCGTATCGCCGGCGAGGTAAGCTATCTATACCTTTGACAGGTCCGTTAAGCTCTTCTTCATAGATTATCTCTATGCGGGATCTAAACCCCCTTTTACCTTTGACAGGCTTGGCTAGAGATATCCGGACCGATTAACTGTCCGGCCCCTATGCCCGAATACCCGGCCCCATCTCTCTTGGTGAAGCTAATGGCTCCGGCACCTTACGTGGTGCCGGAGAGGAAGGCCAAGAAGAAGAAAACCACCAGGACTCGAAAAAGTTCCCGCAACATGGTGGTGTCGGACTCATCATGCAACGAGTCCGCAACGCCCTCCTCTCGCGAAAACGAGGAGGAGCAACAAGGAAGCTCTCCCCCTCCAGCGAGGGGAGCAAATAAGAAGAAGGCCGCCCCAACAGGGGAGGCCGAGGGGTCAAGGAATAGGAAGACCCCTCCGCCGGACTACTCCCACGACGCCGAAGAGGGCGGAGAGGAGTGGCCGGACAGGACCAAGCGTCCGGCGAAATCGTAAGTATTTATACACCAGAGTAACTCATGATACCCCTTTTTTTGTGTGCGGCTTTCCCTGATATCGCACGCATTTTATGCAGCCCGCCCCGGGCCGAACTCGACGACTCGTCGAGCGGCTCCCTGGATTCGTCGGACGTGAACTCTGTTCCGCCCGCGGTCTCCCCCCGCGGGGCGGACGCCGCCGAAGTGGCGCCCCGCCAAGCTTCAGGGCAGGAGGAGATGGTCCTGGAGGAGCCACAAGGCAATCCTCCGGACCCCAGGAGTGGAGGGGATGAAACCCTCCAGGGCTCCAAGTCCGGCTTTATGCCGGACACCGCGCCGGACTCGACAGTCTCGGTCCGCGGCGGGCGAACTCCTTCCAAGAGGAGTAAGCCATCCGAGCCGGCGGCCTCCGTCCAACCAGAGGCGCCGAACAATTTGCTGGAGGTGCTTGAGGGCGCCGCCATCGACGAGGAGCACCGTACTGTTATGAGTACAGTGATCCAAAGGATTCAGTCCGCCAAGAGCGGACTGAACGAAGCTTGCGCTAGCCTTCTAACAGGCTTCGAGGTAAGTAAAAAATGTGCCAATTTATTTACCGCATAGAAAGTAGCCCCTGATGCTCTGTTCGGTGTTCGGAAAGAAAAGCCGGATAGAGGATCTAATAATTGTCGCAGGAGTCTAATGAAAAAGGTCAAATATGCGTATGCAGGCTTCACTGCTGTCCACCGCCGCACTGACTGCGCAGGTGGATGTCCTGAAACAGGACCTCGGGCAGACCGAGCAAGAGCTTGGCCTTGCCAAACGGCAGCTCGAGGAGAAGGAAGGTAAGAAATACCTAAAAAAAGAAGCAAAAGGTGCCTATACAGAGGCTTGATTGCAGAAAGAAATAACAGGATTGTACTGCTTATTGTAGGGGCCACAACCGAGGTGACAGCCCTGAAGCAGGCGCTGGCTGAGGCCGAAAAGAAAACGGCCGAGGAGCGCGTCGAGCTAGAGAGGCTTGGGGTTCAGGTCGGCGAGGTGCAGCAAGAGCTGCAAACTCTCATGAAAAAACATGAGGGTTTGAAGCTTGAGGTGAAAGCGCAAGCATCCGAGCTCGCGTCGGCCCTCGAGACCACCAAGAGTGCCAAGGCCGAAGCCCAAAAGGCCCTCCAAGAGTTGAAGGATGTGAAAAAGATAGCAACGGGTAAGGCATTCTCAATGCAGAGTAGGAATATAAAAGTAAACTACCTATTACTTACCCGAATCCGGAGTTCTCCAGGGGCGTTTGCCGATCTTCCCCGCAGCGTATCCGCCGCCGCCGCGTTATACCGAGCTGAAGAGGGAAGCTCGACGGAGAGTGTGTTCTAGTCTCAGTATTCTGAGGCCGGACACACCGCTCCCTTAAGCGATCAGCTGAAGCAGCTGGTCGAGCTCCACAAGGCGGCCGAACAGGCCATGTAGGGCTTACTAGTTCGGCTGTGGCCTGGAGAGGCCCTGCCTGGGAGCTATTTCGGGTTGGTGCGGCGGCTGGTGGAGGCCTGTCCACGGCTTGAAGTCATCAAGCGCTCCGTCTGCATTGAAGGTGCCCGGAGGGCCCTTGCCCGTGTAAGGGTACACTGGGGTAAGCTGGATGGAGAGAAGCTGGTGAAGGACGGGCCGCCGCAGGGGAAGGAGCATCGCAAGCCCGAGAACTACTACAAGGACGTTCTTGCCGGAGCCCGCCTTGTCGCGGATGAATGTACTAAAGATGTAGTATTTGAATGAACTCGCTCGTTTGTATCCTGTGCGCTGAAAATTTGTTCATATGCACTAAGCAATGCTTTTTAATTTAAAATATTATTTTCTGTGCGACCGTTTATAAAAAAAATTGAGAGATGGCGAGTCGTCGGCTTCTGCCCCCATGCCACTAGTGATGGGGTGTTCGGGATAAACCTGAGGGCTCTTGTTCCCATGGTTGGGTCCTTCGAGGGAGGCGCTCAGCACAGCGAACCAGGCAATCGGACTATAATGCTTGAACACTCTCACTTAGCCATAGAACGTCATAATTTTAAATTTCGGCGAAGACCCTACTTCGGAAGGCCGAATTCGGGGCGCTATCCACGCCTTTGGCCGGACATAGCCAGCTCCTCGCTCAAAGCGGCATAAGCCTTTAAGGACTCGAAAAACCTCTCGAACAGCGACCGGTCTCGCGCCTTATCATGACAGTCTGTTTTAGCTTTCTCCACTGAGGTGCTCAACCCACCTGATCTGGGGCACAATCGCAGTGGTTCTCCTAGTGCTACCTTAGCTGATAGAGCGGAACGTAAGGTACCAAAACATAGGAGCCGGGCAAACCCAACATGTGACCAAAATCATGACTCGGAGCCGATGCATATAGTGCTAGAAGTTCGGGGTGCCGCACTTGTGGAAGTGTACGGACTTCTCACACCAGATAAAAGGGTAATGAAGCCCCTGGCGTGGTTTGTCGTACCATGGTGTACGGGTGCGATCATGTTATATCATAAACACATATATTCAAAGGGGACAATGCAAAAAATAGATAAAAGGCTATGCATTGTTTTATAAAGAGGCTATTTATCGAAGCCGAAGGATACAAGTAGTGTGATAAGCAAAAAAGATATTAGACTATTTAACATGTCCTGACCAGGCACAGGCCACGGAATTTAGAAACAGATATATCACTCGAAATAGAGACCACCTGAGAGTTCCGGAATGCGGCGTAGATTTGTCTACTTTCCTAGATCTTGCATCGTCTGTGTGGCAACGCTGCCGAACAGGTTGTCCAGAGTATGGAGTCCTGAAATTAAAAAAGAAAAAATCCGGCAGCCCCTAGTACGTTTGACGCCGTGTTGTAGGCATGCCGTTAATGTGCCCCTCCCCCTGTGCCCATGGAATTTTAAGAGCGTAATTGTGTACTCGAGGTACTTGCTCCGCTATGTTGTGATGGCTGGGGTCGGGGCCGTACTGCTACACTTGCTCTGATCGTGCCAGGTGGTCTTGTTGCAGGTTACTCCGGGCGCGCTTTGCATTGTCCGGTTTTTTAACGGCCGGACTGGAGTGTTGCCTTGAAAGGCTGCTTTGTACTTCCGCTGTGAGGGCCGCCATGTGCTCTTTCGTACGGATGGAGCGTTCTGTGTTTCCGCTGACCGTAATTACTCCTCGAGGGCCTGGCATCTTGAGCTTGAGATATGCATAGTGCGGCACCGCATTGAATTTAGCGAATGTGGTTCGTCCGAGCAGGGCATGATAGCCACTGCGGAACGGCACTATATCGAAGATTAACTCTTCGCTTCGGAAGTTATCCGGAGATCCGAAGACCACATTAAGTGTTATCGAGCCTGTGCAATTGGCCTCTACACCTGGTATGACGCCTTTAAAGGTCGTCCTTGTGGGCTTGATCCTTGATGGATCTATGCCCATTTTCCGCACTGTATCATGATAAAGCAGGTTCAGGCTACTGCCGCCGTCCATGAGGACTCTTGTGAGATGAAATCCGTCCACGATTGGGTCGAGGACCAGTGCGGCAAAACCGCCGTGACGGATGCTAGTGGGGTGGTCCCTTCGATCAAAAATGATCGGGCAGGAGGACCATGGGTTGAACTTTGGGGCGACTGGCTCCATCGCGTATACGTCCCGCAGCGCACGCTTCCTCTACCGCTTGGGAATGTGGGTTGCGTATATCATGTTCACCGTCCGCACTTGTGGGGGAAACCCTTTCTGTCCATTGTTGTTCGGCGGCCTGGGCTCCTCCTCGTCGTCGCTATTCAGCCCCTTGTCCTTGTGTTCGGCTCTTAACTTGCCTGCCTGCTTGAACACCCAACAATCCCTGTTGGTGCAATTGGCTGGCCTTTCGGGGGTGCCATGAATCTGGCACGAGCGGATCGAGTATCTGGTCCAAGCTGGACAGGCCCTGGGTATTCTTTTTAAATGGCTTTTTTCGCTGACCGGATTTATAGCCTCTGAATCCGGCGTTGACTGTCGTATCCTCATTGTTGTCGCTGCTAACGCGGCACTTTTGATTATTTTGACGGGACCTGCCACTTTTTTCCTTGGTATCCGAATTACCGGGCTTCTTCGGTAAGTTGTTGCTGCGAGCTAGCCAGCTATCCTCGCCCGCGCAAAAGCGGGTCATGAGTGTCATGAGGGCTGCCATGGTTTTTGGCTTTTCCTGTCCCAGGTGCCGGGCAAGCCACTCGTCACGGATGTTATGTTTGAAGGCTGCTAGGGCCTCTGCGTCCGGACAATCGACTATCTGATTTTTCTTTGTTAGGAACCGTGTACAGAATTGCCTGGCCGATTCTTCTGGCTGCTGGATTATGTGGCTTAGGTCGTCGGCGTCCGGTGGCCGCACATAGGTCCCCTGAAAGTTGTCAAGGAATGTGGCCTCCAGGTCCTCCCAAGAACTGATTGAGTCCGCTGGTAGGTTGTTAAGCCAGTGTCGGGCTGGTCCTTTAAGCTTGAGGGGTAGATATTTGATGGCGTGCAGATCATCGCCACGTGCCATGTGGATGTGAAGGAGATAGTCCTCAATCCATACTGCCGGATCTGTCGTACCATCGTACGACTCGATATTGACGGGTTAAAACCCTCTGGGATTTTGTGATCCATTACTCTGTCTGTGAAGCATAGTGGGTGTGCGGCGCCCCTATACTGGGCTAGGTCGCGACGCAGCTCGGAAGAGCTGTGCCTGCTGTGTTCGACCCGGCCAGATTTATTGTGTCCGGAGTGACGATCATCACGTGTCTTCGGGCGTCCGCGCGATCCGTAGATCGATCTTGTTTGCTTTGCTTTATCCTCCAGTATGTCTTGCAGGTCTGGCTCGTGTTCCCGTGCCTTATTCGAGCGGCACCGGGGCATGGCTTGCTGAGGGGCTCGACAGGCCTCCCTGTCGCGGCCACAGGGTGGCCGGTCTGCCATGTCATATGCTTCCCCCTCTGATTGGGGTAGCGGCCTGCGCTTAGGATAGTTTTTGGAGGGGCGCACGAGTTCATACTCTTCGGCCGCAAGGACTTCTGTCCATCTATCAGCTAGCAGATCTTGATCAGCTCTAAGATGTTGCTGCTTTTTCTTTAGGCTGTTGGCCGTGGCTAGAAGCCTGCGTCGAAAACGCTCTTGTTCGACGGGGTCTGATGGTACGACGAATTCATCGTCGTCGAGGCTTGCCTCGTCTTCGGAGGGAGGCATGTAGTTATCATCCTCAACCTCTTGTTCTGCCGCTCTCTCCTGAGGGCTGGCTTTTCCATCTTCCTGCGCTGAATCTTGCTGGTTCTGGTGTTCTTCAGCGCTGTCCGGGGTAGTATTATCTCTCGTGCCGGAACCACCGTCTCTGCTGTGGCGGGATTTAGAGCGGCGCCGTTGGCGCCGACGTTTGTGAGGTTTTTTCGATGTGTCGTCTTCCGCTGCTCCATCGCCATCCGCATCCTTTGGAGCATCCACCATGTATATGTCATATGACGAGGTGGCGGTCCAGCGCCCTACAGGTGCTGGTTCTTGTTCGTCTCCTCCTTCGTCGTTCATACCGTCGAAGTCTTCGGAGCCGAAGTCAAGCATGTCGGTTAGATCTTCGACAGTGGCTATTAAGTGGGTGGTGGGTGGGTTTTGAATTTCTTCGTTGTCCGAATCCCAACCTCGCAGACCATAGTCCGGCCTGGGCTCTCCTGATAAAGAGAGAGACTTGAGAGAATTCAGGATATCACCGAAAGGTGAGCACTGAAAGATGTCCGCGGCGGTGAACTCCATTACAGGCGCCCAATCAGATTCGATCAGCGGGGGCGCGGAAGGCTCGGAGTTCGGAGAAGATTCCGGCTCCTTGGAGTCCTGGGCCGTGCGGAGTACGGGGCCGGCGTTCGGCTCGATCGCCTTTGAGATCGCAGCCCCCGAGGTGACGTCCAACCGTTCATCCTCAGAGAACGCAGCGGGCTCCGAGTCGAAGATCGGGGCCGGAGCGTGTGCGGCCTCCAGGGTGCTATTCGGAGGCAGAGCTATATCGTGCCCCTCGAAATAGCGCGGCGCGCTTGGCTGTGGCCCGAATCCGTCGAAGATCAAGTCTCCGCGGATATCAGCCATGTAGTTCAAGCTTCCAAACCTGACTTGATGGCCAGGGGCGTAGCTTTCGATCTGCTCCAGATGACTAAGCGAATTGGCCCGCAGAGCGAAGCCGCCGAAGACGAAGATCTGTCCGGGGAGGAAAGTCTCACCCTGAACCTCGTCGTTGTTGATGATCAAAGGAGCCATCGGGCCTAAAAGCGACGACACAGAGGAACTCTCAATGAAAGCACCAATGTCGGTGTCAAAACCGGCGGATCTCGGGTAGGGGGTCATGAACTATGCGTCAAGGTCGGATGGTAACAGGAGACAAGGGACACTTTATTTTACCCAGGTTCAGGCCCTCTCGATGGAGGTAAAACCCTACTCCTGCTAGATTAATATTGATGATATGGGTAGTACAAGAGTGGATCTACCACGAGATCAAGGAGGCTAAACCCTAGAAGCTAGCCTATGGTATGATTGTGTATGATGATGGTTGTCCTACGGACTACAACCCTCCGGTTTATATAGACACCGGATAAGGTTAGGGTTACATAGAGTCGGTTACAATGGTAGGAGATCTCGAATATCCGCACACCTAGCTTGCCTTCCACGCCAAGAAAAGATCCTTCCGGACACGGGACGAAGTCTTCAACTTTATATCTTCATAGTCCTGGAGTCCGGCTGAAGGTATAGTTCGGCTATCCGAACACCCCCTAATCCAGGACTCCCTCAGCGAGGCCCGGGGCGAAAGCAGGCGCGAGCGGTTGCAGGGCCAGATGCGCGCGCTGGGCGTGGCCAGCGCGCGGGCCATGGGCAGGGCGCGGGCGGACGTGCGAGGGGCGACGGTGACGAGCGCACTGAGCGGGGCAGAGAGGAGAGGGGGGCTCGCTCACATCGTTGGAGAGAGGAGGACAGCGAGGCATGGGGAGGCCGGGTCGGGGAGGAGGCATTCCGGCGTGGGGAGGCGACGACGGAGCCGGGAGACGCCGGCGATGGGGCGCAGGGACGAGGCGGCGGGGTCCGGGCGCGCCGGGGCGCGATCCAGATCCAGGCGGGGGGGATTGTGGGGATCGTGGTGGAGGGTTCGGTTAGGTCACGGGGTGAGGGGGTTAATAGGGGGCGGCTGGGCCGGCCTGGTTGGCCCGGTGGCCAGCTGGGTCGAAGCCCAGTGAGAGGGGGGTTTGCTTTTCTCTTTTTTTTTTTTACAGAAAAATGCTATGCAATATTTGAGCTGCAAAAATGAGTCCTGTAAAATGTGGGACTTGGCCAAATAAATACATTACCATATTTGGCACCTGCCACAAAAGGTTTGGGAAGGGTTTGAATTGATTTGGATTTTTTACAAATGGAAAAGCATTTAAAATGCTGATTTGGAACTGCATTAATTCCCGGGGAAATTAGCTACCCAAATGATGTTGAAACACTCATGACATTTAGTTAGTGAAAATTTGCAACCCAGCAAACATTTTTGTTTTACTGTTTGGAGAAATAATTTATTTGACTTTATTTTAAAATTGAATTTGAATTGGTTTTGAATCAAAGTGAGATTAGCAACAGTAACAGTGATGACTTGGCATCATTAGTAGGGGATTACTGTAGCTTGATTATCCGGGCGTTACAAAAACAAAAGGCACTGTAGAATCATTTAGGATGTGAGCTTGTTAATCTGAATGTGGTGGGACACCAGCTTAGCCCTGGCCAGCAGCTTGGGCGGAACTGTGAAGAAGGTCCGGTCCTGCACGGCGACGTCGTCGGGATCCCTGCTGCTTGTCACCTCCATTTCCACCTTGACGGCGTCAGTCCTGCCTTTGGGCTCACCCGGCGGGCCGTTCGCACACAGCTTGGCCACGTAGTGCAGCAGTGGGGACGCCCCCGCTCTGATGCAGAAGACCGACACGGCGATAGGCACGCCGATGTCGAGCACGCCGCTGACCAAGAAAAACGCGCGGCCGTCCTCCTCCGCGAACAGCAAGAGCCGTGGCTCCAACAGTGGCACTTGCAGCTGGAGCGCCTTGTCGTACTAGATCCTGTGCACGAGCATGGGATGCACGGTGCTGATGTGATGGGATAGCACCGGCGGCGGGCCTTCATAGCTGCATACGGGCACGGGGCATTTGCAGGGCGCGAGCAGACACATGCTCTAGTGATCGGCGAGCTTGTGGTAAGTGACGTAGATCCCACAACCTTCGTGAGGGCACTCCACCCTCACCGAGGAGAGGACGACGTCCACTGCCGTGTTCCGCACGTCGAAGCCACCACCGCGCTCGCACTTCTGGCACTGCCGCTGGTTCCCGGGGCGCTCGACGCGACGGTCCGCGCAAGCCAGGTACCCTCCGTTGCACTGCACAAATCAATCGAACAACACATCAATCAAGAAACCTGCACCTTGCTCGATCAGCCGAAGGGACGATGTGTATTTGAACCTCATACACTGGAGGCTTCAAGGGGCAGAGGCACAAGGGGCAGTGGAGCAAGGTGAGGTCCATCGAGACCGTAGAGAGCTCCATCGTCGGGTCCTGTTCCGTCTGCATGATCTCGCCCTCCTCGTGCGCAACCATCCCTCGCTTTATTAGGGCCAGGGCATTACAAAGCTTTACTGTCACATATTCATACTACTTCAAGGTGCATTAAACCAACATATGCAAATATCAAAAGGAGAGTCACGACATGCATGCATGCTTTGTAATTAATGCATTGGCGAACGCAAATTATTGAAATATATCGAGTGCAGTGCTTTGATGTGTCGCGTCAACTCATACAAGACCGAGAAGTTTGATTACTACAACACCCTCTCGCCTTAACCGCACTTGCCTTTGGCTGCATGACAGGTGGGCCACCGACCTGTTGGGCCCACCTGTCATGGACGCAAAGGCAGGAGCAGTAAGTCAATGAATTTGCGTCCCTCCCTCGCCCATGGGCGTGGTGGCTGGCAGGACTAGGAGAAGCTTTCGTTCTCTACACGCTCTCCCTCCCGTACGTGGTGGACATGCAGCAGTTCAATCGGTTTCAGATGGCCAGAATCATACTGTAGTACTCCTCCACTACAGTAGTACTCCATCATTTGTTCGACTTCCCGAAGAGGCGAAGAGCCAAGTGCAGCCCGGACGCTCGTGTGGCAGTTTGATGTGTAGAGTAGTCTAGGATAGTGTGTACCGTGCGTGTAAGCTTAAAATCGTTGGGGTTGGCTCCATGCTATATTTTTTTGATTAAAATAATCTCCTGGCCCTACCTGTCATCCTGGTGATTCTAGTTTGCACGCTCATCTGGTCAAGATAGGAATATATATTTTAATTTGTGGTGGGGTAAATGTTAGAGGTTGCAGCAAATGGAGTATTGTGCACTGCGGGTCTTTCAGACAAGTTTAGAGGCAACCATGTGGGGCCAGTGTTATGATGTGTCGCGTCAACTCGTACAATGAGGAGAAGCTTGATTTTACTACTACATGCCTTCACCAGCGCCCATGCGTGCGGTGGCTCACAGATGAGGACAGGTTTTGCTTATAGTACTACAACAAGTTATCCCTCCCGCTCGCGGTGGATGGACATGCAGCAGTGGATTCGATACTGTAGAAGCAGTAGTGGTAACATCATTGTTCGTTTCTCGAAGAGGCGAAGAGCCAAGTGCAACCGGAACGTGGCAGTTGTGAACCTTGGAGCACGCATATAGCCAGGCTCTTGCATGAGACAAAATTGCTATGTGAGCCCACTATTGTAGTACTCCCTCCGTCCAGAAATTCTTGTCATCATAATGAATAAAAGGGGATGTATCTAGATGTATATTAGTTCTAGATACATCTTTTTATCCATTGTGATGACAAGTATTTTCGGACGGAGGGAGTACTTGCTAGTATAGCCCTGGAAACCAGAAAGGAGTATTTGCCTTTCTAGTGATTTCAACAAGTGACTAGACTACACCGAGACGGAGTACATATGGAGCAAAATGAGTGAATCTATACCCCAAATAAATATGTAGTTCTCTCGTTTTCCTCTCGGCCTTGGTCGCGGTGCACAATATTGAGTATACTAGTACTATCATCTTGAAATTTATGAAGTCACAATAGGCACCTCGTCGTCGGCAGGAACATCTCCTGACAGGCGAGAGACATGAGCGGCAGTCGCCTCCATAGGTGCTTGAATGCCAAGGAGGGAGAGGGTAGCGGTTCCCGAGACGTTGAACGGTCAATGATGCATCCTCAGACTAGCCACAATGGAGAGTAACATACACTAGTAACATACACATATCCCTAGACTATGTTACTACCTTCATAGTGGGTAGTAACATAGGTATGGTAACATGCAAAGCCTCATTTATTTTGTTATAGACTCATATTGCATTGGGAAATGTGATGTTACAGTAACTAGCTAAGTTACTCAAACTACCTCTCTCCTCATTAACTCATTTCCACATAAGCAAATTTGTTGAGTTGGACTAGATGTTACTGCTGAAGCGACTCCCACTGTGGCTGGTCTCAAATTACTCTACATGCAGAGGCAATTAATTGGAGAAGCAGAATAGAGCCAGCACGATGTGAATGCAATAGAGTTTGGATTCTCATATAAAGGTGCCCCACCACTCCAATCCATCTACTCCTTAGTCTCTGCGCAACACTGCTCACTCCAATCCAAGACCAAGTGTCCAGAAGCCAGAAGCACCTATGGAGGCGATGGTCGCGAGCGGCAGTTGGCTGTGCCAAATCATCCAAGGCGCCGGCCTGCGGCCCCGCACCATGAAGCATTTCCAGACGGTGCTGACAACCGCCGGCGTCGTAGCCCTCGCCGATGTCGGCTTCGCCTCTCGCATGGACAACATGATGGTCAACTCCATCCGCAAGTTCGCCGCCCTCAAGAAGCATGTAGCGAAAGCTCCTACTAGTCCTGCCAGCCACCATGCTCATGCGCGAGGGAGGGACATAGCTTCATTGACTTACTGCTCCTTCCTTTGCGTCTATGACAGGTGGGCCCAATAGGTGGTTGGCCCACCTGACATGCAGCCAAAGGTAGGTGCAGTTAAGGCACCGGAGCTCAGTCCGTGAGGGAGAGGGCGTTGTAGTAATAAAACTTCTCGATTTTGTGCGAGTTAACGCGACACATCAAAGCACTGCACTCGATATAAGTCTTTTTACACATTTCAAATGGACTACTACATACGGATGTATGTAGACATATTTTGCTTCATATGTAGTCACTTGTTGCAATCTCTAAAAAGACTTATATTTGGAAATGGAGGAAGTACAACGCATGCATGCATGCCGTGACTTCCCTTTTGATACTTGCAAGTGTTGATTTGATGCACCTTGCCAAATTTTGACTATAAATTTAACTAACCAAATTTTCATGCATGTCAAAAAACAATTACGGGGCTGTTTGGATTGTGACTATGTTTGTCTTATGTTGCCACATTATTTTTCCCATGCTTGCCACACTTGCCTAACTTGAGTTGCTCAAATTGTTAGACACACTTTGGCTTGCCACACTTTTAGTGTCTATGACATGTTGGCTTCACTGCTAATAGAAAAATTCTTATCTTAGGTGTGGCTAATAAAAAAGACTTATATTTAGGAACGGAGGGAGTACAAAATATAAATAATAATGCATATTGGGTCAACCCACGTTTAAGATAATTTTAGCCGTGGGCTTGTTCACAGTTTTTACGAGGGGGTGGTTGTTCATTTAATGGAGGGATTTGTACCAGACTTGAATGATACAAAGTGCGACCTCGCACACCGTAACACCACTTGGAACAAGCAGGTAGCTATCTCAAAAAACAATCAACAACTAAAAAAATGGCGACCTGGCACGTAGTACACAATTTTAAACGATTGTTTTGTTGGAGTGAAAAAGGAAAACTACCCCACTACGTATATATAGGCCGGAGCCTCCGCGCTTGCTTGCCAGGGTTGCTCTATTCACACACTCTCATCGTCTCCAGATCTAAACAAGATAGGGGTGGTAACACTGTCTTTCTCCCTTCAAAAAACATTGTCTTTCTATCCTCACCGCTGGTTACAGATCCAGACGTATCCCCCTCCGCCGGTGAAAGGGAGGAGGGGCAGCGTTTAGGCCGTCATCGACAGCGAGGGAGGAGACCTACTGCCAGCCGCACCGTTATCTCTGGTCAAGCGCCGGCGCGGGAGGTCCTCCGATCCCATCGTCGTTGCCCTAGTGTGGGCGGATCCGGCCTCCCGCCGCCCACCTATCCACATCCCGACGAGCTTCAAGAATATCTTCCTTTGAAACCTCCTTAGCTCTACTTCCCCAGCTCGCTATGTCGCTGCATGTGCATCATTTTCTACCTCTTAGCCCCTCTCAATCGGAGGGTCCAACGTCACCTTTTTTTTGCTTCTACTGTTAGAGGTAAAGCTACTTCATGGATTCGAATCTTGTACTTGGTTCAAACAAGAAATAAAGTGGGGGTAGGGGAATTTAGTATGTAGTACATCGGACTTGGTACAAACAAGAAAGGAAAGGGGGTGAAAGTAGTACAGACTGGTCATCCAACAGGTCTCTTGGTCGAAAAGGGAAATATAGGGGTAACACTGTACACGGTGGTATGACCAGGAGTAGATTTGCTATCCACGCATAGGAGTAGGTGGCTAGAGTGAACAAAAATGGGACCAACCCATATATGTTTCTTGGATGTTTGTTTCTCGGGCAACAAACTATGAATCACCACTTTATGCCCCTGTTTAGGTACATGGTGCTGGACTGCTGGTGCACCCACTGTCCCATGCCCTTATACCAAATATTTAGTTGTTCTTAATCTAATGCCCCTGGTAAAAATGAAGCCGTGCCACTGTTACAAGCCATGACAAGTTTAGCCAAAAGTTTTTGCCTGTAATTGTTTGAGACTCTGTCTGTTTCCTCTGTAGCTTTTTGTGCAAACATGGATATCCATTTCACCTGGTTGCTGTTGTGACCTTTTGGTGCACTGCACAAAACTCTTCTTAAAAGAAGTAACTTTTTTGCTGTTTAACTATAATGTCAGAATGGAATAGTTGGTTGATTTCGATGGAACTGCACAAAGGGAGATCTGTGTTCCAATCCTCATCAAGCATATTGGCACCATAACCTTCCTTTAGGTAAGAATGTGTCAGATTTCGGGTTCCGGCAGATCTCTCCCCTACCGATCTATGTCAGATCTTCTCGTGCAAACTAAGATGAAAACGATGAACAACACAAGGGACACGAGATTTATACTGGTTCGGGCCACCGTTGTGGTGTAATACCCTACTCCAGTGTGTGGTGTGGTGGATTGCCTCTGGGGCTGATGATAAACAGTACAAAGGAAGAATAGCCTCGCGAGAGGTGTTCTTGGGCTGGTGCGATGAACTGCTTGGGTCAGTTCAGTCGCCTCTCTCTCTATGTCTCTGCTTACGCTCTATCAGATTCCTCTATGCTTATGGCCGGATGGCTCCATGGATCCTCTACCCTGTGGTGGCTAGCTCTATTTATAGAGGCCCTGGGCCTCTCCCTGAAATAATTGAGCGGAAAGGGCGCCAACAATTGGCCATTTTGAAGGGGAACATCTAGTACAAGTTATCCTGACCAAAGGTGGTCTTCGGCTGCCAAAAGCTCCGGTGGTGACGCCGTCTTGGGCTCCACGGTGACCTCCACCCGGCCGTCTGGCTGGTCTTGGTCTCGTTGCACTGGAATGGTAACCTTTGCCTGATACCTTGGCCTGTGCTTTCCCCCTTTGCACCAAAGGGGAAACAAGGACTCTGCACAGGTTGGCACCCGCCTGGCACCTGCCTGGCCTTGATCGTCATGGCTTGCGTCACTGGATCCTCGCGAGGTACCCCTGCATTGACCTCTCCGCCTCCTCGCGAGCCCTGCCTGATGAGGACGTACTTGAGGAAGCTCTCTGTCGTCCGCCCCGCGAGGCTTGGCCCCTCGCGAGGGTCTTGAGCTTGTGTTGATAGAGATGGGCCTCGCTGGGCCCCGACTTGAGCCATGCCGCAGGCCGTAGGCAGGCAAGTCTGGGGACCCCCGTTCCCATAACGCCGACAATAGCCTCCGGGCACAAGGCTCGTGCAGGCTTGGCTTAGCAAAGAAGCGAAGGGGCAAGCGCGAAGCGCCGCGGGCCATAACAGCCTGCGGCCTTGGGCGCCGCGTGGCAGTTGATTTGACGTTGGCGTCTGCGCTTCCCCACGACGCCTTGTTACGCGCCCAGCTAAGCGGACCCTTATTTGTACATTGTTGTTCCTCCTTGGGCTGCCCACTCGCCTCCTACCTTTCCTTCTTCTCCGAGCTCCAACCTCCGCCACCAATCCGGCTTGAGCTCCTCCCCCTCCCCAACGCCATGGCGCCGGCCAAGAAGGGAAAGGGAAAGAAGCCCGCGCCTTCGTCCTCCGCTTCCCCGGCGGCGGCTCCCGCCGTCGATCGAGCAATCATACTATCGGTGTACAAAAAGAGGGTTACACTTTTTGTACCCCTACAACTGTGCACGGGCAGTCTGAGCCAAGGTAAGACCGAAGCTCGAGAGAAGCAGAACGACGCCAAGACCAAGACCACAAAGAGCAAAGGGGACGAAGCGGACTCCCCCGGCAAGATCCTTGCTGGGAGGCAGTTTAGCAAACCTGGCAAGACCCTAGCCGTGGCAGCTCGCCCCACACCTACGGAGCGAGTCACCCTTGAGTCCACTGCACCCATGGGGCAAGGATTCCGGAGACATCCCCGTGGTGGCATGCAGATCTTTGTGAAGACATTCAAGATCAGATACACACTTTAGAAGATGATGATCCTTGGCGGGATCACAGCCAAGGAGGACCACAAGGCCCCCGACAAGAGCCTTGCCGGGGATGACAGCAGGCGCCACGGCAAGACCCTTGCCGGGGCCCCGGCAAGGCCCTTGCCAAGAACACCCGTAGGGCCACCATCAGGCCCATGCCAATCAAACCTCCACCGCCATTCGCATGCACCTGCCGACCCAACCAGCTGGGCAGGCACCTGCATGGCGGCAAGCGGATCTTCATGGAGACCCACCACTACGCCACCTCAGCTGCCTGCCTGCCTACATGGCACCACGGGCACCGCTGGCCAGGGCGCGTGTCGACACGAGAGGGAGCGGCGACGGACAAGATAGGGCTCTCCCCGTCCCTGATAAAGCAAGGACACCTAAGCAAGACGCATTAAATGCGCCTTGTCATGTAATGCGAGGGATAACCTCGCATCACTGTACCCTTTCCACCTCCTGTGTGCCACTGTGGCAACCCCTGTTCCTATAAAAGGACGCCCAAGGCGACCAGGAGGGGGATTCGGCTTTTTGGAGCTCCTCACGCCCCATTGCTAGTTCAAGAACACATATAAACAAACCACCAAAGCAAGAGTAGGGTTTTACGCATCCTCGCGGGACGAACCTGGATAAAGAAACCGTGTGCTATCTATTTGATCCGCTCTTCTCACGACCCCGCGCCCCGCAACCGTAGTAGGGATTCTTGTGATCCCATAGGTGTCGTTCCCACCGACATCTTTGGCACGCCAGGTTGGGGGCGCAGTTGTGAGAATCGGCTTTAGCAGTTAGTTCGACGCTTCTTCACCGTCATGGCGCCCAAGAAGAAGACGACGGTGGCGGTTGGCCCGTCGGAAACCGGACATCCCGTCCCGACGCGGACGAGCAGCGGACCGGTCGCAGAAAGAACCCGGGGCGCCGTTCGCGAACACCAACACCGTCCCAGCAGCCGGAGTTTGGGAGGCGGCGATGTTCGTGAGCCTGGTAACGGGCCGCACACCGCCAAATCCAAAGACGGAGCCATGCCCTCCGCGGGTGGCGCGGGGCCTTCCAACATCGCTGCCACCCCGCCCGAAGGCAACGCGAGGGCTTCCAAGACTCCCACGCCGGCGCCGACTGCGCTCTCCTCTCAAGCGGCGCCCGACGAACGGCGTAATCACGCCGAAAACCCCGGGCATCGCCGCGGGAAGAGCCCCGAGCGCCACTCCCGGGATGTAGAAGACCTGCCCGCTCGCCGAGGCGCTGGTGAAGATGGCATGCGACCGAGGGGTCGTGATAGAGCTCCTTCTGACATGGTCAGAAGTCAAAGCACGTCGCGATCCGTGCAGGTTTCGCTGCCGCCAACGCCAGCAGAAGCCCTGGCGCACGCGCAGTTGCTCCTCGATTTTCCTCCCACTACGGGGAAACTCGAGGAATGGAGAGCCACTATCCGAAGCCTTGTTGCGGTGGCCAACAAAGACGAACCGAGTCCGGTGGAGCGCCTGGGTCGACGCTCCGATGGAGTCCCACGCACTAGTGGCAGGAAAGCCGGCGGCACCGTGACCACGGTGCACTCGCCTCCTCCTCGCCCGGTACCGCGAACGCCAGCCTGTTGTGATGTTACGGGCGACGAAATCTCCATAGCATCGTCCGACCCGCGGACCCACTGTGACCAACGCCAAGTTCTTCGAGAACGAGAACATGAAGACGCTCGAACCACTATCGAGAGCCGGCGCGGAGCGCGCCACCAATCAGACAGGCGAGCAGGGCCTGCTATGAACCACCCGGCGCCGGAGAGCCCTGGAGGCCTACCTTACGAGGTAGGCTGTCCGGCTTTTACCCGTGAGCTGCAGCAGTTCCAGTGGCCCACTCACCGCACCTTCAAACCTGACGTGGGCGAGAAGTACAGCGGCAAGACCCACCCGTCCGAGTTCCTCAGCATCTACGCCATCACGATGCAAGCTGCCAGAGCCCGCGACGATAAGGTGCTTGCGAATTACTTTCCATTGGCTCTTAAACCCAATGCCATGTCATGGTTGATGCACTTGCCGGTAGACTCTATTTCCTCCTGGTCAGATTTGTGCCATGAGTTCGTGGGTGCCTTTACTGGAGGCCACCAAGCCCATGACCAAGCAAGCGACCTGCACGTCATTCCCCAGAAGGGAGGCGATAGTCTCCGCAAGTATATACAGAGGTTCAGCCAGATATAGTACAATATCCCTGATGTTCACCCTGGCGCCATCATCAGTGCGTTCCATCAGAACGTGCGTAACCGCAAGATGCGCGAAGAGCTGGCAATGAACAAGGTGAAAGATGTAGCAGAACTCTATGTTCTTGCTGACAGATGTGCCCGAGCTGAAGAAGGAAGGAAGTACCCCGGCGAAGATGCCGGCGTGGAAACCGAATCCTCAGATGAGGATACTGCCGCCCCGGCGAAGAAGGGTCGGCGCCGCAATAGGAAGCGCAAAGGTAAAGTCGTGCTTGCCGTCAAGGGATCAGATGACCCCGGCAAGGAAGTTGCCGGATGTGTCGCCTGCCAGGCCTTGGCGGCTGCCGAGAAACCAGGAAACTCCAACAAGTGATACTGCAAGATCCATCGCACCAAAGGCCATGCTCTCCAAGACTGCCGACAGGTTGAGCTCCTCGCTGAGATGCAGAGGGCTGAGTATGAGAGGCGGGACAAGGAGAAGGGCCCAGACGGTGCTGAGGGGTCCGGCAGGAAGCGTGACGGCCAGGCGGGCCGTCGCGTCAAGGATAAGCAACAGGAGAGGCCCGCCAGGGGCCATGACAGAAAGCCAGAAGACGACAATCACGAAGAGGACGACGAATCCGGCGACCAAGAGTTTCGGAAAGCTACAGAGGCCATGTGCATCGACGGCGGCGCCTCGCTGCATATTTCTCACCGCCGGCTTAAACAGTGGGCGCGAGAGATTGCAGCGGCAGAGCCGTCGTTTGATGCCCAAAGGCCACTGAAGTGGTCCAGCACACCTATCATTTTTGACACTGAGGATCACCCTGATCGCACTATTGCGGTCGGGTGCTTGCCATTGTTGGTTTCACCAACAATACGCAACCTCAAGGTGACGAAGATGCTAGTCGATGGCGGGGCCGGTCTGAACTTGATCTTGCCTGCCGTGATCGAGAAACTGCAGAATCCTAATGGAGACCTCGCAGAGACGGGCACGTTTCAGGGGGTCAACCCGAGAAGAAGCCAACCCAAGGGAAAGGTCACGTTGCCCGTGACTTTTGGAAGCGACCTGAACTACAGGACGGAGAGGATCGTGTTTGATGTTGCCAAGATCCCCTTGCCCTACAACGGGATCCTTGGCCGCCCAGCACTGGCCAAGTTCATGGCGGCGTCACACTACGCCTACAACACCCTGAAGATTCCAGGACCTGTGACGATCATCACCATCCCCTCCGATAAGAAAGTGTCACACCCTAGCTAGTCATGCATTAGAGTGTTGCATCATGTTTACTTTTCATCAGAAACTTGAAATGGGGAAGGCACAACCCCCAACACCCCCCTGAAATCAACTAGGGTTTACTAAAAGCATTTTCAATGGACCTGAAATGCCCTTCTAAAATGTTCACCCTCTTTGTCTTGGGTTAGAACCTCTGGCAAAATAGGTGCACAATTTCTAGGTCAACAGAAGGTCATTGTTTTAAATCATAAGTACTTGAATTTGGGCATTTAAATGCTATTAAATAATTTAAATACTCAAATAATTCTGGAAATAAATGTTTGCTGTTGGGAATAATCCAAATAGAGCTCACAATTATTTCCAGGATTTTTGGAAATGTTTTAGTATTTTAAATAAAGCCCAACAGTTACAGTTAATTAGAAAACAAAAACAAATTTAAAAAAAAAGAGGGAGAAGCCCACCAGGGCCTTACCTGTGCTGGCCAGCCCACCTGGCTCGGCCCAGCCGACTGGCGATGCCAGTCGTCGTCCTCCTCGCGCCAGAAGGACGCGGAGCACGTGGCCGGCGCCCGCGGCCACACGCCGGCCACCTCCTGCTTCCGCCGATGCCAGGAGACGTCCTGGGTTTCCACGTGACCCCCACGTCCCCCTCTCGTCCTCTCTCACTCTCTCCCTCGTCTCCCTCCCCCTCTCCCGCGATGGCCGACGCACCCGTCGCCATCTCGCCGCCGTAACCGCGCCCTCCGTCACCCCCTCGCCCCTCTGACCTGTCCGGGAGCTCCGCCGTGACGCCCTCGCCCTTCCCACCGAGCCACGCCTCGCTGGAGGCCCTGCTTCGCCGCCATCAATTCGTCTTCGACCTCGGTGCCCGCCGGCCGCCGTTCGTCAATTTGCCTTGCTCCGTTCGCCCCCGAGCCCGCTGAGCTGCTCGTCGACCTCCCTGTGAGCTCCCGCCGCGAACCCCTCTCTTCCCCGCCTCTTTTGCGCCGCGTAGCCCTAGTTTCACCGGAGCCGATAGCTCCTCGCCGCCGGCCATGGCGCCGTCGTGGCTAGAGCCACAATGGCTCGAAGCCAACCTCACTATCGTGCTCAGTGCAGCACCAGGAAACCGTAGCCACCACCAGCTCCTCCTCCCGTGCACCGTAGCATCAAAACCGACCCTGCCCGAACTCCGGCGCCGCCCCGAGCTCGTTTCTGGCGAGCTCCGGCCATCCCCGCTGCCGCCGCATGCCGCGCTGGATGCGCACGAGCCCCAGCTTCCCGTAGATGGCCTCGGCCGTCTATTTGGTAGCCGGAGCGCGAAACCCGCGCTGCCCCGCCGCGTGTGGTCGTCGCCGGCGAGTTGACCCGGCTGACCCCGTTAGACCACGGGTGGGCCCAGTTTGACCCACTAGGTCAATGACAGATGGGGCCCAGCCGGTTAATTAGTTAGGATTAGTTCTAATCAAATTTAGTTAAACTAAACCACACTGACACGCGGGACCCACGCATCAGGTTTGACCTGGACCAGGTCTGTTGACTAGCTGAGGTCAGCATGACGCAATGCTGACGCCGTAATTGATTTTCTGGATTTAATCTTATTCAGGAAAATCCAGAAAATGTTTCAAACTTCAAAAAATCATAGAAATTAATCTGTAACTCCAAATGAAATAATTTATATATGAAAAGTTATCAGAAAAATTCAATTTATCCATCTGTAATGGTTTCATGCATGACAAAACAAGTTTACCTTGATGTTTAGACAGAATAAGGAAATGCACTATTAAGGCCATGTCTAATGAGCTAATATTTGAATCTTTGATTCAAATGAGTTCATCCCTTTCTATTTTAGCTTGCATTAGGCCAGGACACATTCATATTGCCATGTCATAGCATGCATCATAATGTTGCATATCGTCATGTGTTGATTGTGTTTCGATGTATTCTTCGTGGTAGGTCCTGCCTCCGAGGATATTCAAGAGTATCCAACTGAAGGGCTGTATCCCACTACCACTCCATCAGGCAAGCAACCCATTGATCATTCCGATACAAACCCATGTTCTCGCTTCTGCTCTCGTTTACTGCATTAAGACAACGCGATTCAAACTGCTGTGTGTCTCGGTAGTTGAACCCACTTCCTTTGCATGACCTGTCATTGCCACAGTAACTAGATGAAACCCACTAGCATGTGTAGGAGTTGATTGAGCCATATGTGTGTGTGTTCCTACCATGCTATGCTTGCTATGCTTAGAGTTGTGTCAGGTCTGGCTCATCGGGATGATGAACTAGAGTGAAAGGTTGTGACGTTGTCGAGAGTGTGAAAGTGTTGAACACGATTTGGTAAAGGAATCGATGGAAGGCCATGTAGGAGTACATGGTGGGTTGTTTCATTGAGGCCGTCCTTAAGAACTGAGATCTATGTGTGTGATTTAAGGCTCAGCTATTACCACACATTGGGCCCTGAAATATGACCCCACTCGACTTACCGACCCCTCTTGTCCTCTGTCCAGGAGTTGCAAGTAGTTTCTGGTGTTTGTAGTTGCTGGGGGCCGCACGCAGTGCTGACCATAGGGGTGGGCTGTGTTGCGGTAGGCACGTGGCCCGGTGTACCAATTCGCCCGTTTGGTGTCTCGAGAACCCTGCACACATCGTTTGGGGCCGTTGAGGACACCCCGGCCGGATCTCCTTGCGGATGGAACCCGAATAGGCGATAAACCTGGACTAGAGACTAGTGTGGTTGGTTAGGTCGTGGTCTACACCCACGTCGGCTTTCGCTTGAAGTCTGCCGAGCACATGACGTGTGCAGACGCTAAGTGGTGGAAACATGTGTGAAGAAGTACACCCCTGAAGGGTATGAAACTATTCGAATAGTCGCGTCCGCGGTAAAGGACTACTTGGTCACCGATACAGTTCATAGACAAGTAAATGGATTCTACTAAAAATCTCAAGATAAGTGTGAGTACCGTGGATGGCCCTCTCGTAGGTTGGCGAGAGAGGATCCATGGTGGAGTATTGTGTTGGTGATAGTGGACTCGTGTGCGACAAATGCTTTACAAGTTGTGTCTATCGTAGGATAGCTTAGCCAAGAGTCAAAGCTGGCTTGCTGCAATAACTCCACTACCTTCTTGAGAATGTGCATGTATAATAGGATTCTGTTGTAAGACTTGCTGAGTACCTTCGTACTCATGTTGCTCTAATTAATGTTTTCAGATGACTACGCCAACCCCTCTGATGGGTTCTACGTAGACCTCGACGTTGACGAGTGACTTATCACCCAGGTGGTGAACCAAGACTTGTGAAGGGTCGATGTAGATAGACAGGCTTCGTCAAGCCTTCTTTCTTTCTAGTGTCTGTACTCAGACTACTTTGCTTCCACATGTGCTTGTGTGATTGTATGACTTGAGTGTCGGGTCATGTGACCCCTATCTGTATGGATGATATGTATGGCTCTTCGGAGCCAATTAAATAAAGTACTTGAGTTGTAGAGTTTTGTTGTGATGCAATGTTGTATTTACTCATATCAGGCATATTGTGTGTATGATTGAAACGCTTGGTATGAGTGGGATCCGACTATCTAGTTGTTTATCCTTGGCAGCCTATCATATGAGGAAATGTAGTCTAGTGCTTCTGAGCGATAGTAGTCCGCTACAGCCCGGTTCACCGGAGTCCTGTTAGCCTAGCACTACTGCTCGGAACACATTACTGGCCGGCATGTGTTTCACTTCGTTCCTGTGTCAGTCCCTTCGGGGAAATGTCACGCGGTGTTATTCGGAGTCCTGCCTAGCCTGCTATAGCCCGGGTTGTCGGAGTCCTGTTAGCCCAGTGCTACAGCCCGGATTTATACGTTGTTGACCGACATGCTCGATGTGATTCATGTATGCCTGTCCTCATGGGTTAGTGCCGCCTTGGGTTCACGACTAGCCATGTCGGCCCTGGTTCTCTGTCCTATGGATGCTAGCGACACTATCATATATGTGAGCCAAAAGGCGCAAACGGTCCCGGGACAGGTAAGGTGGCACCCGTGGGAGTACCGTGCGTGAGGCCGCAAAGTGATATGATGTGTTACATGCTGGATCGATGTGGCTTAGGATCAGGGTCCTGACAGCGTTGGCATCAGAGCCGGACTGCCTGTAGGTTCGCTAAGCCAAACTGGTCGATGTCGAGTCTAGAAATGCTTTAGTTATATGTAGGGGAATTGATTGTGGGAGGCAACGTATGGCTCTTTTACTCCTTTACCTTATGCCCTCTATCTTGAGTCATTCTCTTCTCATTCTACGTGGGTTGAGGACTAGGCTCTCTTCTCTCTATCAGGTTCACGTGTTACTAATCCGTAGTAACTTTTAGGATTGTTGGTTACAACCCAGTTCAGTTCCTACTAAATTTTAGTATGTTGCCAGTTGAACCAGAACCTTGATATGATGTTGTTGAGTGGTTTTGCAAACTGTTGTGGATGTCCCATCTCTTTTTCTGAGCATTTACAGACGTTATGCTGTCCAAATTCTCCTAGAAAATTCTAATGCCTTTGCATTATTTTGTGCTTTCAGATGGCCACCCGTTCCCAGAACCAAGTGGTTCGTCTGACCCGTTGCATCGATATATGTGGTCACACAACTATGTTGGTTCGAGTGATGGTCGAGACAGGTTACCGATGGTATCCTGAATATACCGTCGAGGAGCAGTTTAGAGACTTTAATCAAAGCCAATATCTGTGCACGGTCAGGATATATCCATCTTATCCCGGAGCTACTGAACCGCTCCACTGTTCTTATGGACTTGGGATCACTATTGGGATGTCCGTGCAGGATGCAGCCTACTCGATGATGACTATTATTCGAGCCAGAACTGCCTTGCTGAGCAACACTGATTTCCGCTACATGCTAGCATCCCTCCCTGGGGCGCATGGTTACCTTCAGGGTATGTATAGCGATGCATCCCATGAGAACTCACTCCTCCGCACCACTACTGAGATGCTGGAAGACAAGAACCGTGAAAATCAGGCCTTGCGTATGGAACTCTTTAATGCTCGTTCTGATCACTGGGCCACTTTGACTCGGTTTGCCCCTGCAGTGCAAGTCGGATACATGGACATGAGGGACTTGTATCCTGTGCGTGCCAGTCTGCCAGATTTCATGGAGTGGCGTGAAGTGGGAGGCATCACTCCTCCTCGTGGACCTCGTCTGCCGCCGTTTGTTGGACCAAGGCCACACCCAAGTCCCTATGGTCCGCAAGCTCCTCAGGACCGTCTGTTCCCAGATGATCATGTTCCGCTTCCAGGCTTGGGTGGTGACTTCTATGAGGATTACTACGGAGCTGTCTGAGCTAGTAGTAGTTTTCGCTAGTATTGTAACAGTTGTATGTCCACCGTCCTACGTGACTTGTGGAATATGACTTAGTGTGTATCCATTCCGGAGGTGTAGAAAAATAATGTATAGGAGTTTGGAATGCCTCCGATGAGATGTAACGTCTTTCATCATAGTTGTACCTTAGCTTGGGCTTGTACTAAACTATGTATGGTGTGTATGACTGTTGGTTAATGTATGGCAGTTTCTATATTACCATGTCATACGGATGAACATCTCTGCATTCCTTGTTATCCATTACATTCCGCACTTCCTTGCCCAGATTTTGCCATCCTGGTCTAAATCGTTGTTTTGTTTTTCCTAGGATGGTCAACACCCGCAGCAACCTTGCTACTCCGGAGCAGGGTGAAGCTAGCACAGCTAGGGATGAAAATCTGCCTCAACCGCCATCCCTGGCCGAAGTGATGCTGGAGGCAGAACGAAACAAGCGTGAGACTAACCGCTTGCTGGAGCAGACTGAGCAGAATACTGCACGCCAGCAGAGAAACATTCCAGTGTCAATCAATGACTTTGTCAAGCTGTATCCACCAAAGTTTAACCATTCCATCGAACCTCTCGATGCGGATGACTGGCTTCGCAGCATCGCCAACAAGCTACGTTCTGCCAACGTAGCCGAAGATGATAAAGTTACCTTTGCTGCTTATCACCTCGAAGGCCCTGCTAGCCTTTGGTGGGAAAATTATGAGGCTATGCGCCCAGTCGGCCAAATCACTACTTGGGATGAATTCAGTGCTGCTTTCCGTGAGCATCACATTCCGGAAGGCCTCATGGATCGCAAGAGGGAGGAGTTCTGTAACTTCACCCAGGGTAGACTGACTGTGGATGCATACAGTCGCGAGTTTGGAAAGTTAGCACGTTATGCTCCCGAAGAGGTATCTACCGACGCCAAGAAGCAGGCAAGGTTACGCAAGGGACTTAGCCATGAGCTTCATCATGATCTTCGTCTGCACGAATGCACCTCTTTTCCGAAGCTAGTCAACAAGGCCATCAGTGCCGAGACAGGGCAGAATGATTTTGAAGCTTCCCGCAAACACTCCCGTGACTTTGGATCTTCATCCAGCTCTGGATCTCAGAAGCGTCGGGTCTGGATCCCAAACACTGCTGTGCCATCCAGGTTCACTCCGAGGCCATCCTTTGAGGCGCCTCGCCCCAACCAGCAGTATGTACCACCCAAGACTTATGGTGGTCCCGCTGCTAATGCTGCTCCACGCCCAAATATGATAACTTGCTTCGAGTGTGGTGAGCCGGGCCACTACATCCGTGAGTGTCCCCAGAACAACCCCAACCAGTTCGGGAAGTCTGTTGGCCGTGGTAAGCCAACAGCAAAAGTGCTCGCCGCCAAGCCGGCCACCACTGTTCGTGGCCATGTCAACTACGTCTCAGCTGAGGAGACTCAGGAGGACCCCAACGTTGTTCTCGGTACGCTCCTTGTTAATTGCCATCCGGCAACTGTTCTCTTTGATACTGGAGCATCTCATTCATTTATTTCTTATAGCTATGCTCGTCTGCACAATATCACATTTAGTGACATGCCCACCTCCATGGAAATTCAAACTCCTGGCTCTAGATGGCAAACCTCTAGAATCAGCCATGGAAATGAAATTCTTGTCGACAGATTGGTCTTCCTCGCGTCGCTAATCGCTCTCAAGTCCTCGGACATAAACATCATCTTGGGTATGGACTGGATGTCAGCCCATTACGCTAAGATTGATTGCTCTACTAGAACCGTTCAACTCACCCATCCATCGGGCAACACAGTCCATGTTTTGACCCGAGTGTCGGAGCGTCAGCTTTACTCTCTAAATGCCAACCCCCTTCCAGACCTTGAAGATATTCTGGTAGTTCGTGACTTTCCGGATGTCTTTCCAGAGGAACTGCCAGGTGTTCCACCTGACAGGGATGTCGAGTTCGTAATAGACCTTGTTCCAGGAACCGTCCCAATCTCTAGAAGACCTTACAAGATGGCACCCCTAGAACTAGCCGAGCTCAAGAAACAACTCGATGAGTCCTTGCAAAAGGGGTTCATCCATCCTAGTTCTTCTCCATGGGCTTGCCCCGTCCTCTTCGTCAAGAAGAAGGATGGAACGGATCGGATGGTTGTAGATTACCGACCTGTCAATTTGGTCACTATCAAGAACAAGTATCCGCTCCCCAGGATCAACGACCTGTATGACCAGCTCGCTGGATCCTCAGGTTTTTCCAAGATGGATTTGAGGTTGGGTTACCATCAAATCAAAATCAAGAACGGGGACATTCCCAAAACGGCTTTTGTTACTCGTTATGGTCAATATGAGTACACCGTCATGTCCTTCGGTTTAACCAATGCTCCAGCCACCTTCTCTCGGTTAATGAACTCGATCTTCATGGAGTATTTGGATAAATTCGTCGTGGTTTACCTCGATGATATACTCATCTACTCCAAGAATGAGGAGGAACATGCCGAACATCTAAGGCTAGTATTGACGAAACTTCGAGAGCATCGTCTTTATGCCAAATTCTCCAAGTGCGAATTTTGGTTGCCAGAAGTGACCTATCTGGGCCATGTAATCTCTGGTAAGGGCATTGCTGTCAATCCCGAGCAAGTTCAAGCTGTCCTTGACTGGACTCCACCTGAAACAGTCAAGCAAGTTTGGAGTTTTCTTGGTTTAGTGAGCTATTGCCGCCGCTTCGTCGAGAATTTCTCCAAAGTTGCTAAGCCCCTAACTGAACTCCTCAAGAAAGATAAGAAGTTCGAGTGGACCCCACAGTGCGAGTTCAGCTTTCAGGAACTGAAAAGACGCCTGACATCTGCTCCCGTACTGGTACCACCAGATTTTTCCAAGGACTTTGTTATCTACTGCGACGCCTCGCGACAAGGACTAGGTTGCATTCTCATGCAAGATCGTCATTGTCAGGACCCCGATTCTAGGCCACATCGATCCAGCGTGTAACACTTCATATCACTTTGCGGCCTCACGCACGGTACTCCCACGGGTGCCACCTTACCTGGCCCGGGACCGTTTGCGCCTTTTGGCTCACGTATATGATAGTGTCGCTAGCATCCATATGACAGAGAACCCGGGCCGACATGGCTAGTCGTGAACCCGAAGCGGCGCTAGCCTATGAGGACAGGCATACATGAATCACATCGAGCATGTCGGTCATCAACGTATCTATTCGGGCTGTAGCACTGGGCTAACAGGACTCCGGTAACCCGGGCTGTAGCAGGCTAGGCAGGACTCCGAATATCAGCGCGTGACATTTCCCCGAAGGGACAGACATAGGAACGACGTGAAACACATGCCGGCCAGTCAAGTGTCCAAGCAGTAGTGCTGGGCTAGCAGGACTCCGGTGAACCGGGCTGTAGCGGACTACTATCGCTCAGAAGCACAAGACTTACATTTCCCCATATGAAAGGCTGCCAAGGATAAACAACTAGATAGTCGGATCCCACTCATACCAAGCATTTCAATCATACACACAATATGCCCGATATGAGTAAATACAACATGGCAACACAACAGTACTCTACGACTCAAGTACTTTATTTAGAAGGCTCCGAGGAGCCATACATATCATCCATACAGATAGGGGTCACATGACCCAACACTCAAGTCATACAACATACAAGCACATGCGGAAGAAAAGTAGTCTAAGTACAGACACTAGAAAGAAAGAAGGCTTGACGAAGCCTGTCTATCTACAACGACCCTTCACAAGTCTTGGATCACCACCTGGGTGATAAGTCACTCGTCAACGTCGAGGTCTACATAGAACCCATCAGAGGGGTTGGTGCAGTCGTCTGAAAAACATGATTAAAGCAACATGAGTACAGAAGTACTCAGCAAGTCTTACAACAGGAACCTATCATACATGCACATTCTCAAGAAGGTAGTGGGGTTATTGCAGCAAGCCAGCTTTGACTCTTGGCTAAGCTATCCTACGATAGACACCACTTGTAAATCATTTGTCGCACACGAGTCCACTATCACCAACACAATACTCCACCGTGGATCCTCTCTCGCCATCCTACGAGAGGGCCATCCGCGGTACTCACACTTATCTTGAGGATTTTAGTAGTATCCATTTAACTTGTCTATGAACTGATATAGGCAACCCAGAAGTCCATTACCGCGGACACGGCTATTCGAATAGATCATTTGAAACCCTGCAGGGGTGTACTTCTTCACACATGTTTCCACCACTTAGCGTCTGCACACGATATGTGCTCGGCAGACTTCAAGCGAAAGCCGACGTGGGTGTAGACCACGACCTACCTAAACACTCAAGTCTCTAGTCCAGGTTTATCGCCTATTCGGGTTCCATCCGCAGGGAGTCCGGCCGAGGTTTCCACTAACGGCCCCGAACGATGTGAACAGGGTTCCCGAGACACCAAACGGGCGAGTCGGTACACCGTGCCACGTGCCTACCACAACACAGCCCACCCCAATGGTCAGCGCCGCGTGCGGCCCCCAGCATACTACAAACACCAGAAACTACTTGCAACTCCTGGACAGAGGACAAGGGTGGATAAGAAGTCGAGCGGGGTCATATTTCAGGGCCCAAAGTGTGGTAGTAACTGTATCATGGATCACAAACACAGATCTCAGTTCTTAAGGACGGCCCCAATGAAACAACCCACCATGTACTCCTACATGGCCTGTCATCGATTCCTTTACCAAATCGTATTCAACACTTCACTCTTGTCACCGACACAACCTTTCACTCCAGTTCATCATCCCGATGAGCCAGACCTGACACAACTCTAAGCATAGCAAGCATAGCATGGTAGGAACACACACACACATGTATTGGCTCAATCAACTCCTACACATGCTAGTGGGTTTCATCTAGTTACTGTGGCAATGACAGGTCATGCAAAGGAAGTGGGTTCAACTACCGCAACACACAGCAGTTTGAAACGCGTTGTCTTAATGCAGTAAACAAGAGCAGAAGCGAGAACATGGGTTTGTATCGGAATGATCAATGGGTTGCTTGCCTGATGGAGTGGTCGTGGGATACTGCCCTTCAGTTGGATACTCGGAGATATCCTCGGAGGCAGAACCTACCACGAATGACACATTGCAACACAATCAATACATGACGATATGCAACAATATGATGCATGCAATGACATGGCAATATGAATGTGTCCTGGTCTTGTGCAAGTTAAACCAGAAGGAAATGACCCCATTTGAACCAAAGATTCAAATGGTAGTGCATTTATAAGATCATATTAGTGCAATATCTTATAATGCCTAAACAGTGGGTTTAACTTGTTTTAACATGCATGAAACCAGTTCCATTGGATAGATTGGATTTTTCTGATAGATTTTCATGTATAGAACTTTGCATTTGGAGTTACAGATAATTTTCTATGAATTTTTGAAGTTTGAACTATTTTTTGGATTTTCCTGTATAAAAATAAATCCAGCAAAATAATAACTGCGTCAGCACTGTGTCATGCTTGCGTCAGCAGTCAACCCCGCTGACTGGGTCAAACCTGACGTGTGGGGGCCACACGTCAGTGACACAGGGGCTAATCCCGGTCAAACCCGCGCTGACCGGAGTTTGACTTGGCCCTGGGGCCCACGGTCAGTGGCTTAGGGGGGGGGTTTAGGTTGCGGGATTAGGCGCTAATGACGCCACGTCGGCCTCGCCGGAGTTTCGCCGGCGATGACCTCGAGCCGCGGCGGTTCTTCACCGGAGTTGCGCTACAGGCGGCGAATAGGCGCGCGGAGACCACGGGAGCGAAGCCCGCGCTCGTCCGCACCGATTGGAGCAGATGGGAGAGGCGGGGGCGGCCGGAGCTCGCCGGAGCGAAGCTCAGGGCGGCGGCCGGAGTCGACCTTGAGCGGGCGCAGCGCTGCGGGGCTCGAAAAGACAGGGGAGGAGGTGGAATCGAGGCGGGAGCTCACAGCGGAGGCAGCGGCGGCGTCAGCGGGCTCAGGGACGAGTCGGAGACGACGGGGCGGCGAGGACGATCTGCGGCGGCCGGCGACGAAGAGGACGGCGAGGGCGACTCTACGGGGCACTCCGGCTCGCGTGGCTCAGCGAGGAGGCAGCTAGCGACGAGGCGGAGCAGCTGGGCTTGTCGGAGAGGCGAGGGAGCGGCTGTGGGCGCGGCAGCAGCGGGCGTCGGCGACGAGCTCCGCTCGGGGAGGGGGAAGAGGGGGATCCAGAGGAGGAGGGGAAAAATGAGCGAGCGGCGGGGCGTCGCGTGGCGACGTGCGGGACGTCCAGCGTCGGGGGGGAGGGCCAGGCAGGCAGGTGGCGTGGCGGCACGGCCGTGCGCGCGCGCCGGCCACACGCCCGGCCTACTGGCGCCAGGAGGACGACGGCGCTGGTGGGCTGGCCCAGCTGGGCCGCACAGGAGCGGGCCTCAGCTGGCACAGGTAGGCTTTTTTTTAATTTTGTTTTCTTTCCTATTTATTTGCAACTTTGTGGAATTATTTAAAGTACTTAGGCTCCTCCAAAAATTCTCAAACTGCACATGCTTGCTATTTAAAATATAGACAACATGAAACATTTCTGTTTGAGAATATTTGAACATTTAAAATATTTTTATAAATTTTAAATGCCCAAATTCAAATACTTATGTGTTAATTCAATAACCTTCTGTTGACCTAGAAAAATGTGCACTATTTTTGCCAGGGGGTTTAATCCAAGACAAAGAGGGTGAACATTTTAGAAGGGCATTTCAGGTTCATTGAAAAAGATTTTAGTAAACCCTAGTTGATTCAGAAGGGGTGCTGGGGGTTCCTGCCTTCCCCATTTCAATTTTCTGTCAAAGGTAAACATGATGCACACTCTAATGCATGAACTAGGTAGGATGTGACAACTCACCCCCACTCAAAAGAATCTCGTCCCGAGATTTAGGATCTGTCGGAAAGAAGGTGGGGTACTCAAGTCGAAGACGATCCTCCCTTTCCCAAGTAGCTTCTTGCTCGGAATGGTGTGACCATTGAACCTTGAGAAACTTGATATTGTGGCGTTGAGTGGTACGCTCGGCTTGATCAAGGATACGAACGGGGTACTCCCGATAAGTGAGGTTATCTTGGAGATCAAGCGTTTCGTGGTCCACTCCGCGGATAGGATCCGAGAAGCAATGCCTGAGTTGAGAAACGTGGAAGACGTCATGAACTCTGGAGAGATGCGGAGGTAGTTCCAATTGGTAGGCAACTTCCCCTCGTTTGGCAAGAATGCGAAAAGGTCCAATGTAACGAGGAGCCAATTTGCCTTTGATACCGAATCGATGGGTTCCCTTTAAAGGTGTAACCCGAAGATAAGCCATCTCGCCGACTTCATAAGCCATGGGCTTATGCTTGCGGTCATACTGACTCTTTTGTCGGGATTGGGCGGTTTTCAACTTCTCACGAATAACGCGAACCTGGTCTTCTGCATCCTGGATCATGTCCGGGCCAAAGAGTTGTCTCTCGCCAGTTTCTGACCAGTTAAGAGGCGTTCGAAATTTTCGTCCATAGAGAACTTCGAAAGGGGCTTTGCCCAAGCTAGCTTGATAACTGTTGTTATAAGCGAACTCGGCGAATGGAAGGCACTTCTCCCAATTCATACCGAAAGAGATGACAGAAGCTCGGAGCATATCCTCCAGAATTTGATTGACTCGTTCTACTTGACCACTTGACTGAGGATGGAAGGCGGTGCTAAAGGAGAGACGAGTCCCCATAGCATTTTGGAAACTTTCCCAAAATCGAGAGGTGAAAAGACTTCCACGATCTGAATTAATTTCCAATGGAACACCATGGAGAGATACTATTCGAGAGATGTACAAATCAGCTAGCTGGCTAGCGGTTATACTCTCGCGAACAGGTAAGAAGTGGGCTACTTTGGAAAGACGATCGACAACAACGAATATAGCATTATTCCCTCTTTTGGTTCTGGGAAACCCGGTAATGAAATCCATACCGATTTTATCCCATTTCCATTCAGGAATCTCCAATGGTTGAAGGGTGCCAGCAGGCCGTTGATGCTCTGCTTTAACACGACAACAGACGTCGCAAGTTGCAATGTATTGAGCGATTTCTCTCTTCATCCTAGTCCACCAAAACCTCTGGCGTAGGTCTTGATACATTTTAGTACTACCGGGATGAATGGTGAGAGGGGATTCATGAGCTTCCTTAAGGATCAACTGACGTAAATGTTGCTTCTTGGGAACCACCAAGCGGTTCTCAAAGAAGACAACACCTCGTTCATCCATGGAAAAACATTTAGCAACTCCGCTAGCGATGTTTTCCTTAATCCGAGATATGCCCTTATCGCGCTTCTGGGCAGCTATGATTTGATCCGTAAGGTTAGGTTTCGCCACCAGGGTGGAAAGGAATCCTCGAGGAACAATGTGAAGGTTAAGCTTATGAAATTCCTCGTGGAGAAATGGTTGACCTTGTTGTAACATCAGATTGTTACAATAAGATTTACGACTTAGCGCATCAGCCATGACATTGGCTTTGCCTGGGGTGTAAGTTATTCCTAAGTCGTAATCCGAGATCAACTCAACCCAACGTCTTTGCCTGAGATTCAAATCCGGTTGGGTGAAGATATATTTCAAACTTTGGTGATCAGTGTAAATTTCGCAACGGTTACCTAAGAGGTAATGTCGCCAGGTTTTGAGTGCATGGACTACCGCTGCAAGCTCTAGATCATGAGTAGGATAATTATCCTCATGTGGACGCAACTGTCGAGATGCGTAGGCAATCACATGACGATCTTGCATGAGTATGCAACCTAGTCCTTGTCGCGAGGCGTCGCAATAGATAACAAAGTCCTTAGAGAAATCTGGTGGTACCAGTACGGGAGCAGATGTCAGGCGTCTTTTCAGTTCCTGAAAGCTGAACTCGCACTGTGGGGTCCACTCGAACTTTTTATCTTTCTTGAGGAGTTCAGTTAGAGGCTTAGCAACCTTGGAAAAATTCTCGACGAAGCGGCGGCAATAGCTCGCCAAACCAAGAAAACTCCGAACTTGCTTGACCGTTTCAGGTGGAGTCCAGTCAAGGACAGCTTGAACTCGCTCGGGATTGACAGCAATGCCCTTGCCAGAGATTACATGGCCCAGATAGGTCACTTCTGGCAACCAGAATTCGCACTTGGAGAATTTGGCATAAAGGCGATGCTCTCGAAGTTTCATCAATACTAGCCTTAGATGTTCGGCATGTTCTTCCTCATTCTTGGAGTAGATGAGTACATCATCGAGGTAAACCACGACGAATTTATCCAAATACTCCATGAAGATCGAGTTCATTAACCGAGAGAAGGTAGCTGGAGCATTGGTTAAACCGAAGGACATGACGGTGTACTCGTATTGGCCGTAACGAGTAACGAAGGCCGTTTTGGGAATGTCCCCGTTCTTGATTTTGATTTGATGGTAGCCCAACCTCAAATCCATCTTGGAAAAGACTGAGGATCCAGCGAGCTGGTCATACAGATCGTTGATCCTGGGGAGCGGATACTTGTTCTTGATGGTGACCAAATTGACAGGTCGGTAATCTACAACCATCCGATCCGTTCCATCCTTCTTCTTGACGAAGAGGACGGGGCAAGCCCATGGAGATGAACTAGGACAGATGAAACCCTTTTGCAAGGACTCATCGAGTTGTTTCTTAAGCTCAGCTAGTTCTAGGGGTGCCATCTTATAAGGTCTCCTAGAGATTGGGACGGTTCCTGGAACAAGGTCTATCACGAACTCGACATCTCTGTCAGGTGGAACACCTGGCAGTTCCTCTGGAAAGACATCCGGGAAGTCACAGACTACTGGAATATCTTCGAGGTCTGGAAGGGGATTGGCATTTAGAGAGTAGAGCTGACGCTCCGATACTCGGGTCAAAACATTGACTGTCTTGCCCGATGGATGGGTAAGTTGAACAGTTCTAGTTGAGCAGTCTATCTTGGCGTAATGAGCTGACATCCAGTCCATGCCCAAGATGATGTTTATGTCTGAAGACTTGAGAGCTATTAGTGACGCAAGGAAGACCAATCTGTCAACAAGAATTTCATTTCCATGGCTGATTCTAGAGGTTTGCCACTTAGAACCAGGGGTTTGAATTACCATGGAGGTAGGCATGTCACAAAAAGTGGTGTTGTGCAAACGAGCATAGCTCTCAGAAATAAATGAATGAGATGCTCCAGTATCAAAGAGAACAGTTGCCGGATGGCAATTAACAAGGAGCGTACCGAGAACGACGTTGGGGTCCTCTTGAGTTTCTTCAGCTGAAACGTAGTTGACATGGCCACGAGCAGTGGTGGCTGGCTTGGCGCCAAGCACCTTCGCTGTTGACTTACCACGGCCAACAGACTTTCCAAACTGGCTGGGGTTGTTCTGGGGACACTCACGGATGTAGTGGCCCGGCTCACCACACTTGAAGCAAGTTATCATATTGGGGCGTGGAGCAGTATTGGCAGTGGGGCCACCAAAAGTCTTGGGCGGCACATACTGTTGATTGGGACGAGGCGCCTCAAAGGATGGCCTCGGGGTATACCTGGGTGGCATAGCAGAATTTGGAATCCAGACCCGGCGCTTCTGAGATCCAGAGCCGGATGAAGATCCATAGTCACGGGAGTGCTTACGTGAAGCTTCAAAATCGTTCTGCCCCGTCTCGGCACATATGGCCTTATTGACTAGCTTCGGAAAAGAAATGCATTCATGCAGACGAAGGTCACGTCGGAGCTCAGGGCTAAGTCCCTTGCGGAACCTTGCCTGCTTTTTGGCATCGGTGGATACCTCTTCGGGAGCATAGCGTGCAAGCCTTCCAAATTCGCGACTGTATGCATCCACAGTCAGCTTCCCCTGGGTGAAGTTACAGAACTCCTCCCTCTTGCGATCCATGAGACCTTCCGGAATATGATGCTCACGAAAAGCGGCACTGAAATCAGCCCAAGTAGTGAGTTGGCCGACCGGGCGCATAGCTTAATAATTCTCCCACCAAAGGCTGGCAGGACCTTCGAGGTGATAGGCAGCAAAGGTGACTTTATCATCTTCAGCCACGTTGGCAGAACGTAGCTTGTGGGCAATGCTACGAAGCCAGTCATCCGCATCGAGAGGTTAGATGGAATGATTGAACTTTGGCGGGTACAGCTTGACAAAGTCATTGATGGACACCGAATTGATCCTCTGCTGGCGTGCAGTGTTCTGCTCAATCCGCTCTAGCAAGCGATTTGTGTCGCGCCTGTTGCGCTCTGCCTCCAGCATCACTTCGGCCAGAGAAGGTGGTTGAGGCAGACTTTCCTCTCTAGCAGCACTAGCTTCTCCCTGCTCCGGAGCAGCAGGGTTGCTGCGGGTGTTGACCATCCTGGGAAAACAAAACAGCGATTTAAACCAGGATGGCAAAATCTGGCCAAGGAAGTGCGGAATGTAATGGATAACAAAGAATGCAGAGATGATCATCCGTATGACATGGTAATATAGAAACTGCCATATATATACCAACGGTCATACCCATCATACATAGTTTAGTACAAGCTCAAGCTGAGGTACAACTAAGACGGCAGACGTTACATCTCATCGGAGGCATTCCAAGCTCCTATACATTATTTTTCTACACCTCCGGAATTGATACAAACTAAGTTGTATTCCACAATCACGCAGGACGGTGGACATACAACTATTACAATACTAGCGAGACTACTACTAGCTCAGACGGCTCCGTAGAAGTCCTCATAGAAGTCACCACCCAGACCTGGAAGCGGAACATGGTCATCTGGGAACAGACGGTCCTGCGGTGCTTGTGGACCATAGGGACTTGGGTGCGGCCTCGGTCCAACAGATGGCGGCAGAAGAGGCCCACGAGGAGGGGTGATGCCTCCCACCTCACGCCATTCCATGAAGTCTGGCAGACTAGCCCGCACAGGATACAAGTCTCTCATGTCCATGTATCCCGCTTGCACAGCAGGTGCAAACCTCGTCAAAGTGGCCCAATGATCAGCACAAGCATTAAAGAGCTCCATACGCAAGGCCCGGTTTTCACGGTCCTTATCTTCCAACATCTCAGTAGTGGTGCAGAGGAGTGAGTCCTCATGGGATGCATCACTGTACATGCCCTGAAGGTAACCATGCGCCCCAGGGAGGGATGCTGGCATGTAGCGAAATTCAGTGTTGCTCAACAAGGCAGTTCTAGCTCGCATAATGGTCATCATCGAGTAGGCTGCATCTTGAACGGACATCCCAATAGTGATCCCGAGTCCATAAGAACAGTGGAGTGGTTCCGTGGCTCCGGGATAAGATGGATATATCCTGACCGTGCACAGATATTGGCTCTGGTTGAAATCTCTAAACTGCTCTTCGACGGTGTATTCAGGGTACCATCGGTAACCTGCCTCAACCATCACTCGAACCAACATGGCGGTATGACCACATACACCGATGCAACGGGTCAGACGAACCACTTGGTTTTGGGAACGGGTAGCCATCTGAAAGCACAAAATAGTGCAAAGGCATTAGAATTTCTGGATGAAATTGGACAGCATAACGGCTGTAAATGCTCAGAAAAAGAATTGAGACATCCACAACAGTTTGCGAAACCACTCAACAACAACATATCAAGGTTCTGGTTCAAATGGCAACATACTAAACTTTAGTAGAACTGAACTGGGTTGAACCAACAATCCTATAAGTTACTACGGATTTAGTAACACGTGAACCTGATAGAGAGAAGAGAGCCTAGTCCTTAACCCACGTAGAAAGAGAAGAGAATGACTCAGAATAGAGGGCATAAGGTAAAGGAGTAAAAGAGCCTTACGTTCCCTCCCACAATCAATTCCCCTACATATAACTAAAGCATTTCTAGACTCGACATCGACCAGTTTGGCTTAACGAACCTACAGGCAGTCCGGCTCTGATGCCAACGTTGTCAGGACCCCGATTCTAGGCCACATCGATCCAGCGTGTAACACTTCATATCACTTTGCGGCCTCACGCACGGTACTCCCACGGGTGCCACCTTACCTGGCCCGGGACCGTTTGCGCCTTTTGGCTCACGTATATGATAGTGTCGCTAGCATCCATATGACAGAGAACCCGGGCCGACATGGCTAGTCGTGAACCCGAAGCGGCGCTAGCCTATGAGGACAGGCATACATGAATCACATCGAGCATGTCGGTCATCAACGTATCTATTCGGGCTGTAGCACTGGGCTAACAGGACTCCGGTAACCCGGGCTGTAGCAGGCTAGGCAGGACTCCGAATATCAGCGCGTGACATTTCCCCGAAGGGACAGACATAGGAACGACGTGAAACACATGCCGGCCAGTCAAGTGTCCAAGCAGTAGTGCTGGGCTAGCAGGACTCCGGTGAACCGGGCTGTAGCGGACTACTATCGCTCAGAAGCACAAGACTTACATTTCCCCATATGAAAGGCTGCCAAGGATAAACAACTAGATAGTCGGATCCCACTCATACCAAGCATTTCAATCATACACACAATATGCCCGATATGAGTAAATACAACATGGCAACACAACAGTACTCTACGACTCAAGTACTTTATTTAGAAGGCTCCGAGGAGCCATACATATCATCCATATAGATAGGGGTCACATGACCCAACACTCAAGTCATACAACATACAAGCACATGCGGAAGCAAAGTAGTCTGAGTACAGACACTAGAAAGAAAGAAGGCTTGACGAAGCCTGTCTATCTACAACGACCCTTCACAAGTCTTGGATCACCACCTGGGTGATAAGTCACTCGTCAACGTTGAGGTCTACATAGAACCCATCAGAGGGGTTGGTGCAGTCGTCTGAAAAACATGATTAAAGCAACATGAGTACAGAAGTACTCAGCAAGTCTTACAACAGGAACCTATCATACATGCACATTCTCAAGAAGGTAGTGGGGTTATTGCAGCAAGCCAGCTTTGACTCTTGGCTAAGCTATCCTACGATAGACACCACTTGTAAATCATTTGTCGCACACGAGTCCACTATCACCAACACAATACTCCACCGTGGATCCTCTCTCGCCATCCTACGAGAGGGCCATCCGCGGTACTCACACTTATCTTGAGGATTTTAGTAGTATCCATTTAACTTGTCTATGAACTGATATAGGCAACCCAGAAGTCCATTACCGCGGACACGGCTATTCGAATAGATCATTTGAAACCCTGCAGGGGTGTACTTCTTCACACATGTTTCCACCACTTAGCGTCTGCACACGATATGTGCTCGGCAGACTTCAAGCGAAAGCCGACGTGGGTGTAGACCACGACCTACCTAAACACTCAAGTCTCTAGTCCAGGTTTATCGCCTATTCGGGTTCCATCCGCAGGGAGTCCGGCCGAGGTTTCCACTAACGGCCCCGAACGATGTGAACAGGGTTCCCGAGACACCAAACGGGCGAGTCGGTACACCGTGCCACGTGCCTACCGCAACACAGCCCACCCCAATGGTCAGCGCCGCGTGCGGCCCCCAGCATACTACAAACACCAGAAACTACTTGCAACTCCTGGACAGAGGACAAGGGTGGATAAGAAGTCGAGTGGGGTCATATTTCAGGGCCCAAAGTGTGGTAGTAACTGTATCATGGATCACAAACACAGATCTCAGTTCTTAAGGACGGCCTCAATGAAACAACCCACCATGTACTCCTACATGGCCTCTCATCGATTCCTTTACCAAATCGTATTCAACACTTCACTCTTGTCACCGACACAACCTTTCACTCCAGTTCATCATCCCGATGAGCCAGACCTGACACAACTCTAAGCATAGCAAGCATAGCATGGTAGGAACACACACACACATGTATTGGCTCAATCAACTCCTACACATGCTAGTGGGTTTCATCTAGTTACTGTGGCAATGACAGGTCATGCAAAGGAAGTGGGTTCAACTACCGCAACACACAGTAGTTTGAAACGCGTTGTCTTAATGCAGTAAACAAGAGCAGAAGCGAGAACATGGGTTTGTATCGGAATGATCAATGGGTTGCTTGCCTGATGGAGTGGTCGTGGGATACTGCCCTTCAGTTGGATACTCGGAGATATCCTCGGAGGCAGAACCTACCACGAATGACACATTGCAACACAATCAATACATGACGATATGCAACAATATGATGCATGCAATGACATGGCAATATGAATGTATCCTGGTCTTGTGCAAGTTAAACCAGAAGGAAATGACCCCATTTGAACCAAAGATTCAAATGGTAGTGCATTTATAAGATCATATTAGTGCAATATCTTATAATGCCTAAACAGTGGGTTTAACTTGTTTTAACATGCATGAAACCAGTTCCATTGGATAGATTGGATTTTTCTGATAGATTTTCATGTATAGAACTTTGCATTTGGAGTTACAGATAATTTTCTATGAATTTTTGAAGTTTGAACTATTTTCTGGATTTTCCTGTATAAAAATAAATCCAGCAAAATAATAACTGCGTCAGCACTGTGTCATGCTTGCGTCAGCAGTCAACCCCGCTGACTGGGTCAAACCTGACGTGTGGGGGCCACACGTCAGTGACACAGGGGCTAATCCCGGTCAAACCCGCGCTGACCGGAGTTTGACTTGGCCCTGGGGCCCACGGTCAGTGGCTTAGGGGGTGGGGGGTTTAGGTTGCGGGATTAGGCGCTAATGACGCCACGTCGGCCTCGCCGGAGTTTCGCCGGCGACGACCTCGAGCCGCGGCGGTTCTTCACCGGAGTTGCGCTACAGGCGGCGAATAGGCGCGCGGAGACCACGGGAGCGAAGCCCGCGCTCGTCCGCACCGATTGGAGCAGATGGGAGAGGCGGGGGCGGCCGGAGCTCGCCGGAGCGAAGCTCAGGGCGGCGGCCGGAGTCGACCTTGAGCGGGTGCAGCGCTGCGGGGCTCGAAAAGACAGGGGAGGAGGTGGAATCGAGGCGGGAGCTCACAGCGGAGGCAGCGGCGGCGTCAGCGGGCTCGGGGACGAGTCGGAGACGACGGGGCGGCGAGGACGATCTGCGGCGGCCGGCGACGAAGAGGACGGCGAGGGCGACACTACGGGGCACTCCGGCTCACGTGGCTCGGCGAGGAGGCAGCTAGCGACGAGGCGGAGCAGCTGGGCTTGTCGGAGAGGCGAGGGAGCGGCTGTGGGCGCGGCAGCAGCGGGCGTCGGCGACGAGCTCCGCTCGGGGAGGGGGAAGAGGGGGATCCAGAGGAGGGGGGAAAAATGAGCGAGCGGCGGGGCGTCGCGTGGCGGGGGGGGAGGGCCAGGCAGGCAGGTGGCATGGCGGCACGGCCGTGCGCGCGCGCCGGCCACACGCCCGGCCGACTGGCGCCAGGAGGACGACGGCGCTGGTGGGCTGGCCCAGCTGGGCCGCACAGGAGCGGGCCTCAGCTGGCACAGGTAGGCTTTTTTTTTAATTTTGTTTTCTTTCCTATTTCTTTGCAACTTTGTGGAATTATTTAAAGTACTTAGGCTCCTCCAAAAATTCTCAAACTGCACATGCTTGCTATTTAAAATATAGACAACATGAAACATTTCTGTTTGAGAATATTTGAACATTTAAAATATTTTTATAAATTTTAAATGCCCAAATTCAAATACTTATGTGTTAATTCAATAACCTTCTGTTGACCTAGAAAAATGTGCACTATTTTTGCCAGGGGGTTTAATCCAAGACAAAGAGGGTGAACATTTTAGAAGGGCATTTCAGGTTCATTGAAAAAGATTTTAGTAAACCCTAGTTGATTCAGAAGGGGTGCTGGGGGTTCCTGCCTTCCCCATTTCAATTTTCTGTCAAAGGTAAACATGATGCACACTCTAATGCATGCACTAGGTAGGATGTGACAGTCATGTGATTGCCTACGCTTCTCAACAGTTGCATCCACATGAGGATAACTATCCCACACATGATCTAGAGCTTGCAGCGGTAGTCCATGCACTCAAAACCTGGCGACATTACCTTCTTGGTAATCGTTGCGAAATCTACACTGATCACCAAAGTTTGAAATACATCTTCACCCAACCGGATTTGAATCTCAAGCAAAGACGTTGGGTCGAGTTGATCACAGATTACGACTTAGGAATAACTTACACCCCAGGCAAAGCCAATGTCATGGCTGATGCGCTAAGTCGTAAGTCTTATTGTAACAATCTGATGTTACAACAAAGTCAACCACTTCTCCACGAGGAATTTCGTAAGCTTACCTTCACATTGTTCCTCGAGAATTCCTTTCCACCCTGGTGGCGAAACCTAACCTTACGGATCAAATCATAGCTGCCCAGAAACGCGATAAGGGCATATCCTGCATCAAGGAAAACATTGCTAGCGGAGTTGCTAAATGTTTATCCATGGATGAGCGAGGTGTTGTCTTCCTCGAGAACCGATTGGTGGTCCCCAAGAGACAACATCTACGGCAACTGATCCTTAAGGAAGCTCATGAATCCCCTCTCATCGTTCATCCTCGTCGTAACAAAATGTATCAAGACCTACGCCAGAGATTTTGGTGGACTAGGATGAAGAGAGAAATCGCTCAATACATTGCAAATTGCGACGTCTGTCGTCGCGTTAAAGCAGAGCATCAACGGCCTGCTGGCACCCTTCAACCATTGGAGATTCCTGAATGGAAATGGGATAAAATCGGCATGGATTTCATTACCGGGTTTCCCAGAACCAAAAGAGGGAATAATGCTATCTTCGTTGTTGTCGATCGTCTTTCCAAAGTAGCCCACTTCTTACCTGTTCGTGAGAGTATAACCGCTAGCCAGCTAGCTGATTTGTACATCTGTCGAATAGTGTCTCTCCATGGTGTCCCTTTGGGAAGTAATTCAGACCGTGGAAGTCTTTTCACATCGCGATTTTGGGAAAGTTTCCAAAATGCTATGGGAACTCGTCTCTCATTTAGCACCGCCTTCCATCCTCAATCAAGTGGTCAAGTAGAACGAGTCAATCAAATTCTGGAGGACATGCTCCGAGCTTCTGTCATCTCTTTCGGTATGAATTGGAAGAAGTGCCTTCCATTCGCCGAGTTCGCTTATAACAACAGTTATCAAGCTAGATTGGGCAGGGCTCCCTTCGAAGTTCTCTATGGACGAAAATGTCGAACGCCCCTTAACTGGTCAGAAACTGGCGAGAAACAACTCTTTGGCCCGGATATGATCCAGGAAGCAGAAGAGTAGGTTCGCATTATTCGTGAGAAGTTGAAAACAGCCCAATCTCGACAAAAGAGTCAGTATGACCGCAAGCATAAGCCGATGGCTTACGAAGTTGGCGAGATGGCTTACCTTCGGGTTACACCCTTAAAGGGAACCCATCGATTCGGTATCAAAGGAAAATTGGCTCCTCGTTACATTGGACCCTTTCGCATTCTTGCCAAACGAGGGGAAGTTCCTCAAAGTTCAATGGTCACACCATTCCGAGCATACCACTCGACGCCAGAATATCAAGTTCCTCAAAGTTCAATGGTCACACCATTCCGAGCAAGAAGCTACTTGGGAAAGGGAGGATCGTCTTCGACTCGAGTACCCCACCTTCTTTCCGACGGATCCTAAATCTCAGGACGAGATTCTTTCGAGTGGGGTGAGTTGTCACACCCTAGCTAGTCATGCATTAGAGTGTTGCATCATGTTTACTTTTCATCAGAAACTTGAAATGGGGAAGGCAGAACTCCCAACACCCCCCCTGAAATCAACTAGGGTTTACTAAAAGCATTTTCAATGAACCTGAAATGCCCTTCTAAAATGTTCACCCTCTTTGTCTTGGGTTAGAACCTCTAGCAAAATAGGTGCACAATTTTCTAGGTCAACAGAAGGTCATTGTTTTAAATCATAAGTATTTGAATTTGGGCATTTAAATGCTATTAAATAATTTAAATACTCAAATAATTCTGGAAATAAATGTTTGCTGTTGGGAATAATCCAAACAGAGCCCATAATTATTTCCTGGATTTTTGGAAATGTTTTAGTATTTTAAATAAAGCCCAATAGTTACAGTTAATTAGAAAACAGAAACAAATTAAAAAAAAGAGGGAGAAGCCCACCTGGGCCTTACCTGTGCTGCCCAGCCCACCTGACTCGGCCCAGCCGACTGGCGATGCCAGTCGTCATCCTCCTCGCGCCAGAAGGACGCGGAGCGCGTGGCCGGCGCCCGCGGCCACATGCCGGCCACCTCCCGCTTCCGCCGACGCCAGGAGACGTCCTGGGTTGCCATGTGGCCCCCACGTCCCCCTCTCGTCCTCTCTCACTCTCTCCCTCGTCTCCCTCCCCCTCTCCCGCGATGGCCGACGCAACCGTCGCCGTCTCGCCGCCGTAACCGCGCCCTCCGTCACCCCCTTGCCCCTCTGACCTGTCCGGGAGCTCCGCCGTGACGCCCTCGCCCTCCCCACCGAGCCACGCCTCGCCGGAGGCCCTGCATCGCCGCCATCAGTTCGTCTTCGACCTCGGTGCCCGCCGGCCGCCGTTCGTCGATTCGCCTCGCTCCGTTCGGCCCCGAGCCCGCTGAGCTGCTCGTCGACCTCCCTGTGAGCTCCCGCCCCGAACCCCTCTCTTCCCCGCCACTTTTGCACCGCGTAGCCCTAGTTTCACCGGAGCCGATAGCTCCTCGCCGCCGGCCATGGCGCCATCGTGGCTAGAGCCACAATGGCTCGAAGCCAACCTCACTATCGTGCTCAGTGCAGCACCAGGAAACCGTAGCCACCACCAGCTCCTCCTCCCGTGCACCATAGCGTCAAAACCGACCCCGCCCGAACTCCGGCGCCGCCCCGAGCTCGTTTCCGGCGAGCTCCGGCCGTCCCCGCTGCCTCCGCATGCCGTGCTGGATGCGCACGAGCCCCAGCTTCCCGTAGATGGCCTCGACCATCTATTTGGTCGCCGGAGCGCGAAACCCACGCTGCCCTGCCGCGTCTGGTCGTCGCCGGCGGCTTAACGCCGGCGAGTTGACCCCGCTGACCCCGTTTGACCACGGGTGGGCCCAGTTTGACCCCCTGGGTCAATGACAGATGGGTTCCAGCCGGTTAATTAGTTAGGATAGTTCTAATCAAATTTAGTTAAACTAAACCACACTAACACGCGGGACCCACGCGTCAGGTTTGACCTGGACCGGGTCTGTTGACCTGCTGAGGTTAGCATGACGCAATGCTGATGCCGTAATTAATTTTCTGGATTTAATCTTATTCAGGAAAATCCAGAAATGTTTCAAACTTCAAAAAATCATAGAAATTAATCTGTAACTCCAAATGAAATAATTTATATATGAAAAATTATCATAAAAATTCAATCTATCCATCTGTAATGGTTTCATGCATGACAAAACAAGTTTACCTTGCTGTTTAAACAGAATAAGGAAATGCACTATTAAGGCCATGTCTAATGAGCTAATATTTGAATCTTTGATTCAAATGAGTTCATCCCTTTCTATTTTAGCTTGCATTAGGCCAGGACACATTCATATTGCCATGTCATAGCATGCATCATAATGTTGCATATCGTCATGTGTTGATTGTGTTTCGATGTATTCTTCGTGGTAGGTCCTGCCTCCGAGGATATTCAAGAGTATCCAACTGAAGGGCAGTATCCCACTACCACTCCATCAGGCAAGCAACCCATTGATCATTCCGATACAAACCCATGTTCTCGCTTCTGCTCTCGTTTACTGCATTAAGACAACGCGATTCAAACTGCTGTGTGCCTCGGTAGTTGAACCCACTTCCTTTGCATGACCTGTCATTGCCACAGTAACTAGATGAAACCCACTAGCATGTGTAGGAGTTGATTGAGCCATATGTGTGTGTGTTCCTACAATGCTATGCTTGCTATGCTTAGAGTTGTGTCAGGTCTGGCTCATCGGGATGATGAACTAGAGTGAAAGGTTGTGACGTTGTCGAGAGTGTGAAAGTGTTGAACACGATTTGGTAAAGGAATCGATGGAAGGCCATGTAGGAGTACATGGTGGGTTGTTTCATTGAGGCTGTCCTTAAGAACCGAGATCTGTGTGTGTGATTTAAGGCTCAGCTACTACCACACATTGGGCCCTGAAATATGACCCCGCTCGACTTACCGACCCCTCTCGTCCTCTGTCCAGGAGTTGCAAGTAGTTTCTGGTGTTTGTAGTTGCTGGGGGCCGCACGCAGTGCTGACCATAGGGGTGGGCTGTGTTGCGGTAGGCACGTGGCCCGGTGTACCGATTCGCCCGTTTGGTGTCTCGGGAACCCTGCACACATCGTTTGGGGCCGTTGAGGACACCCCGGCTGGATCTCCTTGCGGATGGAACCCGAATAGGCAATAAACCTGGACTAGAGACTAGTGTGGTTGGTTAGGTCGTGGTCTACACCCACGTCGGCTTTCGCTTGAAGTCTGCCGAGCACATGACGTGTGCAGACGCTAAGTGGTGGAAACATGTGTGAAGAAGTACACCCCTGCAGGGTATGAAACTATTCGAATAGCCGCGTCTGCGGTAAAGGACTACTTGGTCACCGATACAGTTCATAGACAAGTAAATGGATTCTACTAAAAATCTCAAGATAAGTGTGAGTACCGCGGATGGCCCTCTCGTAGGTTGGCGAGAGAGGATCCACGGTGGAGTATTGTGTTGGTGATAGTGGACTCGTGTGCGACAAATGCTTTACAAGTTGTGTCTATCGTAGGATAGCTTAGCCAAGAGTCAAAGCTGGCTTGCTGCAATAACTCCACTACCTTCTTGAGAATGTGCATGTATAATAGGATTCTGTTGTAAGACTTGCTGAGTACCTTCGTACTCATGTTGCTTTAATTAATGTTTTCAGACGACTACGCCAACCCCTCTGACGGGTTCTACATAGACCTCGACGTTGACGAGTGACTTATCACCCAGGTGGTGAACCAAGACTTGTGAAGGGTTGATGTAGATAGACAGGCTTCGTCAAGCCTTCTTTCTTTCTAGTGTCTGTACTCAGACTACTTTGCTTCCGCATGTGCTTGTATGATTGTATGACTTGAGTGTCGGGTCATGTGACCCCTATCTGTATGGATGATATGTACGGCTCTTCGGAGCCTCTTAAATAAAGTACTTGAGTTGTAGAATTTTGTTGTGATGCAATGTTGTATTTACTCATATCGGGCATATTGTGTGTATGATTGAAATGCTTGGTATGAGTGCGATCCGACTATCTAGTTGTTTATCCTTGGCAGCCTATCATATGAGGAAATGTAGTCTAGTGCTTCTGAGCGATAGTAGTCCGCTACAGCCCGGTTCACCGGAGTCCTGTTAGCCCAGCACTACTGCTCGGAACTCATGACTGGCCGGCATGTGTTTCACTTCGTTCCTGTGTCTGTCCCTTCGGGGAAATGTCACGCGGTGTTATCCGGAGTCCTACCTAGCCTACTATAGCCCGGGTTACCGGAGTCCTGTTAGCCCAGTGCTACAGCCCGGATTTATACGTTGTTGACCGACATGCTCGATGTGATTCATGTATGCCTGTCCTCATGGGTTAGTGCCACCTTGGGTTCACGACTAGCCATGTCGGCCCGGGTTCTCTGTCCTATGGATGCTAGCGACACTATCATATACGTGAGCCAAAAGGTGCAAACGGTCCCGGGCCAGGTAAGGTGGCACCCGTGGGAGTACCGTGCGTGAGGCCGCAAAGTGATATGATGTGTTACATGCTGGATCGATGTGGCTTAGGATCGGGGTCCTGATAGAAAGATGCATTGATTTGTGTTGGCCAAGTATACCAGCAAGCAGTTGCAACAGCTGCCGCCACTAGGGCACTTGCTCGTGCCGCTGGGACCCCGGGAGGGAAGAAGAAGAAGAAGAAGACTAGTGAGACCTCGGACACCCACTCCGGCAAGCGCACCTCTTCGGAGTGTAGCGCTGCCGTCGAGGACGTGCCAGAGAGCTCCACCGGAGGAAATAAGAAGCCCAGGGCCATACCGCCGGGAACCAAGATGGTTTCTGTCAATGAGGACGGCACGGGAGGAGCTTTCACGATAAGCTCCACCCTTGACGACAAATAGGAAGACGCGCTCGTCACCTTCCTATGGGCGAATGTCGATGTGTTTGCATGGCAAGCTTCCGACATCCCCGGCGTTCCCAGGCAGGTGATTGAGCACCACCTTGCTGTCTGTCCTCATGCATGGCCCGTCAAGCAGAAGCTCAGAAAGCAAGCTTTGGAACGACAAGAGTTCATCAGAGAAGAGATCCGGAAACTGGAAGCAGCGGGTTTGGTAAGAGGAGTGCTCCATCCAACGTGGTTGACCAATCCGGTCGTAGTGCGCAAGGCAAATGGGAAGTGGAGATTGTGTATTGATTACACAGATATCAATAAGGCTTGTCCTAAAGACCCCTTCCCGTTGCCGCGTCTCGACCATATTGTTGACTCCACGACTGGGTGTGATCTGTTGTCATTCCTCGACGCCTACTCCGGCTACCACCAGATCTTCATGACAAGAGAAGACAAAAAGAGAACAGCATTCATCACCCCATGTGGTACGTATTGTTTCATGCGGATGCCTTTCGGGTTGAAGAGTGCTGGTTCGACGTTTGCAAGGGCGGTCCAGATTGGTTTTGAACCCCAGATCCATAGAAATATGGAAGCTTATATGGATGATATAGTGGTCAAAACCAAGGACAGGGCAACCCTCATACCAGATTTGCAAGAAACATTTGCAAACCTGCGCAAGATCAATCTTAAGCTGAACCCTGAGAAGTGCGTCTTTGGCGTCCCGTCCGGCAAGCTTCTCGGGTTCTTGGTGTCACAGCATGGGATAGAGGCCAATCCGGACAAGATCAAAGCTATAGAGCAGATTGAAGCACCCAAGCGAATCAAGGATGTGCGTCGGCTTGCTGGTTGCATCGCCGCCATGGGCAGGTTCATTTCCAAGTCTGCCGAGTGCGCCCTTCCCTTTTTCAAGATCCTGAAAAAGGCAGGCCCGATGGAGTGGACGCCAGAAGCCGAAGCAGCATTGCAAGATTTGAAGAAGTACCTCTCCTCCGCGCCAATACTAGTTGCGCCTAGGCCACAGGAGCCGTTGCTGCTATACCTGGCGGCAACGAACCAGGTGGTCAGCGCCGCACTAGTGGCGCAGAGAGAGGTTGACGACGAGGTAATGACAGCGGCAGAGCCCGACACCACCAATGCAGGGACGACACAGCCAGTTGAAGTGCCGCCGAAGAAGAAAATGATGCAGCACCCGGTCTACTTTGTTAGTTCCCTCCTGCACGGGGCTAGATCAAGGTACTCCGGCGTGCAGAAACTGCTCTTCGGCCTTCTTATGGCCTCGAGGAAGCTGCGTCACTATTTCCAGGCACACGAGATCACTGTCGTCACTCGCCTCCCTCTGCAACGGATATTGCACAATCCAGATGCAATGGGAAGAATTGTGGAATGGGCACTGGAGCTGTCCAGCTTTGGCCTCAAGTTTGAAAGTACTTCCACGATTCAGATTCGAGTCCTGGCAGAGTTCATTGCAGAATGGACCGCAACGCCTGACGAAGAAGCCCAAGAGACTGCTCTCCCCGGCAAGGAGGCAAGTTGTGATTGGATCATGTACTTTGATGGAGCTTTCTCCTTACAAGGCGCCGGGGCTGGCGTACTGCTTGTCGCGCCCACCGGAGAGCACCTGAAGTACATGATCTAGATGCACTTCCCCAGGGAGGTGTCAACAAACAATACGGCGGAGTACGAAGGGCTGCTTGCCGGTCTTAGGATCGCGGCGGACCTCGGAATCAACAAACTCATCGTCAGGGGTGACTCGCAGCTTGTCGTCAAGCAAGTCAACAAGGATTACCAGAGCCCGTTGATGAAGGCCTACGTCGATGAAGTGAGAAAGTTGGAAGAGCGTTTCAACGGTATACAGGCTGAACACGTTCCCCGAGCGGAGAACGATATTGCCGATTACCTGTCAAAACGCGCTGCCCTCAAGCTACCTGTGGAACCAGGTACCTTTGTGCTTCAGCTAACTCAGCCATCCGTTGATCCATCAACAGAGCAGAACAAGAGGAGGAAATCAGGGCCCGGCAAGTACTTTCCCGCCGAGCTCCCCGGAGCCGCCGGCAAGGATGTTGCCGGGGACACAGAGCCCGCCACGAGACGACTGGCTCCGGCGGAGCGTCAAGTTCTTGCCGTCGAGACAGCCGCTCCTATAGCGGAGGAAATGCCTTTAGTCCTCGCCGTCGAGCCCCAGGCTCCAGCGTGGGCAGAGCATACCGTCCGATTCCTCCAAATAGGGGAACTTCCTAAGGAGGAGGAAGAAGCAGAAAAAGTAGCCCGTCGCTCTACCATGGACCAGTTCGTCGAGGACGTCCTGTACAGAAAGAGGACGAACGGTGTGAAATTGAAGTGTATCCCTCGAGAGGAAGGACTGGAGCTGCTGGCAGAGATACACGGAGGCATATGTGGATCCCACATCGGGTCAAGGGCCCTTGCCGGCAAGGCATTTCGGCAAGGCTTCTTCTGGCCCACCGCCCTCCAGGATGCAACGACACTAGTCACCAGGTGTGAAGCATGTCAGTTCCATTCAAAGACCTCGGCAGCAAAGTCTTTTTTGCTTCCGTTGCTCACCCACGAAGCAATGGTCAAGCTGAGAGGGCAAATGTTGAAGTACTGCGAGGCTTAAGGACCAAGACCTTTGACAGGCTGCACAAGAGTGGAAGGCGCTGGATTGATGAGTTGCCGACGGTTCTTTGGTCGATTAGGACGCCGCCAAATCGAGCCACTGGCCAGACACCCTTAGCCCTAGTATACGAGGCAGAAGCAGTTCTCCCCACTGAACTCATATACACGTCACCTCGAGTGCTCGCTTATGATGAGCTTGAGCAAGAGCAACTGTGGCAAGATGACGCAATGCTCCTTGAGGAAGATCGTCTTCGGACGGCTGTGAGAGCAGCACGCTACCAGCAAGCCTTGCGCCGCTACCATAGCCGCAAGGTTCATGCCCGAAGCCTTGAGGAAGGCGACCTTCTCCTTCGGCGTGTTCAATCGGCCAAGAATTCCAACAAGTTGACGCCAAAGTGGGAAGGCCCTTATCGGGTAATACGAGTCACCAGGCCCAGCGCAGTCTGCGTGGAGACCGAAGATGTCATTCCGGTGAGTAACTCCTGGAACATTGAGCATCTTCGCAAGTTTTACCCGTGAGGCACGGCTTGCCGGGCCCCCCGGCAAGCCACCTTTTGTACAAGCATTGCCGATGATGCATGTAACCCTTTGTACAAAGGCAGGCGCAGACCCTGAGCATAAATAAATGAAGCGCTGACGCCCTAAGTTATAGCATGCATGCTAGGTCGAGTCTCGTCCTTGGTTAGGGTTGATAGTGCTTAGCGGCGACTAACCCCTAGCTTAGAGGTCGAGTGTGCGTCTCTTTGCCGTTCTTTTGTCTTCTTTGGTTCGCAGGACTCACAGATATCCTTGCCGGATCACTTGAGGATGAAAAAGAGAAGAGGGACAGACCAGCATCTAGACCCCCGGCAAGCCAGTATTGCCGGGGGCTGCAAGTGCAAAGATTCACCCATGGCAAACCAGAGTTGCCGGGGGCTACAGCTTAAGATAAGTTCTTCGTCCCTTATCATGCATTCCCTTATGGACTGTTGTATGTGAAACCTCGTTCCTTCCCAAATCTACCATGCTCCCCTAAACTCTAGGCCCTAGGGCTCGTTCCTGGGGCCAGGTTTGGTCGTAGTCGCAGCCGCGAAAGGATGAAACAAGGACCTGAACCCACCTCATCCCTGCCTCCGCCAAAAGCGTGAGAAAGGTCGAGCGACGTGGGAAGACGGCAAGGCCTGCTGCCAGGCAAGGAAATGTTTATCTTAGAGATATCAAGGATTTACTCCCTGACGTGGGTTCTACCCGCAAACAAATGACCCGGCAAGCATCCCTTTTTCATTAAAAATATTCCACTCAGGTACAGTCCATAGGGAATGGAAAACATGAATGATGGGATTACAAGTTTTAAATTCAACCAAGGCCTGAAGGCTTACAAACTAAAAAGAGATAAGGTGCCCATAATCCCTTTCTTGTCCCTCTCCTCAGGAAGCAGGTCAAGGAGGTGAAAAGGGCAAAAGGGGCGCCTAGGCGAGCTACGGGTGGCAGAAGACACCAAGAGAACATCTCGGTGGCCGTCCGAAGGCTGGATGGTGATGGCGGCACTAGAAGCAGAGCTCGAAGACGAGGCGGCAGGACATCAGCACGCGTTGAAGGCGTCGATGCCCGCGTACTCCAATTTGACGGCCTTGCCGCCCACCCTCTTCCTCTTCCGCAACCTCCCAACGCCAGCCGCCCGCCCTCTTCCTCTTCCGCAGCCTCCCAACGCTAGCCGCCCAAGGAGACGACCCCGAGAAGTTCAGGGAGCCGGCGACACGGATGATGTTTTCGCCGGTGCCGCTTGGAGCGGCGCCCGACACCTAGTCGGACCCTTCATCCTGCCGCCTGCTATCCTGGTCGTCGCTGCCGCTGTCCTCCTCGTCACTCCTGCCCGAGGAGGAGTCTTCGCTATCAAAAGAGCTCTCCACGCAGCACCTAGCACGGGTCCCGAAGAGCCCGAAGACCTTGACGGAGAGGAGGCCGCCCTCCATCAGCTTGAAATGGAGAGTGAGCCCCTCCGTTAAGCGGTGGATATGAGCGAGCGTCTTCCATCCCCGATGAAGATACATCACGTGAGAGGCTGGGAAGTCGCCGCGAACCCGCGTGCCGCTGATCCCACAGCCCCTCATGTGCAGCTGCAATGATTCCGGCGGATCCAGCCCCATCTCCCGAGCGAATGGAGTCAGGATACGAAGGCGACGGCGAGGCGGCCGGCGCAGCCTGGCGAAGAACTCACAAGGGTCATCCCCAACATGGCCCTCCATGGGGGGAGGAACTGCTGGTGGAGGCGAGGCCGGCGCGCCACCCCGTCCTCCTCTTCCCCGAGCGCCATGGCCTCACCCCCTCCCCCTTCCCCTCGCGGCTGGCTCTGCCACCGCAGGTGCAGCAGAAGGAGGGGCGCGCTGTCGAGCGGCAACCCTCGCCGCCACCGTTGAAGGACCAGGATTCTCTCTCTCCATGGCGGATGGAAGGGGGAGCAGAAGCAGAAGGAAGGAGGAGATGAAAGAATGCGGGACGCCATCCCCCCTCCCACTCTTTATAAAGGAATGGGGTGGGGGCTCGGCCGCCCCACTCCGCCAATCAAGACGCGGAAGGCGCATGGAACTGGGACTGACCCGCTGGCCCAGCCCGCGGCGCCCCGGTTTACCGCCTCCACCGATTGCCACCCCAAGCGCATGATAGCCACGTGGCAGGCATGCAGGACCGAGGCGATGGGTGAGGCGACCTCTCTCCACCCCGTGACCGTGGGGAGTGGACACCTTGAAGACCACGCCTCGGCCCCGTTCAGTAAATGGGTCGCGCCTCCACGCCTCCCTCCGTTACTACGACGTGACGCATGCGTGCAGAGCTCAGCCCCACGCATGCCGCCCACGTCACACACGCCTCCCCACGCCGCGCTACGTGCGGGAAGCATGGGAAGCGCAGCGCGCGAATAGACTTACCGCAGTAAAAACCACACCGCCTGCCCGCGCACCGTTTTTGGGCCTAGCCCAACGACGCGATTGCGCTTACGTGTGGCCCAGGCCCGGGGGCTCTGTCGGTGTACAAAAAGCGGGGTAAACTTTTTGTAAGCCTACAACTATGCACCGGCAGTCTGAGCCACGGGCACCACCACACTGAGCAAGGCAAGGGAGGTGAGCCAAAGTAAGACCGAAGCTCGAGAGAAGCAGAACGACGCCAAGACCAAGACCACAAAGAGCAAAGGGGACGAAGCGAACTCCCCCGGCAAGATCCTTGCCGGGAGGCGGTTTTAGCAAACCCGACAAGACCCTTGCCGTGGCAGCTCGCCCCACACCACTGCGCCACCTCAGCTGCCTGCCTGCCTACATGGCACCACGGGCACCGCTGGCCACGGCGCGTGTCGACACGAGAGGGAGCGGCGACGAACGAGACAGGGCTCTCCCCCGTCCCCAATAAAGCAAGGACACCTAAGCAAGACGCATTAAATGTGCCTTGTCATCTAATGCGAGGGATAACCTCGCATCACTGTACCCTTTCCACCTCATGTGTGCCACTGTGGCAACCCCTTTTCCTATAAAAGGAGGCCCAAGGCGACCAGGAGGGGGATTCGGCTTTTTGGAGCTCCTCACGCCCCATTGCTAGTTCAAGAACACAGATAAACAAACCACCAAAGCAGGAGTAGGGTTTTACGCATCCTCGCGCCCTGAACCTGGATAAAGAAACTGTGTGCTATCTGTTTGATCTGCTCTTCTCACGTCCCCGCGCCCTGCAACCGTAGTAGGGATTCTTGTGATCCCATAGGTGTCGTTCCCACCGACACATACTTAGCCTAGAAGCCTTGGACAAGGTCCAATCTGCCCTTGCTTCTGTCTTCAACGAGTGTGGCTGGACCACAGTTTGGCCCGTAGCCCGCACCCTTCTTGCTAGGACCGTCACGGAGGTCCGATTCTTCGCCGACGCCTTATGGGCGGGTCTGGTTCCCCCCTTTTCTGCTTTCTTCAATGTTGTGCTCTCCCATTACCAGATCCACATGATGCACCTTGGGACGGAATCCATTACCCTTTTGGCCGTCTTCGCTTTCGTGTGCGAGGCGATGATAGGCATCCCTCCTTCTGTGGCCTTGCTGCACCACTTCTTTTCCTTGCGCCTGAGCGACCCTACTCAATGCTCGGGGTGTGTGAGCTTCTTCGCCGTGCCGGGGACGGCTGCTTCTGGGATCGACTTCAGCCTTCCTTCTCCTCAGGCCGGGTTCAGAGAGCGGTGGCTGTATGTGGACGTCGGGGTGCCCAGCCCCCTGCTCTCGCACCCGACCTTACCTGTTGCTCCTAACCCAGGCTGGGGTCATGAACCGCTCGCGAGCCCCCGGCTCGCTTTTGTCTGGCGCCGCTTCGAGGGTTTGAGGGCGTTCAATGTGACAGCTCCCAAGGTGGTGAGGGAGTTCCTTCTGTGCCGCGTCGCCCCTCTCTAGCGTCACTCTTGCCGGATGTGGGACTTTGCGGGACGCGGAGACCGCATGCGGCTTCAGGAGGAGGATTTTGCGCCCAAAGTGTTGTGGACGGTGCTTCTGGTCTTGACTGGTGATCCCTCCCCGGATAGCATACGGAGCGGCGACGCCCTTCTTTACCTTTGTTCCGGCAGGGCTGATTTCGTGAGGCAGATGCCCAGCTTCGACGAGTGGGGGTTGCGCCCAGCTGGCCTCACAGGGCCACGCGAGAACCCGGTTGCTGTGATAGTTCCCCCCGTCGCCCGCAGCGGTTCCTCCTCAGGCGACCGGGTGGGGGAAGAGCCAACTGGAGCCGAGGTGGTGGCGCCGCATGAAGCTTCGGAGACGACGCCTCGGGAGGCCTGCCCTGAGGCGGTGGTTGATGCAGGGTCCAAGTCTTCGGCTCCCGAGGCTGGGGCTTCCGAGCCCCCAGCCGTTCTTCGCGAGGCGATGCCCCAAGATACCCATAAAGCTGACTCCTCCGGCGCCGATAATCCCGAGGCATCTCCTTGGTCCCGGGCCGACCCCCGTCCCAGGCGCTTCGGTCGATTTCGCATAGACTTCGAGGCCCTTTTCAAGAGGAAGGAGGCCTCAGATGGCAGTGACCGCCCTCGCCGCCTGCTGAAGCACAGGAAGTACTTCGCCATGGACAAGTAAGCCTTCTTCTTTCCTTGATCATTTGCTTTGTTGCCCTTGTTGCTGATTGTGGCTCGTCAGGTCCCATCCGGCTGACTCGGCCGGGTCGGCTCGGGAGCCAGCCCCTTCGGCTTCGCCTCCTTTACTGGCTCCGGGCCCGCCGAGCTCCTATGGCGCTCTTGTCGCTGGACCGGTTGGCGGAGTGATCTGCTCCACGGGGCACCCCGAACCCGTTCACCCGGTGCCCCCTCTTCACGAGTCTTCTTGGGGCGCGCCAGGCTTGCCCCGCGCCTTCCCTCTAATCATAGAAGGTGAATGGCTAAAGTCTCCTCTTGGCTCCTCCGTGAAATGACGCCTGGCTGGACTCTCGAAGGGGTTTGTTCGGCGATGGATGGGGCGGCAGCCCCCAGCCCCATACCTGGCGGGGGCCTGCCGCCTCGGGGCCCTCTGCATGCTCCAGCGGAGGAGGGTGACGCGGAAGATATGCTCAGGCGCGCTCGCGAGCGTCGCGTCCTTCGCGAGGGGTTCCTCCAGGGGGCAGCAGATGCGATAAACTGGGTCGCGGCAGAGCTTGCCGCCGAAGATGTGCGCCTTGAGGCCGAAGGCCTGCGCCTCGCTGAGGAGAGGCACAACTTGAAGGTTGTCATCGCCCTCGCGCGCCACCAACGCGATCGCGACAACGCGGAGGCCGAAGTGTTGCTAGCGGCGTCATGGGAGGCCTGCTCCCTGGCCGTCGAGGAGGCTCGGGAGGCAGACCGGCGGCGCAGGGACGCGGAGGAGCGCGTATGGGAGCTCCACGCCTGGAGGAACTCCCTGGAGCAGCAAGTGGAGCTGCACCACGCGGCCCTTGGGTCGATGCAGGAGGCCGCCGTCGACCGTGCGGAGCTCCAGAGGCGCGAGGAGGCGCTGACGCTCGAGGCCGCGAAGCGTAGCCTTGACTTGGAGCGGTTGGAGATGAGGGAGCGCCTAGCGGCCCAGGCGGAGGACGACGTGGCGGCGCGCGAGGCCCGGATCCAGGAAGAGGTCGACCGCCGTGCGGCGGGTGCTCACTCGGCCCTCGAGCGTGAGTACGAGGCTAAGTTGACGCTGATCAAGGCCCAGGCCGAGGTCAGGACAGCGGCCATCAAGGCCAAGTTGGTTGAAGAGACGCGGCACGCGGATTCCTCCGCAGCCGCCCTTGATGCGGCGCGGGCGGAGCTGTCCTCTTCCCGGGATGAGATGCTTCTTCTTCGACAGAGGGTTGTTGATGCCGAAGCCACCGCACGGCAGAATGAGGACGAGATCCGCCAGCGGAGGCTCCTAGAGCACGAGCATGCTCCCATGCTTCAGATGCTCAGGGAGAAGGCCAACTCAGCCTTAGGTGAGATTTGCGAGGCCTCCGCTAAGGAACCGCATGAGACCAAGTACGCTGGCAACCTGCAGTTATTTACCGACGTTGTGACGCTTCTGGAGGACCGCTCCAAGAGGGCCCGTTGGCTCATTGAAGAGAGGAGCCGAGACTTGCTTAAGCGTGCCTTCTCCCGTGTCTTCAGCTATCCTCAGGAAAGAGACCCCCACTTCGACTTTCATGTCACCATCGCACCTGTGCCATAGCTGTCCGGGGTGACCTGGCGCAATGGATGGAGAATAACGTGGATGCCCTCATCCGGGCCTTCACGTCTGACGACGACGGAGTGGTCGTGGGTGCTGATGCTGGTGGCGTTGAAGGCGCGCCTGGTGCTGGCGAAACGCGGGCGGTGGGGGCGACGACGTCAGTGATGTCAGTGATGCTTCTAAGGACGCCCCGGAGGACGCGGTGAGTGATATGTACGACTGACTGCATGTCTCCGCGTTTCATCCTGCACAGAGAAGACTGGGGCTTGGCCCTGAAGAGTGTAAGAGCATTTTGAGAGGGGGGGGGGCCTCATGTCAAGATTTGTAATCGGTACCCTGGCGGGTACAACGTTGCGCGTGAGTTTGGCTGCTAACCTAGCGATGGTTCTGTCAATTTGTTTACCTTTCAGCCCTGGCGAGCCCTGAACGGGCCTGCGAAGGGGGCGTCGCGCCTTGGGCCTCCTTCACAGGTACCGGCGAAGGGGGCGTCGCGGCTTGGGCGCCTTTTGATTAACCCGCCGATCCTGCAATGAGAACCTCCGGAGAGGGAGCGGGGGTAGTGGTCCTGGTCGCAGGCGTGCCTGGCCCGGCCCACCTCACGAGGGGCTCGTGAGGGGGGGAGGCAGCCGATGCTAGCTCGGGGCGTAAAAGCCGAAATCAGAATGCGAGAGATTGCTCGAACGAGACTAAACACCCCTTCCCCAAACGCATGCAAGCTTCGAACTCAAATCCAACTTAAATTCAAACCGAAGAAACTTGTCAACAAGGGAGAAGCAAAAAGCAAAAGGCCATGTCCGACACCTAGTCTAGTCTTCGACGTCTTCTCACCAGCGCGGAGCTAAGTGCTGCCACTGGGCGTGGGTGGGAGCCCCAGGGCCTGAGGCCGGCACCCCTGAGACTCCGGGGCGTGTACAGCCCCACTCATTATTACGTGAGAGTGTCACGGGGTGGCGAGCTTCACAGGCACTGGGCCTTCTTCACAGGTACCGGCCTTGCTTCATATCGCCAGACCAGGGCCCCGCCTTGCGCCACACTCTACCGCCATTGGCGGTGACCAGAAACCAAGGACGACGCCAATGGGGTAGAGCGGTCGCCAGCGGTTCCCCCGACGACCACGGGTCCTCTACCGGGGGCAGGCCCCGGGGCACCTCCCCGGCAGAGGGTCTGCCGCCTGAGAACACCTTGCTCCGAATGCCGCAAGGGCGAACCTTGATCTCGGCCCCTCTCCTGCAGCCCCCTGCGCCCTCCTCCTGAGGGGTAGGAGGCCACAGCATTAGGGCAGCCATCTATTGTGGTGACCTGTACCTCCTGCGACCCATGGTTAGCGTAAGCTTGCTCCTGAGGGATGAGTGGTACCCGATAGTTGTTGCTGTCAGTGCGGTTGTCGAGGCTCTCCTAAGGTCCCTGAAAGAGCTCGGCTTTCGGCGCCTCCTCGTCCCAGCCGGGCCCGAGGAACGAGCCGTGATCTTCCTCCAGCGTGCGTCCCTGATCCACCATGCGGGGGACATAAGCTTCCGGGACCACCACCTCGTGGACCCCACCGTAATGCCCCGCGTGCCATGAAGTCTGGTTGGGGGCGTCGCCTTGGGGGTGATGGCGTGGTGGTCCACTAAAGACGAAGGATGCGGCGCGCATCCCTTCGCCGGCCGGAGGAAGGGCCGGCGTGACCTGCTGCCCGATGCTGATGGTGGCGTTGGTGCTGGACGGGCCCGGGAGTCCGCTTGGAGTGGCATGAGCACGCACAATGCCGTCGTGCGATCCGTCCTGGGCCTGGGGCGGCAACTGGATGCAGAAAGGGGGTGCTCCTAAGGCGGCGGTGTCCAGGAGCTCGGACACTCGCTCTAGCAGCACGTCGCGGCCGCCTTCTAGCAAGCGGCACCGTAGTAGCTCTCGGGCCACCGTGAGCGCGGCTCTGGAGTTCGCCTGCTCCCGTCGGGTGTACGGCGCTATGGCAGCGGCATGGTTCGAGGCCCTTGTTGCGGCCCGCACCTGCCGTGGCGTGAGGGCATGCGGCGTCTGGCCGCATCGCCTGTGCCCCGCAGCGCCCTGCGGAGCCCGGGCTGTCTGAGGCGCAAGGTTGAGGTCGCCCTGAGACGGCGACATGGCGTGGGCAGGCCACGCCGCCCAGCGGTCGGCGTCGGCGGCTGGGTTGCTTGACATCTGGACAGTGAAGCCGCGGAACGTGATGCGGAGGAGGAAAGATTCCGGCACACCCCTACCTGGCACGCCAAATGTCGGATTTTGGGTTCCGGCAGACCCTTGAGGTTCGAACACTGGGGTGCGCGCAGAGATCTCTCCCCTACCGATCTACGTCAGATCTTCTCATGCGAACTAAGATGAAAATGGTGAAGAACACAAGGGACACGAGATTTATACTGGTTCGGGCCACCGTTGTGGTGTAATACCCTACTCCAGTGTGTGGTGTGGTGGATTCCCTCTGGGGCTGATGATGTACATTACAAAGGAAGAACAGCCTCGCGAGAGGTGTTGTTGGGCTGGTGCGATGAATTGCTTGGGTCAGTTCAGTCGCCTCTCTCTCTATCTCTCTGCTTAGGCTCTATCAGATTCCTCTATGCTTATGGCCGGATGGCTCGATGGATCCTCTACCCTGTGGTGGCTAGCTCTATTTATAGAGGCCCTGGGCCTCTCCCCGAAATAATTGAGCGGGAAGGGCGCCAACAATTGGCCATTTTCAAGGGGAACATCTAGTACAAGTTCTCCTGACCAAAGGTGGTCTTCGGCTGCCAAAAGCTCCGGTGGTGACGCCGTCTTGGGCTCCACTGTGACCTCCGCCCGGCCGTCCGGCTGGTCTTGGTCTCGTTGCACTGGAATGGTAACCTTTGCCTGATACCTTGGCCTGTTCTTGCCCCCTTTGCACCAAAGGGGAAACAAGGACTCTGCACAGGTCGGCGCCCGCCTAGAGCCCGCCTGGCCTTGATCGTCATGGCTTGCATCACTGGATCCTCGCGAGGTACCCCTGCATTGATCTCTCCGCCTCCTCGCGAGCCTTGTCTGATGAGGACGTACTTGAGGAAGCTCTCTATCGTCCGCCCCGCGAGGCTTGGCCCCTCGCGAGGGTCTTGAGCTTGTGTTGATGGAGATGGGCCTCATTGGGCCCCCACTTGAGCCATGCCGCAGGCCGCAGGCAGGCAAGTCTAGGGACCCCCGTTCCCAAAACGCTGACAGAATGATAGTTAATGCATGTGTTCATCTCTATTTTTTACTAGTACAATTGTACTCCCTCACTGAAAAAACCAATTCTGAAATAGAAGGCCAATCATGTACTTGGTTTCACCAACTGGTGATGAGAATGAGAAACAAAGCATGAAGAGGAAGAAGAAGGAGAGTGAATAGTGCCAAGGCGATCCTGCTGAAACCAGAGGCCTCTGTCGAGGCCATTCAAGGGCTCCGGCAATGACTACCTTACATGTGATACGATCCTCCAGGGAGCCCTTCCACTTCTGCTGTCTCACTTAATTAATTACGAGTACTTAAGTACCACTAATTTATTGCTGCCTAATTTTCCTGTCGGAGTTAAACAAATCTTTAGTAGCACCCTATGATGAATCATGTACGCGTGTATGTTTGACTATGGAGGTGAATCTTGTGGTGGAGCAGGGAGGGAATGCTAACTTTACCCATTAAGATAATGAGGGTGCTTCTATTTGTTAGTGTAGGTTTCATCAACTAGTCCCACTATTATAGTAATTTCACTCTCTCAATATATGTGCCAACAGGGATGCTCGATTTTGGTGGAACTGTACAAAAACTTTGGGTGCTTCATTGCCTCGACGGCTTCCTTCCTTTCCTGTTGGTCGCTAATCTCGGCTTGCATTCTTCCTTTGTTGTCGGTCGCTTGGCTTATCTTGGCTTCCAGTCAAAGGAAATAGTAATTGATATGCTACCTCACATAGGTTGGTACTGGTCTGTATCCTGATTATGGTGCTTGTCATATGTATTGGTAGTTTGGTATTGTGCTACTGTTTGCCGATTTCATAAAGGAGTAACTTGGAGCCTGAACTCGCAGGCAAATCATTACATCGGGTGATTTCAGTAGAACTGCGCAAAAAGATCAGATGGACAGGTACTTATGCTACTGCTATGTACTCCAAAGTTCACTCAGACAAGCATCGATGTTGACAAGAAGAAGTGCCTATATTTATTCGAGTATCAACCGGCATCAATCAATTGTCAAACTCCAAGTATTAGGAGAGTGAACGCCAAAAATATTGCTTGGCGCATAGCCCAGAAAAATGCAGTCTAGTCTTTGGTCCCAACTTGTGCCTTTTGGTTATCGGCACAAATGGTAGCGAACTGTATGGCATGGAGTCTAAAGATTCCAGACAAGTTGGTTGATGCATATATTCATCTGGCACTTAATCAGTCTACACGCCAGGGATGCTCCATTTCAGTTGAACTGCACAAAAATTTGGGTGGTTCATTTTCTCAACCGCCTCCTTTCTCGTCTGCAATGTAGAATTTTGGCGAGCTACAGGACCAAGATGAGCCAGTAAACTAGTTGGATGAAAGTAGTGGCCAAGTTGATCAAACCTCCCTCGGCACGAGGCCACTATTTGAGGATAAACCTACAAGCAAAGTTTAGATTGTCTGTGCTGCCTCTTATGTACTTGAAAGTTTACTCGTACAAGCATTAATTTTAGCAAGATAAATACACGTGAGAGGCTGATAGTGGGGACGCACCACGCCCATGGATGCATGCACGCAATGGAACGCGGCATGTTCAACATGGTCAAGGAATGATTTCCATCGGAAGTGCACTATATGTGGAGAGGCTGATAGCTGGGTCCACAGCCGCAGCAAGGCAGTGCCTCCATATTACGCGGAAAATAATGCTTCCTCCACCTAACAGCAGGGACCCACCGGACGGGCCACCATATTTTGGAAAAAAAGTATCCCCCTGACTGCTGGGACCCACTGGATGGGTCACCGTATTTTGTGAAAAAATGTTCCCCCCGCTATCAGCTCGGACCCACTGGAAGTGCCTCCTTATTATGCAGAAAAAAATGAATACTCCCCCTGCTAACCGGGACCCACCTTGGTGGGAGGCTAGCTTGTGGGCTTATTAAGTTGACGGGGACGGAGGACTTTCTCAACTTAGTCAATATGAATGATTCTAGCTCCAGTGACCGTACGATGTCCATCCAACGGCCGTAGTGCTTATTCAACCTCTGGTCTTCTTGCTCCAGCCGCCCAAACCAGCACCGCTCGTGCCTCATGCTCCTACCTCCCGTGGCCGGCTGTGATGCCGCGGAGGCCTCAGTGCCAACTACTACTCCCACCGCTGGCTAGGCCATCCCTCTAGTCACCCACACCCCCTGTTATTCTGCAGCGACGACAGCCTCACACCGCAGCCAAACCAGTGAACCCTCGTACTCCTCTCCGCGCGGGTTTCCACTGTCGCGTCTTCCCCGGCTCCGCGTTGTCCCCTTCCTAGGCCTCGCCTTCGTCCACCGCCCTGGAGCTCTCGGCGCGGCATGGTCAACATGGTCAAGAAATGACTTCCATCGGAAGAGTACTATACGTGGAAAGGCTGACAGCTGGGTCCACGACAGCGTATTTCGCGCAAAATAATAATTCCTCCACCTGACAGCAGGGACCAACCGCACGGGCCACCGTATATTGCGAAAAAAATGTTTCCCCCTGACTGCTGGGACCCACCAGCTACATCTTCGCACGCAAGGAAGTGCGTGACAGTAGGGACCCACCTATTCAAAGCGTACGTAGCATTGTCATTTCGGTTGCGAATGTGTACATACATACTAGTACATGTAGAGGCGCGCATGTGTCATAGTAGAGGCGCGCACGTAGCATGTACACGTACGTAGAGCGGCCAGGGTGCAAGAACGTAATTACGGCCACGTACGTACATACGGGCGGGGTCTCGAACGCCTACTCGCGCGTACGTACGGCCAGGGCTTGTGTACATGGCTAGGTCGGAATGGGGAAACAACATCATCGTCGTGTTCATGGGTGGCCAACCGGCTGGGTCGGAACGGAATGCGTCGTCGTGTTCATCGGGAGGGCTTGGACAGAATAGCCGATGGAAACGAGGCCTGGTGTACCGCAGAATGGAGGAAACGACCATGTGTTCGACCGGCCATGTTCGAAACGGGATCCTGTTCATCAGGAGGGGTCTGGTGTACCGCAAAATGGAGGAAACGGACCTCCTACGGTCGAAACGCGGTCCTATTGATCGAGAGGGGTGTGGCGTACCGCAAAACAGAGGAAATAGACTTGTGTTGGAGCACTGCGGTCGAAACTGGGGTCTTGTTCATCGGGAGGGCTGTGGCGTACCACAAAATGGGACTCCATAGGATATTGTTCATCTCCACCGTCGACCCCCTCCAGCCTCCACGGGCTACTGTTCATCCACCGTCAACCTCCTCCAGCTGTCGGATTTCGGGTTCCGGCAGACCCTGGAGGTTTGAACACTGGGGTGCGCGCGGAGATTTCGCCTTCTACCTACCTGCACCCCACCGCCTCGCTAAGATCTAAGCTATGGAAAGAACTGCACAAGAGACACAGGGTTTATACTGGTTTGGGCCACCGTTGTGGTGTAATACCCTACTCCAGTTCGTGGTGTGGTGGATTGCCTCTTGGGCTGATGATGATGAGCAATACAAGGAAGAACAGCCTCGCGAGGGTCTGTTCTTTGCTGGGGCGATGAACTGCTCGGAGGAGTTCAGTCACCCTTATCTCTCTCTCTTTCTCTGATTGATTGCCTCTACCCTGGGGGTGGCTAGTCCTATTTATAGGCAAAGGCCCTGGGACTCTTCCCAAATATTGAGCGGGAAGGGTGCCAACAATTGGCCATTTTGAAGGGGAACATCTGGTACACTTATCCTGACTAAAGGTGGTCTTCGCCTGCCAAAGGCTCTGGTGGTGACGCTGGCTTGGGCTCCACAATGACTTCCTCCCTGCCGTTGGGCTGGTCTTGGTCTCGTTGCACCGAAACGGGTGCCTTTGCTTGAAGCTCTCGCGTGCGCTTGCTCCCTTTGCACCAAAGAGGAAAGGAGGACACTGCGCGGGCTAGCGCACGCCTAGCGCCCTTGGTCGTCATGGCTTGCATCACGGGCACCTTGTGAGGTACCCCGCCTTGATCTCTCCGCCTCCTCGTGAGCCAGCCTGATGAGGCCGTGCCTGAGGAAGCTCCGTGTCGTCCGCCCCGCGAGGCTTGGCCCCTCGCAAGGGTCTTGGGTCTGTGTTGATGAAGATGGGCCGTGCTGGGCCCGCTTTTGAGCCATGCCGCGGGCCGCAGGCAGGCAAGTCTGCGGACCCCCGTTCCCAGAACGCCGACAGTAGCCCCCGGGCCCAAGGCGCGCCCGGACTTGGCCGTGCAGGGAGGCAAAAGGGCAAGGGCGAAGCGCCGCGGCCCTAATAGCCTGCGGCCTTGGGCGCCGCGTGGCGGTTGATTGGACGTGAGCGCCTCAGCAACCGCGCGAGTTGATAAAGGAGCGGCATCTGCCTAGGCTTTGTTTTTCTTGCTTTCTCTGGTTGCTGCTCAGATCCCCTTTCTTGCGCCTCTCCTTCCTTCCCGCAAAATTTCCGGATCTACTCCGACTGCGTGACCTAGGAAGCCATGGCGCCTCGTCAGTCCCCGGCCGGAGCTTGGTACTCGTCTGCCCTGGAGTCGCCGAACGTGTCGGAGTCGAGCCTCGCCCGATTGCGCCGGATGGCGGCGGCGTAGGGCATCGACGGGGCGAAGGTGTTCAAGGCCGGCTCCGCCACCCTTGAGGGCCAAGGGAGCACCTTCTATCCGCTGTTTGTAAGTGCCATTGCTACTGGCCTGGTGCCTCCCTTCTTCGAGTTCTTCTTCTCTATCCTCCGCCATTATAAGCTACAGGCTCTGCATCTCCACCCCAACTCCGTCCTTCGCCTGGCAATCTTCGCCTATTACTGCGTGGCTCACGTAGGGGTGCAGCCCTCAGTGGCCTTGCTGCGCCACTACTTCTACCTCCGGACCTCTCGCGGTCCTGCTTCCGTGTGCGCGAGCTTCGTCGCGTACGGTGGCGCCATTGCCATTTTGAGCACCGGGAAAAGGATTGAGGGCTTCAGGAGCAAGTGGGTCTTGGCAGATGCTGGGCGCATCCACCCTCGGCTGATCTTGCCCACGGAGCAACCCACGAGCTCCAGCGATTGGGGTCGAGCGGAGCTCGCGGACCCCCGCGCGAAGCTGGTGTTGGAGAAGATGGACGCGGATCTGAGGCCGGCCAACATGGCGGCGGCGAAGCTGACCGGTGCGTAGCTGCTGAGGGAATTCCTGGAGCACCAGCTGGCTCCGCTTCGGCAGTACTCATTTCCGATGTGGAGGCCCCATCCGAGCCGCGCGGCCTTAGCCGACGAAGATCTGGCTGCGGTCCTCCAATCTCTGGTCGGGGGCGATGTGGCGAGGTTGGAGGGCGCTCCTACTCCCTCGTTCCTCCGCAACGACTGGGAGCAGGTAGTGGAGTCCATGCCTGTCTTCAACAGGGACGGGCCCGTGCCCACGGAAGCTCCCGAGGAACCGGTGGACGTGTCCTCCGACGACTCCAGCAAAGAGGAGGAAGGAGGGGAGCGGGAAAAAGGGCCTGACTCCGAGGCGAATGATGGAGAGTCGAGGGCTCCCCTCCCCCGGTGCAGGTCCCGCGTTCTCCGCCTCTCTTCGAGTGATGACGACGAGGATGATGACGAGCAGGGCGGCGGGAGCTCGCCCCCGATCCCGAAGAAGGACAGGACCGGGCTAATCTCCCGCGGGTCTGCCCCGGCCCCGAGGCGGACCGCCGACACGCCTTCCGCTCCCGAGCTTCCCAAGGTTGATCCTTCCAGCCGGCTTTCGGGCTTCAAATTTGGCCAGAGGCAGCTTGAGCTCATTGGCGACGACCCGTAAGCGCTTGATTCTTGTCTTTATTTCTTGTTCTGCTGCTAAGGCTTGACGTCCGCATCTCTTGGATAGGCTGGCGCCCGCAGCAAAGAAGCCGAAGGGATCTCCTGAGGTTCCATCCGGGGCAGCGCCTCTGCTCGCGAAGGAAGGTGACCGCGACGCACGGGCCTCTCCTGCCCGGTCGTCCTCGCGAGGCCTGGCTGAGCCGGCTGGGGCGAGCTCAGCCCCCATGGCCCAAGCGACTCCCGAAGTGCCTTTGTCTGCTGCCGCCACCACAGTCGTTGGGGCGCAGCAGGCTCCGCCTCAGGATGCTGTGGTCATGCCGCCGCCTTCTCCTCCTACTCCACCGACTGATGTCTCTCTGACTCCTCCTGCCGTTCTAGATCGTGCTGCTGCTGAGCTAGACCGGCTACGGCAGGATCTTCTTGGCGCCGACCCTCGCTTGGTGGCCGGGCGCTTGGAGCTGGCTTTAGGATGGATTCGTTCCGATGCTTCGATTCGGGCGGCGCTGGTCCAGGCCTCGACGGCTTGTGATGAGGAGAGGCAGGCCATCCTTGAGGCAAAGGCTGCTCGTGACGCAGCCCTTAGGGAGGTGGTCGGCGTCTGTGGTCGCTGCAAGGTGCTGGAGGACGAGCTGCAAGGCCTGCGGGACCAGCTCGCGAAAGAGGCCCGCCTTCTCCAAGAGCAGGAAGAAGGCGTGAAGGCTCGTGAGGCGGCCGTCAAGGACCTGGAGGCCAAGCTCAGGAAGCGTCGTGACCGCCTAGGCGCGCTGGAGCAGGAGTTGGGGGCGAGGAAGGTCGAGCTGGACGACAAGGCCCAGGTTCTTGCCGAGAACCGCGTGGCCTTCGCGGAGATGGAGGAGAAGGCCCGTTCCTCGCTGAAGACGCTTTACGACAGCGGCCTTGAGAGCCCGCTGGCTGGCGCCAAGGACGGCTCCGCCAAGCTGCTTCCCTTCCTGGTTCGCGCTCTTGAAGATATCGCCCTTGGCCTTGGCCCCACGGCCGAGGCCGAGCCGCGTGTCCTGTCTTCTGCAGCGCTCACGCGGGTCCTCACCCACATCTACCTTCGCGACCCTAGCGTTGACCTCGACAGCCTGCTGGAGCCAGCAAGCGGCGAGCATGCCGCTGTCGCTACCGAGGCCGTGAAGGGTTGCGCGGAGGCTCTGCTGGGGAAGTTCCGGGCCTTCAACACGAAGCCAAAGCGAGGCGCTACTGACCCTGCTGCTCCATGAGGCGAACCCACTCCGCGCTGCTCCACCGCCGACAAGTGACTCCGTTGTGGCTCCTGTCCTGCCTTCAATTCCTGCACATGTATCATGCCTCGGGGAGGCATTTAAACTTGCGTTTGGCATTGAGATAACAGTGTGGACTGTAATATTTGCTTTTGAACTCCTTGAAATTGAACATGGCGCTCCCCTCTCGCCTTTGCCCCCCTTTCTTCTCTACGTCCTCGGGTCCCGGCCCTCGAGCAAGTCTCAGCCATCGCTAGTATGCCAGGTCGCGATGCCATGGACAAGGCCAGAGGGTGAGGGCTGGAGAGCCAGTAGGAGCCCTAAGTCGCGATGCTCAGGCACCCCCCTTTAACGTGCAAGCGGTTCGCACGGATGAGAGTGAAGGAGGCTGTCTTTTGAATTCCTTGGAATCTACGCTTTTCCTTCCTACTTGCTTATGTTCTACGCCAGTAGAGCTCGGCCCCGCGCATACCTCAGCCGCCGTTAGCCCCGACTAGAAACCAGGACGGGACCAGGGAGTGAGGGGCTACGTGACAAGTTAGGCTCCTGAGTCGCGATGCTCTGGGCTCCCTGAGGTTGATGCAGCCCGGGGGCCACCCTCAGTTGTTTATCACCAGCGCGGAGCATAGCGCTTCCGTATGTGTACGGGCATAGCCGCTCCTCGGCAGTGTCGTCAGCCAGCGCGGAGCATGGTGCTTCCACTGGTACGTGGGAGGGGGCTCACCTCCAGGAGGAGCCCCCGGGGCGTGTACAGCCCCGTCCTGACACGTGGCTGGCATGGTAGGGCCTGGCGAGGTGTATCTGGGCACCCGTGAGCCAGCGCGGGACTCACGGGGCCCTACCTGTAGGCGGGTTGCACCTGGCACTGGGCCATATCTTGTGATGTGTTCCTGCAAATTTGGTTAGATTCCGGCACTCTACGTCCTCGTGTCCCGGCCCTCGAGCTGGTCTTAGCCATCGCTGGTATGCCAGGTCGCGATGCCGTGGACAAGGCCAGAGGGTGAGGGCTGGAGAGCCAGTAAGAGCCCTGAGTCGCGATGCTTAGGTCCCCCCCCTTTAACGCGCAAGTGGTCGGCATGGAGAAGAAGAGGTGCCATGGACCGGCATCGAATAATCAAGCATGGTGGGTCGAACGCATAGCCGGAAATAAACGCAAAAGGGATACATGCCGCTGGGTCTGGCCCGAGCGACTTGGGGATGATGCAGCCCGAGGGCCGCCCCCAACAAAGTAAGCCAACAACATGAAATAAAAGGGATACATGCCGCAGGGACGGACCCACGCGGCCTGGGAATAATGCAGCCCTGGGTGGCGCTCCCAGCTAGAAATGGAACTTGAAAGATGTCACCTGATGATGTTGAGGACGAATGAGCGTTGGTGTAGTAGACTCGGTGGGCTGCGGAAGCCGATCCTCATGAGCCCCCAGGCCCAGGGGCCTCAGGAGGCTCCGGAGGCGCTGGTGGCTCCTCGCGGACCATCTCCATCTCCGCCAAGGCTGCGGCGCCTGGCCTCTTGAGCCTCCGTGATGCCCCTCATGAGGCGCTGGTACGTGGCAGCCGCGTTCGGCAAGCCGTAAGGCATGCGAATGTAGTTGTGGGGTGGACCTTCGCAGCGCACCACTCGCGGGGGCCAGAGGCGCTCCAGAGAGGCGACTCGATTGAGCCTTGGTATGTCGATGCAGACGCGCAGCCCACCATCCTTGCCTGGATGGGGAGCCACAGCTGGTAGGCGGCGGTCGCCTCTCATGACTCTTGACTCCTGTAGCTCCTGAATGGACTTGCTGACGAACTCCTGAGGGTTTGGCCCTCCTTGCCTTACTCCTTGAGGGAAACGTGCTTCGAAACACGCCTCCATGTGGTGCCCAAGCGCCTCCCTCGTGACCTTAGCCAGGTGGGTGGACCTCCAGGGCAGAGCCCCCGAGCCCTGCCTGAGGAGGGCGCCGGGCGCGCTTTCCTATGCGATGGAAGGAGGTTCCCCCCGGGCAGGCGCGGGCCCTCAGGGGCCTGCCTCCTGAGGGTTCGGGCCGGACGATGTCTTCTTCTTCTTGGCAGTGGTCTCGGGAAGCCTCCTGCTTCCGCGATCCGGGTCTTCCAGTGATGCGGCCTGAAAGGCTCGTTCCAGGGAACACACCGCGTCCTTCTCTTCACAGGGCACCGTGATGACTCCGCCACTTCCTGGCATCTTGAGGACGTTGTAGCCGTGGTGCGTTACGGCCATGAACCTGGCCAGCGCTGGGTACCCAAGGATGGCGTTGTACGGCAGGCGAATGTGAGCGACGTCAAAGTCGATGAGCTCGGTGCGGTAGTTGTCGTGTGCCCCGAAGGTGACAGGGAGGCGGACCTGCCCAATCGGGACCGTGGAGCCGTCGGTGACTCCGGAGAAAGGCTTGGTTGGCTGAAGCTGGTTGTAGGGCACTTGGAGGTTGTTGAATGTTTCCACGGACAGGACGTTGAGCCCTGCCCCGCCATCGATGAGGGTCATGGTGACCACCACGTTGCTGATGATTGGGGAACAAAGCATCGGGAGGACTCCGGCTGTGGCCGCACACTTGAGTTGATCCGCTGAGCTGAACATGATGGCGCATGCCGAGCACCTACGAGGGCATGTGGCTTCGAGCTTGGGAAGGACTGCATTCACTTCGTGGGCGAACTGCTTGAAGATGCGCTGAGAGGCTGGGGCTTGAGCCCCGCCCAGGATGCAGGCGATCGCGCGTGGCTCCTGGAAGCCCCGAGCCCCCTCGTCCTGATGGTGGTCCTCGTTTCTCCTTGGCTGCGGCGGCAGCGGAGGGAGGCCTGCGTTGCCTTGCGGGCGATCCTCGCGAGGCTGATCCCTCCAGTCTCCCTCGTGAGGCGGGTCTTGCCAGCGGTCCTCGCGAGGTCGATCGCGCCACCCTTGGCGCGGGCCGCGGTCTTCCCAGCGTCCCGTGTTCCTTCCTCCTCCTCGACCGTAGCCCCGGTCACCGCGGTCGGGACGATGGCCGATCCTTCCTTCTCGCACGGCTTGGAGCTCTTGACATTCGTTGGTGTTGTGGGTGTGGAGGTCGTGGTACACACAGTACCGACTGCCCTTGGAAGATTCGGGCTGATCTCTGCCCCGCTTGGTGTCTGGTTCTGCTGCGAGCACGGCAGCCCCCTTGCGCTTCACATCCTTGGCCTTGGACTTCTTCTCTTCTGGGTCTGCGGCAGGCAGCTCGAGGAGGGAGAGGCGCCCTTCCTCAACCCTGGCGCACTTGGTCGCCAAGTTGAACAGCCCCAAGGAAGTGCACAGGTCTTCATGCATCGCCAGCTCCTCCTTCATCTTGACGTCGCGCACGCCGTCGGAGAAGGCCGAGATGATGGCCTCCTCGGTCACCTTGGGAATCCTAAGGCATGCGTTGTTGAAGCGCTGGATGTACTTCTGCAGGGTCTCTCCGGGTTGTTGCTTGATGCGGCGCATGTCGCTCACGGCGGGTGGCCGGTCGCGAGTACTTTGGAAGTTGGCGATGAAGCGGGTGCGCATCTCGTCCCAGTAGGAGATCGTGCCTGGAGCCAGGTTCAGGAGCCAGGTGCGGGCCCCGTCCTTGAACGCCATGGGAAACCAATTTGCCATGACCTTCTCATCCCCGTTGGCAGCTTCGATGCCCAACTCATAGAGCTGGAGGAACTCCGCAGAGTCAGCCGTGCCGTCATAACGAGGAGGCAGGTCTGGCTTGAACTTGCCGGTCCACGCGACGCTGCGTAGCTCGGTGGTGAAGGCACGGCAGCCTGCGGTGGCCACGGGAGGGCTTGGGTGACGGAGAGCTTGGTCTTGCAGGTCCCCATGCACTGCAGCTGGGAGCAACGCGGGGTCTTGACGCGCGGGAGCAGGAGCATGGTCGCGACGTGCTGGAGCAGGGAGCGCCCGAGCAGCTTCTTGCGGGCGAGGCACTTTTTGGCAGCTCCGCTCTTGCTGTGCTGGCACCTGACGGAGCGGGTTCCGCCCAGGGGCCACGCACCTTGGAGCTGGGGCGCCTTCTTGAGGAGGAGGCGGCTGGGGCGCCCCCGGAGCTTCGTCGCCTGCGCAAGGCAGGGTGCGGTGCAGCGGAAAGGACGGCGCAGGAGAGCCCCCTGCGGCGCAGATGAGCTCGGCGACGCGGTTGAGCCATTCTTCGTAGACATCGTCGACGGGACGGTAGCGCAGGAGCTCGTTTGCCGCGATGAGCGCAGCTCGAGCCTCCATGGGTGCGCGGAGCGCATGGGACGAAGAACCAGCTGGGGTGAGCGAGGGAGTAGCGGTGCGGCCGTCTTGCCGCACGGACGGATGCTGAGACGTCGCTTGCTGCTCGTTTCCCGCCGGGCCGGTGGCGGCGTTGACGGCAGGTGACGGGGAACGGCGAGGACGCCCGCCGACAGGAGCCGTCTGGGCGACGCGGGAAGCAAGAGTGGCTCGGTGCTCAGTGTGGGCCCGACGAGCGTCAGACATGGGCGCGGTGGTCGGAGGAGAATGGGGCGGTGGAAGACAAACTCCGGCGCACCCCTGCCTGGCGCGCCAAATGTCGGATTTTGGGTTCCGGCAGACCCTTGAGGTTTGAACACTGGGGTGCGTGCAGAGATTCCGCCTTCTAGCTACCTGCACCCCATCGCCTCGCTAAGATCTAAGCTATGGAAAGAACAGCACAAGAGACACAGGGTTTATACTAGTTCGGGCCACCGTTGTGGTGTAATACCCTACTCCAGTTTGTGGTGTGGTGGATTGCCTCTTGGGCTGATGATGATGAGCAATACAAGGAAGAACAGCCTCGCGAGGGTCTATTCTTGGCTGGGGCGATGAACTGCTAGGAATAGTTCAGTCACGCTTCTCTCTCTCTCTCTCTCTCTCTCTATCTCTCTCTCTGATTGATTGCCTCTACCCTGGGGGTGGCTAGTCCTATTTATAGGCAAAGGCCCTGCGCCTCTTCCCAAATATTGAGCGGGAAGGGTGCCAACAATTGGCAATTTCGAAGGGGAACATCTGGTACACTTATCCTGACTAAAGTTGGTCTTCGCCTGCCAAAGACTCTGGTGGTGACACTGGCTTGGGCTCCACAATGACTTCCTCCCTGCCGTTGGGCTGGTCTTGGTCTCGTTGCACCGAAACGGGTGCCTTTGCTTGATGCTCTCGCCTGCGCTTGCTCCCTTTGAACCAAAGAGGAAAGGAGGACACTGCGCGGGCTGGCGCCCGCCTGGCGCCCTTGGTCGTCATGGCTTGCGTCACGGGCACCTCGTGAGGTACCCGGCCTTGATCTCTCTGCCTCCTCGCGAGCCAGCCTGATGAGGCCATGCCTGAGGGAGCTCCGCGTCGTCCGCCCCGCGAGGCTTGGCCCCTCGCAAGGGTCTTGGGTCTGTGTTGATGAAGAAGGGCCGTGCTGGGCCCCCTTTTGAGCCACGCCGCGGGCCGCAGGCAGGCAAGTCTGGGGACCCCCGTTCCCAGAACGCCGACACCAGCCTCCACCTGCAACTGTTTATCCATGGGCTCCTGTTCATCCAGCCTCCACCACGTGCTACTCCACCGGCTACTGTATAACCAGCCCTCTCCATGGGCTCCTGTTCAACCACCCCTCCACGGGCTACTGTTCATCTAGCCTTCCATCGTCTACTGTTCATCCAGCCCTCCACGGGGTCCTCTTCATCCAGCCCCAACCGGCGTGATCGATAGGGGTCATGTTCATCCAGAGGCAACACCACGGGGTCCTGTTCATCCACCCCCACCGGGAACTGTTCATCCAAACGCCCCCCCCAGTAATGCTCACTATTCATCCAGAGGCAGCATTGATTGGCTTCAGCTAGCAGCAGTAGCGAAGGAATCGCTTGATGAGGTTCAGTTAACAGCCATCGATCGATCGCTCAGGTTCAGTAACGCGTAGCCTGCAGTGCAATCGATCGGGTTCAGTTAGAGCCCAACGCCTCGCTCGGGTTCAGTTAGAGCCTGACGCCTCGCACCCACACGCGTGCGTGTACGAGAGAAACGCGCATCGCTCGGCCCAGACCACCCACCGTAATCAGGAACACCCCGATATTTTCCTCGCCCTCGCTTCTACCATGGTTTTTTCGGTCATGGACGGCCCAAAGAATGTCATGCAGTTGCGTCTATGGCCCGCCCAGGATGAAAAGTCCATTTTCTGTCATGATTTTTTCTCATAGAAGTAGGAGCCCACCACATCTATGATGATACTGGGTTTTGTCACAATTATCGTCATAGAAGTGTCATAAGTATGACAGGAAAAAAAATTCATTCAGCCCAACATGTCACAGATGTGTCTTTTTTTGTAGTGGATGTCCGTGTACTCGCCGATTACGGGAAGCAGACACGCCCTCATGTCCAAGATCCGCCTGTACATGTCGTAGCATGCGTATGCGTCCTTGGCCGTGTAGGTTATGTAGGCTAGATTCAGAGGTACCTCCCACGTGTTCGGGTCCTTGGTATCGTTGTCTTCTTTCATGTTGGCGTAGGAGGGGTCGATGATGGTCTCGGCGAGGTCAACCACAGAGTCCTTCTCCTGCCCATTGCCGATGATTTTGTATTGCTTCTGGATGTTGGCAAGCTTGTTGCACCAGATGGCTGAATCGTCACGTTCTTCCTTCTCTCCACCGTATCGAAGGTGCAGTTGTCGCTGCCGATGAATCAGGCGAATGCAGCAGAACCTCTGATGGCCCTACAGCAATGGTAGACGAGAACCTCGTCCCGCACGCATACCTGGGCGACCACGATCTGTTGTTCCCTGTCAGGAGACGAATGGGTGGGCACAAGATCTAGTCCTGCGACCTTGTGCTTTCTCGTCCTGTAGGTACTGCTTGAACTTGGTGAGGCAGAGCTTCACCAAGTCCGGATCATTGGTATATATCACATTCAACTTGGTGCAGCCATGGGACTTAACGACGAACTCAAAGGTGAACTCTTTGCTGAAGTCCATCTCCAGCAGGCTCACCCCTCGGATCGCCATTGGAGTCTCTTCAAGTGAACGAGTGGATAGGCGGCGACAGCAGTTCGTTTTTCAGCTCTTGGGGAACTGGATTCAACAGTAAACTGAGTGTGTACAGGCGACAACAGTTACTACCCCTCCCTCGCCCGCTACACGCCCAGCAGAACATGCACCCTCGGCGCATTCAGACGCCCCCATTAAGAAACCTATTCCGGCCACACATCGGTTCACGAGCGGGTCTGTATTGGTACTGTAATAACAAGTGTTATGGTCACTTTACTTAAATTTAATTAGCTTTAATAGAAATTTATTCTTAAAACAAGCAATGCATTGGCTCGTTCTATCAGTGCCACAGGATCAACATGCACAACAATTAGAATTATTATTCTCAGGACGCACACGATCAGCACATTTGTCGCACTTTCACACAGATAATACTACCAAGTTTGAACTGTTTGTTGTGGTTGTTGTCCTCTCATCATCATACCGTGTTTCCTAGCTTGGAAGATTCAGAACCAACAAATAAGATTCAAATAATAAGTACATCAAAGATGCCTACACATCTCATTGATTCCCAGCTTGCAAGATTCAGAACCAACAAATAAGATTCAAACAATAAGTACAACAAATATCCTACACATCTCATTGATTGCCAGCTTGCAAGATTCAGAACCAACCCATTAGAGCCTTTTGATAAACTAAATATCAGGATTAAATTCATCTTGGCTAGCCGTGGCATACAACCAAAGAACTTGGTGAATGCTCGTGACCATCACAACACATGTAATTGAGTATTCATGTTTGCATAGATAAGAAAGAGCATGATTACTACTCCCTCCGTCCCAAAATTCTTGTCTTAGATTTGTCTAGATACAGATGTATCTAATACTAAAATTTGACTTGATACATTCGTATTTAGAAAAATATAAGACATGAATTTTGGGACGGAGGGAGTATAATAGTGGCACTAGTTGAAGCAAACTTTATTTCCAAAACGAGAAAAGATTGCGATATAATAGCTTTATTTAAAAATAGAACATTAGCACAGTATGACAAAGCACAATCATGTTGTTAAAGGAGAGTACTGATACGTCCATTTTGCATCATGCTTTTATATCAATATTATTACATTATGGGCTGTTATTACACGTTATGTCACAATACTTATGCCTATTCTCTCTTATTTTACAAGGTTTACATAAGGAGGGAGAATGCTGGCAGCTGGAATTCTGGGCTAGAAAAGGAGCAAATATTAGAGACCTATTCTGCACAACTCCAAAAGTCATGAAACTCCACGAAAGTTATTTTTGAAAATAATAAAAAATACTGAGCGGAAGAAATACGTCAGGGGGCCACCACCTGTCCATGAGGGTGGGTGCGCGCCCTCCCCCCCAGGGCGCGCCCCCTACCTCGTGGGCCCCCTATAGGCTATCTGGTGGCCATCTTTTGCTATATGAAGTCTTTCGTCCAAGGAAAAATCATAAGCAACCTTTCGGTACGAGACTCCGCCACCATGAGGCGGAACCTTGGCGGAACCAATCTAGGGATCCGGTGTCACAGCCCTAGAATTTGATTGTAAATAGTTGCACAAGCATCCATGCATCATGTCTAAATTTCTTTGAAAGTTGAAATGGGGATGTTGAAACCCTAGCACTAAATGAATTCAACTAGGTTCAAATAAACAATATTTTCAATGAACCCAAAATGCCCTTTGAAAATGTTCATGATTTTTGATAAAGGTGAAAACCTCTACCAAAAATGATGCCAATATTTTTAGGCCATTCTGGATTTTTGAATAACCCATATTGTATTTGAATTGGGGCATTTAAATACTAGTAATATTTTTAAATGCTCCAACAATTCTGAAAATAGTTAAGGGCCTCTGTAATAATTCATTTAATGCCCACAATTATTTTTAGGATTTATTAAAATGATTTGGGCTATAAACTAAATCAAAACAAAATAACAAAAATAGAAAACAGAAAGAAAAAGTGAAAAGGAGACTTACCTGGCAGCCCACTGGCCGGCCCAGCACTGAGCTGGCCCAGTGCCAGTCACCTGCTTCCTCCCGCCAGAGCAGGCAGGCTGCTGCCTGTCGCCGCGCGTGAGGCGCCACGCCTCCTCCTGCTTGCCGCCGAGCCCCTAGACGCGTGGGTGAATGCCCCAGCGTCGTCCCGAACCGCTCGACCCCTCTCACTCTCCCTGTGCTCCTCCCCCTCCTCTGTTTCCCTCTCTCGAGCACACCGAGCGCAGCCGTCGCCGCCGTTCGCTGCCGCCGTGTCCACCACATCCCCCTCGCTCCCCCGACCGGCCCACGAGCTCCGCCGTCATCCTCTACACCGTCCCTACCGAGCCACGCGAGCCGGGAATCTCTGCTTCGTCCCCAACGCCGCCGTCTTCCTCCTCGGCCGTCCGAGATCGCCAGCAACGCCTCGTCACCGTCCGGCCTCCTCCGAGCCAGCTGACCTACTACTCCGCCTCCCTGTGAGCTCACGAATCTTTCCCCTCTAGTGCCGCTATCATTTTCATCCTCTAACCCGCCTAACCATCGTGGCCGTGAGCTTGTTGCCGCCGGCCATGGCGCCGCCGTGGCCAGAGGCCGTGTTCGTCGCTCCTAGGCACGTGGACGTGCTCCAGACCTCGCTAGGAACCCAACCCGCACCCGAACTCGCTCTCTCGAGCGCTGCAGCCGCGTCCTCGCACCCGGCCGAACTCCGGCCGCCGCTCCGCCCGTCGCGCCGTCGGCTCAGGCCACCCCAGCTCCTCCCGTTCGCTCCATTAGATGTGCCGCATTTCCAGCTAGCCGTAGCCATAAACCACGAGTAAAACGGCGCCCTGTAGGTGAATCCCGCGCCGCTCCGCCGCGTCTGCTGCCGCCGGCGGGTTGACCGCTTTGACCGGCGGGGTTTGACCCCGCTGACGTGGCCATTGACTGGGACCACATGTCAGTGACCCTAACTGGCACTGAGACACTGACCAGTGGGTCCCACTGGTCAGGTTTGACCTGGACCTTCCGTGTTGACCTGCTGACGTCACCCTATTGTCATGCTGACGCAATAAACTATTTTCTGGATTTAATTTAATTCAGAAAATTCCAGAATATATTGCAAACTTCAAAAATTCATAGAAAATAATCTATAACTCCAATGGAAATAAGTTATATATGAAAAATGATCAGAAAAATTCAAGGCATCCATCTGTACCATTTTCATGCATGTTTCAACAAGTTAACATCACTGAATAGGTCAAATGATGATTAGGGCAATTTATGAAATAATGTTTGGAGTTGGAATTTGATCTTGTTTGAGTTCCACTTCAATTAACTTGGCTAGATATTGCATTAGGTGAATTCAGTACCTTAACATGACATGTCATTCATGTGGATGTGCATTGAATTGATTGTGTTCTTTCTCAGTTGTCGGTGTTGTCCCCTCTCGATAGACGTGGTTCCGACGATGTGATCGATGACACCGATGAAGAGCTATATTATCTTCAGAAGTGTCAGGCAAGCAAAACCCCCTTGTTCATTCCGATACAATCCCACTCTCTCGCTCCTGCTCTCTTTTATTGCATTAGGACAACAACGATTCAACTGTTACATGATGCGGTAGTTGAACCCGTTTTCCTCTGCATGACCTCTCATTGCCACAGTAAATAGATGAAACCCGCTAGCATGAGTAGGAGTTGTTTGAGCCCTGATGTGCCTACTCATTCATGCTTGTTGTCATGCCTGCTACTGCTTAGAGTTGAGTCGGGTCTGATTCATCGGGAATGAATTGGAATGTGGTGAACATGTCCTACTGTTGAGAGCTAAGTCTGTGAACACGATTTGGTAAAGGTAGCGGTGAGAGGCCATGTAGGAGTACATGGTGGGTTGTCTCATTGAAACCGTCCTCAGGAACTGAGTTCTGTGTATGTGATCCATGAATAGTTACTACCACACATTGGGTTCTGGTAACTCGACCCCTCTCGGCTTATTAACCGCCTCGATCTCTGTCCAGGAGTTGCAACTAGTTTCTGGTGTTTGTAGGTTGTGTTAGTATTCTACCAAGTGGTACCCGGTAAAGGTGGGCTTGGGACAGACTAGGCACCATGGCACGGTGTACCAAGCATAGATCTACCCGTCGAGGTGGGCTTGGGAACCATGCACACATCGTTTGGGGCCGTGAGCGACACCCCAGCCGGATCTCCTTGCGGATGGAACCCGAATAGGTGATAAACCTGGACTAGAGGCTTGTGTGGTTAGTCAGGTCGTGGCCGACTCCCTCGCCCGGCTTCCGCTTAAAGGTTGTCTGAGGTACATGACGTGTACAGGGCGATAAGTGGCGAGAGCGTGTGTGAATATGTACACCCCTGCAGGATTATCATTATCTATTCGAATAGCCGGATTCCTCGGGTATGGAAACTTGGACCCCTTGTACAGTTCATAGACAAGTGAAAGTGGATACTCTAAAATGCGCAAGATAAGCGTGAGTGCTATGGATGGCGTTCTCGTAGGAAGACGGGAGCGGATCCATAGTGGTGTATTGATATGGTGAATATGTGGACTCGTGTGCGCCACCTCAAAAGAGTTACTTGCAGTTGTAGTTTAGGATAGCCACCGAGTCAAAGCTGGCTTGCTACAGTTAAACCCCACTACCCCCTTTGTTGATACCGATGCATATGTAGATAGTTCTGATGTAAGTCTTGCTGAGTACATTTGTACTCACGTTTGCCTATTTTATGTTTTGCAGAGAGACTTCAGTCTCTCTAGTAGTTCCGCGTGGACTTCGACGTTTAGCTTGTTACCTCAGCTACGATCTTGTGCCCTCGGCAGGGTCTAGTGGATAGTCAGGCTTCTCAGCCTTTTTTCATTTGTAGTTGTCTGTACTCAGACAAGTTAAGCTTCCGCATGTGCTTGTTGCTTGTATGCTCTGTATGTTGGGTCATGAGACCCATGTTTGTAATACCTCGCTCCTCGGAGCCTAATGAATAAATACTTTGAGTCGTAGAGTTATGTTGTGATGCCATGTTGTATTTACACATATCGAGCATATTGTGTGTATGATTGAAATGCTTGGTATGTGTGGGATCCGACTATCTAGTTGTTTATCCTTGGCAGCCTATCATATGGGGAAATGTAGTCTAGTGCTTCTGAGCGATAGTAGTCCGCTACAGCCCGGTTCACCGGAGTCCTGCTAGCCCAGCACTACTGCTCAGGACACTTGACTGGCCGGCATGTGATTCACTTCGTTCCTGTGTCTGTCCCTTCGGGGAAATGTCACGTGGTGACATCCGGAGTCCTGCCTAGCCTGCTACAGCCCGGGTTACCGGAGTCCTGTTAGCCTAGTGCAACAGCCCGGATTCACACGCTGTTGACCGACATGCTCGAGGTTGATTCATGTATGCCTGTCCCCATGGGTTAGTGCCGCTTTGGGTTCACGACTAGCCATGTCGGCCCGGGTTCTTTGTCATATGGATGCTAGCGACACTATCATATACGTGAGCCAAAAGGCACAAACGGTCCCGGGCCAGGTAAGGTGGCACCCGTGGGAATACCGTGCGTGAGGCCGCAAAGTGATATGATGTGTTACATGCTAGATCGATGTGACTTAGGATCGGGGTCCTGACAGCGTTGGTATCAGAGCCTGACTACCTGTAGGATTACCAAGCCAAACTGGTCGAAGTTGAGTCTAGAAATGCTTTAGTTATATAAGGGAATTGATTGTGGAAGGGAACGTAAGGCTCTTTTTACTCCTTTACCTTATGCCCTTCTGTCTGAGTGAACCTCTTCTTTTCTACGGGGTTAAGAACTAGGCTTCTCTTCTATCTCTCAGGATGACGTGTTACTAAACCATAGTTGCCTAGGATTGTTGAGTTCAAGCCTCTGTTCAGTTTCTACTACTTTTAGTATGTTGTCAGTTGATCTCAGAACATGGATATTGTGATGTTGAGTGGTTATGCCACCATTTTGCAGGATGTCTCAAATCATTTGAGCATTTACAGCCGTTATGCTGTCCGAGTCATCCCAGGTTTCTAAACAATTTGATGCATTTGCAAATCCTTTCTTTCCGTTCCTGATGTCCCTTTGGGCCAGGTTAATCACACGAATTGCTGAGTTGAGGTATTCTATTGCCTCAACATATATGTTGGATGTTATTATTATGACCCTAGGTGCTTTAGGGAGTCACCTAGTAATCTAGCAATGTTTTGTGTTCCGATGTGATGATCCTGGCCATTCCTTTCGAAAGCATCCCGTGATGCCATTTAGTTAGTAGGTATTCTATTCCTGGGTTCTTGAACCCGAGATTCACCCTACTTCATGTTGTTAGTATTTGCTAGTTCCTTTAGGATATTAGTAACCTTTGTGATAGTCCTCGAGGTCTGTGGTATTTCCTTCTTCCAAATACTATGTACCATCCTTGGCAGAAATTCGTTTTGAATCAAAAGATCACAACCAGGGTGCTCTTGAGGAGTACTCCACTCATATTGTGATTCTGCCAGTTCTTCCTTTCTGCATGGGTTATCTGGAAGAAATTGTTGAATTCGTTTGACATACTAACCCATGAATCCACAACTCATAAAGTTATATGTTCCTTGAGTTGACCCCCCTCAGATGTATTCCGACCCTAGTCTATCAATTGATAGTCAGGAATAGTTGTGCATTCGTGTTTATCGATGCCTAGCTATTACTCTAGTGGTCCGTCAAGTCATTCCATTTCAGAATGACTAGGAGAAACAAACTCCAGTACCTCATCCATATCTAGGATTGGGTCAAAGCAGTTGTACTCCGCAGATCAAATGCAATCAAGCTTTGATTATGTTCTACCCTGAGGTATTACCCACTTTATGTCGGGAACGTCATGAGAATTGCACCTCCTCTTATGAATTCTTGATGCAGTGATACTCCCACCATCGTCATTCATTCCTCGGCCCTCGTGTTGTTGTAACCGGAATGCCGACAAGTGAATTGTGATGTGTGAAATCAATGCTCCGAGCAACTCGTTGCTTTGTAGTAAATGGACAATATTCTCATTCTTAGCTTGTTGGTTATTGAATCATCATCCTAAGATTGATCATGCTACCTAGTCCTTATTTCTGGTGCACTCCTCGGTCAATGAGTTAGGATTGTGTCAATCCCTCACTCTTTTGATCATATCATCTTGCCCTGAAAAGCAAGGTTGTTCTCGAGCTTAGTAACATATCGGTGGTTCGTGATTTTCCGAATATCTTCTCGGAAGTATTACCAGGTTGTCCCCTGACTGTTATGTTGAGCTTGTGATCAAGTTGGCTTTTGTCTAAACCACCCATTCTCCAAGATTCTGTGTTGAATACCCTGAGCTAGTTGGTTAAGCTGAACAACAACTTGGAGAGTTGGAAGATGAAAGCTTTCATAACTTAGTTCGTTCCAAAGGGATATTCTTGTGTGTGTGTGTTGAAGAAAGATGATATCTTCATCGATTGTTCCTCGTGATCAGTTGTTGAATTTGTTGTCTTGTCCAAACCTTGATTTGAGTGTGGGCTATCGTCAAATCAAGTTAGGACCAACGATATTCGTAATGTTGTCTTACTCGTGGTTGTCCCTCGAGCATACATCGTTATACCTTTTGGTATGACCAATGCTATCGCTTGTTCACATAGTTGTGGAATTCCATCCTCATGGAAATCTGGATGACCTGTTGTTGAGCCCATCGGCAATATTCTCATCTTGTCCATGATTCATGTGGAACATTACACTAGTATTGGAAACTTTGTAAGCAATGCCTTCATGTTCCATTCATGAGGCATATGATTGGCTGCAAGAAGTGACTTTCTCCAAGTTCACGTGCATTAGGTGTAAGTTGCCGCCATGAATTTGAGAAAGGTTTGTTTTTGCTTTCTTTGGAATCATCCCAAGTCAGTCATGCCCGTGCGAAGTATTCTATGGTCTGATAGACTGATCATCTTCATTCCATATGTAATTCCTAGCACACCAATCCACTGATTGATTTGTTCAAGGATAATATGTTCTAAGTGCTAGTCCTGAAGGTAGCAGACGGATTTGTGCAAGATTCCTTATCCTCGATGATGGTTCCCAACCAGAACTCGGTAGTGTTTTATTATAAGACTACCATGTGGTCATGCTTGTCTAGGACAGTGTGTTCACAGGTTTCTAGCAGAACCAGCTTATGTTTTGGAGCTTGCTATCGCAGTTGAGAGTCTCGCAACGTTATCTCGTCGATTTGTGTTGCAAACTTTCTTTTTAGACATGCCGAGTCTGAAGTATCATGTTACCAACCAGATCTGAATCTCAGGAAGATATGATGGTTGGAAAATTCCCAGCATTCGCATTTTGTTCCCAGCTTGCACCGTCGTTGTGCCATTCTACTTTGGGTCCCTCCATATCCGGTGATAAGCAAAAATCATCCATTGCGTTGTCTTCAACAAGGTAGTCCACATCGTCCATCCTAGTCCGAGTATGCCATTTCTTCGAGCTCTTTCAAAGGATCGTTGTGATTGCCTTAGGCTGGAATAAAGAATTTCAATGATCTTTGTATCAAAAGTAATTCTTTTTTTCCACTTAAGGGAATAATTCTACGAGTCATCTTCCCCGAGGTGTCCCGTTATGGTATCATGGGCAACTTAACTCCTCGCTACTTCGAAACCCCCATCCGCCATCTTCTTAAGCATGGAATAGTTGCCTACCAAATCGAACTTCACCATCTGTTACTATCCATCCCTCTTGATGTATGTTTCGTGTCTTAGCTCGAGAGAGGTTCAACATCTCATTCCGCGAGTTGATCGTGAGTTGCTCGATCTTTAAGAAGATCGATTCCTATAGAGTTTCTTTTGTCGCCATCGTGTTGGATGAAGATCTCGAAAGCAAAGATGTCAAGATCAAGATGATGATCGAATCAACGTTCTTATGCAGTGCAGGTTGGATCATGAAGATCGTGTTAGCTCGGTGTCCCCTCTGTCTTCTTACCCTATGCTTGAATCTCGGGACGAGATTCTTGTTTAGTGGGGGTGAGTTGTCACAGCCCTAGAATTTGATTGTAAATAGTTGCACAAGCATCCATGCATCATGTCTAAATTTCTTTGAAAGTTGAAATGGGGATGTTGAAACCCTAGCACTAAATGAATTCAACTAGGTTCAAATAAACAATATTTTCAATGAACCCAAAACGCCCTTTGAAAATGTTCATGATTTTTGATAAAGGTGAAAACCTCTACCAAAAATGATGCCAATATTTTTAGGCCATTCTGGATTTTTGAATAACCCATATTGTATTTGAATTGGGGCATTTAAATACTAGTAATATTTTTAAATGCTCCAACAATTCTGAAAATAGTTAAGGGCCTCTGTAATAATTCATTTAATGCCCACAATTATTTTCAGGATTTATTAAAATGATTTGGGATATAAACTAAATCAAAACAAAATAACAAAAATAGAAAACAGAAAGAAAAAGTGAAAAGGAGACTTACCTGGCAGCCCACTGGCCGGCCCAGCACTGAGCTGGCCCAGAGCCAGTCACCTGCTTCCTCCCGCCAGAGCAGGCAGGCTGCTACCTGTCGCCGCGCGTGAGGTGCCACGCCTCCTCCTGCTTGCCGCCGAGCCCCTAGACGCGTGGGTGAATGCCCCGGCGTCGTCCCGAACCGCTCGACCCCTCTCACTCTCCCTGTGCTCCTCCCCCTCCTCTGTTTCCCTCTCCCGAGCACACCGAGCGCAACCGTCGCCGCCGTTCGCTGCCGCCGTGTCCACCACATCCCCCTCGCTCCCCCGACTGGCCCACGAGCTCCGCCGTCATCCTCTACGCCGTCCCTGCCGAGCCACGCGAGTCGGGAAGCTCTGCTTCGTCCCCAACGCCACCGTCTTCCTCCTCGGCCGTCCGAGATCGCCGGCAACGCCTCGTCACCGTTCAGCCTCCTCCGAGCCAGCTGACCTACTACTCCGCCTCCCTGTGAGCTCATGAATCTTTCCCCTCCAGTGCCGCTATCATTTTCATCCTCTAACCCGCCTAACCATCGTGGTCGTGAGCTTGTTGCCGCCGGCCATGGCGCCGCCGTAGCCAGAGGCCGTGTTCGTCGCTCCTAGGCACGTGGACGTGCTCCAGACCTCGCCAGGAACAACCCGCACCCGAACTCGCTCTCTCGAGCGCTGCAGCCGCGTCCTCGCACCCGGCCGAACTCCGGCCGCCGCTCCACCCGTCGCGCCGTCGGCTCAGGCCACCCCAGCTCCTCCCGTTCGCTCCATTAGATGTGCCGCATTGCCAGCTAGCCGTAGCCATAAACCACGAGTAAAACGGCGCCCTGTAGGCCAATCCCGCGCCGCTCCGCCGCGTCTGCTGCCGCCGGCGGCTAAACGCCGGCGGGTTGACCGCTTTGACTGGCGGGGTTTGACCCCGCTGACGTGGCCATTGACTGGGACCACATGTCAGTGACCCTAACTGGCACTGAGACACTGACCAGTGGGTCCCAGTGGTCAGGTTTGACCTGGACCTGCCGTGTTGACCTGCTGATGTCACCCTATTGTCATGCTGATGCAATAAACTATTTTCTGGATTTAATTTAATTCAGAAAATTCCAGAATATATTGCAAACTTCAAAAATTCATAGAAAATAATCTATAACTCCAATGGAAATAAGTTATATATGAAAAATGATCAAAAAAATTCAAGGCATCCATCTGTACCATTTTCATGCATGTTTGAACAAGTTAACCTCACTGAATAGGTCAAATGATGATTAGGGCAATTTATGAAATAATGTTTGGAGTTGGAATTTGATCTTGTTTGAGTTCCACTTCAATTAACTTGGCTAGATATTGCATTAGGTGAATTCAGTACCTTAACATGACATGTCATTCATGTGGATGTGCATTGCATTGATTGTGTTCTTTCTCAGTTGTCGGTGTTGTCCCCTCTCGATAGACGTGGTTCCGACGATGTGATCGATGACACCGATGAAGAGCTATATTATCTTCAGAAGTGCCAGGCAAGCAAAACCCCCTTGTTCATTCTGATACAATCCCACTCTCTCGCTCCTGCTCTCTTTTACTGCATTAGGACAACAACGATTCAACTGTTACATGCTGCGGTAGTTGAACCCCTTTTCCTCTGCATGACCTGTCATTGCCACGGTAAATAGATGAAACCCACTAGCATGAGTAGGAGTTGTTTGAGCCCTGATGTGCCTACTCATTCATGCTTGTTGTCATGCCTGCTACTGCTTAGAGTTGAGTCGGGTCTGATTCATCGGGAATGAATTGGAATGTGGTGAACATGTCCTACTGTTGAGAGCTAAGTCTGTGAACACGATTTGGTAAAGGTAGCGGTGAGAGGCCATGTAGGAGTACATGGTGGGTTGTCTCATTGAAACCATCCTCAGGAACTGAGTTCTGTGTATGTGATCCATGAATAGTTACTACCACACATTGGGTTCCGGTAACTCGACCCCTCTCGGCTTATTAACCGCCTCGATCTCTGTCCAGGAGTTGCAACTAGTTTCTGGTGTTTGTAGGTTGTGTTAGTAGTCTACCAAGTGGTACCCGGTACAGGTGGGCTTGGGACAGACTAGGCACCGTGGCACGGTGTACCAAGCGTAGATCTACCCGTCGAGGTGGGCTTGGGAACCCTGCACACATCGTTTGGGGCCGTGAGCGACACCCTGGCCGGATCTCCTTGCGGATGGAACCCGAATAGGCGATAAACCTGGACTAGAGGCTTGTGTGGTTAGTCAGGTCGTGGCCGACTCCCTCGCCCGGCTTCCGCTTGAAGGTTGCCGAGGTACATGACATGTACAGGGCGATAAGTGGCGAGAGCGTGTGTGAAGAAGTACACCCCTGCAGGGTTATCATTATCTATTCGAATAGCCGGATTCCTCGGATATGGAAACTTGGACCCCTTGTACAGTTCATAGACAAGTGAAAGTGGATACTCTAAAATGCGCAAGATAAGCGTGAGTGCTATGGATGGCGTTCTCGTAGGAAGACGGGAGCGGATCCATAGTGGTGTATTGATATGGTGAATATGTGGACTCGTGTGCGCAACCTCAAAAGAGTTACTTGCAGTTGTAGTTTAGGATAGCCACCGAGTCAAAGCTGGCTTGCTGCAGTTAAACCCCACAACCCCCTTTGTTGATACCGATGCATATGTAGATAGTTCTGATGTAAGTCTTGCTGAGTACATTTGTACTCACGTTTGCCTATTTTATGTTTTGCAGAGAGACTTCAGTCTCGCTAGTAGTTCCGCGTGGACTTCGACGTTTAGCTTGTTACCTCAGCTACGATCTTGTGCCATCGGCAGGGTCTAGTGGATAGTCAGGCTTCTCAGCCTTTTTCATTTGTAGTTGTCTGTACTCAGACAAGTTAAGCTTCCGCATGTGCTTGTTGCTTGTATGCTCTGTATGTTGGGTCATGAGACCCATGTTTGTAATACCTCGCTCCTCGGAGCCTAATGAATAAATACTTTGAGTCGTAGAGTTATGTTGTGATGCCATGTTGTATTTACACATATCGAGCATATTGTGTGTATGATTGAAATGCTTGGTATGTGTGGGATCCGACTATCTAGTTGTTTATCCTTGGCAGCCTATCATATGGGGAAATGTAGTCTAGTGCTTCTGAGCGATAGTAGTCCGTTACAGCCCGATTCACCGGAGTCCTGCTAGCCCAGCACTACTGCTCAGGACACTTGACTGGCCGGCATGTGATTCACTTCGTTCCTGTGTCTGTCCCTTCGGGGAAATGTCACGTGGTGACATCCGGAGTCCTGCCTAGCCTGCTACAGCCCGGGTTACCGGAGTCCTGTTAGCCTAGTGCTACAGCCCGGATTCACACGCTGTTGACCGACATGCTCGAGGTTGATTCATGCATGCCTGTCCCCATGGGTTAGTGCCGCTTTGGGTTCACGACTAGCCATGTCGGCCCGGGTTCTTTGTCATATGGATGCTAGCGACACTATCATATACGTGAGCCAAAAGGCGCAAATGGTCCCGGGCCAGGTAAGGTGGCACCCGTGGGAATACCGTGCGTGAGGCCGCAAAGTGATATGATGTGTTACATGCTAGATCGGTGTGACTTAGGATCGGGGTCCTGACATCCGGCAGAGCTGTTCTGCCGGGGACACTTCCCTCCGGGTGGGGGAAATCATCAACATCGTCATCACCAACGCTCCTCTCATCGGGAGAGGGCAATCTCCATCAACATCTTCACCAGCGCCATCTCCTCTCAAAACCCTAGTTCATCTCTTGTATCCAATTCTTGTCTCCAAGTCCGGGATTGGTACTAGTAGATTGCTAGTAGTGTTGATTAGTCTTTGTAGTTGATGCTAGTTTGTTTATTTGGTGGAAGATCATATGTTCATATCCTTTATGCATATTAATACCCCTCGGATTATGAACATGAATATGCTTTGTGAGTAGTTATGTTTGTTCCTTAGGACATGGGAGAAGTCTTGCTATTAGTAGTCATGTGAATTTGGTATTCATTCGATATTTTGATGAGATGTATGTTGTCTATCCTCTAGTGGTGTTATGTGAACGTCGACTACATAACACTTCACCATTATTTGGGCCTAGAGGAAGGCATTGGGAAGTAATAAGTAGATGATGGGTTGCTAGAGTGACAGAAGCTTAAACCCTAGTTTATGCGTTTCTTCGTAAGGGGCTGATTTGGATCCATATGTTTCATGCTATGGTTAGGTTTACCTTAATACTTTTGTTGTAGTTGCGGATGCTTGCAATAGAGGTTAATCATAAGTGGGATGCTTATTCAAGTAAGAACAACACCCAAGCACCGGTCCACCCACATATCAAATTATCAAAGTACCGAACGCGAATCATATGAACATGATGAAAACTAGCTTGACGATAATTCACATGTGTCCTCGGGAGCGCTTTTCTCTATATAAGAGTTTGTCCAAGCTTGTCCTTTGCTACAAAAAGGACTGGGCCACCTTGCTGCACTTTATTTACTTTTGTTACTTGTTGCTCGTTACAACTTATTTCAGTACTTGCAGAAAATACCTTGCTGAAAACCGCTTATCATTTCCTTCTACTCCTCATTGGGTTCGACACTCTTTCTTATCGAAAGGACTATGATAGATCCCATATACTTGTGGGTCATCAATTACTTACCGGTGTGAGGGGCCCTATGCCGCCACGACTCGATGTGGTGAACCCGCAACTCCACTCGGATGAGGCCAACCTGGAGTTGAATGATTCAATTCATGCGCCTTTTTCTGTAGTTCACCTGAAACGAAGCAAAGATTGCATCATTCAGCTAGCAAGAAGTACTTGCTCTCGTGAGCTGGCAGGTTCTTCTTTAGTAGTTGCACTAAAATTCAGCAACATTAAGGTTGGTTGTCTTGCTCATGTAAGGTGCAACTATAATTTGCTTATCCTTTTGTGCAGTTCCACTAAAATAAAGTGCCATTGTGGTGACAGTGACGGCTCATCTTGCAAAAGCTAATAAAATGTTGCACAAGATTACCAACAGGATTTGATGGAGATTTTGGAAACTCCAATCACCATTTTGTGTAGTTCCACCAAAACTAAGAGATGCTGCCCACGTGACATTTTAGTTGAACTGCACAAGACACTCATTCCAAAAAAAGTGTTTTGTGCAGTTCACCAAAAGATCACATTAGCAATAAGGTGAAATGGATATCCCTATCTGCACAAAAAGATAGAAAGTAAACAATTGCTGGTCAATAAGAATATACGAAACATACACAAATGAAAAGAAGCATCTTAATTAAGTTCATGGCAATCACGCAAGGACAATAGAAATTTTAAAACGTCAGCATTGCTTCATGTTATCGGAAGCATTACGATCAACTATGACATTCGTCAAATATGGGATTACTTTAATGGTGGCATTGCTTGCTTACCAGATACAATAAATCAACAGCAGCTAAAGAGTTGGTTTCAGTGCATGGGACCATGGGGACACCAGGTCACTCAGCAGCGTAAAGAAGCAACTTACTTATCATACTTGGGAAAACAACAGGAGTACCATTTGTAACACAGTTTAATTGCATCATATCACTTGAGGCATGAGATTAATAATAACACTGGTTATACATGTCTTTAAGGTACCAGTGTGATCGCTTCATTTTACATGCGCCCTTACATTAACAACAGAAAAAAGTTGGTATAAGGACATGCGACAGTGGACGCATCAACACAATGTACCTACAAGGAGGCATAAAGTGGTGATGCCGAGTTTGTTCATGCTCTCTGAGGGCAGCAAATCTAATCTTGGAGACCTGTTACTATGTGAGGGTAGCAAATCTAATCCTGGAGACCTTTTATTATATGAGGGCAGCAAATCTAATCCTGGAGACCCTTTACTATGTGAGGGCAGCAAATCTAATCCTGGACATACTCTGTAGACTTGTCCACTAACCGCCACTTTCTATCCTTTTTTCACCAATAATAGGTATGTTCCTTGTCCAGTTTGTACTGAGTTTTCCCATTATTTCCCTTTTCAACCAAGAGACCGGTTGGGTATCCGGTCTCTACTACTTTCCCCTGTTATTTCCTCTTTCAATCAAGTCCTCCATTCATGCTATGACTCCCCCCTTCTTCGTTGTTTGAACCAAGTCCTAGATTCGAATGCATGAAGTAGATTTACCTCTAACTATACTAAATTTTTTGGTGGATTTGGAAGAGCTGATGGAAGTAGAAAAATATGCACATGCAGACACGTGGGGAGCTGGGGAAGTAGAGCAAGGCCGCTTTCGAAGAACTTGTACCTGAGGGTCGTCGGGATGTCGGCGGTGGCAGGTCCGATGTGCGCACAATACGGCAGGGAGGAAGGAGGGTTGGAGGACCTCCCGAGCCGGCGCTGTGTCGAAGAGGACGGCACGGGCATAGGATCAGGCCCCGCCGGCAACTGTGGGTTTCCTCCCTTGCCGACGATGACCGCGTGAACGATGCACCTTTTAGTCCTCTACACACACCGGCCAAAGGGATCTGGCCGGATCTATGACCAGCGGTGAGCAGAGAAAAAATGTCGCTACAGCTGTCTTGTTTAGATCTGGAGAGGATGAAAGAATGAAGAGAGAAACCCTAGTAAAGTAAGCGCTCAGGCCCCTGTGTACATATATAGTGGAGTGATTACCTTTTTCTCTCCACAACAAGCGTTTCAATTTTTGTATGTGGCATTAAAGAAAAGAAACTCTCTATTTAAGGTGACTAACTGTACGACTCCTATTGTTCACTTGTGCTCCCCGGCCCTCCATTCATTGAACAACCCCATGGGTGAATAAACATACAATATTAGTATTTATATGGAATGAACAAGCACGAACTATTTTTGCATAGTTAAAAGTTGAGGGCGGGGCTTTTCCCGGGCAGTACGCGCGGCAGTTTTCGCGTAGGTGGTTTCACAAAGAGGCGAGGAGGGTGAGGGAGTAGCGGATTCAACTTACTTACTGCTGGAAAGGTCGGGCTGTGCGATTTGACGGTGCGTTACTACTGGAAAGACTTGTGATATGACTACTCACTGTAGTCATGAATTGCTAGTGCTACGACCGAGGTGATGCCCCCCTTCCGTTCCGCACTCTAATCTAGTGCATTACACATTGACCCGGATGTTGGCTCTCCCACATGTCGGTGAAGTAGTACGTAGTAAGAAGGAGCAAAGAATCATGCGGTATATACTAGTACTACTACTCACGTCAAAGGAGTGCGGACCATGGCAGCCAGTGAACCAACAGTGCGAACCACGGCAGCCCAGTGAACCATCAGTAGAAAACAATGTGGTGATACGGCCATAAAAAAACAAGGTGCTACGGTACAAACTGTAGCATGTATAGTACTACTCCTCTTTGTTTGGATCCCTGAGTTAGAGCTAGTTTGGGTTGAAATAGCCTCAAATTATCCAAACATGAGGGGTTAGTTTGACCTAGTTTGCTCTAACCCAGCTAAAAAACTAGCCCAGTGGAGAGGTTCTAATCGTGTTAGTTCTCCTCGGGCCCACTAAAAGAGAGCTAAAAAAATTACCCTTGCCCGCACCAGATCGGTCTCTCCCACTCCCCCTCGCACGACTCCTCTCTGTTCCCCATCGGGCCGCCCGCCCAAGCACCGCTCCACCGCTCTCCCTCTCTCTCCTCCGCCCGCCCTCTCCGTCCGGCCTCCACTGCCCTCCTCCGGCCGCCCTCTCCCTCCGGCCTTCGAAGCTCGGCCCGCTCCCCCTTCACCGGTCGTTTTTCTCTCTCTGTCGTGCGTGGTGACGACGCATCTACCAGGGAGTTCGCGAGAGGGGTCAGTTCGTTCGTTCCTTTTCTGTCTCACAGCCATATCATTGATCTTGCTCGCTCTAGCGCTAATTTTGATTTGGAAAAGTAGATCCTGAATAAACTTGGTATAGATTATGGTGCATGCATAGAATTGTTTGATGTTGATTGAGGAGGTAATAAATCTTTCTAGAGGCCCAAAGATTCAGTTCACCTTTTTAGATATTTCAGTTTCAGGCTTGCTTTATTTGTAGAGGCCCAAAGATTCGGTTCGCAGTCGTCGGCGTCGGAGGGGTTCCCTGGGCTTGGGTTCTACAGAGCCTTCCTCCAAAGCAACGATGATGAGCTCCTCCCTGGGTGTGTGAGGGGCTCCAGGCTCCCTCTCTGTCGTGAATGACTTCTGTGATGAGTTAGCTCATGCTTTCTTTCATGCAGTGTATTTTTTTGTGAAGCTTGATAGACGACTTGTATGTTTAAGTGGGATATCTCATTTGTATGGAAAAAGTAAAATTTATCATGTTTTGCATGCTTGATTTGTAAAGATGATTTGTTTTATGTCAATTGTGAGTGGGAGGAGGCCACACAAGAGCCGGCCACACCAAATCCCGCAGGAAATAGGGTCCAAACTAACCAAATGATTGAGAGAGAGCATTTATTGTCAATCTAACCCTGCCATCCATACACCTATTTGGTTAAGAGTTAGTTCAGGGATAGTTCAGGGTTAGAATCTAACCTCTAACTGAGTTAGAGTTCTCCTCGTCTTGGTTCATCGCCATCATACTTTCCCCATTCCTGTGTTTTCAGTATCCTGCGAATCAAAGAGGCCCTTACATTGGTTTAGGTCCGGTTGCTTTTTATAAACGTGTTGTATCCAAAATTTAATGAATGTGCTTCGGTTTCTACGAAAATAATATAGTTTCATGTAGTAATTCATTTATTTATTCTTCTGCGAAGGGTTTGCATGTATTCTGCGAGGTCTGAAATGTAAAGTACCCCAGCATATGCTCTGAGTAGTGCATGCACTACGACCCAGATGCTCTATGTCCCACATGTCGGTGAAAGGGACCATGTGGAAATAGCCTAGGAGTACATATAGGAGGATAAATGCGTGAAAAATATGTACTGTGAAGCGTAGCTGCGGTTCGAAAAGGAGACCTAAAGTGATGACAGGTATAGGTCGCACGCACCCAACTAGTGGTACTAGATATACGACTACTTTTTCCCTAAAAAAGAGGTGCGAGTTCTCAGTAATCCTATTATATCAACACGGGTCCCATCTTACAACAGCGCCCGTGCTACAGCTAGCTATTCTACCTCGTTTCTCTCTTTTAATTTTAAACTCAGCGGACGCCCGGTGGGCGGGGTGGGGATTTGCCGATGGTCGGTTTGCTCAACTGCGGCCCCACCTCACTGTGAAAATGTTATGACTGGAATAAAAATGGCATATACTCCCTCTGTTCCTAAATATAAGCCTTTTTAGATATTTCAAATGCAATACAACATACCGATGTATGTAGACATATTTTAGAGTGTAGATTCACTCATTTTTCTCTGTATGTAGTCACTTGGTGGAATCTCTAGAAAGACTTATATTTGGGAACGGAGGGAGTACTATACTAATAAAACATTAAGGCCACGAGGCGATGTAGTGCTGGTTACAGGAGACAAGAACAAGAGATGCATCCATCGACGACGTCCACCTCCTCGACTCAGGGCGTCGGCCCACTGAACGGCGGCTAAGTAGCAGTGGCTTTCGTGGCCAGGTCGACGTGCTTCTAAACAAGGGCGTCCAAATATTCCAGCCGCTGGAAGAAGGCCAACGTCCTCCTGACCTCGCTGGCCTTGTAGTGGCCTATGTAGACGATTTCCTCGTAGACATGGATGTGCAGCTCGACGGTTTCTTGCATGGCGAGGTGTTGTGCGGTGAGCGCGGCCTTGACGTGCACATTCTTCGTCGCGACCTCCGCCACCTACAGGGCCACCAGGGCTTGAAAAAGTTCGTCACCATGGAGGCCAATGAGGGTGGCAGGCAATGAGGAGCCTGGGCGCGCGGGCTGGAGCAGTACGGCAAGGTCGTCCGCGCGCTTCTTGACGGCTGCAAACTTGCGGATGGATTTGACCATCATGTCGTCCATGCGAGAGGCGAAGCCGGCATCGGCGAGGGCTACGACACCGGCGGCCGCCAGCACCGTCTGGAAACGCTGCACAGTGCGGGGTCGCAGGCCGGCGCCTTGGATGATTTTGGCACAGCCGACTGCCGCTCACGTCCATCGCCTCCATATGTGCTTGTGGGTTCTGGTCACTTGGTCTTGGATTGGAGTGAGCAGTGTTGTGCAGAGACTGGGATTAGATGGATTGGAGTGGTGGGGCGCCTTTATATGAGTGTCCAAACTCTGTTGCATTCACATCGTGCTGACTCTATTCTGCTTCTCCAATTAATTACCTCTGCATGCTAATTGAGGATGCATCATTGACCGTTCAACATCTTGGGAACCTCTACCCTCTCCCTCCTTGGCATTCAAGCACCAGTGGAGGCGACTGCCGCTCGCGCCTATCGTGTGTCAGGCTGGCCATAAGTAGTATCATGCACTTGGGACTCACAAACATGCTTATGTGGCAGTCAATTAAAGAAGAGAGAGATGGTTATAGTAACATAGGTAGATACCGTAACATAATAAATGTTATGCTACTATGTGTCATGCATGGCAAAAAAATGAGACCACCTATGATACTAATATACTATGATACTCCTACTCCGCACTATGACTAGCCTCAGGAGACGTTCCCGTCGACGACAAGGTGCCTATGGTGACTTCATAAATTTCAAGATGATATGTCGGCACAGTCTTTCGGAGGTGCTCATAGGGGTAGGGTGTGCGTTCATAGGGGTGAGTGTATGAGCGTGTATATGAGCGCTTGCATCTGAACTGTGTTAAAAAACGTAAATGCATGTAGAAAAGAGACTAGTTAGTATGAGTATACTCAATATGGTGCACCGCGACCAAGGCGGAGAGGAAAACGAGAGAATATGTATTTATTTACAGTGTAGATTCACTCATTTTGCTCCATATGTGCTACTACTTTAGGGTGTAGTCCAGTCACTTGTTGAAATCTCTAGAAAGGCAAATACTCCTTTTCGGTTTACAGGGCTATACTAGCAGGTAGTACTACAATAGTGGGCTCAAATAGCAATTTTGTCTCAAGCAAGAGCCTGTCTATATGCGTGCTCCAAGGTTCACAACTGCCATGTTCGGGTTGCGCTTGGCTCTTCACCTCTTCGAGAAGACAAACAATGCCATTACTATTTACTACATCTACAGTATCGAATCCACTGTTGCATGTCCATCCACCGCATGCGAGAGGGATAGCGTGTTGTGGTATAAGCAAAAGCATGTTCTCGTCTGCGAGCCACCACGCGCATGGGCGAGGGAGAAGGCACGTAGTAGTTAAATCAAGCTTCTCCTTATTGTATGAGTTGACGCGACACATCATAGCACTGGCCCCACATGGTTGCCTCTAAACTTGGCTGAAAGACCCAGGTAAAATCACTGTTTTGACCTTTTCTCGATACTTTACACGATTTGACCCTGTTATCAAAAAAAATTCAAATCTGATCTTTTTCATAGCGCCTGCACCGGAGCGCTATGCACCTGTATATAGCGCCGCTACTAATGGCACTATGACCCCTACAGCTCAGACTGCTAAGTATAGCGCCACCATGCATGGTGCTATGTTTAATAACATAGCGCCCCTCTCCTTGGCGCTATACCTGTAGGAAATTTTAGGCTTCATTGTGTGTACCATAGCGCCAGGTATAGTGGTGCTATACATCCAGGAGAGTTCTTACACCTCAAAAAATTTCCATTAAGTGTCTAGTTCATAGCGCCCCGTTCGAGGGCACTATGCTTGCCAGAAAACTTTGGCGGGTATTTGGTAAGTTTACAACAATTACAAGAATTTCACATTACAAAAAGTTCACAACAAGTCTACAATTACGAGAAGTTCATAGCTAGCTAACTAAAGTGACAAGTTCATTTCAGATTACGAAAACTTCACAGCCAAAAAGTTCACAACAAGTCTACAATTACGAGAAGTTCACAGCTAGAAGCTAACTCAAGTGACAAGTTCAATTAGTTCACAAGTTCACAAATACATCTACTTCTCCACCCTCTCCTGCCTCACATCCTTCTTCGTCCCCGGCTCTTCCCTGGCCCTCTTCAACCTCCTCAGAACCTTCTTCGGCGCCAGCTCCTCCTCGTCCTCAAACTCGTACTCGGACTCGACAACGGAGTTGTCAACGTTCCTATTTTGTTTCTTGGTCCATATGCCTCCGATGTATAATGGTTGAAGGTCTTCCTAGGCTTTAAGTTGAAGTGGCACCGCTCAATAGGCTGACTAGGCCGAGGTGCATCATCGATAAACCCCCTCAGGGCGATCTCGTCGGGGGCCTGAAAAGTAAGGAATGCGTTTGAGTGGAATTGCATCCAATACAAAGTTCAACATTCGGTTTGAGTAAAGATGAATCATAAAGTAATTGGTTACATCTAGCCTGTTTGTGGAACACGAGTCATAAAATGCAAATCATAGTGTCAACTTTGTAAGATGCAACAAGCGATGTTCCGTTCATAACTCCGTATGGTAATTGGCAATACATGTAGACTTCACTAGCACTACACTTCTACATATATACGAGTGCAAGCATGATTATGGTAACATTCGTGTATGGAATCACAACATGATAAATATTTTATATGCAAGAACTAAAAAATAAATGGTAACACAGATTTCATACCTCCTCTTCTTCTACGAGTGCAAGCATGATTATGGTAACATTCGTGTATGCAATCACAACATGATAAATATTTTATATGCAAGAACTAAAAAATAAATGGTAACACAGATTTCATACCTCCTCTTCAGAAGAAGAGGAACTAGTCTGTGTGGGCATGTCGGCCTCGACGGTAAGGCAACCAAGAAGATGAGCTATGGAACGTAACCGAGTAGCGCTACACTGTGACATTGCAAAATAGAGATTTTAGTGGATTTGAACACAAAGCAAGTAAACAGAAAGTTCTCACGACATACCTTTATAAACTCTCTAAGGGCATTCTCAGATTCCCACCCTGAGGTTGTGCACGTGCCTGATCGGCTTCACTAACCTAGCGCGAGATCTCAGTGCGTTATGAAAACAAACAAGTCAACAAAAGAGCTCTAGTTATGTTGATATGTTGAAAAAAGGGCAAAAATTACCATAAAGTTGATCATAGGAGCAAATCCGATTTGTGTGCCCTCTCTGATGAGCCTGTTGTAGTTGAGGTTGGCAGTCTCTTCGAAACCTGTGGGCACCTCCAATATTCTCTCATCATAAGCCGGCAGGCATAACTCCACACGAGACTCGCTAAGAAACCATTGAAGATATTTGTAAAATGCAGCTTCATCGTGCACTTGGCGATGTACTTGTCTGTTATTATTAGCCACCTTCACCAATTATTTCCCCTTCTTGATGTACTTTTCATGATATGACTCCCAGTTCTTGATCTTCTTCTGCTTCATTTTGTCCAAGCTTCATATTAACAATCATAAGTATTAGTCTCCTGAAATAGTTTACAATGATAAAGACAGAAGATGCACTCTCTCACCCGTGAAGCACGATATTCGTGTCCTTCCACTCCGGTGGTGTATCCTGAAATAATCCAAATTGAGTCATCACACATTGTGGAAGGTGGTGCTCGACTGCATATAAGCATATCAATGGGCACCACATCTACCAAAGATGTGATTCCTCTGTGCATTTCGGGTTCAACTAGAAATCAGGGATGAAAGCGAAATTGTCCTGCGGTCCATATGGCTGCCATGTCACCTGCAACATAGTACAAGCAGGGAGCCAATAGAAATAATTGCTAAGCAAGACATGAAAAAATGCTGAGAAAAAAAGAAGTATGCATATCAATGGAACCAAGCAAATGATAAATTTTTTTGACATGGCACTTATTACCTCCTCGGCGGTTAGCGCGTCAAACTCATTGGTGTAGTCTATGTACATTCTCTTTTGGTTGCCATTGAACTTCGAAACCTTGTCCCACTTGTACGCCCATGTAGGCTACCGTAGCGGGTTATCATGATTGTCCCAAGCGTCGTAACGGATCACTTTCGGTCGTCCAACTGAAAATTGTTCCCACATCCAAACCCAAAGTAGGACCAACGGACCACCAATGCTGGCATCATCTTTGGGCCTACAACACGCCTCGTCCAACTGCACATAGAGGCACACATGAGACGGTTAGAGAATGTTTGGAGATGTAATATAGAAAGAAAAATATGTACAATTGATTACCTGACGGTACAAGTAGGCCAGTGCTGCTAAACCCCAGCTCTGTTTACTATCCCAACCAGATAACGCCTTCAGTCACATCCGTGGAGCGGTCCTGCCACCACCGTCAGCAAAAAGAGTCCTTGAGATCACATACCACAAGTATGCACGTGTATACTGTTGGACCATTTCCTCACTAGCATCACCGGGGCACTGGCTAAAATGTTCTACGATCCAAACATAAGTCGCGCTAGCGGGGACTCTGTATTTAGTTGGGTCATCCGGCACCGCAGGAACCGCACCAATAAGGTCAAACATCCTATCGCGCCAGTTAGCACCATCAGTGCTAAAACAGACATGAATTCCCTCGATGGGAAGTGCAAGGATCATCAGAACATCCTGGAGAGTCACAGTCATCTCCCCGGTTCGGAGGTGAAAACTGTGTGTCTCCGGCCTCCAGCGGTCAACAAGCGCAGTGATAGCACAAGGGTTCATGTTTGGCGTCCACTGAGTGACAAGCTGGATGAATGGAAGGAGTCCTATCCTCTCGATGTGTGTGAACCGCTCATCGTATTTCATCTTATTGGATGAAGCTTCGTGAGCCCTCAAGCGTAGTGGAAAAAAAGACCGGCAAAGATACAAGTTAGAACATTATAGGTCCATTTAAACTAAGAATATGAACTAGCATTATCAATATGTATCACCTGCCTATCCTCTACCATAAGTCACCCACGATGATTCTTATCATAATGCTCACTGAGAAGTGTCATGCCACATATTCGGGAAAAAAATAGTGCACCAAAAGTGTATGCGAGTGTCGGTGGGAAACGACACCTATGGGATCACAAGAATCCCTACTAAGGTTGCAGGGCGCGGGATTGTGAAAAGAGCGGATCAAACAGATAGCACATGGTTCCTTTACCCATGTTTGGGCCGCAAGGATGCGTAAAACCCTACTCCTGCTTTGGTGGATTGTATATCTGAGTTCCTGAGCTAGCTATGGGGCGTCGAGAGCTCCAAAAAGCCGAATCCTCCTCCTGGTCGCCTTGGGCCTCCTTTTATTGGAAAGGAGTTGCCACAGTGGCACACAAGAGGTGGAAAGGGTACAGTAGTGTGAGGCTATCCTTTGCATTACATGACAAGGCGCATTTAATGTGCCTTGCTTAGGTGTCCTTGCTTTATCGGGGGCGGGGAAGAGCCCCATCTCGTCCGTCGCTGTTCCTTCTTGCGTCGACATGCGCCCTGGCCAGCGGTGCCCGCGGTGCCATGTAGGCAGGCAGGCAGCTGAGGTGGCGCAGTAGTGGGTCTCCATGAAGATCTGCATGCGACCACGCAGGTGTCTGCCCAACTGGTTGGGTCGGCAGCTGCATGTGAACGGCGGTGGGGGTGCTAGTGGCGCGGGCCTGATGGTGGCCCCACGGACGTCCTTGGCAAGGGCCTTGCTGCGGCCCCGGCAAGGCTCTTGTCGGGGGCCTTGTGGTCCTCCTTGGCTGGGATCCTGCCAAGGATCATCATCTTCTAAAGTGGGTATCTGATCTTGAGTGTCTTCACAAAGATCTGCATGCCACCACGGGGATGTCTCCCGAATCCTTGCCCCATGGGGGCAGTGGAATCGAGGGTGACTTCGCTCTGTAGGTGTGGGGCGAGCTGCCACGGCAAGGGTCTTGCCGGGTTACCTAAAGCTGCTCCCCGGCAAGGATCTTGCCGGGGGGTCTGCTCTGTCCCCTTTGCTCTTTGTGGTCTTGGCGTCATTCTGCTCCCCTTCAGCTTCGGCCTTACCTTGGCTTACCTCCCTTGCCGTGCTTGGTGTGGCGACGCCCGCGGCTCAGACTGCCCATGCACAGTTATAGTGGTACAAAAAGTGTACCCCCTTTTTGTACACCGACAGGAGCCCTGGGCCTGGGCCACACATAAGCGCAACGCGTTGTTAGGCTGGGCCCAAGAACGGTGCGCGGGCAGGCGGGGCGGTTTTTACCGCGGTAAGTTCTTTTGCGCGTTGTGCTTCCCACGCGTCCCGCGCTTGGCACGGCATGGGGAGGCGTGCGTGACGTGGGTGGCATGCATCGGGCTGAGCTCTGCACGCATGCGTCACGTCGTAGTAAAGGGGGCAGTTCGCACCTTCCCCATAAACGGAGGGAGGCGTGGAGGCGCGGCCCATTTACTGAACGGGGCCGAGGCGTGGTTTTCAAGGCGTCCACTCCCTGCGATCACGGGGTGGGGAGAGGTCGCCTCACCCATCGCCTCGGTCCTGCATGTTTGCCACATGGCTCCCATGCGCTTGGGGTGGCGATCGGTGGAGGCGGGAAACCAGGCCGTCACGGGCTGGGGCAGCAGGTCGGTCCCAGTTCCCTGCACCTTCCGTGTCTTGATTGGCGGAGCGGGGCGACCGAGCCCCCACCCCGTCCCTTTATAAAGAGCGGGAGGGGGGATGGCGTCCCGCATTCCTTCATCTCCTTCTTTCTTCAGCTTCTGCTCCCCTCCCTTCCATTCGTCATGGAGAGAGGGAACCCTGGTCCTTCAACGGTGGCGGCGCGGGTCGCCGCTCGACAACGCGTCCCTCCTTCACCTGCACCCGTGGTGGCAGAGCCAGCCGCAAGGGGAAGGGGGAGGGGGTGAGGCAGAGGCACTCGGGGAAGAGGAGGATGGGGCGGCGCGCCGGCCTCGCCTCCGCCAGCAGCTCCTCCCCCCATGGAGGGCCACATTGGGGACGACCCTTGTGAGTTCTTCGTCAGGCTGCGCTGGCCGCCTCGCCGTCGCCTTCGTCTCCCGACCCCATTTGCACGGGAGATGGAGTTGGATCCGCCGGAATCATTGCGGCTGCACATGAGGGGCTGTGGGATTAGCGGTACGTGGGTTCGCGTCGACTTCCCAGCCCCTCACGTGATGTATCTTTGTCGGGGATGGAAGACGTTCGCTCATATCCACCACTTGACGGAGGGGCTCACCCTCCATTTCAAGCTGATGGAGGGCAACCTCCTCTCTGTCAAGGTCTTCGGGTGCTTCGGGACCCGGGCAAGGTGCTGCGTGGAGAGCTCTTCTGATAGCGAAGACTCCTCCTCGGGCGGGAGTGACGAGGACGATAGCGGCAGCGATGACGAGGGTAGCAGGCGGCAGGATGACGGGTCCGACTAGGTGTCGGGCGCCGCCTCGTGCGACACTGGTGACCCCATCATCTGTGTCGCCGGCTCCCTGAACTTCCCGGGGTCGTCTCCTTGGGCGGCTGGCATTGGGAGGTTGCGGAAGAGGAAGAGGGCGGGCGGCAAGGCCGTCAACTCGGAGTACGCGGTCATCGACGCCTTCGACGCGTGCTGACATCCTGCCGCCTCGTCTTCGAGCTCTTCTTCCGGCGCCGCCATCACCATCCAGCCTCCGAACAGCCACCGAGATGTTCTCTTGGTGTCTTCTGCCACCCGTAGCTCGCCTAGGCGCCCCTTTTGCCCTTTTCGCCTCCTTGACCTGCCTACTGAGGAGAGAGACAAGAAAGGGATTACGGGCACCTTATCTCTTTTTAATTTGTAGGCCTTCGGGCCTTAGCTGAATTTAGAACTTGTAATCCCATCATTCATGTTTTTCATTCCCTATGGACTGTACCTCAGTGGAATGTTTTTAATGAAAAAGGGATGCTTGCCGGGTCATTTGTTTGCGGGTAGAACCCATGACAAGGAGCAAATCCTTGATATCTTTAAGATAAACATTTCCTCGCCCGACAACAGGCCTTGCCGTCTCCCCACTTCACTCGACCTTTCTCACGCCCTTGGCGGAGGCAGGGATGAGGCGGGTTCAGGCTCCTCATTTCATCCTTTCGCTGTCGTGACTACGACCAAACCCGGCCCCAGGAATGAGCCCTAGGGCCTATAGTTAGGGGAGCACGGTAGTTTTTAGGAAAAAACGAGGTTTCACATACCTTAGTCCATAAGGGAATGCATGATAAGGGATGAAGAACTTATCTGAAGTTGTAGCCCCCGGCAACTTTGGTTTATCGTGGGTGAATCTTTGCTCTTGCAGCCCCCGGTAGTACTGGCTTGTCGGGGTCTAGATGTTGGTCTGTCCCTCTTCTCTTCTTCGTCCTTAAGTGATCCGGCAAGGATATCAGTGAGTCATGCGAACCAAAGAAGACAAAAGAACGGCGAAGGGACGCACACTCGACCTCTAAGCTAGGGGTTAGCCGCCGCCAAGCACTATCAACCCTAACCAAGGACGAGACTCGACCTAGCATGCATGCTATAACTTTAGGGCGCCAGCGCTTCATTTATTTATGCTCAATGTCTACGCCTGGCTTTGTACAAAGGGTTACATGCATCATCGGCAATGCTTGTACAAAAGGTGGCTTGCCGGGGGGCCCGGCAAGCCGCGCCTCACGGGTAAAACTTGCGAAGATGCTCAATGTTCTAGGAGTTACTCACCGGAACGGCATCTTCGGTCTCCAGGCAGACTGCGTCGGGCCTGGTGACTCGTATTACCCGGTAAGGGCCTTCCCACTTTGGCGTCAACTTGTTGGAATTCTCGGCTGATTGAACGCGCCGAAGGACAAGGTCGCCTTCCTCAAGGCTTCGGGCATGAACCTTGTGGCTATGGTAGCGGCGCAAGGCTTGCTGGTAGCGTGCTGCTCTCACAGCCGCCCGAAGACGATCTTCCTCAAGGAGTAGTGCATCATCTTGCCGCAGTTGCTCTTGCTCAAGCTCATCATAAGCGAGCACTCGAGGTGACCCGTATATGAGTTCAGTGGGGATAACTGCTTCTGCCCCGTATACCAGGGCAAAGGGCGTCTGGCCGGTGGCTTGATTTGGTGTCGTCCTGATCGACCAAAGAACCGTCGGCAACTCATCAATCCAGCGCCTTTCGCTCTTGTGCAGCCTGTCAAAGGTCTTGGTCCTTAAGCCTCGCAGCACTTCAGCATTTGCCCTCTCAGCTTGACCATTGCTTCACGGGTGAGCAACGGATGCGAAACAGACTTTGCTGCCGAGGTCTTGAGTATATTGCATGAAGGTGCGGCTTGTGAACTGTGTGTCGTTGTCGGTGATGACCCTGTTGGGTACACCGAAACGGCACACTAGCTCCTTGAAGAACTTGACGGCTGACTGAGTTGTGACCTTCCTCACTGCCTCCACCTCTGGCCACTTTGTGAACTTGTCGATTGCAACGTACAAGTACTCAAAGCCTGTCGGCGTTCTGGGAACGGGGGTCCCCAGACTTGCCTGCCTGCGGCCTGCGGCGTGGCTCAAATGGGGGCCCAACGTGGCCCATCTTCATCAACACAAGGCTCAAGACCCTCGCGAGGGGCCAGGCCTCGCGAGGCGGACGACACGGCGCTTCCTCCGGCACGGCCACCTTAGGCTGGCTCGCGAGGAGGCGGAGAGATCAAGGTGGGATACCTCACGAGGTGCCCATGACGCAAGCCATGACGATCAAAGGTGCCAGGCGGGCGCCAGCCCGCGCAGCGTCCTCCCTTTCCTCTTTTGTGCAAAGGGGGCAAGCGCAGGCGAGAGGATCAAGCAAAGGCACCCATTTCGGTGCAACGAAACCAAGACCAGCTCCGCGACAAGGAGGAAGTCACTGTGGAGCCCAAGCCGGCATCATCACCAGAGCCTTTGGCAGGCGAAGACCAACTTTAGTCAGGATAAGTGTACCAGATGTTCCCCTTCAAATTGGCCAATTGTTGGCGCCCTTCCCGCTCAATATTTGGGAAGAGGCCCAGGGCCTTTGCCTATAAATAGGACTAGCCACCCACAGGATAAGGGGGGATCCAGCATAGAGAGAGAGAGGAGGGTGATCGAGCTCCCCTTAGCAGTTCATCCCCTAGCCAAGAACTGGCCCTCGCGAGGCCGTTCTCCCTTGTACTGTTCTTCCTCATCGGCCCAAGAGGCAATCCATCCACCCACAAACTAGAGTATGTTATTACACCTCAATGGTGGCCCGAACTAGTATAAACCTTGTGTATCTTGCGTTGTTCTTGCAGTAGCTAAATCCTTACGAAACGGAGAGGTAGAGGGCACGATCTCCGCGCGCACCCCAGAGTTCGAACCTTAAGGGTTTGCCGGAACCCGTGATCCGACATTTGGCGCGCCAGGTAGGGGTGCGCTGGAATTTGTCTTCCACCGCTCCACTCTCCTTCGACCGCCGCAACCATGTACGGCGCACGTCGAGCTCGCGTCACGCCAGCGGCCCTCGCTGGTGGACGTCCACGTCGCTCCCTGTCACACGTCGTCGACACCACCACCAGCCCGGCGGGAAGCGAGCGACAAGCACCACCCCAACGCCTGTCTATGCGACCGGGCTGCCGCACAACAACGTCGACGCTCCCGGTTGTCGCGGCCCTCCTAGGCCGCTCGCAGGCGCCACCCACAAGCCGCCACGCCAAGCCATTTGCCCGCCAGGTCGGCGTCATTTCTGCACGGCAGGGGGCTCCCACGGATCGGGCGGCGCGCGAGGCTTGCCCGACCTTCGGCTCGGAGGACCACCCCGCCAACTTGGCCGGCTCGGGCGCGCTCCCCCTGTTGTGCACCCCCACCATCTGCCAGGTAGCCGTCACCAAAACCCTCGTCGATGGCGGCGCAGGCCTCAGCGTGCTTTCGGTCGAGACCTTCAACCTCCTCCGCATACCCCGGGAGCGGCTACAACCTAGCCGACCCTTCTCAGGTGTCGGGGGCGGGTCGTCCGACTCCTTGGGACAGATCCGGCTGCCGGTGACCTTCGGCACCTACGACAACTTCCGCATGGAGATGGTCGACTTCGACATCGCCCCCATCGGTCTCCCTTACAACGCCATCCTCGGCTACCCGGCATTGGCTCAGTTCATGCCCGCCACGCACCTTGCGTACAACCTCATGAAGATGCCCGGGAGCAACGGTACTCTTACCGTGCAGGGAGACACCGGGGACGCCCTGCGAGTACTCAAGCTCGCCTTCAAGACGGCGGCAACGCCACAGCCCGCCGGCGCGGGGGCCACTGAGCCCAGGGGGGCTGCACCAACCAAGAAGAAGCAGTTGTTCACCCAGGACAAGGCAGAAACCAAGTAGATACCCGTCGACGAGGACGGGTCCTCCAGCGCCACTTTCACCATTGGCGCCAACCTGGGGCCTGAGTAGGAGGAGGCCCTGGTCAAGTTCCTGCGTGCAAACAAGAAAGTGTTTGCCTGGGAGCCCGATCAGCTGGCAGGGATCCCCAGGGACGTCATCGAGCACCACCTCAACGTGTGCCCAAATGTGCGCCCCGTGAAGCAAAAGGCCAGGCGACAGTCCGCAGAAAAGCAGGCCTTCATCGTCCAAGAGACCCGCAAGTTGGAAGCCGCTGGAGTCGTTCGCGAGGTCCGGTACCCAGATTGGTTGGCCAACCCTGTCGTTGTGCCCAAGAAAGGGGGGAAGGAACGCATGTGTGTCAGCTTCACCAACCTCAACAAGGCATGCCCGCAAGATCCGTTCCCGCTCCCTCGCATCGACCAGATCGTCGATTCCACCGCTGAGTGCGACCTGTTGTGCTTCTTGGATGCCTTCTCCGGATATCACCAGATAAAGATGGCGATAGAAGACGTTGAGAAGACCGCCTTCTTGACCCCGTGCGGGGTATACTGCTATACATGCATGCCATTTGGACTACGCAACGCAGGGGCAACCTTTCAGCGGCTGATGCACATCACCCTGGGCCCGCAGCTCGGGAAGAATGTTGAAGCATACGTCGATGACATTGTGGTGAAATCTCGAGAGGCCAGGACCCTAATACAAGACCTGTAAGAGACCTTCGCGAGCCTCGACGCAGTGAACCTGCGGCTCAACCCGGAGAAATGTGTGTTTGGCGTTCCCTCGGGCAAGCTTTTGGGGTTCCTCGTGTCTCACCGTGGCATCGAGGCCAACCCCGAGAAGGTCAAGGCGGTCGAGGACATGAGTCCGCCAAAGACCCTCAGAGAGATGCAGAAGCTCACTGGGTGTGTGACCGCGCTAGGGCGCTTCATCTCCAAGTTGGGGGAGCGGGCGCTGCCTTTCTTTCAGCTTATGAAGAAAAAGGGACCCTTTGAGTGGACTGAAGAGGCAGATAGGACGTTTCAAGATCTCAAGAGGTACCTAACCAGTCCCCCAGTCATGGTGGCTCCGCGCCCTCAAGAGCCTCTGTTGCTTTACCTTGCTGCCACCCCCTACTATGCCAGCGCGGCACTAGTGGCGGTTAGGGAGGAGCGCCAGTTCAAGACCACCGCGGCAGCCCGAGGCCAGACAAGACGGGAACAGGGAAAGCTCGAGGGAGCCGAAGCTACGGATGAAGAGAGTCAGCCGCCGAGGGATGCACCAGAGACAGGAGAAGCAGCATGCCAGGATGGTTCACCTCCCGAGGACGCAACATCTCGCGAGGTGTCCTCACCTCCCGAGGGCGCCGCGACCCAAGCTGCTCACAGCCTTGTTGAGCACCCGGTTTACTTCGTTAGCACGGTGCTGCGGGACGCGAGGGCCCGATATCCGATGCCCTAAAAGCTCCTCCTCGCGCTGCTGGTGGCCTCGCGCAAGCTGCGGCACTACTTCCAAGCTCACCCGATCAAGGTCATTTCATCATACCCCCTAGAGAGGGTGCTCAGGAGCCCTAACTCGGCCGGAAGGGTCGCCGAGTGGAACATAGAGTTGCAAGCGTTTCAGCTCGAGTTCAGCACAACTAGGGTCATCAAAGGAGCAGCGTTGGCGGATTTCGTGGCGGAATGGACAGAGGCGCCGGGCCTCAAGGATGACGAGGATCGCTCCCTCTCCCCAGGAAGCGAGGCGCCGGAAGGCTGGGTCATGTACTTCGACGGGGCATTCTCCAGGCACGGCACGGAGGCTGGTGCTGTACTAATATCACCCACTCAGGATAAGCTTTGCTATGCAGTACAACTCTGTTTCCAGCAAGGGGTCTCCAACAACATAGCAGAATATGAGGGACTGATAGCAGGGTTGAAGGCCGCGGCGGCCCTGGGAGTGAAGCGCCTCACCGTCAAGGGCGACTTGCAGCTCCTAGTCAACTTCTCCAACAAGGTGTACGAGCCGAAGGACGAGCATATGGAGGCCTACCTAGAAGAGGTCCGCAGGATGGAGAAGCAGTTTTGGGGGCTGGAGCTGAAGCACGTGCCCCGTGGCACCAACCAGGAAGCTGACGACATAGCTGGACGGGTGTCCAGGCGGCTGCTGCGGAAGGCCGGCGTCTTCGAGGAGCGGCTCTTCAAGCCTTCAGCGCAGCCAACGCTATCAAGCACAGCTCAGCCTCGTGAGGAGCTCCCTCAGCCGCCAGCCTCGGGAGCCCCGGCCTGCGGGCCGACCTCAGGAGCACGTTTGCTCCTGACGATGGAACCTCAGGAGGAACGCTGGATCACTGAGCTCCGGAGTTACCTGATACATGGGACCCTGCCAGAGAAGGAGAAGGAAGCAGAACGTATAGCGCGGCAGGCCACGGCATACTGCATCAGAGACGGAGAGCTCTACCGGAACCGACCCAACGACGTATCTCTGCGCTGCATCTCCAGGGAGCAAGGAAGGGAGCTACTGGGGGACATACACGGCGGAGACTGCGGACATCACTCGTCATCACGAACCCTCATCGGAAAAGCCTTCCGTAGTGGGTTCTATTGGCCCACCGCGCTCAACGATGCGATCGAGTTGGTGAAGGCTTGTGAGGCCTACCAGTTCCATTCCAAGCAGATCCATCAGCCGGCGGGGAGCCTGCAGACTATACCCCTCTCGTGGCCATTCGCAGTTTGGGGGTTGGATATTCTGGGCCCGTTCCCTCGGGCGCCAGGGGGCTACCGTTGCCTCTACGTCTCCATTGACAAGTTCACCAAGTGGGCAGAGGTGGAGGCTGTCCGAACCATCCCCGCAGGCTCCGCGGTCAAGTTCATCAGGGGCATCATGAGCCGGTTTGGGGTGCCCAACCGCATCATCACAGACAACAGTTCGCAGTTCACCAGTAACCTCTTCAAAACATACTGTGCTAACCTTGGAACGCGATATGCTACGCTTCGGTGGCACACCCGCGAAGCAATGGGCAAGCCGAACGAGCCAACGCGGAGGTCCTGGGAGGCCTCAAGACCAGGACGTTCAAGAAGAAGCTGGAAGCCTGTGGCAGGGGTTGGTACGATGAGCTCCAATCCGTGCTGTGGTCCATCCGCACGACCGCGACCAAACCAACCGGGGAGACTCCGTTCTTCCTGGTCTACGGAGCCGAAGCGGTCCTTCCTCACGAGGTCAGGCGTCGCTCCGCGCGGGTCCTGGCGTTCGACGAGGCGCAGCAGGACGCCATGCGGGGGATGGACCTCGTGCTGGGGGAGGAACGCCGCCGGGAAGCTGCGCTGCGAGCGGCAAGGTACCAACAGGCGCTACGACGATATCACTGCCGCAACATCCGCCCCAGGACCCTCGAGGTAGGAGACCTCGTACTCAGGCGGGTCCTCTCCAGGGAAGGGCTGCACAAGCTCTCTCCCATGTGGGAGGGCCCGTTCAAGGTTGCTCATGTTTCCAGGCCTGGCTCCGAGCGCTTGGAGACTCAAGAGGGGGAGCCGATCCAGAACGCGTGGAACATCCAGCACCTCCGGAGGTTTTACCCCTAAAAGGCCCTGAGCCTGTGAAGAAGGCGAACACCTGTGAAGATCATCTCTTTTTGGAAAAGGCCCTGAGCCTGTGAAGAAGGCGAACGCCTGTGAAGATCATCTCTTTTTGGAAAGGCCCTGAGCCTATGAAGAAGGCGAACGCCTGTGAAGATAATCTCTTTTTGGAAAAGGCCCTGAGCCTGTGAAGAAGGCGAACGCCTGTGAAGATCATCTCTTTTTGGAAAAGGCCCTGAGCCTGTGAAGAAGGCGAATGCCTGTGAAGCTCATTACCTCTAAGGAGAAAGGCCCGGAGCCTGTGAAGAAGGCGAATGCCTGTGAAGCTCATTACCTCTAAGGAGAAAGGCCCGGAGCCTGTGAAGAAGGCCAATGCCTGTGAAGCTCATTACCTCTAAAGAGAAAGGCCCGGAGCCTGCGAAGAAGGCCAATGCCTGTGAAGCTCGCCGCCCCGTGACACTCTCACATAATAATGAGTGGGGCTGTACACGCCCCGGAGTCTTAGGAGCGCCGGCCTCAGGCCCTGGGGCTCCCTCCCACGCCCAGTGGCAACACTTAGCTCCGCGCTGGTGAGAAGACGTCGAAGACTAGACTAGGTGCCGGACGCGGCTTTTTCATTTGCTTTCCGCATTTGGCGTGTCTTACTTGCATTTGAGGTCTTATCGAAGCTATCGTCGTTGTTGATTTGTGGTTTGTCGATTTTCGCTCCGCGTTTTGATTTTCTCTCGTGAAGGCCCCGCGAAGGGTGGGGCTCGAACGCCCTCGCGAGCGTTTTTGCTCTAGCCATTTAAAGGTTTCACGGCCCGGGCCCTCTACAGGAGCACCCCTCTGGTCCGTGCCCCTCGGGCACCGCGACATACACACAGGGCCTGGGTCGGTCGCCCCCCGGCTGGGGCCGCAAACTACCTACGCAAGGGCGAATAGTCGCGAAACGCGACAACGAAATTAAGGTAACGGCTACAACGGCAATAATTCTTAAACACGCCCCCACAGGGCTCCATGCAGTTGTCTTATCTTACACAGGAAGCAAAAGGAAAAGGAAAAGGGCGAGCCCGGCGCGGCCCGCCCCGCATCGGTCTACGGAGGCGACATCAGATGCCTCCGGAGCTCATGCGGACTCCCTCTCGCGCTTCACCGGAGCGCGATGACGGGCGGCTGAACAGCCACCCCCCAAGCAGGCGCGGAGGCGAGGGGGCTGGCTGCGGCCACCTCTGGAGGAGCCGCCTGAAGGGGAGTAGGCGAAGCTCGGGGAGCCTCGGGCGCCACCAGCAGAGCGGGCGCTGTCTCCTTCGTCGTCGTCCTTAGGGCAGCATCCTGCGTGGCGACCGTCTTCCCCAAACACCCTCACGTAGAGGGTGCTGTCGCCGTCGAACTTGAAGTGCAGGGTGCACCGCTCCCCCAGGCCGCGCGCGCGGGCAAACGTTTGCCAGCCGCAGGTCAGGGCCCCATTGCCAGAAGGGGAGACCTCGAGCGAGACCCAAGAAGCCCTACTGCAGCAGCTGTCGGCCTGGAGCCAGAAGCCGCACCGGACGCTGGCCGGCAGCTCGCTGATGAAGAAGCGAGGGAGCTGGAGCCAGGTGCTGGTCGGGTCCGCCGACCACACGACGAACTCCGACAGCACCTCCGCCGAGCGGAAGCGCGGCCTGGGAGGCCGCGCAGCCACGGCCTGCCTCTCCATGGCAGCCGGGCGCTCACCACCGCGCGGGGAATCACCCCTATGCCCACGGGGAGCCGCAGCAGGGACCGCGGGATGCTTGCGGGGACGACCCCGGCCGCGCTTGGCCGGAGGGGAGTCGGGCCCCGCCCGACTAGCCTTCCCCTTCTCCGCAGCTGAGAACCTCTTCGGAGCCATGCGAGCGGCGGCGGCGAAGGAGAGGAAGAAGAAGAGAAGCGGGAAGGGATGGACTGGCGGAACTTGCGCGGCCTCGCACTTATAGCCGGAAGAGGCCAACCGTCAAGCACCACGATCACAGGTAATAATGACCCGTATCTATGCATGCAGGGACTTGTCCAATCCATGCAGTTGCCGAGGCGTCGTGGGGGAGTGGAGACGCCCACGTCCTGTCAAACCGCCACGCGGCGCTCGAGGCCGCAGGCTGTTAGGGCCCGCAGCGCTTCGCCCTTGCCCTTTCGCCTCTCGGCACGGCCAAGTCCATGCGCACCTTGGGCCCGGGGGCTACTGTCGGCGTTCTGGGAACAGGGGTCCCCAGACTTGCCTGCCTGCGGCCTGCGGCGTGGCCCAAATGGGGGCCCAACATGGCCCATCTTCATCAACACAAGGCTCAAGACCCTCGCGAGGGGCCAAGACTCGCGAGGCGGACGACACGGCGCTTCCTCCAGCACGGCCACCTTAGGCTGGCTCGCGAGGAGGCAGAGAGATCAAGGTGGGATACCTCACGAGGTGCCCATGACGCAAGCCATGGCGATCAAAGGTGCCAGGCGGGCGCCAGCCCGCGCAGCGTCCTCCCTTTACTCTTTGGTGCAAAGGGGGCAAGCGCAGGCGAGAGGATCAAGCAAAGTCACCCATTTCGGTGCAACGAAATCAAGACCAGCTCCGCGACAAGGAGGAAGTCACTGTGGAGCCCAAGTCGGCGTCATCACCAGAGCCTTTGGCAGGCGAAGACCAACTTTAGTCAGGATAAGTGTACCAGATGTTCCCCTTCAAATTGGCCAATTGTTGGCGCCCTTCCCGCTCAATATTTGGGAAGAGGCCCAGGGCCTTTGCCTATAAATAGGACTAGCCACCCACAGGATAAGGGGGGGATCCAGCATAGAGAGAGAGAGGAGGGTGATCGAGCTCCCCTTAGCAGTTCATCCCCTAGCCAAGAACTAGCCCTCGCGAGGCCGTTCTCCCTTGTACTATTCTTCCTCATCAGCCCAAGAGGCAATCCATCCACCCACAAACTAGAGTAGGGTATTACACCTCAATGGTGGCCCGAACTAGTATAAACCTTGTGTATCTTGCGTTGTTCTTGCAGTAGCTAAATCCTTACGAGACGGAGAGGTAGAGGGCACGATCTCCGCGCGCACCCCAGAGTTCGAACCTTAAGGGTTTGCCGGAACCCGTGATCCGACAAAGCCCCTGACAACGCGGGGGAAAGGGCCCAGTATGTCGAGCCCCCAGACCGAGAAGGGCCAGGAGAAAGGAATGGCTTGAAGGGCTTGAGCTGGCTGATGAAGCTTCTTTGAATGGAACTGACACATTTCACACCTGGTGACGAGTGCTGTCGCATCCTGGAGGGCGGTGGGCCAGAAGAAACATTGCCGGAATGCCTTGCCGGCAAGGGCCCTTGACCCGATGTGGGATCCACATATGCCTCCGTGTATCTCCGCCAACAGCTCCAGTCCTTCCTTTCGAGGGATACACTTTAATTTCACACCGTTCGGCCTCTTCCTGTACAGGACATCATCGACGAACTGGTACATGGCAGAGCGACTGGCTACTTTTTCCGCTTCTTCCTGCTCCACAGGAAGTTCCCCTGTTTGGAGGAATCGGACGGTATGCTGTGCCCACGCTGGAGCCTGGGGCTCGACGGCGAGGACTAAAGGCATCTCCTCCACTATAGGAGCGGCTGTCTCGATGGCAAGAGCTTGACGCTCCGCTGGAGCTAGCCGTCCCGTGGCGGGCTATGTGTCCCCGACAACATCCTTGCCGGCGGCTCCGGGGAGCTCGGCGGGAAAGTACTTGCCGGGCCCTGATTTCCTCCTCTTGTTCTGCTCTGTTGATGGATCAACGGATGGCTGAGTTAGCTGAAGCACAAAGGTACCTGGTTCCACAGGTAGCTTGAGGGCAGCGCGCTTTGACAGGTAATCAGCGATATCGTTCTCCGCTCGGGGAACGTGTTCAGCCTGTATACCGTCGAAACGCTCTTCCAGCTTTCTCACTTCATCAATGTAGGCCTTCATCAACGGGCTCTGGTAATCCTTGTTGACTTGCTTGACGACAAGTTGCGAGTCGCCCCTGACGATGAGCTTTTTGATTCCGAGGTCCACTGCGATCCTAAGACGGGCAAGCAGCCCTTCGTACTCTGCCGTATTGTTTGTTGACACCTCCCTGGGGAAGTGCATCTGGATCACGTACTTGAGGTGCTCTCCGGTGGGGGCGACGAGAAGTACGCCAGCCCCGGCACCTTGTAGGGAGAAAGCCCCATCAAAGTACATGATCCAATTGCAACTTGCCTCCTTGCCGGGGAGAGCAGTCTCTTGGGCTTCTTCGTCAGGTGTTACGGTCCACTCTGCAATGAACTCCGCCAGGACTTGGCTCTGGATCGTCGAAGTACTTTCAAACTTGAGGCCAAAGCTGGATAGCTCCAGTGCCCATTCCACAATCCTCCCCGTCGCATCTGGATTGTGCAATATCCGTTGCAGAGGGAGGCGAGTGACGACAGTGATCTCGTGTGCCTGGAAGTAGTGATGCAGCTTCCTCGAGGTCATGAGGAGGCCGAAGAGCAGTTTTTGCACGCTGGAGTACCTTGATCTATCCCCCTGCAGGAGGGAGCTAACAAAGTAGACCGGGTGCTGCATCATTTTCTTCTTCTTCGGCACTTCGACTGGCCGTGTCGTCTCCGCATTGGTGGTGTCGGGCTCTGTCGCTTCCATCACCTCGTTGTCGACCTCTTTCTGCGCTACTAATAAGGCGCTGACCACCTGGTTCGTTGCCGCTAGGTATAGCAGCAACGGCTCCTGAGGCCTAGGCGCAACTAGTGTTGGCGCGGAGGAGAGGTACTTCTTCAGATCTTGCAATGTTGCTTCGGCATCTGGTGTCCACTCCACCAGGCCTGCCTTTTTCAGGATCTTGAAAAAGGGAAGGGCGCACTCGGAAGACTTGGATATGAACCTGCCCATGGCAGCGAGACAACCAGCAAGCCGACGCACATCCTTGATTCGCTTGGGTGCTTCAGTCTGCTCTATAGCTTTAATCTTGTCCGGATTGGCCTCTATCCCACGCTGTGACACAAAGAACCCGAGAAGCTTTCTAGACGGGACGCCAAAGACGCACTTCTCAGGGTTCAGCTTGAGATTGATCTTGCGCAGGTTTGCAAATGTTTCTTGCAAATCTGTGATGAGGGTTTCCCTGTCCTTGGTTTTGACCACTATGTCGTCCATATAAGCTTCCATATTTCTATGGAGCTGGGGTTCAAAACCAATCTGGACCGCCCTTGCAAACGTCGAACCAACACTCTTCAACCCGAAAGGCATCCGTATGAAACAATACGTACCACATGGGGTGATGAATGTTGTTTTCTCTTCGTCTTCTCTTGTCATGAAGATCTGGTGGTAGCCGGAGTAGGCGTCGAGGAATGACAACAGATCATACCCAGCCGTGGAGTCAACAATCTGGTCGATGCGCGGCAATGGGAAGGGGTCTTTAGGGCAAGCCTTATTGATATCTGTGTAATCAATACACAGCCTCCACTACCCATTTGCCTTGCGCACTACGACCGGATTGGCCAACCACGTTGGATGGAGCACTCCTCTTACCAAACCCGCTGCTTCCAGTTTCCGGATCTCTTCTGTGATGAACTCTTGTCGTTCCAAAGCTTGGTTTCTGACCTTCTGCTTGACAGGCCACGCATGAGGACAGACAACAAGGTGGTGCTCAATCACCTGCCTGGGAACGCCGGGGATGTCGGAAGCTTGCCAGGAAAACACATCGACATTCGCCCGCAGGAAGGTGACGAGCGCGTCTTCCTATTTGTCGTCAAGGGTGAAGTTTATAGTGAAAGCTCCTCCCATGTCGTCTTCATTGACAGAAACCTTCTTGGTTTCCGGTGGAATGGCCCTGGGCTTCTTGTTTTCGCCGGCGGAGCTCTCTCGCACGTCCTCGACGGCAGCGCTACACTCCGAAGAGGTGCGCATGCCGGATTGGGTGTCCAAGGTCTCACTGGCCTTCTTCTTCTTCTTCCCTCCCGGGGTCCCAGCGGCAGGAGAAAGTGCCCTAGCGGCGGCAACTGTTGCAACTGCCTGCTGGTATAGTTGGTCAGCACAAATCAGCGCATCTTTCTTGTCGGAGGGGATGGTGATGATCGTCACGGGCCCTGGCATCTTCAGGGTGCTGTATGCGTAGTCTGACGCCGCCATGAACTTGGCCAGTGCTAGGCAGCCAAGGATCCCATTGTAGGGCAAGGGGATCTTGGCAACATCAAACACGATCCTTTCCGTCCTGAAGTTCAGGTCGCTTCCAAAAGTCACGGGCAGCGTGACCTTTCCCTTGGGTTGGCTTCTTCCCGGGTTGACCCCTTGAAACGTGCTCGTCTCTTCGAGGTCTCCATCAGGAATCTGCAGTTTCTCGATCACGGCAGGCGAGATTAAGTTTAGACCGGCCCCGCCATCGACTAGCATCTTTGTCACCTTGAGGTTGCGTATTGTTGGTGAAACCAACAACGGCAAGCACCCGACCGCAGTAGTGCGATCAGGGTGATCCTCAGTGTCAAAAATGATAGGTGTGCTAGACCACTTCAGCGGCCTTTGGGCATCAAACGACGCTCTGCCGATGTAATCTCTCGCGCCCACTGTTTAAGCCGGTGGTGAGAAGTATGCAACGAGGCGCCGCCGTCGACGCACATGGCCTCTGTAGCTTTCTGAAACTCTTGCTCGCCGGACTCATCGTCCTCTTCGTGATCGTCGTCTTCTGGCTTCCTGTCACGGCCCCAGGCGGGCCTCTCCTGTTGTTTATCCTTGCCGCGACGGCCCGCCTGGCCGTCACACTTCTTGCCGGACCCCTCAGCACCGTCTTGGCCCTTCTCCTTGTCCCGCCTCTCATATTCAGCCCTCTGCTTCTCAGCGAGGAGCTAACCCTATCGACAGTCTTGGAGAGCATAGCCTTTGGTGCGATGGATCTTGCAGTACCGCTTGTCGGAGTTTCCTGACTTCTCGGCGGCCGCCAAGGCCCGGCAGGCGACACATCCGGAAAATTCCTTGCCGGGGTCATCTGCCTTGGTTTTCTTGGTGGAGCAGGTGTCATCAGATCCCTCGACGGCAAGCACGGCTTTCCCTTTGCGCTTCCTGTTGCGGTGCAGGCCTTTCTTCGCCGGGGCGGCAGTATCCTCATCTGAGGAGTCGGTTTCCACGCCGGCATCTTCCCGGGGTACTTCCTTCCCTCTTCAGCCCGGGCATATCTGTCAGCAAGAACATAGAGTTCTGCTACATCTTTCACCTTGTTCATTGCCAGCTCTTCGCGCATCTTGCGGTTACGCACGTTCTGATGGAACGCGCTGATGATGGCGGCAGGATGAACATCAGGGATGTTGTACTGTATTCGGCTGAACCTCTGTATATACTTGCGGAGACTCTCGCCTCCCTTCTGGGGAATGACGTGCAGATCGCTTGCTTGGCCATGAGCTTGGTGACCGCCAGTGAAGGCGCCCACGAACTCATGGCACAAATCCGACCAGGAGGAAATGGAGTCTACTGGCAAGTGCATCAACCATGACATGGCGTTGGGTTTAAGAGCCAACAGAAAGTAATTCGCAAGCACCTTATCGTCGCGGGCTCCGGCAGCCTGCATCACGATGGTGTAGATGCTGAGGAACTCGGACGGGTGGGTCTAGCCGCCGTACTTCTCGCCCACATCAGGTTTGAAGGTGCGGTGAGTGGGCCACTGGAACTGCCGCAGCTCACGGGTAAAAGCCGGGCAGCCTACCTCGTAAGGCAGGCCTCCAGGGCTCTCCGGTGTCGGGTGGTCCACAGCAGGCCCTGCTCGCCTGTCTGACTGGTGGCGCGCTCCGCGCCGGCGCTCGATAGTGGTCCGAGCGTCTTCATGTTCCCGATCCCGAAGGACCTGGCGCAGGTCATAGTGGGTCCGCAGGTCGGACGACGCTATGGAGATTTCGTCGCCCGTAACGTCGCGACGGGCAGGTGTCCGTGGTACCGAGCGAGGAGGAGGCGAATGCACCATGGTCGCGGCGCCGCCGGCTTTCCTGCCACTGGTACGCGGGACTCCGTCGGAACGTCGCCCCGGGGGCTCCGCCGGACTTGGTTCGTCTTTGTTGGCCACCGCAACAAGGCTTCGGATGGTGGCTCTCCATTCGTCGAGTTTCCCCGTAGTGGGAGGAAAATCGAGGAGCAACTGCGCGCGCGCCAAGGCTTCTGCTGGCGTCGGTGGCAGTGAAACCTGCACAGATCGCGACGCGCTTGGACTTCTGACCATGTCAGAAGGAGCTCTATCACGATCGCGCGGTCGCATGCCATCTTCAACAGCGCCTCGGCGAGCGGGCAGGTCTTCTACATCCCGGGAGTGGCGCTCGGGGCTCTTCCCCCGGCGACGCCCGGGGTCTTCGGTGCGATTACGCCGTTCGTCGCGCGCCGCTTGAGAGGAGTGCGCCGTCGGCGCCAGCGTGGGAGTTCTGGAAGCCCTTGCATCGCCCTCGGGCAGGGCGGCAGCGATCCTGGAAGGCCCCGCGCCACCCGCGAAGGGCCCAGCTCCGTCTTTGGATTTGGCGGCGTGTGGCCCATTACCAGGTGCACGAACATCGCAGCCTCCCAAACTCCGGCTGCTGGGACGGTGTTGGTGTTCGCAAACAGCGCCCCGGGTCCTTTCTGCGACCGGTCCGCTGCTCGCCCGCGTCGGGACGGGATGCCCGGCCTCCGACGGGCCAACCGCCAGCGTCGTCTTCTTCTTGGGCGCCATGATGATGAAGAAGCGTCGAACTAACTGCTAAAGCCGATTCTCACAACTGCGCCCCCTACCTGGCGCGCAAAAGATGTCGGTAGGAAACGACACCTATGGGATCACAAGAATCCCTACTACGGTTGCGGGGCGCGGGGTTGTGAAAAGAGCGGATCAAACAGATAGCACACGGTTCCTTTACCCAGGTTCGGGCCGCAAGGATGCGTAAAACCCTACTCCTGCTTTGGTGGATTGTATATCTAAGTTCCTGAGCTAGCTATGGGGCGTCGAGAGCTCCAAAAAGCCGAATCCTCCTCCTGGTCGCCTTGGACCTCCTTTTATAGGAAAGGGGTTGCCACAGTGGCACACAGGAGGTGGAAAGGGTACAGTAGTGCGAGGCTATCCTTCGCATTACATGACAAGGCGCATTTAATGTGTCTTGCTTAGGTGTCCTTGCTTTATCGGGGGCGGGGGAGAACCCCGTCTCGTCCGTCGCTGCTCCTTCTTAAGTCGACACACGCCCTGGCCAGCGGTGCCCACGGTGCCATGTAGGCAGGCAGGCAGTTGAGGTGGCGCAGTGGTGGGTGTCGGTGTCAAAACCGGCGGATCTCGGGTAGGGGGTCCCGAACTGTGCGTCAAGGTCGGATGGTAACAGGAGACAAGGGACACTTTATTTTACCCAGGTTCGGGCCCTCTCGATGGAGGTAAAACCCTACTCCTGCTAGATTAATATTGATGATATGGGTAGTACAAGAGTAGATCTACCACGAGATCAAGGAGGCTAAACCCTAGAAGCTAGCCCATGGTATGATTGTGTATGATGATGGATGTCCTACGGACTACAACCCTCCGGTTTATATAGACACCAGATAGGGTTAGGGTTACACAGAGTCGGTTATATTGGTAGAGATCTTGAATATCCGCACACCTAGCTTGCCTTCCACGCCAAGAAAAGATCCTTCCGGACACGGGACGAAGTCTTCAACTTTATATCTTCATAATCCTGGAGTCCGGCTGAAGGTATAGTCCGGCTATCCGAACACCCCCTAATCCAGGACTCCCTCAGTAGCCCCTGAACCAGGCTTCAATGACGACGAGTCCGGCACGTAGATTGTCTTCGGCATTGCAAGGCGGGTTCCTCCTCCAAGTTCTTCAAGAAGATTATAAACACCACAGAATAGTGTCCGGCTCTGCAAAATAAGTTTCCACATATTGCCATACAGAGAATAATATTAACACAAATCAAATCTGCTGACGTATCCCACAGTGCGTCATAACACTGCGGCCAAGCCTTCTATAAGTTGTTTTCATCGCTCCACCTCAGCCCGTGTAGCGAGGCGGTTTCCTTGGCACGTCTTGTCGAAGCAGAGATCGTGTGCCCCCCTCTAACGGGATTCTCATTAATACGGACGTGGGTAACCCAACCGCGCCATTTACCGCGGCGCTTGGGAGGCAAGTGAGTTTTATTAGGTAGGTGAGGATGCCTAACCGTACCTGCTTATATAAAGGGATAAGGATTCCCCCTTTTAACCTACGCCTTCTTCCTCCTTCGCCAATCAATCTCTCGCGCACTCAAGCTCCAGCGCCCAAGTCCGCTCTTCTTCCTCAACCTTCTCCAACAATGTCCGGAGCGGGAGGCAAGTGGATGGTCTCCTCCGTTACGGAGGCTCAAGTAAAAAGGCTAAGGAAAGCCAGATGCTTATCCAAGGATATCCCGCATCGACTTCCTGATAAGGGGAAGCTTCTTCCTACCCCAAGGCCCCATGAGAGGGTGGTTTTTCTCCCCCACTTCCTCCGCGGACTGGGCTTTCCACTTCACCCATTTGTCCGGGGGCTCATGTTCTACTACGGCCTGGATTTTCACGATCTGGCCCCGAACTTCGTCCTCAACATCTCGGCGTTTATCTTCGTGTGTGAGGCCTTTCTCCGCGTCCGCCCCCACTTCGGCCTCTGGCTCAAGACCTTCAACGTCAAGCCCAAGGTGGTGTCCGGCACCCAGGCGGAGTGCGGAGGTGCTATGGTTGGCAAGATAGCCAACGTCCTTTGGTTCGATGGCTCCGTCGTGGAGTCCCTAAAGGGGTGGCAGGCAGGGTGGTTTTACATCACCGAGCCCCGCGATCCGAAATGGGTCGCGGCACCTGAGTTCAGATCCGGACCCCCCACGCGGCTCATGTCCTGGAAAGAGACAGGCCTGTCATGGGGCAACGAGGAAGAAGTGACTGGGCTGCAAACATGCATCCAGTCCCTGGTGGACAAGCCAATCCGGCTTGCCAACATAGTCCAGGTCATGCTCGTTCGCCTGATCCTCCCGTGCCAAGAACGGGATTTTGCATTGTGGGAATTCGACCCGGCGCAGCACCAGACCCTCAGTAGGCTCTTCGACACGACGTATGAAGAAGTCTGGAAGGTGCTAACCAAAGGCGCCAAGTCCCCCACATCCGCCTCCGAGGATCGCGGATTCAGCTCGCAGCGTATCGCCGGCAAGGTGAGCTATCTATACCTTTTACAGGTTCGTTAAGCTCTTCTTCATAGATTATCTCTATGCGGGATCTAAACCCCCTTTTACCTTTGACAGGCTTGGCTGGAGATAGCCGGACCAATCAACTGTCCGTCCCCTCTGCCCGAAGACCCGGCCCCAGCTCTCTTGGTGAAGCTAATGGCTCCGGCACCTTACGTGGTGCCGGAGAGGAAGGCCAAGAAGAAGAAAACCACCGGGACTCGAAAGAGTTCCCGCAACATGGTGGTGTCGGACTCGTCATCCAACGAGTACGCAACGCCCTCCTCTCGCGAAAACGAGGAGGAGGAACAAGGAAGCTCTCCCCCTCCAGCGAGGGGAGCAAAGAAGAAGAAGGCCGCCCCAACAGGGCAGGCCGAGGGGTCAAGGAAAAGGAAGACCCCTCCGCCGGACTACTCCCACGACGCCGAAGAGGGCGGAGAGGAGTGGCCGGACAGGACCAAGCGTCCGGCGAAATCGTAAGTATTTATATACCAGAGTAACTCATGATACCCCTTTTCTTTGTGTGCGTGTGCGGCTTTCCCTGATATCGCACGCATTTTATGCAGCCCTCCCCGGGCCGAACTCGACGACTCGTCGAGCGGCTCCTTGGATTCGTCGGACGTGAACTCTGTTCCGCCCGCGGTCTCCCCCCGCGGGGCGGACGACGCCGAAGTGGCGCCCCGCCAAGCTTCAGGGCAGGAGGAGATGGTCCTGGAGGAGCCACAAGGCAATCCTCCGGACCCCAGGAGTGAAGGGGATGAAACCCTCCAGGGCTCCAAGTCCGGCTTTGTGCCAGACACCGCGCCGGACTCGACAGTCCCGGTCCGCGGCGGGAGAACTCCTTCCAAGAGGAGTAAGCCGTCCGAGCCGGCGGCCTCCGTCCAATCGGAGGCGCCGGAAAATTTGCTGGAGGTGCTTAAGGGCGCCGCCATCGACGAGGAGCACCGTACTATTATGAGTACGGTGATCCAAAGGATTCAGTCCGCCAAGAGCGGACTGAATGAAGCTTGTGCTAGCCTTCTAACAGGCTTCGAGGTAAGTAAAAATGTGCCAATTTATTTACCGCATAGACAGTAGCCCCTGATGCTCTGTTCGGTGTTCGGAAAGAAAAGCCGGATAGAGGATCTAATGATAATCGCAGGAGTCTAACAAAAAAGGTCAAATATGCATATGCAGGCTTCGCTGCTTTCCACCGCCGCACTGACTGCGCAGGTGGAAGTCCTTAAAAAGGACCTCGGGCAGTCCGAGCAAGAGCTCGGCCTTGCCAAACGGCAGCTCGAGGAGAAAGAAGGTAAGAAATACCCTAAAAAAGAAAGGTGCCTATAGAGAGGCTTGATTGCAAAAAGAAATAACAGGATTGTGCTGCTTATTGTAGGGGCCACCGCCGAGGTGACAACCGTGAAGCAGGCGCTGGCTGAGGCCGAGAACAAAACAGCCGAGGAGCGCACCGAGCGAGAGAAGCTTGGGGTCCAAGTCGGCGAGGTGCGGCAAGAGCTACAAGCTCTCATGAAAAAACATGAGGGTTTGGAGCTTGAGGCGAAAACGCAAGCATCCGAACTCGCCTCAGCCGTCGAGACCGCCAAGAATGCCAAGGCCGAAGCCCAGAAGGCCCTCCAAGAGTTGGAGGATGCGAGAAAGATAACAGCGGGTAAGGCATTCTCAATGCAAAGTAGGAATATAAAAGTAAATTACCTATTACTTACCCGAATCCGGAGTTCTCCAGGGGCATTCTTCGATCTTCCCCGCAGCGCATCCGACGCCGCCGCGTTCTACCGAGCTGAAGAGGGCAGCTCGACGGAGAGTGTGTTCTGGTCTCAGTATTCTGAGGCCGGACACCCTGTGCCCTTGAGAGATCAGCTGAAACAGCTGGCCGAGCTCCACAAGGCGGCCGAACAGGCCATGAAGGGCTTACTAGTTCGGCTGTGGCCTGGAGAGGCCCTGCCTGGGAGCTATTTCGGGCTGGTGCGGCGGCTGGTGGAGGCCTGTCCACGGCTTGAAGTCATCAAGCGCTCCGTCTGTATTGAAGGTGCCCGGAGGGCCCTTGCCCGTGTAAGGGTACACTGGGGTAAGCTGGACGGAGAGAAGCTGGTGAAGGACGGGCCGCCGCAGAGGAAGGAGCATCGCAAGCCCGAGAACTACTACAAGGATGTTCCTGCCGGAGCCCGCCTAGTCGCGGATGAATGTACTAAAGATGTAGTATTTGAATGAACTTGCTCGTTTGTATCCTGTGCGCTGAAAACTTCTTCATATGCGCTAAGCAATGCTTGTTTAATTTAAAATATTATTTTCTATGCGGCCGTTTATCAAAAATTGGGAGATGGCGAGTCGTCGGCTTCTGCCCCCATGCCACTAGTGCTGGGGTGTTCGGGATAAACGTGAGGGCTCTTGTTCCCATAGTTGGGTCCTTCGAGGGAGGCGCTCAGCACAGCGAACCAGGCAATCGGACTATAATGCTTGAACACTCTCACTTAGCCATAGAACGTTATAATTTTAAATTTCGGCGAAGCCCCTAGTTCGGAAGGCCGAATTCGGGGCGCTATCCATGCCTTTGGCCGGACATAGCCAGCTCCTCGCTCAAAGCGGCATAAGCCTTTAAGGACTCGAAAAACCTCTCGAACAGTGACTGGTCTCGCGCCTTATCATGACAGTCTGTTTTAGCTTTCTCCACTGAGGTGCTCAACCCACCTGATCTGGGGCACAATCACAGTGGTTCTCCTAGTGCTACCTTAGCCGATAGAGCGGAACGTAAGGCACCAAAACATAGGAGCCGGGCAAACCCAACATGTGACCAAAATCATGACTCGGAGCCGATGCATATAGTGTTATAAGTTCGGGGTGCCGCACTTGTGAAAGTGTACGGACTTCTCACGACCAGATAGAAGGGTAATGAAGCCCCTGGCGTGGTTTGCCGTACCATGGTGTACGGGTGCAATCATGTTATTTAATAAACATATATATATATAAGGATAATGCAAAAGATAGACAAAAAGCTATGCATTGTTTATAAGGAGGCTATTTGTCAAAGCCGAACGATACAAGTAATGCGATAGGCAAAAAAGATATTAGATTATTTAACATGTCCTGACCAGGCGCAGGCCGCGAAGTTTAGAAACAGATATATCGCTCGAAATAGAGACCACCTGAGAATTCCGGAGTGCGGCGTAGCTTTGTCTGCTTTCCTGGGTCTTGCATCGTTTGTGCGGCAACACTGCCGGACAGGTATCCAGCGTATGGAGTCCTGAAAGTAAAAGAAGTGCGGCAGCTCCTAGTACGTTTGACGCCGTATCTTAGGCATGCCGTTTAATGTGCCCCTCCCCCTGTGCCCATGGAATTTTAAGGGCATAATTGTGTACTCTAGGTACTGGCTCCGTTATGGTGCGATGGCTGGGGTTGGGGCCGAATTGCTATGCTTGCTCCGAACGTGCCAAACGGTCTTGTTGCAGGTTACTCCGGGCGCGCTTTGCATTGTTCGGTTTTTTAACGGCCGGACTGGAGTGTTGCCTTGAGAGGCTGCTTTGTACTTCCGCCGCGAGGGCCGCCGTGTGCTCCTCCGTACGGATGGAGCGTTCGGTGTTTCCGCTGACCGTGATTACTCCTCGAGGGCCTGGCATCTTGAGCTTGAGATATGCGAAGTGCGGCACCGCATTGAATTTAGCGAATGCGGTTCGTCCAAGCAGGGCATGATAGCCACTGCGGAACGGGACTATATCGAAGATTAACTCTTCGCTTCGGAAGTTATCCGGAGATCCGAAGACCACATCAAGTGTTATCGAGCCTGTGCAATTGGCCTCTACACCTGGGATGACGCCTTTAAAGGTCGTCCTTGTGGGCTTGATCCTTGAAGGATCTATGCCCATTTTCCGCATTGTATCCTGATAAAGCAGGTTCAGGCTACTGCCGCCGTCCATGAGTACTCTTGTGAGGTGAAATCCGTCCATGATTGGGTCAAGAACCAATGCGGCGAAACCGCCATGACAGATGCTAGTGGGGTGGTCCCGCCGATCGAAGGTGATCGGACAGGAGGACCATGGGTTGAACTTTGGGGCGACTGGCTCCATCGCGTATACGTCCCGTAGTGCACGCTTCCTCTCCCGCTTGGAAATGTGTGTTGCGTATATCATGTTCACCGTCAGCACTTGTGGGGGAAACCCTTTCTGTCCATTGTTGTTCGGCGGCCTGGGCTCCTCCTCGTCATCGCTATTCAGCCCCTTGTCTTTGCGTTCGGCTCTTAACTTGCCTGGCTGCTTGAACACCCAACAGTCCCTGTTGGTGTGATTGGTTGGCCTTTCGGGGGTGCCGTCAATCTGGCACGGGCGATCGAGTATCTGGTCCAAACTGGACGGGCCCTGGGTGTTCTTTTTAAACGGCTTTTTCCGCTGACCGGATTTATAGCCTCTGAATCCGGCATTTACTGCCGTATCCTCATTGCTGACGCGGCGCTTTTGCTTATTCCAGCGTGACCTGCCACTTTTATCCTTGGTATCCGAATTACCGTGCTTCTTCGATAAGTTGTTGCTGCGAGCCAGCCAGCTGTCTTCGCCCATGCAAAAGCGGTCATGAGTGTCGTGAGGGCTGCCATGGATTTCGGCTTTTCCTGTCCAGGTGTCGGGCAAGCCATTCGTCGCGGATGTTATGTTTGAAAGCTGCTAGGGCCTCTGCATCCGGACTTTCGACTATCTGATTTTTCTTTGTTAGGAACCGTGTCCAGAATTGCCTGGCCGATTCTTCTGGCTGCTGGATTATGTGGCTTAGGTCGTCGGCGTCCGGTGGCCGCACATAGGTCCCCTGGAAGTTGTCGAGGAATGCGGCCTCCAGGTCCTCCCAAGAACCGATTGAGTCTGCTGGGAGGCTATTGAGCCAGTGCCAGGCTGGTCCCTTGAGCTTAAGGGGCAAATATTTGATGGCGTGCAAATCATCGCCACGTGCCATGTGGATGTGAAGGAGATAGTCCTCAATCCATACTGCCGGATCTGTCGTACCATCGTACGACTCGATATTGACGGGTTTGATACCCTCTGGGATTCTATGATCCATTACTTCGTCTGTCAAGCATAGTGGGTGTGCGGCGCCTCTGTACTGGGCTATGTCACGACGCAGTTCGGAAGATGTGTGCTTGTTGTGTTCGGCCCGGCCGGATTTACTGTGTCCGGAGTGAAGGTCATCACGTGTCGTCGGGCGTTCGCGTGATCCGTAGATCGATCTTGTTTGCCTTGCTTTATCCTCCAGTACGTCTCGCAGGTCTGGCTCGTTTTCCCGTTCCTTATTTGAATGGCGCCGGGTCATGGCTTGTTTAGAGGTTCAGCAGGCCTCTCTGTCGCGGCCGCGAGGTGGCTGGTCTGCCATGTCATGAGCTTCCTCCTCTGATTGGGGTAGCAGCCTGCGCTTGGGATAATTTTTGGAGGGGCGCTCGAGTTCATGCTCTTCGGTCGCAAGGACTTCAGTCCATCTGTCAGCTAGCAAATCTTGATCAGCTCTAAGCTGTTGCTGCTTTTTCTTTAGGCTGTTCGCCATGGCTAGAAGCCTGCGTTGAAAGCGCTCTTGTTCAGTGGGGTCTGATGGTACGACGAATTCATCGTCGCGAGGCTTGCCTCATCTTCGGAGGGAGGCATGTAATTATCATCCTCAACCTCATGCTCTGCCGCTCTCTCGTGAGGGCTGGCTTTTTCATCTTCCTGCACCGAATCTTGTTGGTTTTGGTGTTCGTCGGCACTGTCCGGGGTAGTATTATCTCCCGTGCCGGAATCACCGTTTCTGCTATGGTGGGATTTAGAGCGGCGCCGTTGGCGCCGGCGTTTTGGCGGCTTTTTCGAGGTGCCGTCCTCCGCAGTTCCCTCGCCGTCTCCATCCTTTGGAGCATCCACCATGTATATATCATATGATGAGGTGGCGGTCCAGCGCCCTACAGGTGCTGGTTCTTGTTCGTCTCCTGCTTCGTCGTCCATACTGTCGAAGTCTTCGGAGCCGAAGTCAAGCATGTCGGTTAAGTCATCGACAGTGGCTATTAAGTGGGTGGTGGGTGGGCTTTCAATTTCTTCGTCGTCCGAATCCCAACCTCGCAGGCCATAGTCCGGCCTGGGCTCTCCTAATAAAGAGAGAGACTTGAGAGAATTCAGAATATCACCAAAAGGTGAGCACTGAAAAATGTCCGCGGCGGTGAACTCCATTACAGGTGCCCAATCAGACTCGATCGGCAGGGGCACGGAAGGCCCGGAGTTCGGAGAAGAGTCTGGCTCCTTGGAGTCCTGGGCCGTGCGGAGTACGGGGCTGGCGTTCGGCTCGATCGCCTTTGAGATCGCAGCCCCCAAGGTGACGTCCAACCGTTCTTCCTCAGAGAATGCAAAGGGCTCCGGATCAGAGATCGGGGCCGGAGCGTGTGCGGCCTCCAGGGTGCTATTCGGAGGCAGAGCCATATCATGCCCCTCGAAGTAGCGCGGCGCGCTTGGCTGTGGCTCGAACCCGTCGAAGATCAAGTCTCCGCGGATATCAGCCGTGTAGTTTAAGCTTCCAAATCTGACTTGATGGCCAGGGGCGTAGCTTTCGATCTGCTCCAGATGACCAAGCGAATCGGTCCGCAGAGCGAAGCCGCCGAAGACGAAGATCTGTCCGGGGAGGAAAGTCTCACCCTGGACCTCATCGTTGTTGATGATCAAAGGAGCCATCGGGCCTAAAAGCGACGACACAGAGGAACTCTCAATGAAAGCACCAATGTCGGTGTCAAAACCGACAGATCTCGGGTAGGGGGTCCCGAACTGTGCGTCAAGGTCGGATGGTAACAGGAGACAAGGGACACTTTATTTTACCCAGGTTCGGGCCCTCTCGATGGAGGTAAAACCCTACTCCTGCTAGATTAATATTGATGATATGGGTAGTACAAGAGTAGATCTACCACGAGATCAAGGAGGCTAAACCCTAGAAGCTAGCCTATGGTATGATTGTGTATGATGATGGTTGTCCTACGGACTACAACCCTCCAGTTTATATAGACACCGGATAGGGTTAGGGTTACACAGAGTCGGTTACATTGGTAGGAGATCTTGAATATTCGCACACCTAGCTTGCCTTCCACGCCAAGAAAAGATCCTTCCGGACACGGGACGAAGTCTTCAACTTTATATCTTCATAATCTTGGAGTCCGGCTGAAGGTATAGTCCGGCTATGCGAACACCCCGTAATCCAGGACTCCCTCGGTGGGTCTCCACGAAGATCTGCATGCCGCCATGCAGGTGTCTGCCCAACTGGTTGGGTCGGCAGCTGCATGCGAACGGCGGTGGGGGTGCGACTGGCGCGGGCCTGATGGTGGCCCCACGGACGTCGTTGGCAAGGGCCTTGCTGTAGCCCCGGCAAGGGTCTTGCCGCGGCCCCGGCAAGGGTCTTGCCGCGGCGCCTGCTGTCATTCCCGGCAAGGCTCTTGCCGGGGGCCTTGTGGTCCTCCTTGGTTGGGATCCCGCCAAGGATCATCATCTTCTAAAGTGGGTATCTGATCTTGAATGTCTTCACAAAGATCTGCATGCCACCACGGGGATGTCTCCCGAATCCTTGCCCCATGGGGGCAGTGGACTCGAAGGTGACTTCGCTCCGTAGGTGTGGGGCGAGCTGCCACGGCAATGGTCTTGCTGGGTTAGCTAAAGCTGCCCCCCGGCAAGGATCTTGCCGGGAGGGTCTGCTCTATCCCCTTTGCTCTTTGTGGTCTTGGCGTCGTTCTGCTTCCCTTCAGCTTTGGCCTTACCTTGGCTTACCTCCCTTGTCGTGCTTGGTGTGGCGACGCCCGCGGCTCAGACTGCCCGTGCACAGTTATAGGGGTACAAAAAGTGTACCCCCTTTTTGTACACCGACAGCGAGAATGTACCATCTACTATGAAATGTGTATGCGAGAATGCATACCACAAGCAGGATCAAGCTGTCAACTTGTCAATGTATTAAATTGTATACATTGTAATAGTACAATAAGTAAGATCATAATTTGAAGTAAAAAGCTACGGAAAATTCTACCTCCTAAACTATTTGGTCGGCTCCACTTGACAAGACACTTGAATCTGATACTAAGCAACTATCGGTCTGCCATGCATTGGTGCCTTCTACAAATGTGTCACGGGCTAAAAATGGTCAGAATGTGCCAATGGAAAGAGTATAACCTATGAACTCGCACAAGTAATAGACAACTAAATGAAATGGCAGCCATACAATTTACCCTAGGAAATAGTGATGGGACCCGCAAAGAGAGATGGTACTAAATATCTGCAAAATTCTTCAGGTTGGTCACAGGTTGTTGCATAAAGGGATTGAAAAGGATTTTTGTGCGTAAATTTTATTTATCTACTTCCAGATTACCAGTTTTACTTGCTCACGAACAAGTAAGAACAATGCTCCTTCACTACGGCTGGGATCGATTCGTACAATTTTCGAAAAACATGATGAACTAGGGTTTCATTTAAACATGAAAAAATAGAGCCAATATGATGATTTTTTTCAGATGAAATTTGGGGGGATTGGAGGAGAATACCTTTATGGATAGATGGGGGAGGAAATCCATGGAAAAATTCTTTAGACCTGGTCGATTTTTTATGGAGATTTGAGAGGGGGAGAGGGGAGCCGCCGCTGTGTCCTGTTGCTCTATTCTAGGGTGGAAGTGGGCGGCTGGCTAGGAGTGAGTGAGCTAACTGAAGCCGATGTCAACAGGGCATAGCGCCAGGTGCTTTCTAAGGACCACAGCGCCTGACGCCGAGGTGTTATACGAGCAGCACCTGGGCCCGGCTGTGCCACGCTGTCATAGGCACAACGCCATGGGTTACGGCGCTATAGAGTTACACATAGCGCCCCTGCTGAAGGCGCTCTGGAAAAAGGTCAAATGCGAATGTTTTTTAAGAATAGGATCATAACATGCTGAAGTATCCAGAAAAGATCAAAAAAGTGATTTCGCCTGAAAGACCCACAATGTACAATATATTTGCTGCAACCTTTAACATTTACCCCACAATAAATTAAAATATATATTCCTGTCTTGACCAGATGAGCGTGCAAACTACAATCACCAGGATGACAGGTAGGGCCAGAAGATTATTTTAATCAAACAAAGCATGGAGCCGATCCCAACGATTTTAAGCTTACATGCATGGTACACGCTATTCTAGACTACTCTACACATGAAACTACCACACGATCGTCCGGACTGCGCTTGGCTCTTCGCCTCTTCGGGAAGTCGAACAATGATGGAGTACTACTGCAGTGGAGGAGTACTAGTGTATGCTTCTGGCCATCTGACACCGAATGAACTGCTGCATGTCCACCGCGTGCGGGAGGGAGAGCGCGTAGCGAAAGCTTCTTCTTGTCCTGCCAGCCACCACGCTCATTGGCGAGGGAAGGATGCACTTTCATTGACTTACTGCCCCTGCCTTTCCGTATATGACAGGTGGTCCCAATAGGTGGGTGGCCCACCTGTCATGCAGCCAAAGGCAGGTGCAGTTAAAGCACCGGAGCTAAGTCCGCGAGGGAGAGGGCGTTGTAGTAATCAAACTTCTTGTTGTTGTACGAGTTGACGCGACACATCAAAGCAGTGCACTCGATATATTTCAATAATTTGCGTTTACCGATGCATTAATTACAACGCATGCATGCATGACGTGACTCTCCTTTTGATACTTGCATGTAATGCACCTTGAAGTAGTATGAATATGTGATGGTAAAACTTTTTAATCCCCCGGCCCTAAAGCGAGAGATGGTTGTGCACGAGGAGGGCGAGATCATGCAGACGGAACAAGACCTGACGATGGAGCTCTCTATGGTCTCGATGGACCTCACCTTGCTCCACTGCCCCTTGTGCCTCCGCCCCTTGAAGCCTCCAGTGTATGAGGTTTGAATACACCTCGTTTGTTCGGCTGATCGAGCAAGCTGCAGGTTTCTTGATTGATGTGTTGTTCGATTGATTTGTGCAGTGCAAGGGAGGGTACCTGGCATGTGCGGACTGCCGCGTCGAGCACCCCGGGAACCAGCGGCAGTGCCAGAAGTGTGAGTGCGGCGGTGGCTTCGACGTGCGGAACACGGCGGTGGATGTCATCCTCTCCTCGGTGAGGGTGGAGTGACCGCACGAAGGCTGTGGGCTCTACGTCACTTACCACAAGCTCGCCGATCACCGGAGTGATATAGACTCGACTAGTGGCGAGTCGTTCATCAGTCTGATCTTTCACGGTACTTGGCAAACGAAAACACAAGAACATAGATCATGAAGATGAAGACAAACAAATACTATGGATCAAACGAGATGCAAGAAACCAAAGTCACAGAACTAGCACAAGATAGTTGAGAATCAATCTCGCTAGCAACGCCCGTCGTGCTCTCGCGGCGATGCAACAAATCAAAGGATTTTGTGCCACCCAAACATGGTAGCTTTTTTGTATTTTCTTCACTCCTGATAAAAGCAAAACTCAAAACTAATCGGATACAAGATCGACGCTGCCTTTTATATAGGTGACTCATCAGCTATAACGTCGTCCAACACTCTAACCGACCTGACCCAAACTAACAAAACTAGATCCTCTCCTTTTACATCTCAGAGAAAGCTAGCTAGTAACAAACTTGTCCGTGAACCTCTATACTAAGTAGTACTCTTTTAATTAAAAAACTAATTAATAAATCCGGCCACGTTGATCACATAAGCCTTACTATATTTTAAAATAAAAGGGAAGGACGTCTGCATGCTTTGGACTTCTGTTAACCGTCTGGATCACCAAACGAGAAAAGCCTTGTTCATCCTGAAGGAGTCCGGAAGTTGGGTGTCACCAAATCCTTCTTCGGTTCAATCGGTGGAACCTCAAAACAAAAAAGAACCTACTTGCAACACATGTTGAAGATTATATCTTGAAGTCCCTGATATATTTGCATCAAAATATACGGTCGACTGTGTCTTCTGTTCAGTATGTGGAGCAGCACCAAGTAAACTTGTTGTGTTTTGCACTTGAAAAATAATAGAACCATTGTTGCGCGCATCATCATCTCCCTCTTGAATCGAAGTCGTCCTCGGCTTCAAAGACGGCTTCAAAGCAGCCTTTGCGATCTTTTGTTGTGGAGAAACATTAGCATCTACCTTAATGGCATTGGCAAACATCGGTCTCAACACATTTCATTTTCCATTATACCAAAATGAATAAGTATTGGACCTCCCATCATGTGCAGCTCCATGATCATATTGCCACGGCCTCCCCAACAATAAATGACATACATCCATTGGCAAAACATCACATATCACCATATCAGTATAATTGCCAACAGAAAAATTCACACGAACCTTATGAGTAACCTTCAGCTTCCCTGTATGATACATCCACTCAACACGGTGTGGCTGAGGGTTCTTCCATGTAGGTAATCCCAAAGCATCCACCAATACCTTGCTGACCGCGTTGGTGTAGCTTCCTCCATCTGTAATCAACTTACAATTAGTGTTGTTGATTTTGCACCGAGTCTTAAAAATATTCCAACGTTGTCCCTTATCCTCAATGTGATCCTCTTGCACTCGTTGCACCATCAATGATGGATATGATTCAGCAGCCTCAAAACTTGCAGTCACCTTTTCAACATCTTCATATTTTTCACTAGAAGTATCAGAAACTACCTCTTCATCACTAGCGGATGTATAGCCATCTTTTGTGAGCAACACTCTTTTCTCATTAGGCCATTCACGTTTCATATGTCCTCTTCCTCCACACTTGAAACACTCTATGTCACTAGTACGTGTGGTCGACTGCACACTAGAATCAACCTCGACAGTCCCGAGTTTGGAGCATCCTTTTGCACAGAACCATGAGAGCGATTTGATGTTGTCGTCCTAGAGCTAGGACCGACATCCTCACTCTTATGTTGCGAGCGTTGCCATGTGTTCAAGTGGTACCGTGAACAATGTTGACTTGGCGTCGCTTAATCTGTTGTTCTGCACGCACAACTTGGTGCACAAGATCTTGTATGTTGTAGTAGACCACCTTCTCAACGCGATCCTGCACCTTGATATTTAGCCCGTTAAGAAACGTGCCATGGTTGCCTCTGGATCCTCCGTTGTCCCTGTATGTATCATAAGCAATTCCATCTCCTTGTAATATTCATCAACACTCATATTACCTTGAGAGAGCCGCTGCAACTTGTTGTACATATCTCTTTTATAGTGCTCAGGAACAAAACATCACCTTATGAATTCTTTCATACCTCGCCAAGTCGTCGGGCGATGTCTTGAACGACAAATTTGATTCCACCAAATTAGCGCGTAACCGGTGAACTCAATTCCAGTAAGTTGAAGTTTCTTCTCCTTGCTATAATGATGGGCATCAAAATTTTGATCAGCACACATCTCCCACTCCAAATAGCCTTCTGGTCGGCACTTGCCAGAGAACAAAGGGATTGGAATTTGTGTGCGCCCAATTCCATCATCCAAAGGCACACGCATAGCTTGACCAACTCGTTCGTGCACTCCACCACGAACGTAAGTTTAAGGACGAGGCTCATAGTGTCGTGGTCATGGCGGGTACCCCGTTGCCTCATGGCCAACACCGTCATCGAGGCCATCATCTCAAGCATGTGGTTGTGCCGCCAGACGGCGATGAAGCACACTGTCATGTCCGTCACGAGCCGGTGGTGCATAAAGCAGTGGAGCAGCCAGAGCAGTCTGTGGTGGTGTAGAATTCATTGCCGGCATATTGATGATGTCCGCCACACCATCGAACCGAGTGATCAGGACATCTATCCTTTTGCCGAGCGCATCATGACATTGCTTGATGTAGTTGCATGTGTGGTAAAAACCATCCTGAATATTTTGTGGAATATCATCCGCATACATTGGACGTACTATTTCCTCAGAATCAGCAGCAACCTCATCACCCTTGTTGACCGAGGTTGACATCTTGATCAACACAGTACCATGAACAACCTTAGCTCTGAATACCACTTGATATAGAATCGACTAGATGGCGAGTCATTCGTTAGTCCGATCTTTCACGGTACTTGGCAAACGAAAACACAAGAACATAAATGATGAAGACGAACAAATAATATGGATCAAACGAGATGCAAGAAACCAAAGTCACAGAACTAGCACAAGATAGATGAGAATCAATCTCACTAGCAACTCCCATCATGCTCTCGCGGCGACGCAGTAAATAAAAGGATTTTGTGCCACCCAAACATGGTAGCTTTTCTGTATTTTCTTCACTCCTGATAAAAAACAATCTCAAAACTAATCTGATACAAGATCGACGCTGCCTGTTATATAGGTGGCCCACCAGCCATAACGGCGTCCAACACTCTAACCAACCTGACCCAAACTACCAAAACTAGATCCTCTCCTTTTACATCTCAGAGAAAGCTAGCTAGCAACAAACTTGTCCGTGAACCTCTATCCTAAGTAGTACTCTTTTAATTAAAAAACTAATTAATAAATCCGGCCACGTTGATCACATAAGCCTTATTATATTTTAAAATAAAAGGGAAGGACGTTTGCATGCTTTGGACTTCTATTAACCATCTGGATCACCAAACGAGAAAAGCCTTGTTCATCCTGGAGGAGTCCAGAAGTTGGGTGTCACCAGATCCTTCTTCGGTTCAATCGGTGGAACCTCAAAGCAAAAGAACCAACTTGCAACACATGCTGAAGAAAACCTGTGTCTTGTGTTCAGTATGTGGAGCAGCACCAAGTAAACCTATTGTGTTTTGCACTCGAAAAATAATAGAACCATTGTTGCGCGCATCACAGAGCGTGTGTCCGTTCGCGCCTTGCAAATGCCCCATGCCCATTTGCGGCTACGAAGGCCTGCCGCCGGCGCTCTCCCACTACATCAGCATCGTGCATCCCATGCCCGTGCACAGGATCCAATACGGCAAGGTGCTCCAACTGCAAGTGCCACTGTCAGAGCCACGACTCTTGTTGTTCGCGGAGGTGGACGGTCGCGCGTTTTTCTTGGTCGGCGGCATGCTCGACATCAGCGCACCTATCGTCGTGTCGATCATCTGCATCAGAGCGGGGTTGTCCTCACTGCCGCACTACATGGCCAAGCTGTGGGCGAACGGCCCGCCGGGGGAGCCCAAAGGCAGGAGCGGCGCCGTCAAGGTGGAAATGGTGGTGACAAGCACCAAGGATCCCGGTGACGCCGCCGTGCAGGAGGTGACCTTCTTCACAGTTCCACCCAAGCTGCTGGCCGGGGCTAAGCTGGTGTCCCTCCACATTCAGATTTACAAGCTCACGTCCTAAATGATTCTATAGTGCCTTCTGTTTATCTTAGTAATATGTTAATATAGGGGTTAGCTCGGTCTACTTTAGCTTAAGAGATGGAGGGTTTTGGTGGCGATGCAGCAATTACTTGGACATCAGATTAGCAGTTAAAGTAATTTCCAACAGTCGAACGGATATTTTGTGTCTGTTGGATATAAAGATCCTTTGGTAAGAAGTATAACAGCTTATAAGAAGTATAACAACTTATATGCTTGTTTGTTCAGGAAGTACTACATACTTGTGCGAGTTGATGTGACACATCAAAGTAGTACTACTACTAGTATTACTCCCTCGGATCCTAATTTCTCTGCGCCTCGCCATCACTAAGGCTTAACATGTGCCCACGTTACGCCATCCAGGAATAGTTCAAAACTAGAACCGACAATAAATTTTGAGCTTGCGTCTCGTCACATTCCAAATTACTACTACCATGCTATATTTAATTGCAAACCTGTTCACACCGATCACAACCTAAACGGTTTCCCACTTAGGAGTGTATTAGTACTTGGTTATAAATACTACTATGCCAAGATGACTGCACATTCCTCCTCAACTCCTCATCCACAAAAACAAACAAGTCATTCAGCATCCTTCCCTTGTGTCTGCCATGGCCAGCGTGAGTTATGGGTCGAGAGATTACCACCAGGGAGAGGCGAGCATGGAAGCAGAAGCACGAGAGATGTCCCGTCTCGCCACGAAAGCAACCGACATCTCTCGCCGCGCGGAAGGAGCAGCACAGAGGTCCTGCCGTGCCACCAAAGCAGCACAGAGGTCCCGTCGTGCCGTCGATGCAGAAGACTAGTCCGGCCGCGCCGCGGAAGCAGCAAAGATGTCCCGCCGCACCGTGAATGCAGCAGATATGTCCCGCCGTGCCGCGACGTCCTGGGAAAATGTCTCGCGGGCATGCGACGACTCTTACAGGCGCATGCATGCAATCGTCCATAGCCAGATGGATCAGATCTCCGGCTGGGAGAGGTTGCAAGACGACATGAAAGCCTCGTTTGAACAGGCTACCAGCGTCATCCGACAACTAAGGGAGGGCAATGAGAGGGCCCAGGCCGAGCGCGACCTGTTGAGGGTGAAGATCGTCCGAAGTGCAGAGCAGCAGGAGGAGACCAGTGCCTTATTGAAGAGGACCAGCGTCATCATCAAGAAACTTATGGGCGAGAATGACATGCTCCGCATCGAGCGCCAAAGGCTTGTGGAGGAATCTGTGGATGCTCTCAAGCAGCGTCTTGAGGCAGAGCTCATCGCCGCTCGCCACAGAGACTAGTTCCCGCGGCCTGCAGCAGTGCATCAAGAAAGTAGAGATCAGCGAGCCAGATCGTTGTGTTCTGATGTCTACTACACAACCTTCTTCTTGTAGACGTTGTTGGGCCTCCAAGTGCAGAGGTTTGTAGGACAGTAGCAAATTTCCCTCAAGTGGATGACCTAAGGTTTATCTATCCGTGGGAGGCGTAGGATGAAGATGGTCTCTCTCAGGCAACCCTGCAACCAAATAACAAAGAGTCTCTTGTGTCCCCAACACACCCAATACAATGGTAAATTGTATAGGTGCAGTAGTTCGGCGAAGAGATGGTGATACAAGTGCAATATGGATGGTAGATATGGGTTTTTGTAAACTGAAAATATAAAAACAGCAACGTAGCGAGCGGTAAAAGTGAGCGTAAACGGTATTCAAATGATAGGAAACCAGGCCTAGGGTTCATACTTTCACTAGTGCAAGTTCTCTCAACAATAATAACATAATTGGATCATATAACTATCCCTCAACATGCAACAAAGAGTCACTCCAAAGACACTAATAGTGGAGAACAAATGAAGAGACTATGGTAGGGTACGAAACCACCTCAAAGTTGTTCTTTCCAATCAATCCGTTGGGCTATTCCTATAAGTGTCACAAACAGCCCTAGAGTTCATACTAGAATAACACCTTAAGACACAAATCAACCAAAACCCTAATGTCACCTAGATACTCCAATGTCACCTCAAGTATCCGTGGGTATGATTATACGATATGCATCACACAATCTCAGATTCATCTATTCAATCCAACACAGAGTACTTCAAAGAGTGCCCAAAGTTTCTACTGGAGAATCACGACGAAAACGTGTGCCAACCCCTATGCATAGGTTCATGGGCGGAACCCGCAAGTTGATCACCAAAACATACATCAAGTGGATCTATAGAATACCCCATTGTCACCACGGGTATCCCACGCAAGACATACATCAAGTGTTCTCAAATCTTTAAAGACTCAATCTGATAAGATTACTTCAAAGGGAAAACTCAATCCATTACAAGAGTATAGAGGGGGAGAAGCAACATAAGATCCAACTATAATAGCAAAGCTCGTGATACATCAAGATCGTGCCAAATCAAGAACACGAGAGAGAGAGAGATCAAACACATAGCTACTGGTACATACCCTCAGCCCCGAGGGTGAACTACTCCCTCCTCGACATGGAGAATGCCGGGATGATGAAGATGGCCACCGGTGAGGGTTCCCCCCTCCGGCAGGGTACCGGAACAGGGTCCCGATTGGTTTTTGGTGGCTACAGAGGCTTGCGGCGGTGGAACTCCCGATCCAATCTGTGTTCTGGAAGTTTTAGGGTATGTGAGTATATATGGGTGCAGGAAGTACGTCAGTGGAGCTTCGGGGGCCCCATGAGGCAGGGGGCGCACCCTAGGAGGGGGGCGCGCGCCCCCCATCCTCGTGAGCACCTCCCTTTGCTCCTGACGTGGTGTCCAAGTCCATCTGGTAGCTTTCCTTCAAAAAATAACTTCTCCAGTTGATTTCGTTCCGTTTCGACTCCGTTTGATATTCCTTTTCTTCGAAAAACTGAAATAGGCAAAAAAACAGCAAGTCTGGGCTGGGCCTCCGGTTAATAGGTTAGTCCCAAAAATAATATAAAAGTGGATAATAAAGCCTAATATTGCCCAAAACAGTAGATAATATAGCATGGAGCAATCAAAAATTATAGATACGTTGGAGACGTATCATGTTCCTTCTTCTTTTTCCTTGGTGTATTTCGGTCGTAGCCGCATGTGGGTTTTTAATTATCTTCCTAATTATGTAAGACAATTATTATCCACTGTCGTCATCGTTATATAATCATCAGTCTTGCTGTAAGTCGAAGTAGAAGCTATATAGGTCCATCGGATCTTACGTGCAAAATTTTCTTTTCAGATTTTCTTTTTTCTCTCTTAAATCTCAGTCAATTGAGACATAGCCACGCCATTAAACAGAGGCTCGGGCGCGATTAATGGAGACCTTGGGAGAGAGGTGGACAGAAGATGGAGGTCAAAGGGCTCTCCTTGCGATAAGAACGCGTAGGGGTCTGATCGCACGCCTCCCGTACTCAAATAGCTACCCTGCACGGCGCCTCCTAGCTAATAAAAAAAGGGGGCACATGGCGGCACGCAAATGGTAAATAGAACGCCCATGGTTTCAATAACACCTGTGTTTCCGATTGTAACGTGACAACACTTGTTCCAAAATGACTTTGTTGATTGTTAATGTGTGCGCTTTCGCAAACTGGACAGCAAAATTACAACAACATGTTGGTGCCATGTCATGACACCAAGCCAAGTTTCATGATTTTCATGCGTGTTTTGGATTTGCAGGAATTAAAAAACTAAGTTTCTCAATGTTTCCAACCGAGCCACGACGCCCAGATGTTTGAATTTCATTCCCATTTCTTGCATGGGACCTAGAAATTTATCCGATGACACACATGTGATTTTTCAACCAACTTTGGTGCACTAGAGCATGTGCTTGTATTTCAAATTTGAATTATGCACACGTTCAGTCTCAGAACTTTGGTGACACGTTCAGTCTCAGAACCACGAGCCTTCTTGAGAGAAGCTCCAGTTTGCAAGAAGCTTATACCAAAACTTGTTCCTATTCGGCCAAATTTTTTAGCACGGCATGGTAGTACCATGACATGACACCATGCCAAGTTTCATGATTTTCAGGCGTGTTTTGGATTTACAAGAATTTTAAAACCACGTTTCTCAATGTTCTCGGTCGAGTCACGATGCCTAGATGTTTGAATTTCATTCCCATTTCTTGCATGGGACCTAGAAATTCACCCGAGTTCACACATGTGATTTTTCAACCAACTTTGGTGCTCGGGAGCATGTGCTTGTAGTTCAAATTTTAATTATGCACATTAAATGACCAGAAACTCAATTAATGTATAAAAATGCTAAAAGAACCTGGAATAATTCCAAAATTTAAGAGGGCACTCATGTAGTTCTATGTTGCCTCTGTAAAGAAACTCAAGGGGGCAGCGTATATCGTTTCGCACTCAAAGGTGACACGTTCCCTCTCAGAACCACGAGCCTTCTCGAGAGAAGCTCCAGTTTGCAAGAAGCTTATAACAAAACTTGTTCCTATTCGCCCAACTTTTTTACCACAGCATGGTAGTACCATTACATGACACCGTGCCAAGTTTCATGATTTTCTGGCATGTTTTGGATTTACATGAATTTTAAAACCAAGTTCCTCAATGTTCTTAGCCGAGCCATGATGCCCAGATGTTTGATTTTCATTCCCATTTCTTGCATGGGACCTAGAAATTCACCCGAGGATACACATGTGATTTTTCAACCAACTTTGGTGCACGGGAGCATGTGCTTGTAGTTCAAATTTGAATTATGCACATTAAATGACCAGAAACTCAGTTAATGTATAAAAAAGTCCAAACGAAGCCGGAATAATTCCAAAATTTAATAGGGCACTCATGTAGTTCTATGTTGCCTTTGTAAATAAACTCAAGGGGGGCAGCATATATCGTTTTGCACTCAAACGTGACATGTTCCCTCTCAGAACCACGAGCCTTCTTGAGAGAAGCTCGGGTTTGCAAGAAGCTTATACCAAAATTTGTTCCAAATCGGCCCAATTTTTTACCACAACATGTTAGTGCCATGACATGACACCATGCCAAGTTTCATGATTTCCAGGCGAGTTTCGGATTTACATGAATGTAAAAACCAAGTTTATCGATGTTCTCGGCCGAGTCACGACGCCCAGATGTTTGAAATTCATTCCCATTTCTTGAATGGGACCTAGAAATTCACCCAAGGACACACATGTGATTTTTCAACCAACTTTGCTGCACCGGAGCATGTGCTTGCAGTTCAAATTTGGAGTATGCACATTAAATTTCCAAAAACTCAATTAATGTACAAAAAGGCCAAACGAACACGGAATAATTCCAAAATTTAACACGACACTCATATAGTTCTATGTTGCCTCTGTAAAGAAAATCAGGGGGAGGCAGCGTATATCATTTCGCACACAAAGGTGTCACGTTCCCTCTCGGAACCACGAGGCTTGTTGAGAGAATCTCTGGTTTTGCAAAAGCTTATACCAAAACTTGTCCCAATTCAGCCAAAAATTATACATATGAAAACTGGGTTTAGATTATCTCGAACATCTCGCTACCTAGACCAATGTACTCTGATTTGAATTCAACATAAAATGGATACAAATATTTGAATTGGAGATCATATGGTACATGTAGTTCATAGTGAAATATGATTACTGCTATATGCATGTTTTTTGCTATCAAGATAATATTTAAATGATTGTATAACTTGACAACAATCGTATTCAAATAAGGAAAATTGATTCAAATTTAGTCCATATGGTAGACGACAATATATATGTTCATAGGGTGGAGTAAAATGTTCATATATGATGGAAGATCAAAATGTAGGACTACATCCATTATAAACCGCAAGGTCACCTAACGATATATTCGAATTCAACATAACGTGGATTCAAAAATTGAAATTCAAGATCCTCGCATTTGTAATCATATAAAAAGGGACATGACTCTTTCTTTTGGTGGGAATTGATTTGTTTTTTGTTGTTGTTGAGGGAACTGCGAATCGATTTGGTAGTGGGTAATCTTGTTCTCCCAATTTTTTTACATTTTTCTTGTAGTTTTTTCAATGACATTTATAGCAATATAGTAAAAGGGGACACGACTCTCTTGTGTCTTGTTTTTTACTTGACAGAAAATCAATACCAAACGGAATCCAAATGTAGCGAAATTTTTGGAGTTTTTTTGGACTAGAAGATACAAGTTGGGTCAAGGAAGTACCAGAGGGGGGCTCCGAGGGGAGCACAACCCACCTCGGCACGCCTGGGGGCCCAGGCGTTCCCAGGTGGGTTGTGCCCTCCTCGGCCGCCTCCCGCACCGCCTCTTTGCTCTATAAATACCCCAATATTCCAGAAACCCTAGGGGTTCATCATCACGGAGGGGTTCATCATCCTCATTGGTGCCTCTTCGATGATGTGTGAGTAGTTCATTGTAGACCTACGGGTCCGTAGTTAGTAGCTAGATGACTTCCTCTCTCTCTCTCTCTCTCTCTCTCTCTCTCTCTCTCTCTCTCTCTCTCTCTCTCTCTCTCTGTTGATTCTCAATACAATGGTCTCTTGGAGATCTATTTGATGTAACTCTTTTTGCGGTGTGTTTGTTGGGATCCGATGAACTTTGAGTTTATGATCGGATCTATGTTTTTATCCATGGAAGTTATTTGAGTCTTTTGATCACTTATATGCATGATTACTTATAGCCTTGTATTTCTTCTTCGAATCTATGGTTTAGTTAGGCCGAATAGATCATTTTTTCTTGCCATGGAAGAGGTGCTTTGTGATGGGTTCTATCTTACGGTGCTCAATCCCAGTGACAGAAGGGGAAATGACATGTATGTATCGTTTCTATTAAGGATAACAAGATGGGGTCTATTACTACATGAATAGATCTGGTCTACATCATGTCATGGTTCTTATTGCATTACTCCATTTCTCCATGAACTTAATACACTAGATGCATGCTGGATAGCGGTCGATGTGTGGAGTAATAGTAGTAGATGTAGGAGGAGTCGGTATACTAATCTTGGACGTGATGCCTATGTAATGATCATTTCCTGGATATCATCATGATTATTTGAAGTTCTATCAATTTCCCAACAGTAATTTGTTTACCCGGCGTAAGCTATTTTTCTCTAGAGAAGCCACTAATGAAATCTACGGCCCCGGGTCTCTTCATATCATATTTGCCTTCGAGATCTATTTTTATTTGCTTTTATTTCCAGATAGATTAATCCAAAAAAGCCAAAAATACCTTGCTGCAATTTATTGTTATTTATTTTATCTCGCATTCCCGCGAGATCTATTTATCCAATCTACTACAATTTTACCTATCTTTTTACCCGTGAGGGATTGACAACCCCTCTTTTATGTCGGGTTACAAGTATTTGTTCTTTGTGTGCAGGTGATACGTCTCCAACGTATCTATAATTTTTTATTGTTCCATGCTATTATATTATCAATCTTGGATGTTTTATATGCATTTATATGCTATATTATATGATTTTTGGGACTAACCTATTAACCTAGAGTCCCAAGCCGACCACAAGATTGGAGGGTGCGCCCTCCGTCCTTGTCGTTGACTCGTGGACCCCCCCTGACTTGTTCTCGACGCCAAAAATTCCTATAAATACAGAAACCCCCAGAAATAAACCTAGATCGGGAGTTCCGCAGCTGCAATCCTCTGTAGCCACAAAAAACCAATCGGGACCCTGTTTTGGCACCCTGCCGGAGGGAAAAGTCATCATCGGTGGCCATCTTCATCATCCCGGTGCTCTCCATGACGAGGAGGGAGTAGTTCACCCTCGGGCCTAAGGGTATGTACCAGTAGCTATGTGTTTGATCTCTCTCTCTCTCTCTCTCTCTCTCTCTCTCTCTCTCTCTCTCTCTCTCTCGTGTTCTTGATTTGGCACGATCTTGATGTACCGCAAGATTTGCTATTATAGTTGGATCTTATGATGTTTATCCCCCCTCTATCTTCTTTTAATGGATTGAGTTTTCCCTTTGAAGTTATCTTATCGGATTGAGTCTTTAAGGATTTGAGAACACTTGATGTATGTCTTGCATGTGCTTATCTGTGGTGACAATGGGATATTCACGTGATCTACTTGATGTATGTTTCAGTGATCAACTAGCTGGTTCTGTGACCTTGTGAACTTATGCATAGGGGTTGGCACACGTTTTCGTCTTGACTCTCTGGTAGAAACTTTAGGGCACTCTTTGAAGTTCTTTGTCTTGGTTTGAATAGATGAATATGAGATTGTGTGATGCATATTGTACAATCAAACCTGTGGATACTTGTGGCGACATTGGAGTATCTAGGTGACATTAGGGTTTTGGTTGATGTCTGTCTTAAGGTGCTATTTTAGTACGAACTCTAGGGCTATTTGTGACACTTATAGGAATAGCCCAATAGATCGATCAGAAAGAATAACTTTGAGGTGGTTTCGTACCCTACAATAATCTCTTCGTTTGTTCTCGCTATTAGTGAATTTGGAGTAACTCTTTGTTGCAATTGAGGGATTGTTATATGATCTAATTATGTTATCATTGTTGAGAGAAGTTGCACTAGTGAAATTATCAACCCTAGGCCTTATTTTGAAGCATTGCAATACCATTTTCGCTCACTTTTGTTACTAGTTGCCTTGCTGTTTTTATATTTTCAGATTACAAAAACCTATATCTACTATCCATATTGCACTTCTATCACCATCTCTTTGCTGAACTAGTGCACCTATACAATTTACTATTGTATTAGGTGTGTTGGGGACACAAGACACTCTTTGTTATTTGGTTACAGGGTTGTTTGAGAGAGACCATCTTCATCCTACGCCTCCCATGGATTGATAAACTTTAGGTCATCCACTTGAGAGAAAATTTCCACAGTCCTACAAAGCTCTACACTTGGAGGCCCAACAACTTATACAAGAAGAAGGTTGCGTAGTAGACATCAAGCTCTTTTCTGGCGCCGTTGCCAGGGAGGCTAGGTAAGCGGCACTAACACCCTGTCAACTAAGCACTTTTATGGCGTTGTTGTCGGGGAGGTTAGTGCTTGAAGGTATATCTTTTGATCTTGCAATCGAATCTTTTAGTTTCTTGTCTTATCACTTGTTTAGTTTATAAAAGAAAATTACAAAAAAATGGAATTGAGGTTGTCTGATATGCTTCATCTTTATCATGTCTTTCGTGAAAATAAAGATTCTGATAATTGTGCCAAAGTGCTAGAAGAAGAATGCATTAAAATATTTGGCAAAAATATTTGAACGATGAGCATGATTGTAATGTTGTTAGTATGAGTTCTTTGAGTATCCATGATGCTAATGATATGCAAGGCCACAAGCTTGGGGGTGCTATGTTTGATGACGATGATATTTTTTGTCCCCCAAGTTTTGATGAGAAAAATTATTATGATGATAGCATGCCTCCTATTTATGTTGATTATGTTGATGAAAGTGGGTTTGGAAGAGTGTGAACTCTAGGTAATGATCCCACTATTTTGGAGAGTGTTGAATCTTATAATATTTATGAAGGTGGATTTGGAGAGGTCTTGACTTTATTTAATGATGATTCCACTATTTTGGAAGAGGTTCCAATTGATTATGAGAACAAAGTTGCTATCTTTGATGATTATTGTGATGAAATGTATGCTATAAAGAATAATTATAACCATGAAACTTGTCATCATAATTTTAATTTTCAATTGGATTATGCCTCACATGATAGTGATTTTGTTGAGTTTGCTCCCACTAATATTGATGAAAATAAATTTGCTTACGTGGTGAGTAGTGAAATTTCTATGCTTGTGGATCATGAGAATAATGCTTTGTGTGATGGTTATATTGTTGAATTCATTTATGATGCTACTGAAAATTATTATGAGGGAGGAACATATGCTTCTACATATTGCAATAATATCAAGTTTCCTCTCTATATGTTGAAAATCTTGAAGTTATGCTTGTTTTGCCTTCCTATGCTAGTTGATTCTTGTTCCCATAAATTGTTTCCTCGCAAAATCCCTATGCATAGGAAGTGGGTTATACTTAAATGTGCTTTTCATATGCTTCATGATGCTCTCTTTGTGCTTCAATTCTTATCTTTTATGTGAGCATCATTGAAATCATCATGCCTAGCTAGAAAGGCATTAAAGAAAAGCGCTTGTTGGGAGACAACCCAACATTTATACCTACTGTTTTGGTGTGTTCACATGATTAAGCTATTGTAGTAATCATGTTTTATAGCTTTTGTTTCAATAAAGTGCTACGTAAAGCCTTTGGGATAGTGTGGATGATAGTTGATTCAATTCTGTCCAAATAACAAAAACTTTTGCGCCCCGTCACAGAATTTTTAAAAATCACTGGAGCGTCGAGAAACTCTGAATTTTTTATAGTATATTGATATACAAATTTCCTAGGGTTTCCTAATTCTTCGGAAATTTTGGAGCAATAGAAGTATGGTTGTTGTTCAGATCATTACGGAATGTTCTATTTTTGACATATTCTATTTTCAATGCATAGTTTGCTTGGTTTCTAGTTTTTATGGCTTGTATTCATCATTATAAATTGTAGAAATGATACGGTACAGTAGGCATCATGTGAGAAAAATTATGAATCTTGTCTTGACAGTACCAAAGTGAATGATTTGTTTTATTATACTAGTGGAGCTTACGAATTTTCTGGTGAGTTTTGTGTTGTGAAGGTTTCAAGTTGTGGGTAACGTTTTGATGGACTATGGAATAAGGAGTGGCAAGAGCCTAAGCTAGGGGATTCCCAAGGCACCCCAAGGTAATATTCAATTACAACCAAGAGCCTAAGCTTGGGGATGCCCCGGAAGGCATCCCCTCTTTCGTCTTCGTTCATCGGTAACCTTACTTGGAGCTATATTTTTACTCACCACATGATATGTGTTTTGCTTGGAGCGCCATTTTATGTTATTAGGATTTGCTTGCTGTTTGAATAAGGTACTTAAGATCTGCAATTTTATTTATGAGAGAGAGTCTTCATATAGTTACTTAATTATTCGACTACTCATTGATCTTCACTTATAGCTTTTGGAGTAGTTTGTCATTTGCTCTAGTGCTTCACTTATATCTTTTTAGAGCACGACGTTAGTTTTATTTTGAAGAAATTTTTGAACTCCCATGCTTCACTTATATTATTTTGAGAGTCTCTCTAAACAGCGTGGTAATTTTTCTTTGGTTATGAATTTGGTCCTAATATGATGGGCATCCAAGAGGGATATAATAAAAACTTTCATATAAAGTGCATTGAATACTATGAGAAGTTTAATTCCTTATAATTGTTTTGAGATATGAAGATGGTGATATTAGAGTCATCCTAGTGAGTAGTTGTGAATTTGAGAAATACTTGTGTTGAGGTTTGTGAGTCCCGTAGCATGCACATATGGTGAACCTTTATGTAACGAAGTTGGAGCCTGAGATATTTTTTGATTTTCTTCCTTATGAGTGGTGGTCGGGGATGAGCGATGGTCTTTTCCTACCAATCTATCCCCCTAGGAGCATACGCGTAGTACTTTGTTTTGTTGACTAATAGATTTCTGCAGTAAGTATGTGAGTTCTTTATGACTAATGTTGAGTCCATGGATTATACACACTCTCACCTTTCCGCCATTGCTAGCCTCTCTAGTACCGCGCAACTTTCGCCGGTGCCATAAACCCACCACATACCTTCCTCAAAACAGCCACCATACCTACCTATTATGGCATTTCCATAGCCATTCCGAGATATATTGCCATGCAACTTTCCACCGTTCCGTTTATTATGACACGCTTCATCATTGCCATATTGCTATGCATGATCATGTAGTTGACATCGTATTTGTGGCAAAGCCACCGTTCATAATTCTGTCATACATGTTGCTCTTGATTCATTGCACATCCCAGTACACCGCTAGAGGCATTCATATATAGTCATATTTTGTTCTAAGAATCGAGTTGTAAAGTAAATAAAAGTGTGATGACCGTCGTTAATAGAGCATTGTCCCATGTGAGGAAATAAAAATAGAAAAAAATATGAAGGGGAAAAAAGAGAAGGCCCAAAAAACAAAAAAGAGAGAAAAAGAGAGAAGGGGCAATGCTACTATCCTTTTACCACACTTGTGCTTCAAAGTAGCATCATGATCTTCATGATAGAGTATCTCCTATGTTGTCACTTTCATATACAAGTGGGAATTTTTCATTATACAACTTGGCTTGTATATTACAACGATGGGCTTCCTCAAATTGCCCTAGGTCTTTGTGAGCAAGCGAGTTGGATGCACACCCTCTTAGTTTCTTTTTGAGCCTTCATACACTTATAGCTCTAGTGCATCCGTTGCATGGCAATCCATACTCACTCACATTGATATCTATTGATGGGCATCTCCATAGCCCGTTGAAATGCCTAGTTGATGTGAGACTATCTCCTTCTTTTTGTCTTCTCCAACCACCGTCTATTCCACCTATAGTGGTATGTCCATGGCTCACGCTCATGTATTGCGTGAAAGTTGAAAAGGTTTGAGAACATCAAAAGTATGAAAAAATTGCTTGGCTTGTCATCGGGGTTGTGCATGATTTGATTATTTTGTGTGATGAAGATGGAGCATGGCCAGACTATATGATTTTGAAGGGATAACTTTCTTTGGCCATGTTATTTTGAGAAGACATAACTGCCTTGTTAGTATAACTGCGACATTGGAGTATCTAGGTGACATTAGGGTTTTGGTTGATGTCTGTCTTAAGGTGCTATTTTAGTACGAACTCTAGGGCTATTTGTGACACTTATAGGAATAGCCCAATAGATCGATCAGAAAGAATAACTTTGATATGGTTTCGTACCCTTCGCTTGTTTTCCGCTATTAGTGACTTTGGAGTAACTCTTTGTTGCATGTTGAGGGATTGTTATATGATCTAATTATGTTATCATTGTTGGGAGAACTTGCACTAGTGAAATTATGAACCGTAGGCCTTATTTTCAAGCATTGCAATACCGTTTTCGCTCACTTTTGTTACTTGTTACGTTGCTGTTTTTATATTTTCATATTACAAAAAATCTATATCTACTATCCATATTGCACTTGTGTCACCATCTCTTCGCCGAAATAGTGCATCTATACAATTTACCATTGTATTGGGTGTGTTGGGGACACAAGAGACTGTTTGTTATTTGGCTGCAGGGTTGTTTGAGAGAGACCATCTTCATCCTACGCATCCCACAGATTGATAAACCTTAGGTCATCCACTGGAGGGAAAATTGCTACTGTCCTACAAACCTCTGCACTTGGAAGCCCAACAACGTCTACAAGAAGAAGGTTGCATAGTAGACATCAGTAGGTACCGTTTACGTGTGTTGCGTGGTTCTCCTACTTGTTTGATAACCATGTTATGATCACTAAGGGAAATACCTACCGTAGCCATGCTGCATCATCCCTTCCTCTTTGGGGAAATACCACGTAGTTCAAGCCGCATCAAAAGGAATTCCTGGCACTATTGTCGGGGAGACATCATCAACATCTACCAGGTTCCTAATCACAAATCTCGTCTCCTTGTAATTTACATTATTTGCCATTTGCCTCTCATTTTTATCTCCCCCACTTCACAAAAAAATGCCATTTTATTCGCCCTTTTTTTCGTTCGTCGTTTTCTCGTCAGATCTATTTTTAGAGTGCAATCTTGTTGCGTAGTCACGATGCCTCAAGAGAACACCAAGTTGTGTGATTTCTCCAATACCAACAACAGTGATTTTATTAGCACTCCGATTGCTCCACCCGCCACTAGTGCGGAGTCTTGTGATATTAACCCCGCTTTGTTGAATCTCGTTATGAAAGATCAATTTTCCGGTACTCTTAGTGAGGATGCCGCGTCCCATCTTAACACGTTCGTGGAATTATGCGATATGCAAAAGAAAAAAGATGTGGACAATGATATTGTGAAGTTGAAATTATTCCCATTTTCTTTGCGAGATCGTGCAAAATTTTGGTTTTCTTCTTTGCCTCGCAATAGTATTGATTCTTGGGATAAGTGCAAAGATGCTTTTATTACTAAGTATTTTCCACCAGTAAAAATTATTTCCCTTAGGACAAAAATCATGAATTTTAAGCAACTTGAGCATGAACATGTTGCGCAATCTTGGGAAAGAATAAATTCGATGTTAAGAAATTGTCCTACTCATGGTGTAAATCTTTGAATGATCATACAAAATTTTTATGCGGGATTGAACTTTGTTTCTAGAAATCTTTTAGATTCCGCCGCGGGTGTGTGACGCCCGGATAATTAGACTATAGTATTCCCATGTTAATGATCCCACATCACCACGATTACTGTTGCTAATCTCGCATTAGTTCAAAACGATTCAAATTCAAATTTGAGTTAATGGCAAACATCAAAAGTTTTCAAATGTTAAAACTGAAATGTTCAGTTTGCGGAATATAATCCATCCATTATTTTGGTGAAGTAACCACACTTTTACAAAATGTTAAAATATTCTGAAATAAGTAAAACAAATAATTAAATGCCATTTTCAATTAATAAAAAATTAAGCTAATTTATTAATTGCCCGAACTAATGGGGCAGTGACATATTTATAAGTACTAATTTAGGTGCTAGTGGTAATTTTTACAAAACCTAAAATAAAAAGGAACTAAAAATAAAACAGAAAAGAAATAGAAAACAAAAGGAAAAGGAAAAAGACAAAATAAAAATAAAAACAAAACTAATCTACTGGGCCATGTGGCCCATTAGCCCAAGAAAACGGCCCAGCCCACCCCTGCCATCCCCTTCCCATCGCTATAGGAGACGGGGGGGCCGTGGCAGCCATCCACGGCGCCTTGGCCGCGGTGGCGGCCTTCGGCGACCCCTGCCCCGTATACAAGGCCCGTTGACGCCCCTGAAACCCTAGCCCCCTCGCAGTCCTTCCCCCCCTCGCGCCCCTCGCTCTCTCTCCCGCGACCACCCGAGCTCCTCGTCGCTGCCGCCCCGTCACCGCCGCGGCCACCGAGCTCCGCGCCCCCGGCGAACATGCCCACTGGCTCCGCTGCGTTCCTCCCCGTCATCTCCGTCGACCACATCACCGGATCGAAGCCGGGGAGCACCTACGACGGCGCCCGTGTCCGTTCCCTTCGTTGTCGTTCGCCCCGACCGCCGCGTCGATCTACTCGCTCCAACCGTCCCCGCACCCTCGAGCCTTCCCCAGGCATCAAAGTGAGCTCCGCGTCGATCCCCTTTTCCTCTAGGCGTTGCTCCCGTCCTCTGGCCGCCGTTCCACGAGCACCGTGCTCCGGCCGCGGCCATGGCCGAAGAGCTCTATGCTCCCGAGCTTCTTTGCTCATTTGCATCACGACAATGAGCTCCTGGTGACCCGTAGATGTCGCCTGCATGTTTTGTTGGCTCGGACCCGTCGCGAGGCGAGGAATTCATCGAGCTCTGCTCCGACCGCCGCCGCGCTCGACCTTGCGGTCGCGCCCATGCTGCACCCCGCCGTGCGCGCTTGTTGTGGCTCGTGCGCGTGCCCGTCCGCCCGCTGATGCTCGCGCACGCCTGCGCCACGCCTTAGCTGCTGTCGCTGCTTGCTGCGACTGCTCAGAGCTGCTGCCTGCTACAGCTTCTTCAGCTGCTTCTTCCCTCACACGCGCGCCCGGAGCCGCTTGCTGCCTTCGCTGCTTACTGCTGCTTGCTGCTCCCTGGCCGCGTCCCTGCGTCGTTTGGCTTTGCGTCATGGCCCTGCCACTGTTTATTGCTGCTTCTACTTCTATGCTGATCGCCACATGCTGCTCGTTGCTATACGTTGATGTTGGCCATGGCCATGCCAGTGATGAGTTGCCAGCAACAAAGTTCACACATATGCACAATCAGCGAATGGCCGTGTGTGTTGTGAGTGCGTAGGGCTGGCCCCTTTAGCTTAGTAATTAGGATTACTTTAGTGCTAGGTTAAGTTAATAGCAGATGACAAGTGGGTCCCATCTAAATAGATTAGATAATCTTTTTGGAATTTACTAGTAAAAATGCCCGTGTGTTGCAACGGGAGATAGAAAAATAGCTCAGGTCCTTAGTTAAGACCCCTCCCTGGCTCAGATCCACGTCCTCTGTTTCAACGTGGCATCTCATCCATATCGCCGCTTATTTTCCTTCCCTCCGTGTTGTTGGCATGTGTAGAACACGTAGTTTACGATGTGATAAACATCTCTACACTACTAGGAAAATTCTTATAGATAGAAGTTTACCAGTAGCGCCAAATTATGACCCCATGCTACTAGTATTTAGCAGTAGCACTAGGCAGCAAACACGCTACTACTAATATATAACGGCAGTGTTTGTTTGCTTGGGCCGCGCTACTGTTACATGGGCCGCAGGGCAAAATGTGACGCCCCAAGACCGACGATCCAGAAGAATTCACCTCCGTGTGTTTTGTTTTGTGCTTGCTCTTTTATTTTTGCATTGCATCATGTCATCATGCCATTTTATTATTTTTGCATTGCATCATGTCATCATGCCATCTTATGTTGCATCTTGGTCATATCAAGTATAGCTTTGTGCTTGCCATGTTGGATTTTGTCATTCATGTTGTTTCCGTGAGCATCATGTGCGTTACCCTTGTCACCCTTTCAAACCATTGCACCTTCACTTCTCCTTCCTTCCCTTTTCTTCCATTCTTGCAAGTGCCACTTTGCCTCCTCCAAAAATGTTCATCTTTTCCCCAATATTCTAACACCATGTACCTAGTCTCTCTGCCAAGTTTCATCTCAATTGGAATTGTTTTGGTTGGGTTAAAAAATGGCTCAAGTTTGAATTTAATTCAAACTTGGATTATTTTTCTACCTCTAAAAATCGCCAAGTCAATTTAGTCTAATCCTTCATAAATCCAGGATCTCAGATATATATCTATCTTATCCTATTTCTTTGCCAAACGCTCTGTGCTTTTCTCTTTGTTTTTCTATCTAAAGAAATAAGAAAGAGAAGAGTAATATGAGAGAGGGAGTGGAGAGCCCAGCAGCCTCCCTCTCCTTTGGGCCGACCTCCCAAGACCCAGCCGCCCCACTTAAACCTTAACCTAGGCCCGATCCCATCCTCCTTCTCCTTTCCCCTCGCGCCGCCAGGGAGCCTGACTCCCGCATCTCACTCGATCCTGAGCCCCTTCTGCCCGTCTCCAGCCACCGCCTTGCAGGCTCCTCGATCCTCTCCCAAGCAGGTGCTCGCCCGGAGCCCCGCTTCCCCGCCTCCGTTCGGCCAGCCACGTCGCCGGCGCGCCCAGCAGGAGCGCCATGGATGGCCGCCCGTGGATGCCGCCTCCTTCTGCTGTCGACCCCACTCACCCAGGAGAACCACGGCCATGGCAGCCCGAGGCTCGTCGGCGGTCGTCCAAGACCTCACCATGCCAGTTCCATCCCATCCTCGCGGGATCGGGTCTGCTGCTCGCCGCTCGTCAACCATGGAACTCTGTTGCGCGCGCCCCGTCCACCTCGCGCTGCCCCTCTCCTCGCCCTTCCTCGCCCCCCCCCCCCCCCCCCGCACGTGAGACCTCCCCGACCACCGCATCCCTGCTCGCGCCCAGATCCCATTGCCGTCTGGCCCGTGGAGCCGCCCACTGCTCCGCTTCGCCGCTCGGCGCGTATCCCGCGCCTCCCGACCCGGTGCTCCCCTGCACATGCACCCGAGGCCGCGGCTTCCTCGTCCCGGTCCATGGGGGACTCGCCGGAGCCCAGCCGTCTGACCAGCAGCTCCTGCGCCACGCCTCTGCTCCGCCCTCCGCCTTGCTGCCCCTACATGCCTCGTCCTCGTCGCCTTGCTGCACCACGCCTGTTGCCGGACCTCGCGTCGCCGGCCCGCTTCCTGCCGCTGCTCACGCACCGCCAGTCCTTGCTGCTGCCCACTCGAGGCCCTCGTGTTGCTTCGTTCCGGTGACCATATGGACCGCCAAGTTCGACTACAATCCTCGAGACCATGGTGTTGCACGCCAACATGAGTATGACCACGGACGGCTTACCTGCGGATGGATTTCGTCAAGTTCAACGACGACCCGTGAAGCACATGGGTACATCAAGTTCCTCTCCGAACGTGAACGACTACCATCGCCGAGACCGCAAGTACCACGACAACCCCGAAGGGATTCGGACCCGTCAAGTACCTCTTCGGAAACGAACGTGTACCCCTACTTCCAGTACCGTCACGAGAACAACTACTTCCTCTACGAACTCGTGCCGCTCGAGAATGCTCCCTTGGAAGGTATGACCACCGAGACGACGCCCGTGAACGAATGTTGTGTGATGTATGAGATGCTCGTGTTTGCACCGTGTCCGATTTGTCTCTCGTTTCCATGCCACTAACCCGTGGGAGCCCGGTAGTCGGGAGCACCCCACCATCTCTAGCATGTTTCGCACATCCGCACGCTTCCTTTTGCACCGGTATCTCCATGAGCTACCGGAACCGATATGTTGCCGTGGCATCATTTTCGGTATTGTTGTCGTGGCACCCCTTTTGTTTCCGCCAGGTGACAAATGCTTCTTATTGCTCTTGTCAACTTCAATAAAAATTGCTTAAAACTTGCATATGTCATCCGCATCATGATAACAACAATTAAAATGTTTAAAATGTTGTTTGTTTAAATTTGCATAAATGCCATGTTAAAATGATTTAATTCATAACTAAATAACCGTAGCTCGGTTTTAAATAATTTTTATATGTAAATGGGGTAGGAAAATGCATAGATTAACATGTTGCACTTTATTTTCCTGTTTAAAAACATTAAAATATGGTTTTAGGCAGAACAGTACCAAATCTAAAATATGCACATGAGGATTTTCCGGATTTGTTGTTTGTTGTTCCGGCCTCATTTAAATTTGCCTAGATAGTTAGTCTGCTTATGCTTCACCCCTTTCCATGTTTAATAACATTTAATATTGTTGGGTACATAATCGAGAGAGAACTAAATAACTGATGTGGTGTTTCTCCAATATGCAACCCGTTGCATATTGAGCTCCACTTAATTTGTAGTATTGCTTGTTGCACTTTGCCATGCCATGCTATTTAAACCGGACATGCATCATACTTGGTTGTGCATCATGCCATGTTTGTGCTTGTTGGTTTACTATGTTGTTTGTTTGTTTCCGGGTTGCTTCTCTCGTTAGCTTCGGTTTTCGTTCCGGAGTTGTGAGGATTCGTTCGACTACGTTCGTTTGTCTTCTTCATGGACTCGTTCTTCTTCCTTGCGGGATTTCAGGCAAGATGACAATACCCTTGAAATCACTTCTATCTTTGCTCGCTAGTTGCTCGCTCTTTTGTTATGCCTATGCTGCGATACCTACCACTTGCTTGTCATGCCTCCCATATTGTTAAACCAAGCCTCTAACCATCCTTTTCTAGCAAACCGTTGTTTGGCTATGTTACCGCTTTGCTCCGCCCCTCTTATAGCGTTGTTAGTTGCAGGTGAAGATGAAGTTTGTTCCTTGTTGGAACATGGAGATGTTGTTCCTTGTTGGAACATGTTTACTTGTTGGGATATCACAATACCTCTTATTTAATTAATGCATCTATATACTTGGTAAAGGGTGGAAGGCTCGGCCTTATGCCTGGTGTTTTGTTCCACTCTTGCCACCCTAGTTTCCGTCATATAGGTGTTATGTTCCCGGATTTTGCGTCCCTAACGCGGTCGGGTGATTTATGGGACCCCCTTGACAGTTCGCTTTGAATAAGACTTTTCCAGCGAGGCCCAACCTTGGTTTTACCATTTGCCTCACCACAACCTACTTTTCCCTTGGGAGTCGCTCTCTCGAGGGTCATCTTATTTTAGCCCCCCCCCGGGCCAATGCTTGTCTAAGTGTTGGTCCGAACCGAGCAGCCTGCGGGGCCCCCTCGTGGAAACTCGAGGCCTGGTTTTACTCGTAGCTTGTCTTATCCGGTGTTTCCCTGAGAACGAGATATGTGCAGCTCCTATCAGGATGTCGGCGCATCGGGAGGCTTTGCTGGACTTGTTTTATTACTGTCGAAATGTCTTGTAGCCGGGATTCCGAGACTGATCGGGTCTTCCCGGGGAGAAGGAATATCCTTCGTTGATCGCGAGAGCTTATCATGGGCTAAGTTGGGACACCCCTGCAGGGTTTGAACTTTCGAAAGTCGTGCCCGCGGTTATGTGGCAGATGGGAATTTGTTAATGTCCGGTTGTAGAAAACCTGAAGTTGACCTTAATTAAAATACATCAACCGCGTGTGTAACCGTGATGGTCTCTTCTCGGCGGAGTCCGGGAAGTGAACACGGTGTTGGAGTTATGATTGACGTAAGTAGTTTCAGGATCACTTTTTGATCATAGTTGTTCGACCGTGCTTTTGCCTTCTCTTCTCGCTCTTATTTGCGTATGTTAGTCACCATATATGCTAGTCGCTTGCTGCAGCTCCACCTCATACCTTTTACCCTACCTATAAGCTTAAATAGTCTTGATCTCGCGGGTGTGAGATTGCTGAGTCCCCATGACTCACAGATACTTCCAAAACCAGTTTGCAGGTGCCGATGAAACCGTGCAGGTGTCGCACCCGAGCTCAAGGAGGAGTTCGATGAAGATCTTGTTCGTTGTGTTGTTTAATTTCAGTGATCAGTAGTGGAGCCCAGTCGGGACGATCGGGGATCTGTGTAGCATTTGGGGTAGTCTTCTTTTATTTTTGGTTCCGTAGTCGGACCTTGTTTGTATCTGTTTGATGTAATGCTTTACTCATGTACTGTGTGAAGTGGCGATTGTAAGCCAACTATGTATCTCTTTCCCTTATGTATTACATGGGTTGTGTGAAGATTACCTCACTTGCGACATTGCTTTCAATGCGGTTATGCCTCTAAGTCGTGCTTCGACACGTGGGAGATATAGCCGCATCGAGGGCGTTACACAAAAGCAGTAGCCCACTTAGCTATAGCATTTGTTTTGAATGGACGCTACAGCTGGTGGGCTTAGCAGTAGCGTCGGCTTCTAAACAGGGCTACTACTAGAGCAAAAGAAAACCGGCCCGAGCGCCCCCGCACCCCCTCACACTTTCACAATCTATCCCCTCCGCCCGACGACGTCGCCGCGGTTAGGGTTCGTCCCCGGCCGCCTCACCCCCGTCGACGGTGCCGTGTGCGGCCGCCTCTCGCCTCCTCCGACGCTCCAGCCCCGTAAGTCCCCCTCGATCTCCTCCTCCCTGCACACGCCACACTAGCTAGGCTCCAATCGATTTGCCGTGGCGGCTCGCCATGTTTTGGGATTTAGGGATGGCACGGTGGCTCCGCGCTTCGATGCGACATGCTCCTCGCGTGATTGGGGAGAGAGTAGAGAGAGGGGTTAGGTGAGAGAAGTAGAGGCTTTTTGTTGCTCACCGAAACTTAGGAGAGAGAGTAGAGAGAAGTAGCTAGAGAAGTATAGGCTTTTAGCACATATAATTGAAACTTGGGTTTCAATTCTCTGCAGCTGCCCCTGGAGGAGTGGTGGCGGCGGCGGTGCCTAGTGTTCTAGGGTTTAGAGAGGGCACGTCCATGTCGTGACTATTGTTTCCGACATTTAGGATCATTGATGTAGTACTTGTAACTACTTGTCATTCCTTCGCTGGAACAACCATAGTGCTCGACCGTAGAATCGTGAGCATTTTTTTAGCTCTGATATGATAGCAATGGTTGAGGGTTTCAATTCTTGGCTACTGCCACTAGCTTCTTTGTTGATGCACATAAAGATATGACCAAGAAGCCCTCACTGTTATGTGGTTTCATGGAAAAATCAATGCTTGATTCGATACTCCCTTTCAGGTTGAAGAGAGTATCTGTATGTGGTGATGCTCAAATTGGTAAGTTGTTATGATGCTGTTAGTGAGCCCGTTTTTGGTAAATTTCAGAAAAAGAAAACACAGACAGACAGAGAGTTGTATCTGATCGAAAAGGGGGGTGTTTGCCTTTTATAGTTTTAATTATTGTGCATCTGATGCCAAAGGTGGAATGGATGTTTACTTATTGTGTTCTGGAAGATTCTAAGCTGGTTAAACTTTTGGATGTGGGAATAGATAAATTGTTCCCCTGGACTGAACATTATGTTTACTTTTTAGTTGTTATTTTGCTTGCCATGTGAACTCTAGCTATGAAAACTTTATGTTTACTTTGTGGATCATTAATCCTTTAATCATATTGCTTTAGGGAAATGGCGCCACCACCACCACCACCATGTCGACGGTGCAAGTCAAGGTGCGCCAGCAGCCTTGCAACTGGCATGTTGTTTGGCATCTACTTCGAGTCTAGTTTTCTTCATGCGACGGTAATAAATTATATGAAACTAGTAACTACTATTTTGTTTTTAGTGTTATTGGCATTAATGCATCGTGTGTATATCATTTTGCTTTTTGTACACAGATCATCCCATGCAATGTGAGGTCAGAATTCAACAATCTGACTAGAGACTCTGTGACCTTTGAGGCTCCTGGGGGCCCCTACACTATGGAGATCGAGAAAGGACGAAAGAAGACACGGGTGGGAGGAGATGGATGGGTCCGTTTCATCGAGCACATGCGTATCACCGGTGGTGAGTTGATCAGCTTCTCCTTCAGAGCTGAAAGACCCAAACTGGTCGTGATTTATGTCGACAAAGCAGAAGATTACGAAGATGATGAGGATGATGACGACCCACTCGGTGATGCCATCGTAGCTCAAAGAATGAAGTTGAGCGAGGAGGAGGTGTGCAACCTATGGGACATCATTCCGCCACGTGCTGACTTCGTCGGGGTGCCATTCGTGACCTGCCTGACAAGTACCATGGTTGATCAGCATATCATGGTATGTTGCATTTACTGTAGTTTTTAGAGTAATTTGATGATATGCTTTATTGTTATACTTAGTTTAGAGTCCGATGATATATATGCTTAGTGAATCTTATATGCTTTATTGTTATACTTAGTGTAGAGTCTGATGATATATATGCTTAGTGAATCTTATATGCTTAGTGAATCTTATATGCTTTATTGTTATACTTAGTGTAGAGTCCGATGATATATATGCTTAGTGAGTCTTATATGCTTTATTGTTATACTTAGTGTAGAGTCCGATGATATATATGGTTAGTCAATCTTATATGCTTAGTGAATCTTATATGCTTAGTGAATCTTATATGCTTTATTGTTATATTTAGTGTAGAGTCCGATGATATATATGCTTAGTGTCGGAGTAAATGACCACGGGTAGCCCAGCCGGCTCCCCCTAGCACTTCAGAAAAATTACAAGACATTCCAGCCTTCAAGACCCAAGGCGTGGGGCCGCCTACCTCTGGCCGGCTACCCCTCAGGTCGGCTGGAGGAAGACGGCCCGGCCCCAAAACCATTCAAAGGAAACCATGAGAGGGCCGGCTCCAAGAAGCCGGACATGAGAGGGCCGACCCCCAAGAGGCCGGCCCCCAACAGACGGCCCAGATCGTGCCCTCCAAATCTGCACCCACATAATGGCAATAAGACGGGGCGTGGCTACAGTGAAGCCTGCCACCCCCGAATCCCGGGACGAGCATGGCCACAGTGCGGCGTACGGGGCGGCCATCCCCGCCCGGCGCGGCACTGTTGCCATGTTGACCATGATGTCACCCACGGTGAGCTGTCAGTACGACCCGAGGGCGGCGGGCCCCAACTGACGAGAAGACACCCGAAGGCGGCCAGGCCTCCCATAGTCGGCCTGGGGTGAATCCGACTCCCAGAGGCCGGCTGGCCCCTTCCCTCGAGGCAGGCGCCTCATTAAGTAGACAAGACGGGGTAAGGCTACAGTGATATGCCGCCCAGCAGCGGCACCGTAGCCATGCTTGCCACGACGGAGCCCGCATCACCAGAGGTGGGGCAACAGTAACCAGCCCCCGACAAGACCCCTAAGCGGTGGGGTCGGCCTGTCGACCAGAAGGCCGGCAGTCGGCGGGCCCCAACGGCCGGCGGAGAAGCCGGCAAGCCTAGACACTGACAGCTAGGGCCCATGCCCAGCTGAGTTACCATTGTACCCCTGGGGGGTAGGCCTATATAAACCCCTCAGGGCGCCCATGCAAGGGAGATCTTTTTATCTTTAGGAGTTTTAGACAACACAGGAGGGAGGAAGAAACCTAGCCTTGCCCTTCTTCCTCCCCCGGAACAGCTCAAGGAGCCTCTTGTAGCTACTTGGTGACCAAGTAACCATGCGGAGACCCCGTAGAGCAGCAGTAGGGGTGTTACCTCCACAGAGAGCCCCGAAGCTGGGTAAGATCCGCCGGCGTGCATGCCTTCGTCTTATCTCGTTTCCAGGCACCGGCGACGTCTTATAGGCTCCCACAATGATAAGCCATCCGTTGGCATATGTCGCATCAACCACCCGACATTTGGCGCCCACCGTGGGGCCAGGTGCACCGTCGTCCGGAGGCCTGCTCTAGATGGGAACCCTCTTCCTTCCCAGCAAGCGCAGCCAGCCTGGCTCGCCCGATGGCGCTTGCCCCAACGCGCTGCAAGGCGTCGCAGACGCCTGCCGGCGAGCTGCCTCGCCGATCTTCTCGGCGAAGCTCGCATCTCCGATGAGCCCGCATCCGACGCGGGCACAGGCTGCCCCGAGAGCCACCTCGTCAGCCTCCTCAACGGACTCCACGTCTCCAGCGAGCTTGCTGCGGACTTAGAGTCGGTTGGCTCCACCGACCCGATGCTGGTCGACTCTGACACAGCATCACTTGACGCTTTCCCCACCAACGTAGTCATCATCGACGACCCTCTTCCTCGAGCCGACAGCTGCGGTAGCGCCATCACCGAGGTACTGGTCATTAGCTATGGCGCCGCCCCTGGTGAAAACGCCCACGATGCTCTGCAGACGGCACTGCAGGACTTGTCCGCTCCCATCCCGGCCGACGCCGAAACACTGGAGACACGCCGCCTCACCCTCGTTGCGGAGGGCCAGAAGCTGGCTTCCATGAGACGCCTCACCGAAGCACACCAGCGCGAAGTTGACCGCGCCGCCTTCGGCACGCCACCTCCCGACAGGCCTAGCCGCATCGGCGTCATCAAGAAACGCCGCACGGCTATCGCCAATATGCTGGGAGCAGACCGCCCGGTCTATGCCACGCCCCTCGAGAACCTACGCGCCGCCCAGGCGGCCGTAGATGAGCTGGATAGACTGGGGCCCGACGAGCTCCCCTACATGACCAGACGCATCCAGCAGCTTATCGACGCGGCCGCAGAGCGGCATGAAGACGGCGTTTGCGCTGAAAGTCCTCTCTCGGCGCGACGTCTCGGACGCCGACTGCAGGCAACACCCATGCAAGAAAAGCAAAGGAGCCGGCTGCCAGTCGCAGCCGGACTCGAATCTCCATCGAGCGTGACGCAGAAGGCCGTCCTCGGGCTGTGGAGCGGCGAGGCGACTCGCCCCCTCCTCCGCCTCATGGGAAGAGATATCCCACCCCACCGCCTGTCACGCATCCGACTCTCAGTGGCCGCCTGGGCCGCCACGAAGGAGTCGGCGAGAATGACGCCCGCCACCGGATCGACCCCCTAGCGCGATCCCTGGCCCTGGAGGAAGAAGATGATGTCGGCCCGCCTTGCTTCGGCCCTCGCATCCGCGACGAGCCCTTCCCCAAAGGGTTCTCACTCCCAAGAGACACGCCCAAGTATAACGGCTCCGTGAAGCCGGAAGATTGGTTGATAGACTACTCCACTGCGGTTCGCATAGCAAACGGCAACAGGCGTGTTGCCGTGAGGTATGTCCCCCTCATGCTCCAAGGCACGGCGCGCACCTGGCTTAACAGCCTCAAGCCTTACAGCGTCAACAGCTGGCTAGACTTCACAGAAGCCTTCGTCCGCAACTTCACCAGCACCTACAAGCGGGCTCCCAAGCCCCGACAGCTCTCCTTGTGTGTCCAAGGGCCCAATGAGTCAACTCGCGATTACCTCACGCGTTGGGCCGAGCTCCGCAATTCCTGTGTGGGGGTGCACGAGGTTCAAGCCATAGAGTACTTCACCGCCGGGTGCCGAGAAGGCACCTCCTAAAGCACTGACTCCTCTGTGACGAGTCAACTACTCTCGACGAGCTGCTGGTCATAGCAGATAAATACGCCACGGCCGACTCCTCCATGAAGACCGAGCTCCGAGTAGACGCCTCCGGGAAAGTACTCGCCCCGGGTCCCAAGACGCCAGCTGGAGACTCTAGCCGACGCCCGTACCACAGCGACCACAAGCGCAAAGGTCCCGCGCCGCCTTCCGCCAGTCGGCAGGTAGCAACAGTCGAAGACGAACCACCTGAAGGGCGGCCCGCGCCCAAGAAGCCGAAGGGAGGCAGGCCGGCTTGGCAACCGGCTTTCTCCTACGAGCAAGCACTTGACGCCCACTGCAAGTTCCACAGCGGCGCAAAGCCCTCCAACCACACGACCCGGAAGTGCCACTGGCTCAAGCGAATCTCCAAGGGCGACGGGATAGTGCCGCCTCCGCCTACTGGTCAGCCGCCCCGGCTCCTCAGCAGCCGGCCGCTCGGCTGGCAGTCAGAGCTATTCAAGACGAGTTTCCCAACGAACATGCCGCCTACATCGTCTTTACAAGCCAACCAGAAGATCGGCGTAGCCGGCACCGACAGCATCAAGAAGTCAATGCAGTCGCCTCCAGCAATCCCGGGTTCATGCACTAGTCGGAAAGGCCGATCAGCTGGAGCCGAGCCGATCACCCAGAGGTGATGCCGACCCCCGGCCCTTATGCATTGGTCTTAGACGCCTCCCTTGCGACAGAAAGGCGAGCTGCCCGGTTCTCCCGTGTGCTGATAGATGGCGGAAGTAGCATCAACATACTGTACCGCGACACCATGGAGAAGCTAAGCATCAAGACGAAGCAGGTCATGCCCAGTCGGACCGTGTTCCATGGCATTGTGCCTGGCCTGTCCTATTCCCCAATCGGCAAGATCAAGATAGATGTCCTCTTTGGGGACAATGATCATTTCCGCCGAGAAGCAGTATGGTTTCAAGTAGTGGATCTGGAAAGCCCTTACCACGCATTGCTTGGCCGACCTGCCCTGGCCAAGTTCATGGTTGTGCCTCACTATGCCTACCTCAAGATGAAGATACCAAGTTCCAAGGGCATCATCACCATAACCGGAGATTACAAGAAATCCGCCGAGTGTGCGGCAGCTAGCAGCCGGCTGGCCGAGTCCCTCGTTATCGCTGAAGAAAAGAAGATGTTGGATCGAGTCGTGGCCATGGCTGGCAAGCATCCGGCCCTGTCCCCCGGTCCCAAGGAGTGTGAAGCTCAAGGTTCTTTCCAGCCGGCCAAAGAAACTAAGAAGATACCTCTCGACCCAGAGCACCCAGAAAGGTTTGCCACCATTGGGGCAAACCTGGATAGCAAATAGGAAGGCGAGCTTGTCGATTTCCTCCGTGAGAATCAGGACATCTTTCCATGGCCCCCCCAAGGACATGCCGGGTGTTCCGAAGGAATTCGCCGAGCACAAGATGCATGTCCGAGAAGGTGCAAAACCAGTCAAACAGCCCCTCCGCCGCCTGTCTTGGCGGCACCAGCTGAGAAAGAGCCCATGCTCCTTTACATTGCCGCCACCAGCCGGGTGGTCAGCACCGTTATCGTGGTCCATCGCCCGGAGGAAGGCCGAGATCAACCAGTCCAGAGGCCAGTATATTATTTAAGCGAAGTATTGTCCGCCTCAAAACAAAACTACCCACACTACCAGAAGATGTGCTATGGCATGTACTTCGCTGCCAAGAAGCTCAAGCCCTACTTTCAAGAGCACCCCATCACGGTCGTATGTACTGCCCCGCTCGCCGAGATCATAGGCAGCTAGGATGCATCCGGCCGGGTAGCAAAATGGGCCATTGAGCCGGCTCCCTACACGATATTCTGCCAGCCTCGCACCGCCATCAAGTCTCAAGCACTGGCCGACTTCCTCGTCGACTGGCCCGAAACCCAGTACCTGCCACCAGCCCCCGACTCCACTCATTGGCAGATGCACTTTGATGGGTCCAAGATGCACACCGTCTTGGGAGCCGGCATCATCCTCACCTCCCCCAAGGGCAACAGGCTCAAGTACACATTGCAAATTCATTTTGCCGCATCCAACAATGTGGCCGAGTACGAGGCGCTCATACACGGGCTCCGGCTAGCCAAAGAGCTCGGCATCCGCCGGATCCTGTGCTATGGCGACTCGGACTTGGTGGTCCAACAGTCATCTGGCGACTGGGACGCCAAGGACGCGAACATGGCGAGCTACCGCTTCCTCGTGCAGCAAATTAGTGGATATTTCAAAGGATGTGAGTACCTCCACGTGTCGCGGGCCGACAACGAGCAAGCAGATGCCCTGGCACGGATCGGCTCCACCCAGCAAGCTATACCAGCCGGCATCTCCATGCGCCACCTCCTCAAGCCATCCATCAAGCCGTCTCCAGAATCGGACTCCATCTTCGTGCCGCTTGACCCCGAAGCAGCCGGATCCGACTCGGGGAACCAGGCAGGCGGCTTGGGGATTTCGATAGGTGGCCCGGGGACTGCCATAGTCGAACCCGGCCTGGGAACTTCGGAACTCGGCCCGGGGACTACTGCAGTCGTCCCGGGGACTACATCGACGCAGCAGGCGGAGGCCGACCCCAACTCTTCACCACCCAGCCCACCCACCCGGGTCACAGTAGCAGTTCTGACAATAAAGAAGTCACAGCTTCGTCATGGGCCCAGCCCATCCTCAATTTCTTGGTAAACAGAGAGTTGCCAACTGACGAGATCTCAGCAAGACAAGTTCAACGCCGAGCCGGAGCATACACAATAGTAAACCAAGAGCTCGTTAGGCGTAGCATCACTGGAGTCTTCCAGCGCTGCGTCGAGCCAGAGAAGGGCATAGCAATCCTCAAGGATATCCACCAAGATGAATGCGGACACCACGCGGCCTCAAGATCACTCGTCGCCAAAGCTTTTCGCCACGGATTCTTCTGGCCGACTGCTTTGGACGATGCCAAAGAGTTAGTCAAACACTGCAAAGGGTGCCAAGTTTTCAGTTCCAAGCAACACCTGCCAGCTTCTGCACTCAAGACCATCCCCCTCACCTGGCCTTTCGCTGTCTGGGGGCTGGACATGGTAGGCCCATTCAAAACAGCACGCGGCGGCATGACACATCTGCTCGTCGTTGTGGACAAATTTACCAAATGGATTGAAGCAAAGCCGATCAAGAAGCTGAATGGGCCGATTGCCGTGACGTTCATCGCAGATATCACAACCCGGTACGGCGTACCACACAGCATCATCACCGACAATGGCACAAATTTTGCCAAGGGAGCACTGGCACGTTTCTGCGCAACACAAGGCATCTGGCTGGACCTAGCGTCCGTTGCCCACCCGCAGTCAAACGGCCAGGTCGAGCGAGCAAACGGCCTCATCCTCTCTGGCATCAAGCCCCGACTGGTCGTGCCACTGGAGCGTTCGGCCGGCTGTTGGCTCGATGAGCTGCTGGCCGTCCTTTGGAGTTTGCGCACTACCACGAACAAGTCAACCAGCTTCACCCCTTCTTCCTTGTATACGGTGCCGAGGCTGTCATCCCAACTGACATCAAGTTCGACTCACCTCGGGTTACCATGTACACGGAGGCGGAGGCCAAGGAAGCGCGAGAAGACGGTGTCGACCTGCTGGAAGAAGGCCGGCTGTTGGCCCTCAGCCGGTCATCCATCTACCAGCAGGGTCTTCGCCGTTACCACAACCGGAAGGTCAAGCCAAGATCTTTCCAAGAGGGTGATCTCGTGCTCCGGCTGATCCAGCGAACAGCCGGCCAGCACAAGCTCTCAGCTCCTTGGGAGGGCCATTTCGTCATCAGCAGAGCTTTGGGCAACGACTCCTACTACCTAATCGACGCGCAGAAGCCGAAGGCGCGAAAGAGAGATGATTCGGGCAAGGAGTCGGAATGACCATGGAACGCCGATCTCCTCCAAAGATTTTACAGTTAAAAAGCAGTATGTACCACGCTACCTTTTGTACTAAGTATGAGACAAAGGGCTCCCCGAGGAGCACTCGGGGGCTACCCTCTTTTATCTTTGAAAGATGAATATCATGCTTATGATTATGCTATTACATTTGTCTTTTCGTCCGGCACCGGGTTCGACCAGTCGGCCCGGGGACTCGTCGCCTTAAGTTATATTTAAGTTCCACCTGCGGTCAGACAAGTAGTGTGCCGGCACCCAAGCCCCCTCTTGCCAAAAGTTGCAGTTCGAAGAATTGACTGTCCAACTGGCAAGAGCCAAAGGCAGGAAAGGGCGCCCACACGAAAAACGGCTAAGGACCAACGAACTTATATAACACAAGCCGGCCTCCCGTCCCGCCAGCCGGCTACCAGAGAAGCCGGCTGGCCGGCTTCCTGTTCGCTTTGCTACAATCTAAGAAAGCTCCAGTACTTGCCTTCCCCAAAGAAAAACGGTCAAGTCTTTCCCCAGCCACAGACTGCAGAGCAGCTGTCCGGCTGGGAAGGAGGAGACCACGGGAAGGCGGCAAAGGAAAAAGCCCAAAAGATGAAAAGCAAACGTGAACGAAAGCCAAACACATGCATGATTATATTTACACAAAAGACCTTCGAAAGTCCAGCATTCAACATAGTTTGAATACACCCCCAGTGGGTGGAACTGCACAAATTTAATAAAAGTTGTTCAAAGAGTAACGAGCAGGAAAAGCAAGGATAGCGGATCAGGCCAGGGGAACGACAGGCGAGTCGGGCAGGTCGGTGGAGACGGCAGTGCTGGCCGGAGGAGTGGCCGGCTAGCGAATCTCGGCATGATCACCAACTCCCGCAGAAGGCGCGCTTGCGCGCACCTCGTTGCTGGAGGCACGATCAGGCTGAGGATCGCTGGTTGCTTCGCCGTCTGGCACGACGTCTTCACCACCTTCTCCCTCTTCATCTTCGCCCTCATCACTGGAAGCAATCTCCTCTGCCGAGTCCTCACCCTCTGCCGGTTTCAGCCCGAACCACTCCTCCGGCTGAGCAACGCCATCATCATTCACCTCGGGGGCAAAGGCACTGGTGTCAGTGCACTCGGCGATTGTCGCGGCACGCTGGGCGATAGCCGGCCGCACCGCCTCCAGCTCCTCGTCGGCCTCTAGCCGCCAGGTGCGCAGCTGATCCAAGTTCAGCCCAGGATACCAAGCTCGGACGAACTCCAGCGCTTGCCCAGCGCCGGGCCGGGCCGCCTATGCCTTCCAAGCCTCGAAGCGGCCAACCGCAACCTCCAGCCAGTCGGCCGTTCGACTTGGGGTACGGGGAATTGCCTCGCCGGGCCAGAGGGCGGCCAGTACTTGCGCCCCGGCGCGCTGAAGACGGCGGAGCATGCGGTGAGCCGGCTGCAAGCGGGCTTGAATCGCCAAAAGCTGCTCCTCAAGAGATCGGCCCGCATCCGGCGCGATCTCAACCCCCTCCTGCCGTCGCGCGTCGCGGTAGGCCTCAATTGCTTGGGTAGCGGCGACGGAGTAACCAGGAAAGTAATCTGCGCGAAGAGGAGAGCAGTAGCTCAAAATCAAAAGATAAACCGAATGGCAGGAGGCAGGCAAAGAAACAAAGAAGAAGGCGGCCTACCATCAATCAAATCTTCAACCCGGCTGAAGCCTTGACTCAGCGCCTACCTCTCCTCGGCCCAGCTCGCCGCCTCGGTCTCATATTCGGCCTTAAGGGCGGCCTCGTCGTCCTGCACCGACTTCAGGGCCGCCTTGTGGCTCTCCTCCTGGTCGGCCAGCTTCTTGGCCAGGCGATCACGCTCCTGGGTCAAGGCGTGGCACTCATTTTCCTTGGCACGAAGGGCAGACTGGGCCCCACCTAGTTGCCCCCTCAAGTCGGCATTGGCTCATGCAGATACAAAGACGAAGAAGAAAAAAGCAATGAGAAGGAAGTCATCAGGGAAAGATCCGACCCGACTACTCAGCAGTCGGCCCGAATCTCGGGGACTACACCCAGTGGGCGCGCTGACGCACCCCCACTTGAGAATAGAAGATGAAGCACTTACTGCGGCTCTCAGTCAGATCAATAGCTTTCTGACTCAACTCCTGGGCCTGGGAGTTGAAAGCAGCCGCGCGAGAGTTGTGATACTCCTGCAGACAAGACATGAGATGCAAATAAGAACAAGTCGGCAATCAAAGTCTACCAATAAGTTCCAAGCCGCCTGCTCAGCAGCCGACTCGGAACTCGGGGACTACACCCAGTGGGTGCGCTGAAGTGCCCCCACGGAAGAAATCAGAAGCAACCAACAACGCGCAGGAGGACTCACCCGAATAGCCGTTCGTGTTGCGAGAAACTCTTGGGTGTACTGCTTCAGCGCGGGGGCCTGGGCCTGAAGCCGGTTCCGGATGTCATGCGTCGCCACGTTCAGTACGGTCTTTCCACCGCCTGGCATCCACCCGGACAAGCCGTCGCTGGCCGCCTCCGAGTCCTGGGCCGACATACCAGGGCCCGTTGTCTTTTGCGGCCCCGGCGCTGAAGTCGCCCCCTCCGAGCGCCGACGAGACGGCGACGAGACCACAAGATCCGCCCCCACGGTCGGCTCGCCCCCAGACGGCTGCGTAGGTGGCGCCTCAGGCCGGCTCCCTTGAGCCGTTCCGATCGGCGGCGATGGCACCGACTCCCTCTCCATCACCGGCTGGCCACGGTCGGCCTTCTCCGACGGAGGCACAGGGATGTCGGGGGCCGCGGTGCGAAGGGGGATGACGAGCTGCGGAGGCTGGTTCTGTAGGGCCTCCGCCTTTGCCTCCTCGGCCGTGGCTTTCGCTTGGGCCTTGGCGGCCGCGTCGGCCCGCGCCTCCGCAGACTTCTCCCTCACCTCCCGAATCGCCTTCTGCTCCTCCGCCTTCTGCTCCTCCGCCTCCCGCTCCTCCCGCACCTCCCGCAAGTTCCGCTCCGTCGCCTCTAAGAGGTCGGCGCGGGGATCCACACGGCGGGAGCTCGAAGACCCTCCCGTGGTTCCAATTACGGAGGCGACAGAGGCCCGCTCCAAAGAAAGCGGGGCCCTGTTCAATAAGATAAGAGGAAGGCTTAGAAGAATTTCAAACAAAGAGAGGCATAAGAGAAACAACACTTACGCCGAAACCGCGTGCGGCTGCTTCACCACCTTGCGGAAGCGGGCCGCCTTCGCAGCCGCTTCATCCCGCTTAGTCGCCGCCGCGGTCCCCCTGGGTTTCTTCAGCCGACTGCCGAAGTGGGTTGACATGGCCCGGCGCTTCTGTGCGCCGCCACGGGCAGTCGGCGCGGCAGATGGGCCCGCGCCTTGATGATCGAGCACCGGCTGGCGCGGAACGGCCTTGACCTCGTCATTGTCCGCCAAGTCCTCGAGGGCGGCCCCGAGCCCCACGCCGCCTGCCTCGCCGGCTTCCCCTACGACGGCGTCTTCCATGGCGGCCGCCCCCAGATCCGGGTCATCAACGTCGTCCACCGTGTGGTCGGGAAGGAGCTGGCGCTCCACCCCTGCAGCCCCGGATGCTGGCGGAAGAAGGGGGTTCTGCTGAAAACAAGCCGACTAATCAAGAGTCGGCCATCGTGAACCCGGCGGCGAGAAAAGAAGAGAAACTAACCACAGGCGGAGGGTTGGCGCGAAAATACGGCTCCATGCCGTATCGCCACTGCTCGGCGAGCTTGCAGTTGTAAATGTAGTTCACCATATAGGACACCTCGACATGCGGCATCTCTCTGGTGCTTAGTCGGCATGGGTCGAAGCGGCAACTCATCTGACAAATCATATGAGGCCGGCCCTGGAGCGGGAGCACTCGGCGCTCCACGAAGGCGGCCACCAAGTCGGCCCCGGTTAGGCCCTCCGACTAGATCAGCACCCGGAGCCGGGCAACGGCAGCGGCCCCGGCCTGAGACAGCGACTTGGCCTGGTAGCTCCATGAGGGCTGCCTCCCGGCCGGCGGGCCGGCTACGTAGGCCTGCAGGTTGACGAAGTCGCCTTGCGAGGCGACGTTCTTCACATAAAAGTAAGACTTTTGCCAGAGCTTCACCGACTGGATTAGCCGGATGGACGGGAACGGATTGTTCTCGCTTGCCCGCCTCATGGCAATGAAGGCTCCGCATGGGGCAGGCACGCCCACAACAACGATGCCCAGCTTGCACTGGAAGAATTCTCCCCAGAGCTCGAGAGTGGGGAGGACGCCCAGAATGCCCTCGCACAGGGTGACGAAAGCCGACAACAGCATCACCGCGTTTGGAGTGAGGTGATGCGGCTGGACGCGGTAAAATTCGAGGAAGGACCGGAAGAACCTGCTCGCCGGCAGGCTGAAGCCACGCAAGCAGTGCGAGCGGAAGATTACCCGCTCGTCCTCCTCCGGTGCCAACGAGATCTCCCTCTCCGGCGTGAGACGGACCCGCACGTAGCTTGCGCCCGGCAGCCGCCGCGTCCGGCGAAGGAAGTCAACATGGTCATCATGGACGTTGGAGCCGTCCCAAGAGCTCGACAACGCCATGGGGACGGCGCGGCGGTGAGCAAAGGTGCGGCGGCGAAGAGGTGCACGGCCCTGCCACGGCGGAACGACGGCAAGCCAAGAAGATTGGCGGAAGAGCCGGGCGGCAGCAGGAGGCTGCGGCGATGAAGAAGAAGAAGAAGCAAGGGGCGGAGCGAGGGCGAGTGTGCGAGCGTCTGCCGCTCCCCCTCCTCCCCCTACTTATAGCCTCGTACGGCGAAGCTGAGGAGGCGAGGCGTGGGGGAACATGGGATTAACTGCGCCCACTCCCCCACGTCCTGCGATTATTGCGCCTTAACGGCGTGCGGTAACCGCCGCTGGAAGGCGTGCTGTCCGTTCGGGCCACAGAAGATCCGCGTGTAGGCCGAGGCCCGATGGTGGCGGGCCCCGGACTGCGGCGACGTCCCGTCACGCGCGTGGGCTGGCAAGCCCTTCCAGCCATAAGACGCCACATGACGCGTAGGCGGCGTGCGGTCAGCTCGCAGCCTAGCCCGCGCAAATGCCTATTTCCCGCCTTCCAACTTCGAAACCACCAAAAGACGGCGCGCCAAATTAAAGCCGGCTCCCAGCTGCCGACTCCTCACGATAGGAAGCTGATTGAGCTTCTCGTCTTTTTTCGGCCTCGGAGCCCAACCAGCTTTGGGGACTACTATCGGAGTAAATGACCATGGGTAGCCCAGCCGGCTCCCCCTGGCACTTCAGAAAAATTACAAGACATTCCAGCCTTCAGGACCCAAGGCGTGGGGCCGCCTACCTCCGGCCGGCTACCCCTCAGGCCGGCTGGAGGAAGACGGCCCGGCCCCAAAACCATTCAAAGGAACCCATGAGAGGGCCGGCTCTAAGAAGCCGAACATGAGAGGGTCGACCCCCAAGACGCCGACCCCCAACAGACGGCCCAGATCGTGCCCTCCAAATATGCACCCACATAACGGCAACAAGATGGGGCGTGGCTACAGTGAAGCCTGCCACCCCCGAATCCCGGGACGCGCATGGCCACAGTGCGCCGTACGGGGCGGCCATCCCCGCCCGGCGCGGCACTGTTGCCATGTTGACCATGATGTCACCCACGGTGAGCTGTCAGTACGACCCGAGGGCGGCGGGCCCCAACTGACGAGAAGACACCCGAAGGCGGCCAGGCCTCCCATAGTCGGCCTGGGGTGAATCCGACTCCCAGAGGCCGGCTGGCCCCTTCCCTCGAGGCAGGAGCCTCATTAAGAAGACAAGATGGGGTAAGGCTACAGTGATATGCCGCCCAGCAGCGGCACCGTAGCCATGCTTGCCACGACGGAGCCCGCGTCACCAGAGGTGGGGCAATAGTAACCAGCCCCCGACAAGACCCCTAAGCGGTGGGGCCGGCCTATCGACCAGAAGACCGGCAGTCGGCGGAGAAGCCGGCAAGCATAGACACTGACAGCTAGGGCCCACGCCAAGCTGAGTTACCATTGTACCCCTGGGGGGTAGGCCTATATAAACCCCCCGGGGCGCCCATGCAAGGGAGATATTTTTTTTCTTTAGGAGTTTTAGACAACACAGGAGGGAGGAAGAAACCTAGCCTTGCCCTTCTTCTTCCTCCCCCAGAACAGCTCAAGGAGCCTCTTGTAGCTACTTGTTGACCTAGTAACCATGCGGAGACCCCGCAAAGCAGCAGTAGGGGTGTTATCTCCACGGAGAGCCCTGAAGCTGGGTAAGATCCGCCGGAGTGCTTGCCTTCGCCTTATCCCGTTTCCAGGCACCGGCGACGTCTTATTGGCTCCCACAATGATAAGCCATCCGTTGGCATATGTCACACCAACCACCCGACACTTAGTGAATCTTATGTGCTTAGTGAATATTATATGCTTTATTGTTATACTTAGTGTAGAATGTGTGAGGCTACTTATTAATTGCCAAAGAGCCTATCTGAGAGTTGTGGTATCAAGCCTGATGAAGAAGGCTCTGCTGGAATACGCCTTACCGCAAGGGGCTCCGTCACCACTTGTGCGTACGGCGTGGACATGGACGGTCACACACACTTCAACTCGGTTGGGTGGAAGAGCTTCCTCGTCGGCAAGAATCTTCATGTTGGACAGGCAATCCTAATTACTATCAGGAACAACCACCGCCCAGGCTTGAGGATGATGGTCGTCATCAACATCATCTAGAACTTCATATGCATGCGTGTGGCTGTTGAACCATATATATGCTAGTATGACTACCTAGTAGACTTATCAACTATGATCTATCCATGCATTGTTACCTACTATATGAGTTTGTGAGATTGTGTGGTTATATTAAATGTGGTACTGTCGTTAATGTTTGTGAGATGGTTCTGTGAACTTAGTTTATTTGCACTAGACTTGTCTTGATTTCCATGAATATTGCACCTGACTGTTTTTTTTTTCTATTTGCCTAGTTGTAGCGTGGGGAGAAAATAAGGCGCTACTACTATGTGATGATAGTAGTAGCGTTGGTGGAGAAATCGGCACTACTAATGAGTATTTTAGCTGCAGTGCTTGTTTAGAAACGCGCTACTGTTAAATAATAGCTGTGGTGCCCTAGCAGTAGTGCGGGTGCCCGTGCTACTGGTATGTAAAAAACCAGCGCCGCTAGTAAGCTTTTCTCTAGTAGTGCTAACAAACATTTAAGTGTGTAGGTTCCACAACATGAGACTTTTACAATGTCAAGAACATAGTAAAAGTTGTTGGCCATAGCTTGCGGCACTTGCAGGGAGTAGGAGAGGAGGATGAAGAAGTGGATGGGACAATGGTGCGGGTGCGGCTGACATCGATGACGATCTGGTGATTCAGGAAGGAGGCAAAGGCAGCATGGGAAGGGCAGATGACTTGGGAGAAACACATGGGTGGGGGTGGGATAGGAGGCATTTGATAAAAATGGCACACATTTTCTTTCATAGTACACTTTTCTTTGCCTTTGACAAAAAAGGCACATGTTTGATATATAGTTGGATAAAATGATACAACCGAGTTCTCCCTCTATTTTGAGATGTGGGACGACCCGCCATATTTCTTTGAACAATTTTGCACTTTGTCAATTCCTTTACACTGGCTTAGTATGGTGCGATCAGAGGCCATCGTAATCGATTGAAGCGCAGGTGTTGCTGTGGCCTTTCCCGGCGCACCGCCCGCCCCATACACTGCTACGTCGCACCAAGTCATATTTCTTTGAACAATTTTGCACTTTGTCAATTCCTTTACACTCGCTTAGTATGGTTTGATCAGAGGCCATCGTAATTGATTGAAGCGCAGGTGTTGTTGTGGCCTTTCCCGACGCTCCGCCCACCCCACACACTGCTACGTCGCCCCAAGTCTTCTCCCGTGTCTCCAAAACAATTGCTGCCAAAATTTGGATTGCATCAAAGACAAAACACTTCAACCATACAATGCTACAGGAGTAAAATGCATCCGTGATCATTGAACTTGTGTTAAAAGCCCACTTTGGTCACTGTACTTATGAATACGATCAATACGGTCATTATATACAACTTGAGGTTATTATATGGTCACTGACTCAGCGTATAGCTCCGTATTTTACTCTGTTGACTGGTCAAACATCATAGCACCCTCTCTCTACCTTATGTAGGCCCCGTCAGTCAGTGAAAAAACGCTATGCGTTGCACGAGAATCGAACCAGCGATCATCTTCTAAGCCCACGTACGCTAACAACTGTGCCGACGCAACTTCGTTTTAATTTCTCAATAAAAAAACTCACCTTCGTGTTAAACATATCTACTCACAGAACACGCACACGCCCATTGTACACAGTGACCGTACATAAATTATTTGAAGTTTTACATATATGATCCACTTCAAATAATTCAAGAAATAAAAGCCTGATTATGTCTTAAACACTTTGAAATTCTCACCCTAGCTCATCTTATCATTATTTCTTACTGCACTTACGAGCAGGCTAGATGTATATGATGGTACATGCATGCTATACATACCATTCGCCTAACAAAGTATACAAAGTCATCTTAGAAATTTATTCTGCCAAGCACAAATACTGTCAGCCGCCAAAATTTTATTTGATTAGGGGGTTACCTCTAGAAATAGCAGCACATAAGAAGATAACTGTCTATGACAGTTATGAAGAAATTCAGCTGCTGTGACATTACCTATTGAGCAGGACCAACGTTGCCTACGTTCACCTCAACTTGGTGGCCACCATGTCGGACGATGACCCATAGACGACCCTCACTTTCAACTCTATTTGCAGAAAATCAACTTGGTGGGTAGAGGCAGCAACTGAAGAAATGGAAAAATAGCAGCAGATAGTAGAATGGTAACAGAGGTATTGAAGCAAACTCTACACAAAGTTACCAACCCATCCAGATGAAGTAGTCTATAAGTAGTTGCAGATTGTACCGAGCTTGCCTTAAAATTCAAATCCAAAGCAGACAAACAATTTCTTTCAGAAGGAAAATAAATCACTATTATAACTGACTCCATGACATTTATAAAAAAGAAGTGAAAAGAAAATAAAGTTACTGCTGAATAAAATAAGATATCTACAAATTTAACAGTACCGGCACTACATTTAAGGCCAAATTGATTCAATTGATATGAGCGTTCAGCATTTCCTACGAAAATGTCTAAAGCAGTAAAGCTTATAGCATGAAAGCTGAACATTGGATTAAAACAATGATGTGAAAACAACATTTTTTCCGCTAGATCCATAACCGTAGAAAAACATCCAATTGATTGTATCATTACTTCAATGAACTATCTGAGAAGTAGTATTACTTAAGAACTCCATATAATCAAGATGAAAGCATGTACGACTAACATTTTTGTGACCAAAACCAATAAAGCGTCAACATTTCCCGGATCCATAGACATAAGAACATACTGAACTGATACCCACTTTAGTGTGGCATTTGCAAGATATTCAGCAAAAAGGACCATAAAGAGGGCTTACCCATTCCACCTCTAGACAGTACAGTCATATCTTTAGCTTAAGCTTAATATCTGAACTGCAAGTGTAAACACGACACTCATGATAACACATGAACATGTCAACCTACTTGCCTAGAACCAATACATAATTGACACAAACCATCGACTCTGTTTTGTACTGAAGATCCAGACACTAAAACCTGAAAAGTAGTACATTTAACTGAAGTTTAGGGTTGCATGAGCAATAATAAGAACAAGGCTGACACCTTGAGGATTCCCATGTGTCTACAGTAATACATATAAATGAAGCACTCTAGTGTAAAAACTAAAAAAGATAAACTGAATCTCAAATTCTTTGTGTCTTGACATCAGGAAAGGAAACTAAGCAATGGTGAGGTCCAATATAAAAGTTCAATATAGAAAGCATCATTGTTGTAAGTCCGTTTATTGTACTCGCAGGATCAATCAGCTAAAACTCGCAGTCGAGGGCCTACTTGACCAGCTTTCTAGCAAGCGCCGCATCTTGGATGCGCGGCTGGGCGAGGTAGTACTATCACAGGTTGAGCGCTTCTACACTACTATTAAAAAAGCAAACGTTAATTCCCCTACAACCACACAAACAAGTGTACTCAGGACAATTAGAGCCCTCAGATCTAATCCAATTACTCAAATCTAAGAGCCCATGATGATTCGGTGGTCTGCCAGCCAATCGAACGGTTCAGATTCGATGTTCAGCCAGGACAGACGACAGACGACTCGATCTGACAGGCCGGGTTGAGTAGGCCAACAAACCGCTAATCCCGCCGGACAATCCCTTATCCCGTATGCCGTCATCCATGCCCCACGCACGCCCCACGCACGCCGCATCTTCCGTCGGTTATGCGGGAGAACATGCGGGCATGCGGCCCTCAGATCCCGTCTCTGGATGTCACCGCCCTAGGCCGTCGGGCACAGGCTCCCCATCCCGTCCCTGGATGGAGGATGCCGCTGCAGCGATGAGCGTAGGACGCGCGGGCGGACTTCCCTCCCCGCTCTTCTCTGCCGCAACTCCGGCCCTCATCGCCCTGGCGCTCCCGCACCAGAGTCTCCCCGCCGCCTCGGCGCCTTCCGTAGCAGACCAGGGCCGGAGCCGAGGATGAGGCGTCCGCACGCGACCATCCCTCCCTCCGAGCATCGTCGACCCGCCCCCGACTGTCGCCACCAACTTCACTGGAAGCTCCACAATGATCCACGTAATCCCCAAACAGACCATTGTCTGCTCACGATTTCAGAAGAAAATCCTGGGAGTATATTCATATGATGAGTTAAAAGATAAACTTGTGTGGTTCGGTCATCGGATCAAACGTTAGCTGCCCCGACGGTAAATGTTACTGCACCTGAAATTACATCTCAGCTGCAGCTTCCTTCATAGTCCTGCCGACCTCACCGAGCTGCAATTTCTTAGTAGTTTCTGTACCCGGACTCTTAGAGAGTTAGAGTTACAGATGCCTTAAGCACAAGCGCGGCGACCCCGATACCAACAGCAAGGTGATTCCCGTACCCTGACTCTTGGAGTTACAGATGCCTTCAAGCACAAGCTGGGTGACTCTGACGGACCCCGGCAAGCTGACCAAGCACGGGCAGCCGCTGGCCAGTGTGTAGGAGAAGCTCGCCCCCGATGCTGAGTTCAGAACTACAGCTAGGTAGGTAGATTGATGAGAATGAGATACCTTTTCCCTTCTTCTCCTATTTATCTAGATCAGTCGATCACCAAGGCATGCAGCTGTTTGTAATTAATACTGGAAGTGCAAGCATGCTCACATAAATAATGGAAAATGGTGGTGATCCGCTCAGGGGGTGATTCTCTCTAATACATGGGAGCGCCCACATGGTTGTGATCTCCGTGAATATTCAGCGGTTTGCTCTCGCTGATTCAGGGCAAGCGCCGCACCGCGACAGTAGGCAGTCACTATACGGATGTCAGGTTTGTATCGTCTTGATCATTTTATTCTTCATGTTTCAGAAAAATTCATGATGATTCGATTGAGAGCTGATTGTTAAGGAACATGATTTTTGCAAAAGGTTGGTACATGGGCATGAAATTTCATTTGGTTAGTCTGCCAATTGCCTCTTCTATCTTTTAAAATGAATAGAGAATCTTTGAACATTTTTTTGTTGCCACTTACATTATTTCTAGCCTAATATTTTTTTTATTGTTGCACATTGGGGAAGGATGTACAGGTTGTTGCTCCAGCGACGCTGGAGCCCATCCAAGGTAAGAGAAGATGCGTGTTTTTCCGTCCTGACCATTTGAGTAGTGGTGTGTGTGCAATTTATGCTTGTTTTGAAATTTTGGTTATAAACATTGAATTTATCTCCAATCATCTGTTGTACTGTATCTTCTACCATCTTTCATACTTTAGCCTGAATTTTTGGAAATGTGTGCAAAGCTCATTGTTAGAAGCTTGTATATCATACATGGATTGGACAACATACATGTGTTATTTCCTTTTGATTATCTCTTTTCAGACTGTTCGGGGTTTCTAGATCGGAAGGAATTTGTTTTTGATTGCCCTTTGGTTCCCAGAGAATTCAGAATAAGCTCTTACAACAGTCGTTACTGGATAAAACATGTATGATACCATGCTTGTGCCCTTTTTTGCAGTTGTATTTCAGGTTGTTGCTATTTGAGTATAGTCTGTTTTTCTGCTTTTCGGTTCACATATGTTGGCATGAATTGACCCGTGCACTTTGGTACTAGCACTGATGATAATTTGAACCTGTCGGTCGGGGAAAGATATGCACATTACGAGTGCATCTTTATTCAGTTTGAGGAGAAACGAGCAGTTAATTCAGCTTGTGGCATGCGTCCACACTTGTTTATCCTTATGGTAACCATTTATAAACTGCTATTGTTTGCTTGCCGTTTTTGTTTTGGCTTCATGTCCATTCCACAACCTTTATATGGAATCCTGAAGGTCGTTGAATTCATGCTATTTTATTATTATTTTAAAGCTTTACTATGCATTTTATCTTCTGATGCTAGAATTTTATTGAGTTGAACATTTCAATGAAGTTGTTCAAGCCTTCTGAATTTACTTCATTTGTGTCCTACACTTACCTATAATTGTTGTTTGCGGCAATTTATCTGTCTATGCCCCTTAGGTTGAGAAGAAGCACATCCCATTACAATCACATGGCAAAGGCGGCTGCATGGCGAGGAGAAATTCGCAAATCCGCCATGGATATATGTAGCAACGGGATTGGAGAGATGGTTATGCATGCTGGTAGTGCTATGAGGCCAAGCCAGGGTCGGGTGCCAGTATTTTTCTACCCTTGGCCCTTGTAGACCGCTTTCGTCATTCGAAAGGACGGAGGTTATGAGAATATCTCCACATGATACTGCTGGTAGAGACGTGCATTGCACGTGCATGTTTACTAGTAGTCAGAAGTTTCTGAAACAATAAGAGATAGAACAGTCTCTGTATATATTCAAGGAAAGTCTATTGAACAGTTAATACAGACGACACATCAAACTACAATGCATCCACAGTATATGACAACCAAAGACATTCGCATAATCTAGAAGACAACTATGCTATCATATTGATGAAGAAGGGAAGAAAACATAGGAAATCTGAACTCACATCATTATACTGTTTAGGCTTCGCTTCCTTCTTTCTACCACATCCTTTTTTCAGCTCTTCTACACGTTCATCTTCTTCTTCTACTTCAACAACTTTCTTTGACAGATAACACCACCAATGTCAGCAACCAAGATGAAAATAAGCAAAACATTGTTCAGCACACAGTGAGAGACATAGCCAAGGTACATTTGTGACCTAATCAATCTTTTAAAGTAGAAATTCAGAATAGAGGTGTCTTTGTGAGCAGATCGTCCAACTTGCCTTCAGATCAAAAGCCTCCTACCTTGCAGCTTCTCTTCCCGGCCTCCTCTTCTGCCTCTACCTTGCGCTGGGTCTGACACAAACATAGAGATGGGGAGTGGCACGAGGCGGAGCTGCAGGGCTGCCTTCCTGGGTCGTCCGCTTGGTGTGGGTGCCCGCCTCAGCCTACCTGCTTTTACCCTACCATTGATGATATTTCTCCCGACGAACGCGGCGAAACCATCGATGTGCCAAGACAAACATAAACTGATAATCTGAACTTTGTACCAATTATTCACTGATAAACACAATGTACCAGATGGAAATGGCATCCAGAAAAATCATTCGCCTTCATGCATGTGCAATGCACTTCATAACTGCAATTTATCCCCCATCGTATGCTCCAAGGCATAATATTACGTTTAGCCTAAAAGGACATGCAACTTTGTTTTCATCAAGGAACTGAATGATGTCAATTCCAGACCGCACATTTCTTCGGTTCAAGAACAACTAACACAAAGGAAGTTCAGCAAAGATTCTACATAACATTATCAAAAGATCAGTCCTAGCTTTTTCAAGCGAACAAATATGAATATTGTAGGGAAAAGGTTCAGTAACAAAAAGATATTGTATTTTACCTTGGAAAACTGGGATCCTGTATGAGCATCAACTGCGTTGAACGGATCATGGAACAAAAAGTTGTCAGCATACTGATACAATGCTAGGGCTATCTGAATCCTTTGTTTCTGCCTGCCACTAAGAGTGCAGCCTCACTCTCCAATGATTTTGATCTCCAAGTATTTCTTTAGCAAATACCACTCAGGACCCTACCATACATCTCACTCTCCGTCTCCTTGCCGAGAAGTATGTTGTACTGAATTTTGCCACTCTGTATCCATACCGTGTGGCTGACATATGCCATTGTTCCGCAAGTCTTGGCCTCTCCTAATAGCTTTGGCACCGTACCAATAATTGAAGTGAGCAAACTTGATTTTCCAGAGCCGACCGTCCCACAGAGTGCAACACGCATGCCTTGCTGAGCTTGAAAATTCAGATCCTTCAGCGTTGGTATCTCAGGTGAGCCATCCCAGGAGAAGAACCCATTGCTGACCTCAATTGCAACATTGGAGCTACCACTTGGTAGCCTATGTATATCATCCATCAACAACTCCTCAAGGCATAGGAAAACATCTGGTTTATCCTGAGATGATAAAGCAAACATAAAGCAAATTGCCATTCTGCAATAATTAAAATCAAGACTCTATCTCAGCAAATTACCATGTTGCAAAGAAGAAGAAAATCTGCTGAAATTAAAGCGCCCCTGATCTAGATGGAGATGTTGGTGGAGGTACTGGCAGGCCAGCGACGAGTGAGCAGCCGGAGGTGCGTCTTCCATGGCCATTGTCCATGGTGTGCAGGTGGATTAGAGTGGGGCTGCAGCTGATGGCGCTGGCGACGTACAGGCACGGTGCTGCACAGACGAGGTGAGGAAGATGCGGGGGGAGGCGCAGGCGATGGTGGCTGAGAGCTGCGAAGCCGGTCATGGCCGTGACCGGAGCTAGGTTTAAGGAGAGGCCATGGATCGAGGCGAGCTCGAGGGGGCCGAGAGAGAAGGAGTAGAACGGAGAATAAAGAGGGGCAGGCGGGCTGGGGGAGATCACTGGCGTGCCCCTCATCGGTGGCGGGCGGTCTCCGGCGTGAGGCGCTTAATCGGGCGGTCAGGCGCCGGTCGGCGCAGAGGGGATTTTTTTAGTCGGGGCAGAGGGGAAACTGGGGAAGGATCGCGGGTTGAAAACTAATAAATGCAAGGGGTTTTCTGCAAACATGAAGCATTTTCTTCGATTCACTTAAACAGGGAGTGCGGGTTCAATTACCAAAAACTACATGGACTTTTTTGCAAAAATGATGACGACGTACGACTAAAGATAAAGATTAAAACATTGACATGTAGGACCCCTGTACTGTTCACCTTGACCAGTCAATGTTGACTATGTCAACTCTGCACAGCGCCCCCACTTGACATACACACTGGGTAGGAATTCCTTTGTGCACTTAGCATTTGTTTAGTTAAATTCAAAATTAATATTAATTCCAGTATATTAATAAAACTTGGAAAAATAATAGAAAATAATCCGTAGCTCGGATGAAAATACTTTGTACATGAAAGTTGCTCGGAACGACGAGACAAATCCGAATATGTAGCTCGTTCGCCCGCCACACATCCCTAGCACAGCGAACACACAACTTTCTTCCTCCGGTTCATTTGTCCGAAAACGCGAAACACCGGGGATACTCTCCCGGATGTTTCCCCCCTTCGTCGGTATCACCTCCTACCGCGTTAGGGCACACCTAACACCGCGTATTGCCATGTTACGCTTTGTAATGCTTTGATTGCTTTGTTATTTATTGTGTTCCCCCCTCTGTTACTTCTTTCCGTAGACCCCGAGACTGCCGGCGAACCCCAGTTTGACTACGGTGTTGACGACCCCTCCTTGCGAGAGCAACCAAGCAAGCCCCCCCCTTTGATCACCAGATATCGCCTATTCCTTCTCTCTACTGCTTGCATTAGAGTAGTGTAGCATGTTACTGCTTTCGGTTAATCCTATTCTGCTGCATAGCCTGTCATTGTTGCTACACTTACCTGTAATCCTAATGCTTAATATAGGATGCTAGTGTTCCATTAGTGGCCCTACACTCTTGTCCGTCTTCCATGCTATACTACTGGGCCGTGATCACTTCGGGAGGTGATCACGGGCATATGCTATATACTTGATACTGTTACGTTACTTATGATACTGTTTGGAGATGGGGGCTGAAGGGGCAGGTGGCTCCATCCCGGTAGAGGTGGGCCTAGGTTCCCGACGGCCCCCGACTATTATTTTGTGGCAGAGCGACAGGGCAGATTGAGACTGCCTAGGAGATAGGTGGGCCTGGCCCTGGTCGGCATTCGCGGATACTTCAATTAACACGCTTAACGAGATATTGGTATTTGATCTGAGTCTGGCCACTGGCCTATACGTACTAACCAACTACGCGGGAACAGTTATGGGCACTCAACGTCGTGGTATCAGCCGAAGCCTTCGTGACGTCAGCGACTGAGCGGCGCACCGGATTGGACTGGAACGCCTGCTAGGCTAGGTGTGCTTCCGGCCGCCCTCGCAACGTGCAGGTGTGCAATGGGCGATGGGCCCAGACCCCTGCGCCATATGATTTAGACCGGCGTGGTGACCTCTGTGTTGTGCCTAGGTAAGGCTGCGATGTGTTGATCTTCCGAGGCCGGGCATGACCCAGGAAAGTATGTCCGGCCAAATGGGATCGAGCGTGTTGGGTTATGTGGTGCACCCCTGCAGGGAAGTTTATCTATTCGAATAGCCGTGTCCCTCGGTAAAAGGACGACCCGGAGTTGTACCTTGACCTTATGACAACTAGAACCGGATACTTAATAAAACACACCCTTCCAAGTGCCAGATATAACCCGATGATCGCTCTCACACAGGGCGACGAGGGGAGGATTGCCGGGTAGGATTATGCTATGCGATGCTACTTGGTGAACTTACCATCTAATCTCTTCTAGATGCTGCAAGATGGAGGCTTCCAGAAGCATAGTCTTCGGCAGGACTAGCTATCCCCTCTTATTTTCGCATTCTGCAGTACAGTCCACCAATATCGGCCCCTTTACGCAGATGCATATGTAGTGTAGATCCTTGCTTGCGAGTACTTTGGATGAGTACACAGTTGCTTTTCTCCCTCGTTCCCCCCTTTCCATTTCTTCCTGGTTGTCGCAACCAGATGTTGGAGCCCAGGAGCTTGACGCCACCGTCGACGACGACTACTACTGCATCGCGGGTGCCTACTACTACGTGCAGGCCGCTGACGACGGCCAGGAGTAGCTTAGGAGGATCCCAGGCAGGAGGCCTGCGCCTCTTTCGATCTGTATCCCAGTTTGTGCTAGCCTTCTTAAGGCAAACTTGTTTAACTTATGTCTGTACTCAGATATTGTTGCTTCCGCTGACTCGTCTATGATCGAGCACTTGTATTCGAGCCCTCGAGGCCCTTGGCTTGTATTATGATGCTTGTATGACTTATTTTATTATTAGAGTTGTGTTGTGATATCTTCCCGTGAGTCCCTGATCTTGATCGTACACGTTTGTGTGTATAATTAGTGTACGATTGAATCGGGGGCGTCACAAGTTGGTATCAGAGCCGACTGCCTGTAGGAATCCCCCTTTCCAACTCCTTGGCCGAAGTTGAGTCTAGTCATTGCTAAACTTTTACTAACATGGCTGTGTGGCTTACGGGCCCACATCGCCATTGGGTGGTATTAGGATCTTTTATTCCTCGTCTATACTCTGGGACTCTTATCTCTCTTCTACTCGGATTAAATGGTTTAGTAACTCTAACTCTAGGTTCTCGTAACTACTTCCTCCCGGACGAGCCACTCGATACAGATGATCGCTTGATGCACTAGAAGATTCCGAAGTTACTCTCCGATGTTCCCTCGGTACTTTGTGCCATCACTTTTGCAATTCCATTCCATTGATAAACCCCAATGGATAAACAAGTACACTTGCCATTCATACAATCATTCCCCGTTGATATTGTTATTACAAGATACCCCAAAATTCTCTCTAATGTTTCGAGAATACTTTGTGCCTACTGCCTTGCAGTTCTTGCCACATGAATACCACTACGGATAATTTCTCGCACTTACCGAGTATCCACTCATCCCCAGTTGATTCATGTATGTCACCAATCCTCGAAATACTTGGTTGCATCATGGTTAATCCCATAAGTCTAGTAATCATTATTGGCATCCCTTATCATTATCACTTTGAGTCCATTGATTCAATAAGTTGTGAATGCTCACAATCCTCGATCATATCCTATAATTCATCCTTTCGGCTCAGACGTTAGTTTGAACATGAGCTGGTTCTGGACCAATTAAATTGATGACGATTGTACCCCTAAGTCTATTCAACTTATCCATCCTTAATCAGAGCGTTTGCTTCTGATCCCCCAATTTGGAAATCATAATTCCTTGTATTTAAGCTCTCGAATTATCAAGATATTTCTATAATCCGATGCCTTTTGCATTATTTCTTCTTCTGGTTGAACATATATGCTCACATTAGATTCTTGGCGGTCCGCCAGATCATTTGGTAGATTATTATCTGACCGTTCCCGCATAATATCAAAACCTTGAGTTCTTCCCCTGATACATAATGCCTTTGGTAAATTGTATCATTTGCCTTGTCAACTATGCTATAGTTTTGAGCTTGTATTATTTACTCCTGAAGATATGTTTCTACGATGCCCTGATGGGTTGAACCTATGCCTTCCTTAATATGTGTGAACCCAAATGATTTCACAGGTCATACTTATCTGGTATTGCACCAGGTAAAACTTTCAACAACTAATGACATTTTCAGAAAGCGAGAGGTGAATGGAAGGTTATACATTGAAGAAGTGGGAGTCGACCTTGAACTTGTGTTCATGCCCATGGACACGATGTAGATCCGATCATGGAAACTTCTTGTAATAATAACTATTTCCTTGATATAGGTTCATCTAGTATCCATGTTTGGTCCTTTGCAACCGTGGTTCCGACCATGATTGTTCTCCTTTGATTCCATTTCTCAGACAAGATGAAGTACTTGTCTTCTGCAGATCATTTCACGTGTCCACCATCTACTCTGCTCTACCGTCGAGTATTACACTCTGGTATCTTGAGAATATCACCGAACTACATAACTTCTTGTGAGTTCTTCATCAACTATTATTTCTCGATGATTCCAATTTTCTCCGGGTTTTGAGTTGTTTGTCACTCGAAACACCGATAACTGAATTGAGTCTATTCTACTGTTCAACTGCTCTTTGTAATCCTTCTTACCTGCGAGTTGTACTCGCTGATGTCATTCCCAACCGATTGGCTACATCATCATCGTCATGTTAAAGCTTAAACTGTGGTACCTGGTCCTTATTCCCGGAGCACAACTTTTGACGATCAGCCAACCTTACTTCGATCTTTCTCGTCATATCATTTCGCCTTGAACAACAAGCTTGATTTCGAGTTTGTGTCGTACCCATGGTTGCAATAACCTTTCGCTTCATCATTCCTTTAACTTGATGTCATCGCCTATCGATTACATCTTCTTGAAATCTCTCGACAAATGTGTCATGAACCTCATCAGCATTCTGAGCTCTTCCAGAATATCAGTTGAATTCTTGATGAGAAATACCATCCTTGCCCTTGATGGTTTGTATTATCACCGACCACTTTATTGCCTTCTGTTCAACACAAACTTGTTCATGTTTTGTGTTATACCTTAAGATCCTTACTATCCAGCATCTGTTCGTCTTTACCTTGGAGTATTACCATCTTTTATGACAAGAATGTCGTGAGAATTTCACCACCTCTTAAGAATTCCTGATACAGGTAATACATTTTGCCATATCCGTTCATTCCTTGGTCCCCGTGTTATTTCTAACCGGAAAACCGACAATCGAACTATGATGTGCAACTTCAAAACTTCTAGCAACCCTATTGCTTCGACGTTAATGGTCGATATTTCATTGTTAGACCATTGGTTATCAAACCACCATTCTAACATTGATCATGCTACTTAAGTCCATATTTTGGGTGCACCTTTCAACCAATGTTTAACTGTACATGTTTTCCTCGAGCATACATCATTATATCATTGATCTGACTAATGTTATCTCCTTGTTCACATAATTGTGGAAACCCATCTTTTGGAAGTCTTGATGAATTGTCGCTGAGTTCATCAGCTACCACCTTATCCCTTCATTGGTTTAATGATGAGCTCTTATTTCGGAACTCGCTTTCGTAGTAAATTTCCCGAGAATCTTGCAATGTGGTCTCGTCAATTTGTTTTGCACCTTTTCTTCTCAGGCATTCTGAGTCTGAGGTATCCTAACACCGATCATATCTGAATCTCGGTCAGATATGATGGTTGGAACATTTTTCCAAGAGTTATAAGAATGTTCTTTATGTGACCTGGTAAGGTGATGTCATGCCTAGCACATCTGATCGGAGGACCTATTGTTATTATTTCCTTTTAACAAGGTTAACCATTCTTCCATGAGGAATTTGAATGACTTGTTTAATAAGTTTTTCCTGATGGATCCTTTGTGTATCCAAGGTCTGACCTTTGCTTGAAGACCTTGTCAATGCTATCTCGAAGCATGTCTGTGTTACTCCGATCTTCAATAAGAACATTTGAAGCAAAATGCTATCTTTTCTTTATCAATTATCCAGAACACCATTGTATGGGTATGGTCATCAAATTCATCTCCCCATACCTAAAGGGTTTTCTACAATTATATCCTGTCATGGATATCATGCTCTGCTTGTCCTTGGGAAGGATATACCCCTGAATAATGTGTTTAAACACATTTTCCTTTCCATTGTTCTATTTAATCTGATAATCATATTTTTTTCCTTTCCATTGTTTGCTTTAACCTTTCTTGTGACCTATGTGATCTAAAAAGTAATATTCTCCACTTACGTAAACCCGTCGGTGTACAATTCTGTCAGCAAGACCCTGTTACTATTGTTGATGACATTCCGGTAGCCACCGATGGACGAGAACTTTGCCTATTGGTCCGCCTCGGTCAACGAGCAGGAAAATGGTTCTCTTCGTCCCTCGCCCTTGGTATCGATGTTGTTGCCGGTACAACTGACAGGCTATACTCTGACATGCCTTGCTTACATGATTGTGCAAGACGCCACCGCCCTTCCTAATTTTAAATCACATGGTGGGCCCATAACCCATAGTTCCACTTGATCGAAACCTGACTCCTCTTTATATCCCTGTCTCCAAAGTTATTCCTCGCGCTTGACTTCGTATGTAATTCACGGGGTCACCTCCCTAGTATCTATTATGGTATCAGACACAATACTTATTCCCGTTGCTCTGGAACCCTTTCACCTTCTGATTTGGCATCAAACGATTGCCTACCCATTTGAAACTTCTCATGGTACATTCTTACTTTGCTCCCAATATCTTCTTAAGTTACAATTAAAGAGATACTTATGCTTCTTCCCCTGAGTTAACCGTCTGATGCTCGATCTTGTTAGAATCCGTCCTTATAGAGTTTTCACTTCTTACCCTTTCGTAAGTACGATGAAGAACCTGAAGAAAGGATGCCTACTTCATCATGATGACCTGAAGCAGAGAAATGAAGACCTCAATGTAATGGATCGACCGCTTTGAAAAGAACAACCAAGATCGAGAACACTCGTTAGAATTTCGCAACCAATTTCTTCCTTTTAACTGTACCTCTTAAATCTCGGGATGAGATTTCTTGTAGTGGAGGAGAATTGTGACGCCCGGATAATTAGAATACAGTATTCCCACGTTAAGGATGCCATGTCACCACGATTACAGTTGCTAATCTCGCGTTAGTTCAAAACGATTCAAATTCAAATTTGAGTTAATGGCAAACATCAAAAGTTTTCAAACGTTAAAACTGAAATGTTCGGTTTGCGGAATATAATCCATACATTATTTTGGTGAAGTAACCACACCTTTACAAAATCTTTAAATACTCTGAAATAAGTAAAATAGTAGCAGAAACAGATAATTAAATGCCTTTTTCAATTAATAAAATATTAAGCTAACTTATTAATTGCCCAAACTAATGGGAAGTGACATATTTATAAGTACTAATCTAGGTGCTAGTGGTAATTTTTATAAAACCTAAGATAAAAAGGAACTAAAAATAAAACAGAAAAGGAATAGAAAATAAAAGGAAAAATAGAAAATAAAAATAAAACTAATCTACTGGGCCATGTGGCCCATTAGCCCAAGAAAACGGCCCAGCCCACCCCTGCCATCCCCTTCCTATTGCTACAGGAGACGGAGGGGGCCGTGAGACTTCCTATACGGCGCATTAAGCGCCCGTTCAGGGTACTGGCGATCGCAGCCGCACCTGATGGGCCGGCCCAAAACAGCGAGGTGCAGCGAAAAATGAATTTATTGCGCGTAAAACCCTCAAAAAAGGATGCTCCCGGCAGGAATCGAGCATATGCGCTGTTTAGCTCATACACAGGTCGCATCACCACTAAACCACCTAAACACTGGTGAAATAATTCAGCGCGAGATATTTAAGAACAAAAATGTAGCGCGCTATTTACTGCACATACATACTAGGAAAACGTGAAATTTTTTGAAAAAGATGTGAACGAAATTTGAAAGTTCACATATTTAAGAAAATCACGCATTAGAAAGAGTTCATCGATTTTGAAAAAAAGTTCAGTGATTTTCAAAAAGGTTCACAAACTTTAAAAAAGTTCATTGATTTTGAAAAAAAGGTTCATAGATTCTAAAAAAAGTTCAAAAATTTGAAAAATGTTCATCGACATTGAAAAATGTTCATTGATTTTCAAAAAGAGTTCACAAATTCGGGAAACAGTTCATCAATTTTGAAAAAATTCATTGATTTTTAAAAAAAGTTCATCAATTCTCGAAAAAGTTCACAAACTTGGAAAGAACAGTTCATCTATTTTGAAAAACAAAAATCAACGACTGGAAAAAGGTTCACGGATATATGATAGAGAAAAAAGCAATAGAAAGAAAAAAAAACAGAACAAGACAAGAGGCGTAAAAGGAAGAAGTTATCATAGGCGGCGTTGAGGCCTGGTGGCTACTGCATGTTATCTGCTTATTGAGATCGCGAGTTCGAATCAGCGCGAACACAGCCAAATAGGAAATGCCGGGGGCCGTGGCAGCCATCCACGGCGCCTTGGCTGCGGTGGCCGCCATCGGCGACCCCTGCCCCACCTACAAGGCCCCGTCGACGCCCCTGAAACCCTAGGCCCCTCGCAGTCCTTCCCCACTCACGCCCCTCGCTCTCTCTCCCGCGCCCACCCAAGCTCCTCGTCGCTGCTGCCTCGTCACCGCCGCGGCCACCGAGCTCCGCGCCCCTGGCGAACATGCCCACTGGCTCCGCTGCGTTCCTCCCCGTCGTCTCCGTCGACCACATCACCGGATCGAAGCCGGGGAGCACCCGCGACGGCGCCCGCGTCCGTTCCCTTTGCCGCCGTTCTCCTTGGCCGCCGCGTCGATCTACTCGTTCCGACCGTCCCCGGCACCCTGGATCCTTCCCCGGGTATCAACGTGAGCTCCGCGTCGTTCCCCTTTTCCTCTAGGCGTTGCTCCCATCCTCTGGCCGCCGTTCCACGAGCACCGTGCTCCGGCCACCGCCATGGCCGAAGAGCTCCACACTCCCGAGCTTCTCTGCTCATTTGCATCGCGGCAATGAGCTCCTGGTGACCCGTAGATGTCGCCTGCATGTTTTGTTGGCTCGAACCCGTCGCGAGGCGAGGAATTCATCGAGCTCTACTCCAATCGCCGCCGCGCTCGACCTTGCGGCCGCGCCCGTGCTACACCCCGCCGTGCGCGCCTGTTGTGGCTCGTGCGCGTCCCGTTTGCCCGCTGATGCTCATGCACGCCTGCGCCGCGCCTTAGCTGCTGTCACTGCTTGCTGCGGCTGCTCACAGCTGCTGCCTGCTACGACTTCTTCAGATGCTTCTTCCCTCGCACGCGCGCCCGGAGCCTCTTGCTGCCGTCGCTGCTTACTGCTGCTTGCTGCTCCTTGGCCGCGTCCCTGCATCGTTTGGCTTAGCATCGTGGCCCTACCGCTTTTTATTGCTGCTTCTACTTCCATGTTGCTCGCCACATGCTGCTCGTTGCTATACGTTGATGTTGGCCATGGCCATGCCCGTGATGAGTTGCTAGCAACAAATTCACACATATGCACAATCAGCGAATGGCCGTGTGTGTTGTGAGTGCGTAGGGCTGGCCCCTTTAACTTAGTAATTAGGATTACTTTAGTGCTAGGTTAAGTTAATAGCAGATGACAAGTGGGTCCCATCTAAATAGATTAGATAATCTTTTTGGAATTTATTAAAACATTGACATGTGGGACCCCTGTACTGTTCACCTTGACCAGTCAATGTTGACTGGGTCAACTCTGCACACCGCCCCACTTGACATAGATTCCATTGTTCACTTAGCATTTGTTTAGTTAAATTTGAAATTAATATTAATTCCAGTATATTAATAAAACTTTGAAAAATAATAAAAAATAATCCGTAGCTTGGATGAAAATACTTTGTACATGAAAGTTGCTCAGAACGACGAGACGAATCCGAATATGTAGCTCGCTCGTCCGCCACACATCCTTAGCACAGCAAACACGCAACTTTCCCCCTCCAATCCATTTATCCGAAAACGCGAAACACCAGGGATACTTTCCCGGATTTTTCCCCCTTCGTTGGTATCACCTCCTACCGTGTTAGGGCACATCTAGCACCGCGTATTGCCATGTTATGCTTTGTGATGCTTTGATTGCTTTGTTATTTATTGTGTTCCCCCTCCGTTACTTCTTTCCGTAGACCCCAAGACAGCCGGCGACCCCTAGTTCGACTACGGTGTTGACAACCTCTCCTTGCCAAAGCAACCTGGCAAGCCCCCTCCCCTTTGATCACCAGATATCGCCTATTCCTTATCTCTACTGCTTGCATTAGAGTAGTGTAGCATGTTACTGCTTTCGGTTAATCCTATTCTGCTGCATAGCCTGTCATTTTTGCTACACTTAGTTGTAATCCTAATGCTTAGTATAGGATGCTAGTGTTCCATCAGTGGCCCTACACTCTTGTCCGTCTGCCATGCTATACTACTGGGCCGTGATCACTTCGGGAGGTGATCACGAGCATATGCTATATACCTGATACTGTTACATTACTTATGATACTGTTCGGAGATGGGGGCTGAAGGGGCAGGTGTCTCCATCCCGGTAGAGGTGGGCCTGGGTTCCCGACGGCCCCCGACTGTTACCTTGTGGCGGAGCGACAGGGCAGGTTGAGACCACCTAGGAGAGAGGTGGGCCTAGCCCTTGTCGGTGTTCGTGGATACTTCAATTAACACGCTTAAGGAGATCTTGGTATTTGATCTGAGTCTGGCCACTGGCCTATACGCACTAACTAACTACGCGGGAACAGTTATGGGCACTCGACGTCGTGGTATCAGCCAAAGCGTTCATGATGTCAACGATTGAGTGGCGCGCGCCGGATTGGACTGGAATGCCTGCTAGGCTAGGTGTGCTTCCGGCCGCCCTCGCAACGTGCAGGTGTGCAATGGGCGATGGGCCCAGATCCCTGTGCCATAGGATTTAGACCGGTGTGCTGACCTCTCTGTTGTGCCTAGGTAGGGCTGCGACGTGTTGATCTTCCGAGGCCGGGCATGTCCCAGACAAGTGTGTCCGGCCAAATGGGATCGAGCGTGTTGGGTTATGTGGTGCACCCCTGCAGGGAAGTTTATCTATTCGAATAGCCGTGTCCCTCGGTAAAAGGACGACCCGGAGTTGTACCTTGACCTTATGACAAATAGAACCGGATACTTAATAAAACACACCCTTCTAAGTGCCAGATATAACCCGATGATCGCTCTCACACAGGGCGACGAGGGGAGGATCGCCGGGTAGGATTATGCCATGCGATGCTACTTGGTGAACTTAGCATCTACTCTCTTCTACATGCTGCAAGATGGAGGCTGCCAGAAGCGTAGTCTTCGACAGGACTAGCTATCCCCCTTTTATTCTCGCATTCTACAGTACAGTCCACCGATATCGGCCCCTTTACACAGATACCCATGCCTATGTAGTGTAGATCCTTGCTTGCGAGTACTTTGGATGAGTACTCATGGTTGCTTTTCTCCCTCTTTCCCCCCTTTCCATTTCTTCCTGGTTGTCGCAACCAGATGCTGGAGCCCAGGAGCTTGACGCCACCATCGACGACAACTACTACTACACCACGGGTGCCTACTACTATGTGCAGGCAGCTGACGACGGCCAGGAGTAGTTTAGGAGGATCCCAGGCAGGAGGCCTGCGCCTCATTCGATGTGTATCCCAGTTTGTGCTAGCCTTCTTAAGGCAAACTTGTTTAACTTATGTCTGTACTCAGATATTGTTGCTTTCGCTGACTCGTCTATGATCGAGCACTTGTATTCGAGCTCTCGAGGCCCCTGGCTTGTATTATGATGCTTGTATGACTTATTTTATTTTTAGAGCTGTGTTGTGATATCTTCCCGTGAGTCCCTGATCTTTATCGTACACGTTTGCGTGTATGATTAGTGTACGATTGAATCGGGGGCGTCACAAGGTGGTAGTTTTATGGAAATTACTTTGGGAGAAGCTACTAAATTGCTTGATAATATTATGGCTAATTATTCACAATAGCATAACGAAAGAGCTCCTACTAGTAAAAAGGTTAATTCGGTAGAAGAAATAAATTCCTTGAGTGAATAAGTTGATGCTCTTATGAAGTTGGTTGTGAATAAAAATGATCCTATTGATCTTAATGATGTGCCTTTGTCTACTTTGATTGAGCTAAATAGTGATGCCATATATGTGAATTTTTTTCGCGAAATAATTTTAATAACAATGCTCATAGAGGTAATTTTAATCCTAGACCTTTTCTGGAAAATTCCTCTAATAAGTATGGTAATTCCTATGGTAATCCTTCTTATAATAATAATAGGAACACATCTGATCCTTAGAATAATATTAAAGAATTTATCACTGCTCAAAAGAATTTTTATGCTATGATAGAAGAAAAATTGAGTAAGATTGATGATATGTCTAGAAGCATTGATAGAATTTCTCTTGATGTAGAAAATCTCTACGTGAAAATTTTTGTGCCTAAAGTTGAGGAATCAATTAAAGCTTTCACTACAAAAAAAGACACATCCGTGACATGTTGGGCCGAACAAAATTTTTTCTTTCATGCTTACGACACTTCTAGATAATTGTGACAAAACCCGGTATCATCATAGATGTGGTGGGCTCCTACTTCTATGACAAAAAATCATGACAAAAAATGGAATTTTCGTCCTGGGCGGGCCGGAGACGCAGCTGCATGACATTCTTTGGGCCGTCCATGACAGAAATGTCGGATTTCGGGTTCCGGCAGACCCTTAGGGTTCGAACACTGGGGTGCGCGCAGAGATTTCGCCTTCTACCTTCCTGCACCCCACCGCCTCGCTAAGATCTAAGCTATGGAAAGAACGTCACAAGAGACATAGGGTTTATACTGGTTCGGGCCACCGTTGTGGTGTAATACCCTACTCTAGTTTGTGGTGTGGTGGATTGCCTCTTGGGCTGATGATGATGAGCAATACAAGGAAGAACAGCCTCGGGAGGGTTTGTTCTTGGCTGGGGCGATGAACTACTAGGAGGAGTTCAGTCACCCTTCTCTCTCTCTCTCTCTCTCTCTCTCTCTCTCTCTCTCTCTCTCTGATTTTCGATTCTCCCCCCCCTCTACCCTGGGGGTGGCTAGTCCTATTTATAGGCAAAGGCCCTGGGCCTCTTCCCAAATATTGAGCGGGAAGGGAGCCAACAATTGGCCATTTTGAAGGGGAACATCTGGTGCACTTATCCTGACTAAAGTTGGTCTTCGCCTGCCAAAGGCTCTGGTGGTGACGCTGGCTTGGGCTCTACAATGAGTTCCTCCCTGCCGTTGGGCTGGTCTTGGTCTCGTTGCACCGAAACGGGTGCCTTTGCTTGATGCTCTCACCTGCGCTTGCTCCCTTTGCACCAAAGAGGAAAGGAGGACACTGCGAGGGCTGGCGCCCGCCTGGCGCCCTTGGTCGTCATGGCTTGCGTCATGGGCACCTCGTGAGGTACCCCGCCTTGATCTCTCCGCCTCCTCGCGAGCCACCCTGATGAGGCCGTGCCTGAGGAAGCTCCGTGTCGTCTGCCCCGCGAGGCTTGGCCCCTGCGAGGGTCTTGGGTCTACGCTGATGAAGATGGGCCGTGCTGGGCCCCCTTTTGAGCCACGCCGCGGGCCGCAGGCAGGCAAGTCTGGGGACCCCCGTTCCCAGAACGCCGACAGTAGCCCCCGGGCCCAAGGCGCGCCCGGACTTGGCCGTGCAGGGAGGCGAAAGGGCAAGGGCGAAGCGCCGCGGCCCTAACAGCCTGCGGCCTTGGGCGTTGCGTGGCGGTTGATTGGACGCGAGCGCCTCAGCAACCGCGCGAGTTGATAAAGGAGCGGCATCTGCCTAGGCTTTGCTTTTCTTGCTTTCTCTGGTTGCTGCTCAGATCCCCTTTCTTGCGCCTCTCCTTCCTTCCTCCAAAATTTCCATATCTACTCCGACCGCGTGACCACGGAAGCCATGGCGCCTCATCAGTCCCCGGCCGGAGCTTGGTACTCGTCTGCCCTGGAGTCGCCGAACGTGTCGGAGTCGAGCCTCGCCCGGTTGCGCCGGATGGCGGCGGCGCATGGTATCGACGGGGCGAAGGCGTTCAAGGCCGGCTCCGCCACCCCTGAGGGCCAAGGGAGCACCTTCTATCCGCTCTTTGTAAGCGCCATTGCTGCTGGCCTGGTGCCTCCCTTCTCCGAGTTCTTCTTCTCTGTCCTCCGCCATTATAAGCTACAGGCTCTGCATCTCCACCCCAACTCCGTCCTTCTCCTGGCAATCTTCGCCTATTACTGCGAGGCTCACGTAGGGGTGCAGCCTTCAGTGGCCTTGCTGCGCCACTACTTCTACCTCCGGACCTCTCGCGGTCCTGCTTCCGCGTGCGCGAGCTTCGTCGCGTACGGTGGCGCCATTGCCATTTCGAGCCCCGGGAAAAGGATTAAGGGCTTCAGGAGCAAGTGGGTCTTTGGCAGATGCTGGGCGCATCCACCCTCGGCTGATCTTGCCCACGGAGCAACCCACGAGCTCCAGCGATTCGGGTCGAGCGGAGCTCGTGGACCCCCGCGCGAAGCTGGTGTTGGAGAAGATGGACGCGGATCTGAGGCCGGCCAACATGGCGGCGGCGAAGCTGACTGGCGCGTCGCTGCTGAGGGAATTCCTGGAGCACTAGCTGGCTTCGCTTCGGCAGTACTCATTTCCGGTGTGGAGGCCCCATCCGAGCCCCACGGCCTTGGCCGACGAAGATCTGGCTGCGGTCCTCCAATCTCTGGTCGGGGCGATGTGGCGAGGTTGGAGGGCGCTCCTACGCCCTTGTTCCTCTGCGACGACTGGGAGCAGGTAGTTGAGGCCATGCCCGTCTTCAACGGGGACGGGCCTGTGCCCACAGAAGCTCCCGAGGAACCGATGGACGTGTCCTCCGACGACTCCAGCAAAGGGGAGGAAGGAGGGGAGTGGGAAAAAGGGCCTGACTCCGAGGCGACTGACGGAGAGTCGAGGGCTCCCCTCCCCCGGCACAGGTCCCGCGTTCTCCGCCTCTCTCCGAGCGATGACGACGAGGATGATGACGAGCAGGGCGGCGGGAGCTCGCCCCCGATCCCGAAGAAGGACAGGACCAGGCTGATCTCCCGCGGGTCTGCCCCGGCCCCGAGGCGGACCGCAGACGTGCCTTCCGCTCCCGAGCTTCCCAAGGTTGACCCTTCCAGCTGGCTTTCGGGCTTCAAATTTGGCCGGAGGCTGCTTGAGCTCGCTGGCGACGACCCGTAAGCGCTTGATTCTTGTATTTATTTCTTGCTCTGCTGCTGAGGCTTGAAGTCCGCATCTCTTGGATAGGCTGGCGCCCGCAGCAAAGAAGCCGAAGGGAGCTCCTGAGGTTCCATCCGGGGCAGCGCCTCTGCCCGCGAAGGAAGGTGACCGCAACGCACGGGCCTTTCCTGCCCAGTCATCCTCGCGAGGCCTGTCTGAGCCGGCTGGGGCGAGCTCAGCCCCCATGGCCCAAGCGACTCCCGAGGTGCCTTTGCCTGCTGCCGCCACCACAGCCGTTGGGGCGCAACAGGCTCCGCCTCAAGATGCTGTGGTCGTGCTGCCGCCTTCTCCTCCTACTCCACCGACTGCTATCTCTCTGACTCCTCCTGCCGTTCTGGATCATGCTGCTGTTGAGCTGGACCAGCTACGGTAGGATCTTCTTGGCGCCGACCCTCGCATGGTGGCCGGGCACTTGGAGCTGGCTTCAGGATGGATTCATTCCGACGCTTCGATTCAGGCGGCGCTGGTCCAGGCCTTGACGGCTTGCGATGAGGAGAGGTAGGCCGTCCTTGAGGCGAAGGCTTCTCGTGACGTAGCCCTGGGGGAGGTGGTCGACGTCCGTGGTCGCTGCAAGGTGCTAGAGGACGAGCTGCAAGGCCTGCGGGACCAGCTCGCGAAAGAGGCCCGCCTTCACCGAGAGCAGGAAGATGGCGTGATGGCTCGCGAGGTGGCCGTCAAGGACCGGGAGGCCAGGCTCAGGAAGCGCCGTGACCGCCTAGGCGCGCTGGAGCAGGAGTTGGGGGCGAGGAAGGTCGAGCTGGACGACAAGGCCCAGGTTCTTGCGGAGGACCGCGTGGCCTTCGCGGAGATGGAGGAGAAGGCTCGTTCCTCGCTGAAGACGCTTTACGACTGCGGCCTGGAGAGCCCGTTGGCTGGCACCGAGGACGGCCCCGCCAAGCTGCTTCCCTTCCTGGTTCGCGCTCTTGAATATGTCACCCTTGGCCTTGGCCCCACGGCCGAGGCCGAGGCGCGTGTCCTGTCTTCTGCAGCGCTGACGTGGGTCCTCACCCACATCTACCTTCGCAACCCCAGCGTCGACCTCGACAGCCTGCTGGAGCCAGCAAGCGGCGAGCGTGCCGCTGTCGCTGCCGAGGCCGTGAAGGGTCGCGCGGAGGCTCTGCTGGGGAAGTTCCGGGCCTTCAGCACCAAGCCGAAGCGAGGCACCGCCGACCCTGCTGCTCCATCAGGCGAACCCACTCCGCGCTGCTCCACCGCCGTCAAGTGATTCCGTTGTGGCTCCTGTCCTGCCTTCAATTCCTGCACATGTATCATGCCTCGGGGAGGCGTTTAAACTTGCGTTTGGCATTGAGATAACAGTGTGGACTGTAATATTTGCTTTTGAACTCCTTGAAATTTAAGATGGTACTCCCCTCTCGCCTTTGCTCCCCTTTCTGCTCTATGTCCCCGGGTCCCAGCCCTCGAGCGAGTCTCAGCCGTCGCTGGTATGCCAGGTCGCGATGCCATGGACAAGGCCAGAGGGTGAGGGCTGGAGAGCCAGTAGGAGTCCTGAGTCGCGATGCTCAGGCACCCCCCCTTTAACGTGCAAGTGGTTCGCGCGGATGAGAGTGAAGGAGGCTGTCTTTTAAATTCCTTGAAATTTATGCTTTTCCTTCCTACTTGCTTATGTTCTACGCCGGCAGAGCCCGGCCCGGCGCATACCTCAGCCGCCGTTAGCCCCGACCGGAAACCAGGACGGGACCAAGGAGTTAGGGGCTACGTGACAAGTTAGGCTCCTGAGTCGCGATGCTCAGGAGTCCCCCTTGGCGCACGAACAACAAGTAGGGAGGTGAGATGTGGGTGGATCTAAAGTTCTATGTTTGCAGAGCCCGGCCCCGCGCATACCTCAACCGCCGTTAGCCTTTTGGAACTAAGGAGTGAGGGGCTACGTGACCAGTTAGGCTCCTGAGTCGCGATGCTCAGGAGTCCCCCTTGACGCTCAAACGGCCTTCGTACCTTGGCTCCGCTAGGGGAGAGACGCGCGACGAACCAGGCCCGGGGGGGGGGGGGGGGCTGGCTGGGTGGCGTGCGTCTGGGCGTGACCCAGGCGCAGCCCCCGTGCCCAGCCCCCTCGCGCGGCACTCCCGATGGGAGGCGTTACGATGAGGCTAGACACTGAGCTCTGGGCTTCCTGAGGTTGATGCGGCCCGGGGGCCACCCTCAGTTGTTTATCACCAGCGCGGAGCATAGCGCTTCCGTATGTGTACGGGCATAGCCGCTCCTCGGCAGTGTCGTCAGCTAGCGCGGAGTATGGTGCTTCCACTGGTACTTGGGAGGGGGCTCCCCTCCGGGAGGAGCCCCCGGGGCGTGTACAGCCCCGCCCTGACACGTGGCTGGCATGGTAGGGCCTGGCGAGGTGTATCTGGGCACCCGTGAGCCAGCACGGGACTCACGGGGACCTACCTCTAGGCGTGTTGCGCCTGGCACTGGGCCTTATCTTGTGATGTGTTCCTGCAAATTTGGTTAGATGCCGGCACTCTACATCCTTGGGTCCCGGCCCTCGAGCTGGTCTCAGCCGTCGCTGGTATGCCAGGTCGCGATGCCGTGGACAAGGCCAAAGGGTGAGGGCTGGAGATCCAGTAAGAGCCCTGAGTCGCGATGCTCAGGTACCCCCCCTTTAATGCGCAAGTGGTCGGCATCAAATAATCAAGCATGGTGGGTCGAACGCATAGCCGAAAATAAACGCAAAAGGGATACATGCCGCTGGGTCTGGCCCGAGCGACTTGGGGATGATGCAGCCTGAGGGGCGCCACCAACAAAGTAAGCTAACAACATGAAATAAAAGGGATACATGCCGCAGGGACGGACCCACGCGGCCTGGAAAATAATGCAGCCCTGGGGGCGCTCCCTGCTGGAAATGAAACTTGAAAGATGTCACCTGATGATGTTGAGGACGAAGGAGTGTTGGTGTAGCAGACTCGGTGGGCTGCTGAAGACGATCCTCACGAGCCCCCAGGCCCATGGGCCTCGGGAGGCTCCGAAGGCGCTGGTCTCCTCGCGGACCATCTCCATCTCCGCGAAGGCCGCGGAACGCCTGGCCTCTTGAGCCTCCATGATGCCCCTCATGAGGCGCTGGTACGTGGCAGCTACATTCGGCAAGCCGTAAGGCATGCGAATGTAGCTGTATGGTGGACCTTCGCAGCGCCCCACTCGCGAGGGACAGAGGCGCTCCAGAGAGGCGACTCGATTGGGCCCTGGTATGTCGATGCAAACGCGCAGCCCACCATCCTCGCCTGGATGGGGAGCCACAGCTGGTAGGCGGCGGCCGCCTCTCATGACTCTTGACTCGTGTAGCTGTTGAATGGCCTTGCTAACGAACTCCTGAGGGTCTGGCCCTCCTTGCCTTACTCCTTATTGAGGGAAACGTGCTTCGAAACACGCCTCCATGTGGTGCCCAAGCGCCTCCCTCGTGACCTTAGCCAGGTCGTTGGCCCTCCAGGGGAGAGCCCCCGAGCCCTGCCTGAGGAGGGCGCCGGGCGCGATTTCCTATTCGATGGAAGGAGGTTCCCCCTGGGCAGGCGCGGGCCCTGAGGGGCCTGCCTCCTGAGGGACCGGGACGGACGATGTCTTCTTCTTCTTGGGGGTGGTATCGGGAAGCCTCCTGCTTCCGCGATCCGGGTCTTCCAGTGATGCGGCCTAAAAGGCTCGTTACAGGGAACACACCGCGTCCTTCTCTTCACAGGGCACTGTGATGATTCCGCCACTTCCTGGCATCTTGAGGACGTTGTAGCCGTGGTGAGTTACGGCCATGAACTTGGCCAGTGCTGGGTACCCAAGGATGGCGTTGTACGGCAGGCGAATGTGAGTGACGTCAAAGTCGATGAGCTCGGTGCGGTAGTTGTCGCGTGCCCCGAAGGTGACAGGGAGGCGGACCTGCCCAATCGGGACCGTGGAGCCGTCGGTGACTCCGGAGAAAGGCTTGGTTGGCTTAAGCTGGTTGTAGGGCACTTGGAGATTGTTGAATGTTTCCACGGACAGAACGTTGAGCCTTGCCCCGCCATCGATGAGGGTCCTGGTGACCACCACATTGCTGATGATTGGGGAACAAAGCATCGGGAGGACTCCGAATGTGGCCGCACACTTGAGCTGATCCGCTGAGCTGAACGTGATGGAGCATGCCGACCACCTGAGAGGGCGCGTGGCTTCGAGCTTGGGGAGGACTGCATTTACTTCACGGGCGAACTGCTTGAAGATGCACTGAGAGGCTGGGGCTTGAGCCCCGCCCAGGATGCAGGCGATCGCGCGCGGCTCCTGGAAGCCGCCAGCCCCCTCGTCCTGATGGCGGTCCTCGTTTCTCCTTGGCTGCGGAGGCATCGGAGGGAGGCCTGCGTTGTCTTGCGGGCGATCCTCGCAAGGCTGATCCCTCCAGTCTCCCTCGCGAGGCGGGTCCTGCCAGCGGTCCTCGCGAGGTCGATCGCGCCACCCTTGGCGCGGGCCGCAGTCTTCCCTGCGTCCCGCGTTCCTTCCTCCTCCTCGACCGTAGCCTCGGTCACCGCGGTCGGGACGATGGCCGATCCTTCCTTCTCGCATGGCTCGGAGCTCTTGACATTCGTTGGTGTAGTGGGTGTGGAGGTCGTGGTACACACAGTACCGACTGCCCTTGGAAGATTCGGGCTGATCTCTGCCCCGCTTGGTGTCTGGTTCTGCCGCGAGCACGACAGCCCCCTTGCGCTTCACATCCTTGGCCTTGGGCTTCTTCTCTTCGGGGTCTGCGGCAGGCAGCTCGAGGAGGGAGAGGCGCCCTTCCTCATCCCTGGCGCACTTGGTTGCCAAGTTGAACAGCTCCAAGGAAGTGCATAGGTCTTCATGCATCGCCAGCTCCTCCTTCATCTTGACGTCACGCACGCCGTCGGAGAAGGCTGAGATGATGGCCTCCTCGGTCACCTTTGGAATCTTGAGGCATGCGTTGTTGAACCGCTGGATGTACTTCTGTAGGGTCTCTCCGGGTTGTTGCTTGATGCGGCGCATGTCACTCACGGCGGGTGGCCGGTCGCGAGCACCTTGGAAGTTGGCGATGAAGCGGGTGCGCATCTCGTCCCAGGAGGAGATCGTGCCTAGAGCCAAGTTCAGGAGCTAGGTGCAGGCCCCGTCCTTGAGCGCCATGGGAAACCAGTTCGCCATGACCTTCTCGTCTCCGTTGGCAGCTTCGATGCCCAGCTCATAGAGCTGGACGAACTCCGCGAGGTCGGCCGTGCCGTCATAACGAGGAGGCAGGTCTGGCTTGAACTTGCCGGGCCACGCGACGCTGCGTAGCTAGGTGGTGAAGGCATGACAGCCTGTTGTGGCCACGGGAGGCCTTGGGTGACGGAGAGCTTTTGCGCTGCAGCTGGGAGCAGCGCGGGGTCTTGACGCACGGGAGTAGGAGCATGGTCACGACGTGCTGGAGCGGGGAGCGCCCGGGCAACTTCTTGTGGGCGAGGGACTTCTTGGCAGCTCCGCTCTTGCTGCGCTGGCACCTGACGGAGCGGGTTCCGCCCAGGGGCCACGCGCCTTGGAGCCAGGGTGCCTCCTTGTGGAGGAGGCGGCTGGGGCACCCCCGGAGCTTCGTCGCCCGTGCAGGGCGGGGTGCGGTGCAGCGGAAAGGACGGCGCATGAGAGCCCCCTGCGGCGCGTACGAGCTCGGCGACGCGGTCGAGCCATTCTTCATAGACGTCGTTGACGGGACGGTAGCGCAGGAGCTCGTTTGCCGCGATGAGCGCAGCTCGAGCCTCCATGGGTGCGCGGAGCGTGCGGGACGAAGATTCAGCTGGGGTGAGCGAGGGAGTAGCGGTGCGGCCATCTTGCCGCATGGACGGATGCTGAGATGATGCTTGCTGCTCGTTTCCCGCCAGGCCGGTGGCGGCGTTGACGGCAGGTGACGGGGAACGGCGAGGACGCCCGCCGACAGGAGCCGTCTGGGCGACGCGGGAAGCGAGAGCGGCTCGGCGCTCGGCGCGTGCCCGGCGAGCGTCAGACATGGGCGCGATGGTCGGAGGAGAACGGGGCGGTGGAAGACGAATTCCGACGCACCCCTACCTGGCGCGCCAAATGTTGGATTTCGGGTTCCGGCAGACCCTTAGGGTTCGAACACTGGGGTGCACGCGGAGATTTCGCCTTCTACCTTCCTGCACCCCACCGCCTCGCTAAGATCTAAGCTACGGAAAGAACAGCACAAGAAACACACGGTTTATACTGGTTCGGTCCACCGTTGTGGTGTAATACGCTACTCCAGTTTGTGGTGTGGTGGATTGCCTCTTGGGATGATGATGATGAGCAATACAAGGAAGAACAGCCTCGCGAGGGTCTGTTCTTGGCTGGGGCGATGAACTACAAGGAGGAGTTCAGTCACCCTTCTCTCTCTCTCTCTCTCTCTCTCTCTGATTTTTGATACTTCCCCCCTCTACCCTGGGGGTGGCTAGTCCTATTTATAGGCAAAGGCCATGGGCCTCTTCCCAAATATTGAGCGGGAAGGGCGCCAACAATTGGCCATTTTGAAGGGGAACATCTGGTACACTTATCCTGACTAAAGTTGGTCTTCGCCTGCCAAAGGCTCTGGTGGTGACGCTGGCTTGGGCTCCACAATGACTTCCTCCCTGCCGTTGGGCTGGTCTTGGTCTCGTTGCACCGAAACGGGTGCCTTTGCTTGATTCTCTTGCCTGCGCTTGCTCCCTTTGCACCAAAGAGGAAAGGAGGACACTGCGCGGGCTGGCGCCCGCCTGGCGCCCTTGGTCGCTATGGCTTGCGTCACGGGCACCTCGTGAGGTACCCCGCCTTGATCTCTCCTCCTCCTCTCGAGCCAACCTGATGAGGCCGTGCCTGAGGAAGCTCCGTGTCGTCCGCCCCGTGAGGCTTGGCCCCTCGCGAGGGTCTTGGGTCTGCGCTGATGAAGATGGGCCGTGCTGGGCCCCCTTTTGAGCCACGCCGCGGGCCGCAGGCAGGCAAGTCTGGGGACCCCCGTTCCCAAAACGCCGACAGGAAAAAACCATGGTAGAAGCGTGGGCAAGGAAAATATCGGGGAGTTCCCGGCTACGGTGGGTGGCCGGGGCCGAGCGATGTGCATTTCTCTCGTACACGTACGTGCGTGGGTCGAGGCATTGGGCTCTAACTGAACCCGAGAAAGTCATTCACCTACTAAACCCGAGCGATTGCACTGCAGGCTATGCATTATTGAACTTGAGCGATCGATCGATCTGACTGTTAACTGAACCCAATTGAGCGATTCCTTCGCTGCTACTGCTAACAGAAGCTGATCGAACCTGCTGCCTGTTGATGAACACTGAGCATTGTTGGGGGTTGTGTGAATAGTTCCCAGTGGGGTTGGATGAACAGGACCCCTTGGTAGTAGAGACCCTTGTCAGCTTACGGGTTCCGGCAAACCCTTGAGAGGTTCGAAGTCTGGGGTGCGCACGAAGAACACTCTCTCCCCAACTCGTTCGCTCAACGATCCCACGGCCTAGCTCGACGAACCGAAAGAACAAGAGACACAGGGGTTTATACTGGTTCAGGCCACCTTGCCGTGTAATGCCCTACTCCAGTTTGTGGTTGATTGCCTCAAGGGGCTGAGGATGAACTAGTACAGTGGATGAATAGCCTCGATGAGCTAGTTCATCCTCACACTAACTAGAACCTTGAACGTGTTCTTGAGCTCGATGAGCTAGTTAGTGTGAGGATGGTCTGAATGATCTGCCCTAGCTACGGTGGCGGCTAGGTCCTATTTATAATGGCCTTGGTCCTATTGCCAAATGCTAGGCGGGAAGGGATCCCACAACATCCAAGTTTGAAGGGGGACAACTAGTACAAGGTATCCTGACAAAAGGTGGTCTTCGCCTGCCAAAGACTCTGGTAGTGACGCTACTGTGGGCTCCGTGATGACCTCCGTCCTACCGTCCTACTAGTCTTGCATTGGTCTTGTTGCACCGATATTGAAACCTTTGCTTGATGCCTCGAGACCCCACGCCTGCGCTCGCCTCCTTAGCACCAAAGAGGAAACCAGTACACTGCGCCCGCTGGCACCCGCATGTCCTTGGTCGTCATGGCTCGCGTCATGCAAGCCTTGCGAGGTGCGCCTTGCATAGATATCTTCGCTCCTCGGGAGCCAGCCTAGTGAGACTGCCCCCATGGAGGTCTTGGTGTCGTTCGCCTCGCGAGGCTTGGCCCCTCGCAAGGGTCCGGAGTTCTTGCTGCTGAAGCTGGGCCGTACCGGGCCATTGATGGAGCCATGCCACGGGCCGCAGGCAGGCAAGTCTGGGCACGCCCGGTCCCAGAACGCCGACAGTAGCCCCTGGGGCCAAGGCTCGCTCGAGCTTGGCTTCGAGGCGAAGCCAAAGGACAAGTGCGGAGCGCCGCAGGACCCAACAGCCTACGACCTAGATTAACGCGTCGTGATTGATAGGATGTGGGCGCCTCCGCTTCCCCAGGCTGCCTCGGCAACCGTTCGATTTAACGAGACCTTGCTGCATACAGGAGAAAACCATCATTACCTGCGATCGTGGTGGCCGGCGGTTGGCATCCTTCTTGTTGGGGAACGTAGTAATTTCAAAAAAATTCCTACACACACGCAAGATCATGGTGATGCTAGCAACGAGAGGGGAGAGTGTTGTCCACGTACCCTCGTAGACCGAAAGCGGAAGAATTATGACAACGCGGTTGATGTAGTTGTACGTCTTCACGGTCGACCGATCCTAGTACCGAACGTACGGCACCTCCGCGATCTGCAAACGTTCGGCTCGGTGACATCCCACGAACTCACGGTCCAGTAGAGCTTCCAGGGAGAGCTTCGTCAGCACGACGGCATGATGACGGTGATGATGAAGCTACCGGCATAGGGCTTCGCCTAAGCACTACGACGATATGACCGAGGTGGATTATGGTGGAGGGGGGCACCGCACACGGCTAAGAGATCAATGATCAACTTGTGTGTCCATGGGGTGCCCCCCTCCCCCATATATAAAGGAGTGTAGGAGGGAGAAGGGCCGGCCCTCCTATGGCGCGCCCCATGGGGAGTCCTACTCCCACCGGGAGTAGGATTCCCCCCTTCCATGTAGTAGGAGTACGAGAGAAGGAAGGAGGAGAGAGGGAGAAGGAAAGGGAGGGCGTTGCCCCCCTTCCTAGTCCAATTCGGACTAGAGGGGGAGGGGCACGCGGCCTGCACTGCCCGCCCCTCTCTCAGTCCACTAAGGCCCATAAGGCCCATTACACTCCCCGGGGGGTTCTGGTAACCCCCCGGTACTCCGGTATATATCCGAACTCACTCGGAACACTTCCGATGTCCAAACATAGTCATCTAATATATCGATCTTTAAGTCTCGACCATTTCGAGACTCCTCATCATGTCCGTGATCATATCTGGGACTCCAAACTACCTTCAGTACATCAAAACACATAAACTCATAATACCGATCGTCACCGAACGTTAAGCGTGCGGACTATGTAGACATGACCAAGACACGTCTCCAGTCAATAACCAATAGCGGAACCTGGATGCTCATATTGCTTCCTACATATTCTAAGAATATCTTTATTGGTCAAACGCATAACAATATATGTTGTTCCCTTTGTCATCGGTATGTTACTTTCCCGAGATTCGATCGTCGGTATCTCAATACCTAGTTCAATCTCGTTACCGGCAAGTCTCTTTACTTGTTTCGTAGTGCATCATCCTGCAACTAACTTATTAGTTGCATTGCTTGCAAGGCTTATAGTGATGTGTATTACCGAGAGGGCCTAGAGATACCTCTCCGATAATCGGAGTGACAAATCCTAATCTCGATCTATTCCAACTCAACAAGTACCAGCGGAGACACCTGTAGAGCACCTTTATAATCACCCAGTTACGTTGTGACGTTTGGTAGCACACAAAGTGTTCCTCCGGTATTCGGGAGTTGCATAATCTTATAGTCATAGGAACATGTATAAGTCATGAAGAAAGCAGTAGCAACACACTAAACGATCAAGTGCTAAGCTAACAGAATGGGTCAAGTCAATCACATCATTCTCTAATGATGTGATCCCGTTAATCAAATGATAACTCATGTCAATGGCTAGGAAACTTAACCATCTTTGATTCAATGAGCTAGTCAAGTAGAGGCATACTAGTGACACTCTGTTTGCCTATGTATTCACACATGTACTAAGTTTCCGGTTAATACCATTATAGCATGAAAAATAAATATTTACCATGATATAAGGAAATATAAATAACAACTTTATTATTGCCTGTAGGGCATATTTCCTTCACTTCTGGCTTTAAATGAGGGGAGAAGCAGAGCCCCGGTTGCTCGTCTCCTTCCTCACGCTGCCTGCTTCTTCTTCTCCCTCCTCGCCTCGTCGTCTTGCTGCAGTCCCATGGCGCCAATCAAGAGGTTCTCGGCCGTGGAGAAGGGGAAGGCCCGCCAGGAGGGGCCCGGCTCGCCACCGCCCAAGAGGGGGCGAGGCCGTCCCCGCAAGCATGCTACGACCCCTGCTATGGCTTCTCGGGGGCGAAGTCGTACTCCGTCGGGTACCGACGTCGTCCTCCGGGGCCATAGCAGTGTCTCCTCCCGTGGCAGGGGCCGCTCTGGGCGGAGCAGCCCTCGCGTCGAGGGGAGGCGTGCTGGGGTCGCCCGGCCTCCTCTGTCGCGCTTCCATTCGGCGGAGATGCTCCCGGAGTTCATCGTGTGGTCGGAGAGTTCGGCAAGCACCTGGCTCTAGCTCATGCGCTCCTTTGCTGGCGAGCTGCCGGCCGGGGGTCTTGACGGCCTCTGGCCGCAAGCTGACGGTTGTTGCAGGAAAGGCCTCGCGGGTCGCGGTGGAGGTCTCCGTTCCGGGCAACGTGGCCCTAGCTCGCGGCTGGCAGACGTTTGCCCACGCGCGCGACCTGAGCGGGTGGTGCACCCTCCACTTCAAGTACGATGACGCCTCAACCCCCTTTGTGAGGGTGTTTGGGGAAGATGGTCGCCGTGCAGGGTGCTTCCCCGAAGACAGCGGCGGCGATGGCCATGACAAAGTTGAGGGCGAACTCGCCCTTGGTGACGGCCGCGGCTCGCCCAGCGGCGGCAGCTTCTCCGCCAGCGAGTGCACCAGCAGCGACGGCTACGACCAGGGCTCTCTTTGAGGACGCTGCCATGTGGCGGTGAAGCGCGAGAGGGGCTCAGACTGAGCTAAGTCCAGGAGGCCCTCGGGGCTGGGCCTCGTGAGCCGCCACGGTCGTGTGGGCCACTTTTGTTTGACTTTTCCTTTCTTCCTGCATTTTGAAAAAAGGTAGGTGGCCCTGCTGGGGCGTGTAATGAACTGTGGTCTTTATGCTATTATGTTATGCTTATTGCTCCCACGTTGTTCGTGCTCCACGTAGATGTAAAAGGGGTAACTTAGCTTGATAAGCTCGGGGTTGGTTCCTGTCTCGTGAGGGCGCGCCTTCTGGCATCTGGTGAGGCCTCCTTGTTGCCGACTCGGGAGCTGCTAACCTCAGGAGGAATCGCAAAGCTGCAGAATTTGTTAGGACATCTATCAGGTGCCTTGTTCCTCCTCGCGCGAGCCCTCAGGCATGGGCTAATCATGGCTGAGTGCACCACATCGCGGTACCCGTGGTGCATGGACTTAGGAGGGTGCACCAATCACGAGCTCATTCGAGGGCACCTCGCAAAGATCAAGGGATCCGAAGCTCTGGGGCGACAGGGCTTTGGCGAGGTGTGTCCATCGTTTAGACTAGCCCAGCACGCGCACACACCTGCCCAGCCCCCGCACAAGGTGCACGAGGGAGAGCGTCGGGCAACTGCCGTCCTCCCTGACGCAAGACAAAGAAGCGAGCGAAGAAGTAAAAGAAAAGGGGAACTCAGCCAAGCAATCGAGAAATGCCAGAACTCCAAATTTCACCAAAAGGTTGCAATCAGCTACGGACAGCAAATGAACAGCCGCGTCCAGCACCTAGTCTAGTTTTCTCACCAGCGTGGAGCTAAGTGCTGCCACTAGGACGTGGGAGTAAGCCCCCGAGGACCTAGGGCAGCACTCTGGAGACTTCGGGGAGTGTACAACCCCGCTCATTATTATGTGAGAGTGTCACGAGCGGAGGCCTTCACAGCCACTCAGCCTTGCTTCATGGGTAGAACTTCCAGAGGTAATGGATGTTCCAGGCATTCTGGTTGGGGATCCCGTCCTGTGTCTCCAGGCGCGCGGTGCCTGGACTAGAGACATGGGCAATCCTAAATAGGCCCTCCCACATGGGTGAGAGCTCATGCAGCCCTTCCCTGGAGAGCACCCGCCCTAGGACGAGATCGCCCACCTCAAGCGTCCTGGAGTGGACGCTACTGCAGTGGTACTATCGTAGCGCCTGCTGGTACCTTGCTGCTCGGAGCGGGGCTTGGCTGCAGTGTTCCTCCCCCAGCACGAGGTCCATCCCCCGAGTGGTGTCCTGACATGCCTCGTTAAACGCCAAGACCCGCGCGGAGCGATGCTTGACCTCGTGAGGGAGAACCGCTTCGGCTCCATAGACGAGGAAGAACGGAGTCTCGCCCGTTGGCTTGGTGGCGGTGGTGCGGATGGTCCACATGACGGTATGGAGCTCGTCGTGTCAGCCCCTGCTGCATGCCTCGAGCTTCTTCTTGAAGGTCCTCATCTTGAGGCCTGCTACCTCTTGAGCACTGCATTGGTTTTCCCTTGAAGAGGAAAGGGTGATGCAGCAAAGTAGCGTAAGTATTTCCCTCAGTTTTTGAGAACCAAGGTATCAATCCAGTAGGAGACCACGCTCAAGTCCCACGCACCTACACAAACAAATAAGAACCTTGCAACCAACGCGATAAAGGGGTTGTCAATCCCTTCACATCCACTTGCAAAAGTGAGATCTGATAGAGATGATAAGATAATATTTTTAGTAATTTTTATGATAAAGAGTAAAAGTAAAGATTGCAAAATAAACGGCGACATAAATAGCTTGTTGACGGGAGATTAATATAATGGAAAATAGACCCAGGGGCCGTAGGTTTCGCTAGTGGCTTCTCTCAAGATATCATAAGTATTACAGTGGGTAAACGAATTACTGTCGAGCAATTGATAGAACTGAGCATAGTTACGAGAATATCTAGGTATGATCATGTATATAGGCATCACGTCCGTGACAAGTAGACCGACTCCTGCCTGCATCTACTACTATTACTCCACACATCAACCGCTATCCAGCATGCATCTAGAGTATTAAGTTCATAAGAACAGAGTAATGCTTTAAGCAAGATGACATGATGTAGAGGGATAAACTCATGCAATATGATATAAACCCCATATTTTTATCCTTGATGGCAACAATACAATACGTGTCGTTTCCCCTACTGTCACTGGGATCGAGCACCGCAAGATTGAACCCAAAGCTAAGCACTTCTCCCATTGCAAGAAAGATCAATCAAGTAGGCCAAACCAAACTGATAATTCAAAGAGACTTGCAAAGATAACCAATCATACATAAAAGAATTCAGAGGAGATTCAAATATTGTTCATAGATAATCTTAATCATAAACCCACAATTCATCGGATCCCGACAAACACACCGCAAAAACAAGAGTTACATCGAATAGATCTCCAAGAGAATCAAGGAGAACTTTGTATTGAGATCCAAAGAGAGAGAAGAAGCGATCTAGTTAATAACTATGGAACGAAGGTCTGAGGTAAACTACTCACACATCATCGGAGAGGCTATGGTGTTGATGTAGAAGCCCTTCGTGATCAATGCCCCCTCCAGCGGAGCACCGAAAAAGGCCCCAAGATGGGATCTCACGGGTACAGAAGGTTGCGCGGTGGAAATAGGGTTTTGGCTCCATATATGATGTTTCCAGGGTATATGAGTATGTATAGGCGAAAGAGGTCGGTTAGGAGGGCAGGCGCGCCCAGGGGGGCAGGCGCGCCTCCCTGCCTCGTGGCCTCCTCGTTGATTACTTGGCGTCCACCCCAAGTCCTCTGGATCACGTCTGTTCCAAAAATCATGTTCCCGAAGGTTTCATTCCATTTGGACTCCGTTTGATATCCTTTTCCTTCGAAACATTGAAATAGGCAAAAAGACAGCAATTTGGGCTGGGCCTCCGGTTAATAGGTTAGTGCCAAAAATAATATAAAAGTGCATAATAAAGCCCATTAAACATCCAAAATAGAATATATAATAGCATGGAACAATAAAAAATTATAGATACGTTGGAGACGTATAAAGGCCTCTCAAGACCTCCGTGTTGGCATGCTCAGGTTGGCCGTTTCTTATGGGGTGTG